>JAGMVL010001159.1:1248878-2497757 GCA_019202695.1 Populus x sibirica
ACAATTCATTACATGGAAGTGGACTGGGAAATCATGCATGTTCACGGCCAACAGGACACATGATGTTTGTAAGACAGAATTATTTTTCTATGAATTGTAATAGTGTAATTACTAATTTGTTCTTGGAAAAAAAGAGCAATGAATTGAGCTTTGGGATGAGATTATCTTTTCACAATTACAGTTGTTTTTAACATATTAAATGGGGTTATATTTATTATTTTCTATTTTAATTTATAGTGCAATTACAATTTTAGCATTCAAATAAATAATTCTAGTGCTTTTGATGCATTGATGTTTTTGTTCTTTCATTTTTTCCGGGATAGTACAACTACTTTGATCTTATAAGAGTTTATTTGGTCATTTTACATTGATTTTGTTGTCAATTCAAAGATTATTTAAGAGTTAATATTATAATAGTCATATATTTAATATTATTTATAAAAGAAATCTATTGGCGCGCATGCTATAGCGTGTTGACAGCCCCCGCACCATTCAAGAGTCATGTGTGGGGCCGTCCAGCCATAAAATACCGCCTTTTAAAACAGCGTTTAGAAGATTTCGAAGCCCTCTTCACAGTGGTGTGGCGCGTATATCATAATCGTCGTTGTTTGGCACCAGCGACCATTTATTTTTCCTTCTCTCTCCTCGAATTTTCCATCAACTCCTACAAAATTTCAGAACAACCCCTTCAATTGTTTTTTATTCCATATTTGGTCCCTATGTTTTTTATTACTACTTTTATATTTTAGAATAAGCTATAAAATTATAAATTAGTTTCAATTTCACCTCTACTAATTTTTAATCTATAAATAATCTTTCAAATTACAAATATTTTTTTATTTCACCCCTTAACATTTTTAAATATATATGATTTTTTAAATCTTTAAAATTTGATCCTTATTTTTTTAATTGAGACTTATTTTGTTTGACATCATTTTTAAATTATTTGTTTTCAATTTCATCCTCATTGGGTTTTTTTCTATCAAATTTTATCCTTATTCTTTTTGTTGCTATTTTTTTTTTGGCTTTTGCATGTTTTTTTATTGATATTTTTTCACCGATTTTATCATTCAAAATTAAATTGATTGAAAATTAAGTTTCTTTGATTTAAACCGGCTCCAAGATTTAACGAATTGTAAGTTTTAGAGACTAGACCAAGTTTAGAAGGTTAATTGAGGTTCTTCAATTTTTTCCCCTTTTTTTAAGGTGATGTTGTTTTTTTTTTTAATCTTTTTTTGTTTAGTTCTATTATTTTTTTTTGTGGTTTTCCTACCATTTTTTTTTTCAATTTCACTCCCTACTAGTTTTTGATTTATGATTAATCTATGAAATTATAAATGTTTTTCAATTTCACTCCCTATGATTTATTTATCTTTCAAATTTATTTATTATTTTTTTAATTGTTATTTATTTGGTTTGGTATATTTTTTAAAGTTTTTGTTTTTCAAATTTCATACTCCTTAGTTTTTTTTTAATCAAATTTTATACCCATTTTTTGCTTTAAAATATACCAGCAACACTTAAACATTTTTTTTTAAGTCTGCCCGTACTATTGCAAACCACTAGCGAGCCAGTAGTAGCTTAAACTACAAAAAGAGTGAATACATTTCTATTAATTTAAGTGATAACTACGTGTCCATTTGGCTTCAAAAGTGAATTTTTTTTTCTATGTTTTAACTCTCTCTCTCTCTCTCTCTATATATATATATATATATATATATATATATATATATATATATATATAAAAGAAAACAAATTAACTCTTACAGTCTTCTCTGCAAGCCTATAAACTGAATTTCGAACTACAAGCCCAAACATAAGTCCAACAAGTTCTCGGATGAAACCAAACTTTGCCCAACCAGCCCACTCATACGTGTGTGTATATATAGACAGCATTCAGTTCATTTGTAGGGTTAGGGTTTTATTTGGCAGTAGTTGCTTCTTCTCCTCAGCTTCAAAGCCCTTTTCGCCGTCGAACAACTTATCTCAATAACCATGGGGTACGCTTCCTCTCTTTCTCGAATACTTTGCTGTTCTAGAATTTGTGACGTTTACGGGGTTCCTTCTATTTGTTTTGATTTTTTTTTCTAGCTTCTTAATGTTTTCTTATCTGAGAGAATTGAAGATGGGAAAATTTGAAAAAACCTTTTTAGGTCTTAAACATTAAGCCCTGTTATAGGGTTTATGAAAATCCGGCCACGTAATGCTTAGTATGTTCTATTACCATAGTCGTAGTCTTAGTGGATACCATTTTTTTTCCGAGAATTAAATTTGGTACCTGTGAGATTGGATTTCAAAATAGGGAGACCGAGCTCTTATAAAGACTATTCAGTGAATAAGCAGATATCTGGATTGATTATTAGGCTGTTCTGTCCGAATACGGTTTAGTTAAATTTCAATCTTTTTTCTATCAATCTAAAAATGTTTTGTTTTGGTGGGTTTGCAGTGGTAAAGGGCAAGTCTCTCTTTTTTTTTGTGAAATGGGAATGAAATAAGCAGATTTGTTAATCAGGGATATTAGATATCTTGCTATATCAAATTTGATGGCTAGAAGCTCTAGAAATAGTAATATTTGTACTGTGCATTGTTCATGACTTGCTAATGGTTTAGGACAGTGTATTGGGTTTTCTCAATTTAAATTTGTAAAGGTTATTTTTCTGAATTATTTGAGTGATGTCAATGCAGTAAGACACGAGGTATGGGAGCTGGTCGCAAGCTCAAGTCCCACCGCAGAAGGCAGAGGTGGGCTGACAAGTCGTACAAGAAGTCCAACCTTGGCAATGAATGGAAGAAACCATTCGCTGGTTCATCTCATGCCAAAGGCATTGTTCTTGAGAAGATGTAAGGCTGCCTTATGGTTTTTTAAATTTGCTTTCATTTTTCTTTGTTAAACATTAAAGCTTCAAATGCTTATTTCTACTATTTGGCTGTGTTATTTGTACAGAGGTATTGAGGCCAAGCAGCCTAACTCTGCTATCAGAAAGTGTGCTAGAGTTCAACTAATCAAAAATGGAAAGAAGATTGCTGCTTTTGTTCCCAATGATGGTTGTTTAAATTATATTGAAGAAAATGTGAGTAATCTTTTGTGTGAAAGTGATTTATTGAGTACTTTAATTGATTTGGACTTTGTTTGCTGATAACCTAGAGTGTGATTTGTTGTTGCAGGATGAGGTGTTAATTGCTGGATTTGGACGTAAAGGTCATGCTGTCGGAGATATTCCTGGTGTTAGATTCAAGGTTGTGAAGGTCTCTGGTGTCTCCCTTCTGGCACTTTTCAAAGAGAAGAAGGAGAAGCCAAGGTCTTAAATTGTCATGGAGATTTTGCCATTTTCTATAGTTCATTGTTAGTTTTTTTAAAGAATTATGAATTGTTCTTATTGTTACCGAGTGGATGCTGTGAACAATTTTTAATCTGCCTTTCAGTTACTGTATTGAATTTCTGGTTTCAATTTTCAGTCAAAGAATATTTTATTGCCACTGAGAATGATGGTCTCTGCAGATGCACTTTATTCATCAGAACCTTGGCAACTCTATGGGTTTAGCAGTAGTACTGTTGCCGACTGTGTTCGATGGGATTGGCCTTCATGTTTTTTTTCTTAAAAGGGATAAGTATGATTCATTAACTATCAATCAAAGAAATAGTGGAACAAAACTCTAATTCATATCACAATCGTAAATTTTAGAATTTATAGCTAAGTTAGGCCTTCAAGTTTTGAATCAGTTTTCACAATAACGCGCTTTATATTCAATAAAATTAGCTTTATTCAACAGTCTACTGCAATATCAATGTCTTTTTCATTGCTGAAGTGAACACTCTTCTTTGAGTTTCGGTTTTTTTTTAGTTTGGTTTAATTTTTTTGGGTTTGGTTTTAGATTTATAAAATTGAACCGAACCAGTCAGTTTTTTTAAAATTTTAATTGATTTAATCGGTTATTTTGATTATTTTTTTTCAATTTTCTTTGTTTTTTAATTTTTTTATTCACCCGTATTAACAATATATCATTCTTCCATTGTAAAGATGTCCTCTCAATGTTGCATTTAACTTCCCATATTGGTTTCTCCCATCATGACACGAGAGAATGGTTGATAAAGGAGAGTGGTTGATGAAGGATTCGTCATGACGCATATCTAGGATTGGGCCTTCACGTTAATTGAACTTAAAAGGATGACAATGTTTATTAATAGTAATTATCATTATCAATTATTATATTACCGTGATTATAAGTAAGAGCAATAATAATTATACGAATTTCACTCTGGAATACTCTTTCACTCGCATATGAAAAATTAAATCTTAAATACCATTGATTATTTCGTTGACAAGCGAATTCAATTAGGTGGTGTTTGGTATACTTTTTGACATTATAAAAATTGTTCAAGGTTGTTCTAGTAGAGATATTTTTGTTTTTCTAACAGGGTAGGACAAACTTGTCTAATTCTCTGTAAAAAAGAACTTGTCTAATTCTCTGTAAAAAAGTTAACCCAGTTTAATTTGGGTCAACGTAAAGATAAAAGTGCTAATTATGATAATTTTAAAACTCGATTCGGGACAAGGTTTAGGTCATAAATCGGGTTGACCAGTGACCCAAGTCAACATAAAGATAAAAGTGGTTATTATCATAGATTTAAAATCCAACTTGAGTGTCAACCTAAGACAAGGCTCGAGTCACGGATCAAGTTGACCATTGATCTGTGTTAATGTAAGGATAAAAGTTGTTATTATCATAGTTTTAAAATCCAACTCAGATGTTAACTAGGAGCCAGGTCTGGGTCACAAGTCTAGTTTGCTATTGACCTGGGTCACCATAAAGATAAAATTAGTTATTATCATAATTTTAAAATCAAACTCGAGCGTTGACCTAGGACAAGACTCAGGTCATGGATCAGGTTGACTATTGCTCTGTGTTAATATAAGGATAAAAGTAGTTATTATCATAATTTTAAAATCCAAATAAAATGTTGACTAGGGGTCAGGTCTGGGTCATAAGTCAGGTTGACCATTGACTCGGGTCAACATAAGGATAAAAATGATTATTATCATAGTTTTAAAACCCGATTAAAAGGTCAACTCGGGAAAATTTTTGATTCACGAATTGAGTTGACCATTAACTCGAGTTAACTTAAGGATGAAAATGATGAATATCATATTTTTAAAACCTGAATAAGGCGTCAACCCAGGTAAGGCTCGGGTCATGGATAGGGTTGACCATTGACCTAAGTCAACTTAAGAATAAAAGTGGTTTTTATCATGGTTTTAAAACCTGACTTGGAGGTTGGTCACTAGTCGGGTTGACTATTAAACCGAGTCAACATATGGATAAAAATAGTTATTATCATAGTATTTTGGGTTTGACCCAGAGTAAGACCCAAGTCATGATTCATGTTTACCATTGACTTAGATCAACGTAAGAATAAAAATTGTTATTATAATAATTATAAAACTCAACTAGGAGGTCAACCCAGGGCAAGGCCCATATCACATGTTGGGTTGACCACTAACCCAAGTTGACTTCAGGATAAAATTGATTATTATCACAATTTTAGAATTCGACTAGGGCGTCAACTCGGGCAAGGCTCGGGTCACAAATCGGGTTAACTATTGACCAGGGTAAATTTAAGGATGAAATGGTTATTATCGTAGTTTTAAAACTCGACTAGGGCATCACCCTTGGCAAGGCTTAGGTTGCAAGTCAGGTTAACCATTGACTCAAGTTAATATAAAGATAAAAATGATTATTATCATAGTTTTAAAACCTGACTAGGGCATCAACCCGGGAAAAACTCGAGTCATGGATAAAGTTGACCATTGACTTAGGTCATCTTAAGGATAAAAATGGTTATTATCATAGTTTTAAAACCCGACTCGGGGGTTGGTCATAGGTCGAGTTGACCATTGACCCGATTCAATATAAGGATAAAAATGGTTATTATTATAGTTTTAAAACCTGACTAGGGTGTTAACTCGAGCAAGGCCTGGGTCACAGGTCGGGTTGACCTTTAATCCAGGTAAGATAAAAATAATTATTATCATAGTTTCAAAACTCGACTAAAGAGTCAAACTAGACAAGGCTCGGGTCACTAGGCGGGTTAACCATTGATCGAGGTTAGCATAAGGATAAAAATGATTATAATAGTTTTAAAACTCAACTAGGGGATTGACCTAAGACAAGAACTGGGTCACAAGTCGAGTTGACCATTAACCATGTCAACATTAGTTTTAAAACATGGCTCGAGAGTCAACCTGGGGCTAAGATGGGTCACCAGTCGAGACGGTCAACCTGAGTTGACTCAAGACCATAAAAATAAAAATGATTATTATCAAAGTTTTAAAACTCAATTTGGTGATTGATCCAGGACAAGGTCAGGGTTACAGGTGGCCCCGGGTAGACCTAAATGGATAAAAATAGTTATTATCATGGTTTTAAAACTTGACTTGGGTGTTGACCCATGGTAAGGCCCCAGTCACGGGTTAGAAGGATCAATTTGAGTTGACCTAAAAAAAATGAAAGCAACCTCTCTGCAACTAAATTTTTTTTTAAAAAAATCAATGGATTTTTTACTCTTGTTTTATCTCAGGTCGACATGGTTATAGGTCAATAGAGTCGCAGATCAACCCAAGTTTTTGACCAGGTCAGGTCAGATCAATCATTCCTCTATTTTTTTTCCTTAAACTCGGACCAGCCCAAGCCTTAGATTAGCCTGGTCCCGTCTGATGTCTACGAAACACACAATAATACAAATTGTTCAGTCCAATCCAAAGCACACCAAACACAAAAAAAAAACTTTTTACCATGTCCAATCCAATCCAATTAATATTGTCCTTAAGGATTTTAAAAGATTTGATATTTAAAGTGTGTTAATAATTTTTGCTTCATATAATTTTTCTCCAAAATCAAAAGCACCTAAAACCACTTGAAACCTTGTTATCTTAACCTTCAAAACAACCTGCAATAACTAAAAAAAATAACCATAAAACTTCTTAAAATAGCACCGATAAATTTTGGCTGTAAACTGTTAGTATAGTGAGCCATCTTATTATAATCAATAGTTTTCATCTAAATATTAACTTATAATTTAGTCGATATTATAATAAGTAGTAGTTGATTTTGTGGAATGTAAATCATCATTATTTCTGTTTATAAAAAGGACTGTTATTGAAAAGAGTCATTTAGCCAAATTGACATGGTATAAGAGCTTCACTTCTAAATTTATATTTCACTATCTTGTTTTAGTTTTTCTTTTGTTTTCTTGACTAGATATTAAGTCCTGGATACCTAGGGCTTTTGGTTTTTTTTTTAATTATTATTGGTTGTCTTTTTTGGTTTTGTTATGTTTTTCATAAAGATGACATCAATTATTTTTTTTATTTTCTTGGTGTTCAGTTCACTGGATAAAATTACTCAACCTATGAATTTCAATTTCAAGTATTTGTCATGAGAAAAT
The DNA here is from genome assembly GCA_019202695.1 of Populus x sibirica. Lineage (NCBI taxonomy): Eukaryota > Viridiplantae > Streptophyta > Magnoliopsida > Malpighiales > Salicaceae > Populus > Populus x sibirica. Next base: position 1,256,323 of record JAGMVL010001159.1, read on the forward strand.
AATTATGGGGTCATATGAATGTCAGTGATATAGCTCCTAATGATTCTACAAAGTTGCTTTAATGAAAGGTAAAAAATGCTTGAGTAATATCCTAGATTTTAGGGTATGTTAACCCTCATATTATTCTTAATCTAAGGCTATATAAGACAACACAAACCATGTAGTGGTATCTAAAAAAGGTTTACAATCAAGAAAATAATGATAGACGTTTTCAATTAGAAAATGATATTGCTAATTATTATCAAGGAAATATTTCCATCCATGATTATTATTCTAGTTTTTAAAATTTATGGGTAGAATTTACTGATATTATTTATGCTAACAAACCCGTCAAATCTCTTTTTTTTTTCAACATTTCATGAGCAAAGCAAGCCCGATCAATTTTTAATGAAATTGAGATCTGAATTTGAGATTATTCGTTCAAACTTAATAAATTATGATCCTTTTCCCTTCCTAGATGTTTGTTTTAGGGAATTAATTTGTGAAGAGTAGCATCTTCTTACACAAAGCACTTTCAAGCAATAAGTTTTTGTTATAATTGCTTTTGTGACTCGATAAAAAGGAAAGAGTAGGAATATGAGCAATATACAGTGCTATAGTTTCAACAAATATGGAAACATTGCTAAAAATTGTAGAAAGAAGTTTTGTAATTATTGAACACAACAAGAACGTATTATTGTGGAGTGCCACACTCGTTCTCAAAACTAAAATGTCAATGCTTTTCAAGTTGCAATGTCTGTCAGTCCATTTACAGCAACTCAACTTGACATTTTTACTCCTAAAATGGTGTAATAAATAATTATTTCAGCCTTTTCGGCCTTAGGGCTATAAGGTAATAATATTTATTCATAAATTTGGCTTGTTGATTCTGCTACCTCAAATTATATGACCAACTCATTTAGCATGCTTAAAAATATGTGTGAGTATCATGACTCATCATAAATTCAGATTGCTAATGAAGGTCATATACCTATTAATAAGATTAGGGATATTAATTCAACTTTCAAGAATGTTTTTGTATCACCAAAGTTTTCTACTAGTCTTATTTTTATTGGTCAGTTGGTGGATAATAACTATAATATGCATTTTTTTTTTTGTAATGGTTGTCTCTGCAGCATCAGGAGTTAGGAACGGTAATCGCGAAGGGGCCTAAAGTTGAAAGATTATTTTCATTGCACTTGTTCATTCCTTATTTTTCATCTTTTGCTTGTACTACTGTTCAAAATAAAGGTGAAATATGGCATAAACATTTAAGCCATTTGAATTTTATTGTTTTGTCTTATTTGGTAAACTCTAGTTTGTTAGGAGATAAAAATCAATCTTCATCTCATGATGTTCTCTTTGGCTATTCTACATGTAAATTTCACAAGAGTAAAATCCTTCCATTCATTCCTCTTTATAATCGTTCTATAAAGTGCTTTGATATTATTCATAATGATGTTTGAGGTATTACCCTAATTATTTCTCATGCTCATTACAAGTATTTTATGAGATTTATTGATGATTATAATTGGTTTACCTATATATATTTTCTTCATTCAAAATTTGAGGTCTTTTTTATTTTGAAGACATTTTTTTTCCTATATTGAGACTCAATTTTCTATTTGTATTATGGTATTAAGATCTTATTTGGGTAGAGAATGTATGTCTCATGAATTTCATAACTTTTTACATCAGAAAAGTATTGTCTCAGAATAGTCATGTCCATATACATCACAATAAATAGGGTTGCTAAGCGTAAGAACCTTTATCTTTTAGGTATCATCATAACCATATTGATTAAGTCTTCTATACCATTTAAATTATAGGTTAAAGCTTTGTCTACTAAAGTTTATTTAATCAATAAACTAACATTGCAGTTATTAGATTTTGATACCCTATATTATGATCTATACAACAAGTCTCCTAACTATCATTATTTGCATACTTTTGGTTGCGTTTGCTTTGTTCATTTTCCTTTTCATGAATGACATAAACTTTCTGCTTAGTTTGCTAAATGTTTTTTTTTTTAGTTTAGTGTTTCTCACAAAGGTTCTATTAGTTATGCTATGAAGTTTGTTAGAAATTATTTATTTCTAGAAATGTTGTTTTCTTTAAAAATAAATAAGTATTCCTTACTTATGTTGAACCCTTATATATTGCTCCAATTCTTTCTAATTTTAAGGATTTATCATTTTTTGAATGATCAAGCCTGGAATTATGTATAAAATACATCGACCAACTTTACTCCTTCCTAAGATCGATTCACCACCTAAAACTGCTTTTAAGCCTCCTTTTTATGAACATAATTTTCAGCGATCTATGATAGTATCTCATCCTCCTGATCAATATGGTTTTTCTACTACTTTCTCCATTATTAATGTTCCATCATGTTACTCATAAGTTATCCAGCATGAGTGATGGCAAAAAGCAATGCATAATGAACTTCAGGCTCTTCAAGATAATCATACATGAGAAATTATTTCTTGTCCTTTAGGTGTTAAGATCATTGGGTGTAAATAGGTGTAATCGAGTAAGCTCCGCTTTGATAAAACTCTAGATTAATATAACACATGAATGATTTCTCTTGAAAATAGGTATGTGTATAGTGTGGACTATGAGGAGACTTTTGTTCCTGTAGAAAAAATGTCTATAGTGCATACAATTATTGCCATTATTGCTTTTTAGGGTTGGCCATTTTATCAAATAGATGTTAAAAATGTTTTTTTTCTATGATGATCTCAAACAGGATATTTATATGGCACTTCCACCTGATTTGTTCTCCTCCTCTATATCAATTGTGTATAATGTAAGGTTTAAAACAGGCTCCCCAGGTGTGGTTGAAAATATGTTTCCTCTTTATTTTATTTTTTTGCAAGATATCTACTGGTCTTGTTCTCTTCTTTGTTTATATAAATGATATTGTCATTACAAGAACTGATTCTTTATTGATTAGACACCTTTAGCAATATCTTTAAGATTGTTTTCACATGAAGGGCCTCGGTTCTCTTACTTACTTTTTAAGATTGGAAATTTATTCTAGTTCTTTTGGTGTATTCTTAAATTAACATAAATATACTCAAGATTTGATTGTTTTGGTCTTCAATATTCTTCTCCAGTGGATACTCCTTTGGAGATAAATGTAAAGTTTTATTAAGGAGAGAAGTATCTTATTTTTTATCCTACTTTATTTTGGCAATAAGTTGGCAGCTTGAATTATCTTACCATTACTTGGCCTGATATCTCTTTTACAGTTAACAAATAAGTCAATTTATGAAATCTCCGTGTCATTTACATTTGGTGGTTGTTCGTCACATCATTCAATATCTCATTGGCTCTTTTAGTCATGGTATATTTTTCCCAAATGGTTCTTTTGTTTGTTTTATTGCATGTAGTGATGTTAAATGGACATGTCTTGATACACGTTGATTTGCCATAGGTTGTTGTATTTTTCTTGTTGATTTCTTGATATCGAAGTGGATTTGTCATTGGTTGATTTCTTGATATCGAAGTGGATTTGTCATTGGATTTCCACATACTAATCTAACTCCTCTTTATGCCGACAACACGAGTGTTATTAAGGTTGCTACAAATCTTGTTTTCCATGAGCGTATTAAACATATTGAAGTGGATTATCATTCCATTCGGGAAGCCATGAATACTAAAGTTATTTCTCTTCCACACCGCCAACAGTTTCTAATATGTAAATTGATGTTTTTTGATTGACCAACATGAATTTGAGAGGGTATGTTAGAATGGTGGACCATCTCATTGGAATCAATAATTCTCACATAAATATTAACTATTTATGTCAAAAAAATAGATGTAAATATTTGTGTAACTACGGAGTAAATATTTTCCGAGTTTTTATTTGAAAAATCGTGTCTCTGATAAGAAAAGCGCGGCCATACGTGAATTTTGAAATATTCGGTACTTCGCAGAGAAGAAGTGGACTGAAAACATAAAGTTAGTGGAAAAGGAATGAGTTTGAAGTTTGGACCCTTTCGGGACCCTGCGGCAATTAGGCCATTTCTGTTTCCACTTTCCAGGCCTTGAGCCCTATCCTCCGGAGTACGTTCCGGTGTTGAAGAACCATTAAAAAAAAAAGGTGTGGGGCTTACAAATAGATCGAACGTCAATTTCTGTGTGATCAGCGTGATCGAATACTGATAGATGCAATTGACAATTACGCGAGCTCATAAAAAACATCATCCTGCATTACTTTCCACTTTTCTCGTCTTGGAGTCATGTGTTTAATATACAAGAGTCACTAGAAGGAAATATAGCACTGACCATTAACATGTACAGCCCCAGAGGTTGCTGCAAAAATTTTAGACAAAAACTAGGGAAAAAAGAAAGAAAAAACAAATGAATTATCAGTGATATAAAAATGGACATATGGGCATAAAATGCACATTCGAACAACAAGATCTCTGTCCTCCCGTTATCGCATGTTTGAACCTGTAAGTCTGAATTGCACACACTTGTACAATTTACATCCAACAGGAAACCCTAACAAGAAACATGGAGTGAAGCTGTCAGATCCTTCTCAAACATGGCAGCGAAACAGCTAATAAGATGGTAAATTAAGAATTGTCTCCATGCAAACACCTGCCTGCGATTCATTGTGAGACAAGATCAATCTGGCATCAAGTAGAACTCCAGGAAACTTAGAGAACGACTTTAATAATAATTACTGATGATCTAAGATTTAATACTTTCATCAAGTTGAAAGAGTATGGCACAATACAATGGTGACATATTTGATTCACATTTCATGTAGTACCTTTGAGAAATTTACTGCTAGGATGTTTCACCATCTTCAGATTTTCCATGTGTGGTTGCTGGATTTAGCAAGGTGGCTGCCTTTGCCATCTGTACTCCCACTGTTGTTGATGCCATAGCTGGAGTGGGAGAGCATGCGGGCTTCAACAACTCTTTGAATTCCTCCTGAATACAAGAATTAACTCTGCTGACATAATCTTTAGAAAGGGAAAGAGAATCACCCACAACTTCTTTGTGCACCTTGGGATGGATATCTAAGGCTCCAATTTGTTTGATCAAACCATCAATTGGGTCTTCAACAGAAGCCTTTTCAATTCCTGCTTCTGCCTTCTCTGCTTCCACCATTGTTGATGCTATAACAGGAGTGGGAGAGCAAGTAGGCTTTGACAACTCTTTGAATTGCTCCCGAACATGAGAATCAACTTTGCTGACATCTTGAGAAAGTGAAAGAAAATCACCAAGTTTGGTCGAACCATCAACTTGGTCTTCAGCGGTAGCTTTATGAATTCCTGCCTCTTCTTTCTCCGCTTCCCCCATTGATGATGCAATTGCAGGAACTGGAGAGCAAGTAGGCTTTGGCAATTCTTTGAATTCCTCCTGAGTACTAGAATCAACTCTGCTGACATCATCTTGAGAAAGACAAAGAGAATCACCAACAGCTTCTTTGTGCACCTCAAGATGAAAATCTACAGCTCCAATTTGTTTGGTCAAACCATCAACTTGGTCTTCAACAGAAGCTTTCTCAATTCCTGCCTCTGCCTTCTCTGCTTCCACGATTGTTGATGCCATAGCAGGATTTGGGGAGCAAGTAGGCTTTGACAACTGTTTGAATTCCTCCTGAATACCAGAAGCAACTCTACCGACATCATCTTGAGAAAGGGAAAGAGAATCACCTATGGCTTCTTTGTGCAACTCATTATAAAAATCTACAGCTCCAATTTGTTTGGTCAAACCATCAACTTGATCTTCAGTAGAAGCTTTTTTCTTCTCATTAGTGCCGTGAAGAGAAGGCAAACTATTCTTGATATAATTCTGGCTACATGCCACATCTTCACCTACTTTCTCTAATGAGGTCATACTTTCAGCCTTGGGAATAGAACTCAAGCCGGTAGTCTTATCATGCAATCCATTGCCGAGAGTAATCTCAGTATCTTTTCCAGGAGCATCACTCTTGCTCTCAGTCTCGTTTTTATCCATCAAAAAACAGGCATTCCCATTCCCTTCAGTAAAACCACTATCTGTATCCTTCAGAGACGTGCCAAATTCTTCTGATCCAATTTTCTCCGCCTTCAAATTACTTTTTCTTTCACCTAGAAATGACTTTCTGTTCTGAGCTTTTAGAGATTTGCTAGCACTGTGTTTCTCGTTTTTCAAAGCACTGGAGGCCCTTGGTGCTGCATTTGAGGATTCCTGCAGAGGTGAGGGAGATTTAGATTTCATGCCCAAGGCAGCTGCCTGATCACTAATTTTGGTACCCCGAAGCGCTGTTCTAGCAGGCTGAAGCTTTCCAAGCTTTGCATTTTTTGACCCTCCACTTGGACTAACACTTCCTGCCCTAAATCCAGGCAAGCCACTGGGCAGAGCTGTATGAGATTGCTTGCTTCTATTTGGAGTTCGTGCAGTTGGTCTCGCCTGCATAATTGACAAATCACATGTGGGTATAACAATTCCCTGAAAAAATGCAAATTGGAAGAACAATGATCAAGAACAAGGGAGGCGTTTTACTAGCTTAAATTTCAAGAAAACAACATTTTGTAATGATGGTTATCCTAGGCATTATAAGTGATGACCTTTTTCTCTCCTTTCCCTTGGAAAAATCACAAACCAATTAGTCTAAAATGCTTATGAAAGGAAACTCAGAACTGACCCCGTCAAAGAAACCAATTTTGGGTGATGGCAAACGAAGGCCTGAGGGTTTAACCGAATCTGGATGGAGAACTGAACTACTTCCTGTAGGAACTTTCTTTACACTCTCACCCAGCAATCCCACTTGGGTACCAGGCCCAACAGAGTTTTCGTCATTTAAATGGTTTTGAGAATCCAAAACTTGGGAGGCATCACTGTCCCCAGAAGCATCTTTGCAAGAGCTAATGTCAAAGCTAGATCTTGAACTGTTAGACATTTTATTAAGGGTAGAAATCGGTGATAATGATGCCGAAGACCATTCACTGATAGAGCTAGCAGGTGATATGCTGGAAGAGAGCTTGGCCACAGATTTCAAATAAGGTGAGAGATGAGAACTTGCTGACTGGTTTTTATTTCTTGATGGGAATTTCAATGTGGTTTTGACATTTGAACCAGAGGAAGAATGATTGCCAGTTCTGGAGTCACTTTCTCTTCTCACAGAATTTAATGAATATTTACTGCTACAGTCTGATGACAAGCTTCCAGAACTATCGATAGAGGAAGAAGCTGTTAGCGCAGTCTTCATTGCTGATGAAGATCGCAATGAAGATTTAACAGGCAATGTCGGCCTAGGCACAGCATTTCTGGGACCACTCAAAGCAGGTACTTTTGCCCCTCTACCTGCACAATAACGTTTACATCAGCAGTCCAGATTTTCCGCATCAAAAGGAATCATAAGAAATCAGGGATGAATTTACCAGCTATTTTTTTTGCATTTTCTGGATTATCCTTAGCCCTTTCCACTTTGACACGGTTGGCACCCAAGGAAGCTCTCTTAGTGGCTGGTGCTAAAATGGGACCAACTCTGCCAACTATCTTGGGCGGCCTATAAAGAGATTTTGACTCTCCATTTATAGGAACAGACTGTATTGACGGAATAATGTTGGTTAAACCATAACCCAAATCAGGTCCATTTCGTGATATTTAAATGTTTTTTCCCCTCCTTACGTATACAAATAGCATGCCAAATAACAGACAACACTAGATTAACGACCGGCGCTAGGGTGCAGATCAATTTTTAATGTAAAGAAAAATATCCAAGCGATCTTGTTTTCTAATAAAAAATTAATAATCACAAATACAAAATATAATATATATTAGATGATATTTTTTTAAAATATTAATACAGTAACATTTTAAATGATGATTTTTTTAAATATTAGAATATTATCATATTAGATCAACCTGGATTAACCTATAAAATCTACAACCTAAGTTATGAAATCGTATAACCCTATAAAAACAAATCAAAATAAATTATAAAAAATAATTTCTAATCAACCTAATGTTGAAGGATGAAATTAAAAAAAAAAATATTAGAATAAAAAACAAACAAAAAAAAGACATAGGTTAACTTGTCAAACCAGCAACCCGGGTCATGAAATCGAGATAACCACATAAAAAATAAATTATAAAATTACAAAACTCAATTCTACCTGACGTTGAAAAAATAAAATCGAGAAAGAAATTAATTAAAAAAAAAAACAAAAAAACAACCTAAGTCAACCTGGGCTAACTTGTTAAATCTACGACTTAGGTTATAAGGTCGGGATAACCCTATAAAAAACAAAAAAAAACAAAATTAGAAAGCTCTATTTCCAACAGATTCAATGTTGAAGATTGAAATCAAGAAGAAAAAAAATATTATATCCATGAGATCATGATAACTCCATAAAAAATAAATTGAAAAATATAATGAAGTCAAATTGTCAAATAACCTAGTATTAAAACAAATGAATTAAAAATAGATAAAAAAATAAATCGAGTCAACTTGTCAAACCCACGATAAATATTATAAGATCAGGATAACCCCATAAAAAAATCATAAAAATTATAAAAAAAGGCCCAAAGAAAAGTATCCCAAGTAAACCCATGTTAACCCAAATAGATCCATGTTAACCTGTTAAACCCAAATCATGATATTATAATATATTCATAAAAAGCAAATTAAAAAAAATTCAAAGTCCTACTTCCACAATATTTAATATTAAAGGTTGAAATCGAAAAAAAAATATTAAATTCATGAAACTAATATATAACTCAATAGAAAAAAATTAAAAAAACATAACAAAACATAATTCCTAAAATAGAAATTGAAAAATATATATTGAGAAGTTGAAGGGTGAAAATAGAAAAAAGAAAACACAAAATACTACACTCAGGAATAGTATTTTATGAATGTAGATACTGCAAATTAGCCACATTTTAGTTTTTTTTTTAATTTTTAATGTTAATGTTAATAATTGTTAATTAATTAATATCTAGATCAAATGAACAATGTCTACTTCCAGTTAAATGCCAGGATAACTGACATCGATTCCTTTCCACACAGCAGCATAATTAACAAAACATATGCCAAATATCAAGTAAATGCATGCAATGAAGTTTGTCGACAGACAGACCTGCTTTGCGGTCTTCTCTGTTCCTTGCATGATTGCATTTGGCTTGTTGGGAGCAGCTTTGGCCTTTAGCTGAAATTTACAATAATAAAGCATCAAAATGTACAAAGTTCTTTACAATAAAGACAATTAAGTGAATTACAGTTCTAGCTGTTGAAGTTACCCTATTTCGAGAAGCGATATCCACTTTCTCCGAAGCTGGTACCCTATTTCGAGAAGCAACATCCACTTTCTCCGAAGCTGAAAGGAACAGTTCTATTAGTTTAAAGATGAGCTAACAAAAACATGCAATCATAATGAGTTAATTGAAATTTTCAAGCCAAAATCTTCAAGGTTACTGGGGAACATGCTAGCCTAATCAGTCTGAACTTGGACAAAGACTTTTCACAGCAAATAAACAACGGAAAATATTCTGCAAGATCCAAACATGCGCACACATGCAAGAGGGAAGAGGATGGCATCTTAACATCCTACAGGGTATATCAAACACAACTGCACCATCTTTTCTGTAAGGGAATTAGTCCAGCAACTATATCTAGAAGCATGAAATGCATGTTTACTTTTCACCTGGTCCCCTTGGCAAACCCGAGCATTATGCCCATCTTAGATAGAATCAAGGTGACCTGGAGATTTTAAATTTTGTGACATTGAAAAATGTTATTTTAGACTGTCAGAGTGAAACCAGCTGAATGGTATTAGCACGTTGTATCTGAGATAGAATTTGTCAGGACAGTATAATAGTGTCGGAGGAGGTAATAAATGGATAAAGGAACACAATTAGCTATGTGGTTGTATTATTGATGGACTAAGTAATAGTTTACTAGACTTAGACGGAACAATCAATTATAATGGTGATAGAGGAATCACGGTTGCATGAGTTAGAAGATATGAATTAGATGCAGTGTTTTAATTGTCCCGGGCCAAGTGTTGTAGTAAATGCGACTTACATCGGATGGTTTTGCTTTCTGTTTTTGGAGAACCCACTTTGCTACTTGAATTTTCCATACCAGGCCCTTTAGTGGATCGCTGGATTGAAGCTCTTATATCTCCAAACAAGTCAGCCTCCTCAAGATTCACCAAGGTCAAATTATCACTCGCTAATGTAGATATAGAATCACTAGATGTATGGATATCCTCTTCAATCCCGGGTAACATATGTTTCTCGCATCCAATCATGCTAGACAACTCCTCCGGTTCCAGAACACCTGCTTACACCAGAAAATGCGTTACTTACCAAATGAATGAATGAAAATCTTCAAATTTCATGAAATGAAACTAAACCTGCACTTGTGAAGAAAGCACTGTTCCAAGCTAAGCTTTTGCGCAAGTTATACTTTGTATTCTTTTTCACCCTTTCTGGTTCCATTGATTTAATAGGATCAGGTCCTAGTTCTCCCCCGTCAAAGGAGGCCAGCTCGGATTGCATATTGTTGGCTTCCGCAAAACCCAAGTTATTTTCGGCCCCTATCTTAGTATCTGCACATTTAGAGCTAACAGATTATTTGCGCCGTGGATGATCAAACATAAATTGAATTCTGCAACTAGTATTCTGTTCTTAATCCGCAATTTAATTGGGCTACTCCATTACATGTCAATGGATTTAGACACAAATCTATCATCATTAATCACTCACAAATGCTCAATTTTAAATCTATTTTGTTATGATTAAAGAAAATATAGAGACTAAGCAAGTAAAAAAACATGATAATAAAAAAAAACCTAAAATTCGCAATTTCAAGAATAAAAATAAAACAAGAAGATCAATTACCTCCACGTCGCGACAGACATATTTAAATTGAAGCTCGTTTGCAGGACTAAAATCAGCTTAATCAAGGTAAAAAGAAGAAGAAAAGAAGAAATAATTAGATGATTGTTAAGAAGATGACCTGAGAATCGGACATGGAAGTCGTGGGAAGGTGAGTTATAAAGGCAATCGTCTTCAAAGGAGACATCAATGAGGCTTAGCGTTTTTTCTTCGAAGCTGAAATTTTGCTCTGATTCATTCATTGCGACGATGTTCTAAGTGGGAAAAAAAAAGTTATTTATTGATTCTGAATTTAGGGCTTAGGGTGCGAGAGATTTGAGAGGTAGAAAAGTAGACCGTAGGAGAGAGAGGGGGGGAGGGAGATTGATTTTTGAATTTCTAGAGAAGCGGCCGGTTTAAAAAAATAAAATAATCAGTGCTTAGTAAAAAGTAGTTTGAAGTGAGGTTGTTTTTATTTAAAAATTTATTAAAATAATATTTTATTTATTTTTTAAAATTTATTTTTGATATATCAAAACAATTTAAAATTATATAAAAATTAATTTTAAAAAAATCATAATTTTTAAAAATATTTTTTAACACAAAAAAAAAAATTAAGATGGAAGGGCTGGCACTATTTTTGTAATTATTGATTCCTGTTTCATATAAGAATTATTTTTACTATCATTTATTTAAAAACATTTCTTTTCATGTACAATAATTACAGATGAGAATCATAAAATTTTCTAGGATATGATGCATGTTGTTCTTTGATAAAATATATATATATATATATATATATATATATATATATATATATATATATATATTATCTAGATCATCAAAGAACCAATTTAAAAGCAGATGATCTTGAATGTTATTATATTCATTAACATAATTATTTTCCTTTTCATTTTTAATTTCATTTTTTTAATAAATTATAAAAAAATATGTTTATTTATTGAAAACAAAGAATAATTTTTTCATTGAAGAAAATAAAAAATACATTAAGATTCAATTGTTTTTCATGAAAAATAAAAACAATAATTTATAATAATTATCTTAATATTTTATATTCATGATAATATAATTGTAGAATATTAATTTTACTTTAATAAAATTAAAATTATCATAAAAAATTTATATTGCTAAAAAGAATCTTTATATTAGATTTATATAAAAAAATAAGTTTGAAATCTTTTTTCCTTTTTAAAAGAATTGCATAGTTGTCTAAATACAAGTTCTGGTAGTGAAGAATATTCGAGAGCACAACAAGAAAATAATTTTAATAGTTAATATTTTAAATGTGTGTATTCTTGTTTTTGTATTCGATGCAAAAAAAAAATTAATATAAAAAAAATAATTTTAAAATATATATTGTTCATGTTTTTTTTTAACTTGGAAAAAGATGGAAAACTTGTAAAGAAAAATTACGAAGAACCTCTAATTCTTTAATTTTCAAATTCAATATACATTTGAAAAACTTAACTATTCCAGATGGAGACTTCGTTTCTCTCTGTGTTTCAAAAGTATTTCTAAAAATATTTTAAGAAAATTATATTTTTATTTATTTTAAATTAATATTTTTTTATATTTTATTTTTATTTTGATATAATGATATCAAAAATAACTTTTTAAAAATAAAAAAAAATATTATTTTGATATATTTTTAAATAAAAAACAATTACAACCACACTACCAAATATTCTAAAGAAACTTTTGATGAAGCTTTGTGATGAAAAAATTGAGAAAACACCTTTTCATTTGTAAAAATAATGTATTTGAACTCAAACTTCAATTTCCCAAGTTCATTTTTCTGTTTTTCTTGGAATATTGGAGTAGAACTTCATTACCGAGAAAATATAGGTGAGCATTTTCGACTCGGTTCGGTTTTTACTTGAAAAAACAAACCAAACCAAATTTTTATTTTTTCTTAATTTAGAACCGAAATCGGTTCAAACCGACCATTTTTTGTTCAGTTCGGTTAATTAAGGAAAAAAATTGAAAAAACTGATTTTATCAAGTTATGTTTCATGTGAAGGGCAAGCAGATACCAACAAATAGAGAAGATCGATGATGAATTGATTGGTATAAATGGCAAGGATTTCAGCCGTTTACAAAGTGCAAAATAATGATCTAGATAATAAGAGGACCAACTCATAAAAAAAACTCAAAACAACCCTGTAAAATCCATGAAACCGAGACTGTCTCTAATTAAATCGAGATAGCAAAAATATCTCTAATGCACATCTTTTTTATACATAAACAGACAACAAAAAACGTTTTCCATCTCTTCATCTTTTGTTTATAAATAATAATGATGGAGTATATAATATGAAAGAGGAAAAGACAGAAATTTAGGACAAATGTTTTCTATCTCTTCATCTTCTGTTTATAAGGGCTTGAGTTTTGAATATTTTAATCCAAAAAATTAGAGAAGGAGAGTGGTGAGGGAGGGAAGACATCTGGGAGAGAGGGGTGGCTAAGAGCAAAGCATTAGAGAGGGAGAGTGGTGAGAGAGGGAAGACATTTGGGAAAAGGGGGAGGCTGATAGCTGAAGGATTGAGAAGTTTAGTTTTAGGGTTTCCTTTTATAGTGGGTTTAAAGGTTGGTTGAACCGGTTCGGTTCAGTCCGGTTCAATCTGTTTAATATTTCAAAAACTGAAACTGAACCGAACCGGTTTTTTTCTTAGGCTTTTTAATCGGTTTATTTGGTTTTATTTTTTAATTCGATTTTTTCGGTTAAATTTTTTTTGGTTTTTTTTATTTAATAGATTTTTCAGTTTTTTTTCCACCCCTAACTGAGAATGTCAAATATATTTGAACATAGAGGTCTACTTCTCCTTTTTCTAACTTCATCTTTTTTTAGAAAATTAAAGTATTAATGACGCATGATCCTCCTTTTAGAGCATCTCCAATGCAAAATGTTATTTTGAAAAGCTAAATTGATAAAATAACATTTTTAATAGTATAAATATAACTTTTTTTTACCATATTTACTCCAATGAAAAAAAGTCATTTGAAGAGCCATTTATATTGAAGTGGAAGAAACAAGTGTTTTATTATTTCTTAATAAGTTTGATGTTATTTTTTTTTCACATGGCTACATTTAATTTGTTTATTTTTTTAGTGGCCCCACTTAGTTGGTTTTGGCTCTTTTAAGAGATATGTAGGAATAACATTTATGAAAGAGAAAAGATATTTTAGCATTTTGTTTAGCACTTCCTTTAGAGTGTGCAAAATAAACATAAAAAACCAAAATAATATCTTTTAATATTTAGCTCTTCATGTAGCACACCCATTGGAGATTCTCTTAGAGCAGCTCCAACCGAGCAGCTAAATGAGAAGCCAAACGTCCTTTGCCTTTTATTTCTTCACTGTTTGCATTCCAACGGAGGAGCTAAACAAATAGCCAAAATGATAGCTGTTGGCCAACGACTATTTTTATAGCCGTTGGCCAACAACTTTTTTTTTTTAATATAGAAGAAATTTTCTATAAATACATGAAGAAAAAACTTGTAGTTTTAAATTTTTGTATTGTGTCTCACCCTTCTCTCAAATTTAAAAAAACAAGAATCAATTATTCTCCGGTTAATTATTAACATCGGTTGTGTTAATTAGCTGAAATTAAAAGGTATGCTTGTTTAAAAGCTTTTTCTATTTTCTTTTTTATATCTCTTGACTTTTTAGACCTTTTGTTGTTAATTTAATATTTGTGATGAGTTTTATTTCTTTATTATTTTATGTTTTTAATATGGGTTAAGGAAGACAATTTTTATTTATGTTGTTATCTTTGATAAAATTGAGAGGAATTAATAATGGTAGTTGATATTGATAAAAAGATAGAGTTACATATTTAAAATTTATTTTTGATTGTCTCTGTTTTAATTTGAGGTCAATTATATTTTGTCTTCTTGAAAATGCAATTAAACTAGTATATCGATTCTCTTTTAGTTCCAAAAAATGGTCAAATTGTTATGTTAGAACAAGTAGGAGGCAATGCTTATTATTAATTCGCATGTATGAAAACTACAAAATTATAGACATTGAATGTGAGCTTCTTTTACACTCTCTTATAAGGTTTTAACTTGAGTTTTTTTTTTTTTTAATGTAGATGGATTCAAATTTTCCAAGCTCTTTTACCAACTTTCTTATGAGTGAGTCAGAAGATATTTTCTCTCAACCAAGTGATTCTAATCAATTAATTGATGACTTAACATGCTCGAATTTAAATGTCCATTCGGCAAAAAAATCACAAAGAAGTAAAAATTTCTCACCGGAGGAGGATTGTTTACTTGTCTCGCATGGCTAAATACAAGCAAGGATCCAATTACGGGAGTTGAACAACAAACAAAACAGTTTTGGGCTCGCGTACATGCTTACTTTGTAGAGAATGGAGGAAACTTGAATAATCGTTCACAAATAAACATCTCAAGTAGATGGCAAGAAATAAATAGAGAAGTCAGTAAATTTGTTGGATTTGTTACTCAAATTGAAAATCATCAGCAAAGTGGAATGACCGAAGAATCAAGGGTAATGTTAATATTCATTTCTATGTTAAATTGTTTAACATATATTTTAACATTATTTAATTTATTTAATTTTTTACCAGATTAATAATGCTCGGCAAATGTATGCTTCTTGCGTTGGCAAACGATTTCAACTAGAACATTGTTGGGTTATCTTAAGAAAAGAACCCAAATGGCAATTTGAGCGTGCAAGTCAACATCAAAGGTCAAACAAGAAACAAAAAGGTCATGTCAATGCAAGTCCGGCTTCATCAACTCCATCTACCTCTGATTCTGTTAGTTTAGGAGAAGATAGTGAACCATTGATTTATCAAGATAGACCAATCGGTCGAAGGCTGCAAAGGAACGACTTAAACGTAGACAAGGAAAAGATAAAGTTGGGGATGTAATCGTAACGAATCTCTTACAACAATTCAGGGATACTCTAGTTGAAATTGAGGATCGGAAGAAACAAGACAGGAAAATTATGTTAGAGCAACAAGCCATGATGATTCAACAAAGTCAAGAGAAACAAGAATTGGACAGGATTGAGAAAGAAGAACAAATTATGAAAATGGATATTTCTAATTTGGATCCAATTTCTGCAGCGTATTTTCAAAATAGAAAGTTAGAAATTATACAAAAGAGGGGTTTTGATTTTTAATTAACTTTGATTGATTTATTGTAATGTAATGTATTTTTAATTGAATATGTAGAAAATTCTTGGTTATTTTAAATACATTGTTATGAAATTGATATCAATTCATAATACTTTTTTAAAGTTCCTCTAACACTTAACAATAACAAGTAGGATTAATTAACTTAAAAGATAACAAACATAATGAAAAAAAAACATAAAAAAACTTGAAAATTATGATAACATAAGAAGTTCAAATCTAAATATTCTACTCTTTGCCATATTGTTCCCACAAATGTTCAATCAAATCTTCTTGTAGTTGAGAGCTAGTTGCTCTATCCCTAATTCGATTATGAGTTTGAAGAAAATCATGTAGTTCGGTATTTCACCATGTGACACTGATATAAAGGAATTGACTTCATGTTCATGGTCAAATCTAAGGTTCATTGCTCCTTCATCCTCAATAATCATATTATGCATTAGTATGCAAGCTTTCATAATATATGCAAGCGTTTCTTCATCCCGAGTATCGAACAGGTCCACGTACAATTGCAAAACGAGATTGGAGCACCCCAAATGCCCGCTCCACATCTTTTCTTGCAGGACTCTTGCTTGCTTGCAAAATATTTTCTCTTTGCTCCTAATGGTCTTGGGATTGTCTTAACAAAGGTTGACCAATTAGGATAAATCCCATCTGCTAAATAGTATCCCATTGTATATTTATGCCCATTAATTGTATAATTGACGGAGCAAGACGACCTTCAAGCAAGTGAAAGAAAGATAGGTGACCGATCAAGAACATTAATATCATTTAATGATCCAGGCATTCCAAAAAAGGCATGCCATATCCAAAGATCTTGTGAATCCACCGCCTCTAGAATTATAGTTGGTTCACGACAATGACCAAGATATACGTCCCATGCCATGCAATTGGGCATTTCTTCCATTTCCAATGCATACAGTCAATGCTCCCTAACATCCTTGGAAACCCACGCTGCTCTCCAATTGATAATAATCAACAAATATCGGCCTCGTTTGGTGCCCTTAGATACCAATCACCAAAAACTTCTACGATTGCTTTGACGAAAGCTCTAAGACTTTCTATCGCAAGTGGTTTCTCCAATTCGAAGATATTTATCAAGTAAGATCTGCAAGAATACCATATGCAAGTATTCTCGTGAGCCTGCAGTTATCTTTTGAAGGCAAGATAAACCAAGAACACCAAGAGCATCTGTCATTTGTTTGAAATATGGATTATGAGCTTTCCACTGCATTTGCGATCCGAAGAAAAAGACGATGACTCATCCTAAATCTTCTTCGAAATTGACTTTCAGTGAATTTAGGATTTTCTGCAAAATAATCATTATATAACCTTAACTCACCTTCCTTTCTATTACGATTGACAATATTGTGACCAGGAATAGAGCCACGATACCCCGTTCTCCGCCCTTGATTATTCGATTCTTCTTCAAAGAACCACAACAAGTAGCAACTTGAAAAGCCAACACAGGAGTGTCATCATCAAAATCAAAAGCATCATAAAAATTAAAATTAGAATGATTCATGATGAATTTTAATGAAATATAACAAAGATTGGAGAGAAGAAAATGATGAGAAAAAATGTTAAGATATATGAGAATATTTATAGATGGACTATTTTTTTGAATTGTAAAATCTTAGAATGTTGGCGGTAATTTTTTCAAAATTTAAAATTTGAAAATTTAATGTTGATGGTTATTTTTTTAAAATTTTAAAATTTAAAATTTAAAATGTTGGCGGTTATGTTGGCGGTCATTTTTTCAAAGTTTGAATTTGAATTTACTTTTAAAAAATTAAATTTTTAACAATAACATATAAAACTTAAAATTAAAAATATTCATATAAATAAATTTTAAATTTAATTTTAAATTATATTTTTTAACTTTCATATTATTTCATTAATTTTATATTACTTTTATAAATTACTCATATTAATTATATAATTAATAACATCATAATTATATTATATATAAAATATCTAAATTAGTTATATAATTATATTAAAATTAATTTAACATGAAATATATTAAAATATAAATGGCTTTTCTAAATAGCTTTTTACTATTAGAATGTACATAATTCAAAAAAATATATTTACACTATTCAAAAAATCATTTTTTTTATTTAGCTCTTCACTATAGTATTTCCCATTAGAGATACTTTTACCAACCCAGGTTTGGGTGTGCTGGACTGTTTTCTTATATATTTCTCGTACGTGTTTGTCCGTTTATATTAATCCGAGACATGTGTTTACTGGGCCCCACATTCATTGTTTCCATTTGAGTGCAATCCATTTTTTCTGCATCGCTTGGTGAAATCTTTCCATTCCATTCATTGTTTAACAACGGTATAATTAGATAATCTTTTAAATATTTATTTTAAGATATATTTCTTTCAAGATCTAAAAAGAGAAAAAAAAATGTTAAATGAGATATTTAAAAACAAAAACTAGGTATGCATGAGCTCGGAAGAACAAACCCGTGCATTTGATTTTAGAAAAAAAACTCAGACAAGTATATGTTTGAAAGGTCAGGACTGTCCGTCTAACTTTTTTTTCAATGGATGGACAACATGATATGTCATTAACCGATTTTTTCTAATAAAACAAATGATGCATTACCTGTTTAAACAACTGATGTATTTTTCTAAGTCAAACTCCAACTATCAGAGATAATAAAAAAATCAGGATTTAAGTTTTTAAACCCTTAATTTTCACTTGTTGTTACTAGAAAACACCTTTATAAAAATATTATAAAAATCTAAATAAATTTATTTTCAATTCTAAAACATCTTTTAATCAATTAATGACCTCAAAATCCAATTGAATTAAAAACAACTTTATGAGTCGCAGTTTTTTTTTTTGACATATTTAAAGAAAAAATTTTATTTATTAAACTTCACTCTCAAAGATGAACCTACTAATATCATGATGGTATTTTTGCAATCGAAATATGGCTAAGAAACTAAATTAGAGGTAATCATTTTCCTTTCAATTTGGTTTTTATATATAAAAAAGTAACCAAACGAATTGTTTTTTTTTTAAACTGAAACCGGTTCAAACCGACCAGTTTCAGTTCGGTTTGGTTTGGTTTTTTAGGACAAAAACCGGTTCAAACCGGTTCGGCTCGGTTTTCTCGGTTTGAATCGGTTTGGTTTTTTCAGTTTAGCTCAGTTTTTTTCCGGTTTGGGTTCGGTTTGGTTTGATTTGGTTTTTTTAATTTCAGGCTTATAAAACCGGAACCGAACCGGTCAATTCTTTTAAAATTTTAATCAGTTTTTTTTCACGGTTCGATTTTTTTGGTTATTTTTTTTTAGTTTTCTCGGTTTCTCGGCTCACCCCTGTGCTAAACATAAGTTCATGGCTAATAAGTGAAAATTTCAAGAATCGGAATGAATTTTTTGTGCTTACGAATAGTAAAAAATAAAGAGTAGTGTTTTTTTCTTGTGTTAACTTGGATACTTGTTTTTTATTTTTATTTTTAAACTATAACCTAGAGTTTTATTTTGTAATATCAACTTTTTATTTAATATCAGGATATTCCACGACACCTCAGATACACTGTCGCACGTCGATGCATTCCAAACGCAAGCCGTGGTAGTGAACGAGAACAACAGAAGCAAAACCTAACCGCATACGGCCACATAAGAACTTACATACGCAAGGGAGTGAAGCAGAAAGAAATATAAACCGATGGCTACTAATTGCCCCTCCGTCACTCTTTCAAGAAACTAGAAAGCATGATAAAAATGGAAATGCAACCTAATTGAATGAAAACTCTCTCTCTCTCTCTCTCTCTCTATAAGGAAACTGAAAAGTAAGCAAGATGGACCAATCATATCACTATGCTTCCTCGTAACTTCCTTAATAGTGCCTCCATCACCGTTCAGCCTAATTTTAGCATTCGAACTGTATTTACTCCGACTAGTGGTGTCGCCTATCAGATCCAATATGAGATAGTAAAAAAGGGAAAAGAGGGAGGGAGGGGGGGATTGAATAAAGCACTAAGAACTACATTCATGTTCGTGGTATGAATACCCAAAATTACTTTGGATCTGCTTCAAGGGAGTGGGAGCTTGAAGCATCAATTGCTATTCCCTCCGTAGATGATGCATCTTTTTCGCTGCGCTTTGTTGCATTAGGAGAAGATTTACAATTTGTGGAAGTAATATACTTAAGGCGGTAGCTGACAAGTGAAGGTCCGAAGACACTGTATTTCCCAGCACTGCTGAAGGCTGTTTCTGCATCAGCGCTTCTGCAGAAAACCACCTTAGCACGTTTGCTCTTCTTCAGCACCTGAGTCTCCGTTTCCTTTAAAGGTCCAAAATGGCTGAATATCCTGTTCAAATTTGTCTCGGAAGGAACTGCATCCAAGTCTGTGAAGTTTAGAATCAAAGCTGTTGGACATGGGGAGGAATCATCATTACGCTTCCCTTCCAAGTGATCTATGGGCTTGCCTGCTCCCAAATCAAGAATTCCACCAGCAATGTGTAGTTCACACTCCAAATTGGGTTCCAACTTAACAGCTGATTGTTTTCTGAAGGTCGGAATGCCGTCTTTGGTTGGAGTCTCCTCTGGAATTTCTCTTGCTTCATTCTTATTCTCATGAGATGATTGACCTTTAGGATTGCTTTGAGTCATCTTGTCAGTCCAATGAGAATCTTTCATATGCTCTGAATCAGTAGTTTGAGTTTCTACTATGGTTGATAATTCTCCAACATCACCACCAGAAATATGTTCCAGGGAGGACTGTACATGCTGCTGTGAATTGAGTGGATTAATGCAAACTGAATTCCTGAATTTCACAAAGAAACTAACTACAGATTTCAGGAAGTTGCATCCCTTCATAGGATCTCTGGCAACCAAGCAAAGCTGTGACACCAACTCATCAGGCGAAGCTGATGTGGACAAAGATAGGAATAGAGAAATCAGGGATGAGAGGGGGAGAAAGAGCCAGAGGAGTAGACGAAGTAAGGGAGAAGAAAGATAGCCGAAATTCAATTATCAATAATTTAGGAAAGATTATAAAGTTCTAAACAGAATATGACCCAAAGTACCACTAAATTTATAATAGCCTAAAACGACTGGATTTTCCCATAAAGAAATACAATACAAGAAACTATTATATAATCTCTAAATTTCCCATGAAAAATATCTTAAAAATCATTCCCCATCAGAATCATTCATTCTTGAAAACAGCATTTTACCTTTACTCTTTCCAGAGGTAGACTTCTCCTGGCTCTTAGTCTTCTTTGCATTTTTACGAGAAGTTGTATTAACAGATTTTCCATTAACAGATTTGAGTATAGGAGTCGATCCATTCAGTTGGCTTGCAACCCTGAGGATACTTTCTCCAACTCTATAGGTTTTCTTAGGCTGCGAGGAACCATTATCAACCCCTGATGAGGAAGGACTTTTGCTTTGTTTCATCATTGAATCATCAGAAATAGATTTAACAGCCTTCCTTTTCTTACCAGAGGATGATGTAGTCGTCTTGCCAGTAGCTTCACCATCCAAACTACATTTAGCTTTAGCAGCTGATGAGCGCCTTTCAGCAATAAGGTCAGCCAAACTTTTTTCTTTCTTGCTTGGATGTTCCTTATCCCCAGAAATGTGCTTACGCTTGCGTGAAGAGTGATCTGCACTTTTTGGCTTCTCCTTTCCAGAGGATACAGACTCATCTTTAACCTTGGTTGCAGTATTTTCAACCATTTCACTGCCATGTTTAACTTCTGCTGATTGTGGAATCTCTGCATCACTCTCTAGCAGTTCACCAAGGATTTGGAATTCAGGCAGATGAGAATAACCCTTCCAACGATTGAATACCAACAATTGGGATCGTGCTGTTACAAACTCCAATATGTTAATTCCACCTAACAGCAATTGGCCTAATTCTTTCACATATTCAATAAGTTTTGGGGGTTCAAAACAAGCAGCATTTGAGAAACTATCCCCACCATCTCTTCTACAAGATTCTTCACGGATTCCAGGATTGACAATTATCTGAGTTTTTATCTTGCTATACCCAGGCATGCATGGACAAGCCAACCCAAACTCTACCCGTCTAGAAACCTCATCCAAAGCACAATGAACAGCATCATGAAAATCCTCCAAATTGCTCTGTTTCTCCAATAGTGAGAAGTTGCATCGGAAGGGCTTTATCTTTGACACCTCATTCCAAGCAAAAGTTTGATCCCCAAAGTATGCTATTAAATAACTATTCTTTTTAAAATACTTCTTAGCCTTCTTTGACGCATCACTACGACCAAAAACTTGCCCGGGCCACCAGGGATGGCTCCTCACTTTACCCCATACCAGATCACCAACACTCAATCCTGCTTCTTTGGAAGCCATTTTTGTATTCACATCACCTGTAGCATTCCCATCTGCGACTACATCCACAACAAGATTTGACTCGTTGGACTCTAGGTTCTCATTTTCCTGCAAAACCCCTTCATCAAAAGCAGCGGCATCCTCATTTTCAGACTCAGAGTCCTTACCTCGTTCATCATCGATTTCCATGACCTGACTCTCAACACCTTCAGAACTAATCTTTGGTGAAACATTTCCAGGTTCTTTGTGAGGCGATAAGTCATTCGCATTGTCTACTTTCACTTTCACATCAGCACTTTTCACTTGGATATCATCCTCACCGACTGAACTAGAACTTGCTACGCCACAATCCCCCTCCTTCACTTCCTCCTCGATTTTAAATGAACTTTCTCCCTCTACTTTTCTTGAGTGTGCTACAGTTGTTTCAGCTACTTCTACTTCTTGTGCAGAGCCATCATCAACACCGCTTCCAGACCCATTTTCCCCTTCCAAATCAACAATTTTATCAGCAGAATCCATCTTTCCCTCCCTGCCTATCCCACCAACAGCAACCTCCTTCAAGTCATAATCCCCTTTAAAGTCCTTAACTTGATCTATTACAGCCTCCTGCTTCTGACCCTCACCATTCTTACCAGAGTCTATTAGGGCTTCCGCATCAGAAGATAATCCCACCTTAGTCCTTACTTCAGAGACATTATTAAACCCCTTAACATCCGTTTCTGGTTCACCGGAAAGTACGTCGGAGTTTAAGTCGATGCTGTCAAGATTTGCAGACATTTAACAATAAACCCTAGCAATAGCATAACCAAACCATTTCATTATTTATAGAAAACCTAATGAATAGAAATGAACAAGAATTCATCTTTTAACACATAAATGAACCCAAAAGAATAGGTTGGGAAAAAGAAGAAGAAGAAGAAGAAGAAGAAGAAGAAGAAGAGACAAGTACCTTTTTGTCACTCTCTTTCAGCTTTGTGAGCTTGTGTAGTTTGTTACATAGAGAGAGGGGTGGAGAAAGAAAAAAGAAATATTGAAGAGTAAGGCGAGGGCCTGACTTTTTGGTAACCTGACGGGCTATTTTATCTTGGGCACTGTTTATTGTTTAGACTTGACACGTGGAGGACATCAGACGGTCTGTTTTTAAAACCTGTTTCGTTTCTGGTGGCTAGTCATAGACCAGGAGGGATGCTGCTGGCTTATCGGCCCTCCACGTGTAAGCCATCTGCCAAAAATTGCATTGGCCCGATAAATAACCCATGACCAAAAGCCCACTTTGTTTCGTTTCGTTTCCCTTCTCTGTATCCCGCCAAAACGAGAGGAGAATTTTCGCACACATAACACATTTTATCGGCGGAGAACAACGGTCGGTTCTCTTACCGATCGGCGATGTACGGAACACATGGAGAGAGCGCGAGCAGAAAGAAGCAACACCACCACTACGCAAGCGACGACGTCGTTAACATATTGGCCACATACTGCCCTTCAAACGAGTTGGCTGTCGACGAAGAAAAGCTGATGCTCACTTGTCATCTCATTCACTTCTTTAGCAATACTCCTCCTGGTGAGGATCTCGCTTCTCAGGTCCCTCTCTATGTCTTTCCTTTGATTTGTATAATTAGCACTATATTATGAGAAATTGTTCTTGAACTAGCTTTGGCTTCCTGGAAATTGGAAATCTAAAAGCTATTTAATTATTAATTTCTTTATAGAATCGTAGAAGGCGTTCATTAATTGTAAGGACATAGGCACATATTATAGAATGATGGTGACTAGTTAAGTGAAAAAGGGAGGTTTATTGCGATTAATTTAATTTTTAAATGATTTAAATAAAAGAAAAATGAGGAAGAAAATCAGATTTTTACTTTTTTAGGCTGCTGCTTTTGTTTTTGTTATGACATTCTTAGCTAGTTTTAAATGTTTGTTTTTTGTCTATTATATAAGTTTGAACCTCTCGTTAGGTTTTTGAGTTGCAGTGGTCGGATTTGTTTATGGATTATCAGTAAATTTAGGAATTTGATGTTTGAATTACGTTAACAGGTAAAGGATAAAAATGGAGCGTACTATTTGTCTATTGATTTTCAACAATTGCAAAATATACGTGAACTTGAGGAATTCTATGCAACTTTAGAAGAGAAACCTAAAGTAGCTCTCTCGTGCATGGGGGCTGCAGTTCACAAGGTACACACTGACAGTAGTGGATAATTCTTGGAGGTTTCTTTCAAAAAAATTTTGGTTCAAGGAAATTTATTAATGAATTGGAATAGGTGTTTTTGAGCAAATGCGAGGACAACTTCTTAGATGATGGCATGAAGATAAACATCCGTCTTCACAACTACCCTGAATCTATGATTGCTTTGAAGAACCTAAAAGCAGCATATATTGGTAAGTTTAATTTTATGTATGCATTTTTTTTTGCCCCCAGACTTGGATGAGGAAATATATGAATGGCATATCATTTGGTGACATGACAGACAAGCTTGTATCTGTGCGGGGGAATGTGGTTAAAGTTAGCAATGTGAGGCCACTAGTGGTACAAATGAATTTCAACTGTGCGAAGTGCAAATACAGCATTTTACGTATATTTCCTGATGGAAAATTTTCACCACCAACTGTTTGCTCTTTAAATGGGTGCAAGAGCAGAACTTTCAACCCAATTAGATCTTCTGCTAGAGCCATAGATTTTCAGAAAATAAGGTAAGCGCAGTGATGCAAAGCATACTTCAATTTATCCCTTGAAGGATTTCCTTTGTCCCCTTAAAATGAAGAATATGTTGCTGTCTTTGTTTTTTTTTTCCACTCAAAACATGTGGTCTTCATCAGGCTACAGGAATTACTAAGATCTGAAGATCATGAAGAAGGACGGGTGCCACGAACAGTGGAATGCGAATTGACTGAAGATCTTGTTGATGCATGCATCCCTGGAGATGTGGTGACTGTCACTGGCATTATAAAAACATTCAATAGCTATTTGGATACAGGAGGAGGTATGATAAAAGGATTTCTTTGACACCCATGTGCCACTGTATTCCATCATCATACATGGAATTGTGCATTATCATTGTTGATACTTTGTGGTTAATGACGAGATGGTGATTTAGATCCACAAAGCTATAAGCACCGGAGTGAGCACCAATCTTATTGTGCCTTTTCATAAAAAACATCTTATGTGCATTATATCATAACAAAAAAATTGCCGAGAGGATGCCTAAAAAATAAAGAAGATTCTTTACCACTGGAAAGAATGCATACCCTCTTGGACATGATATGCATTTGGTGGCATGATTTGCATCTCTATTGTCGGTCCTAACGCAACCACTTTAGCTGTTGTTATATATATATTCACTCTATGAAGTTCATGAAGAAATTATAGGCTTCCTTTTCTGACATATGAATGACTACAGGAATTACATGTACCAGTAAACAGAGAATCCAAAACGATGAGAACTGTAGAAACTAAATAGTGGCTGTTTCTATTTACAGTTTTTGAGCTTCATCAAAAATAAAATTGCTATTTCGTGTGATACTGCTTAGCCATCACCATCTGTTTAATTTATATACAGGAGAACTGATGTTCCACTGATCAAAAGAGATGCTCACAAGTTTTGATATTTGATTGAACACTCAAATTTCTAGACCACGACCCACTTTCTGTTTTTGGAAAAGATAATTATTTCTCCTATTTTCATGACAGAGTTATGGATAGATTACACCATTAAGATGGTATCAGTTCCAAGAAAACTGTTTCTATGTGCAGTCCCTAAACAAAGATATAAAATGTGATCAGTAGATCTCTGCTAAAGCAATCCTACAATGTGACATGGAACTCTTTTTTCTATTTTGTTACACTATCATATAGCTGTTTCAATAACGAGACTATATCATTTCCTTGTTAGCTTAAGCTTAAGAATTTTCTTGAGATTTTTAGGATCATAACTTTTCTCTGAAGATTTGCACTGGTGGAAAGCATAAAGATCCGCAAATTGAGATTAGAACACTGGTTGACCGTAGTGATTTATGCTGCAGCATTGCTTTGTTTTACAGTCTATTCACGTGTGTATGCATAATTCTTTATGATTGATACATGAGTATTTAACTCTAGTGCACTTAACTGAAACTATTTCCAGTTGCTAATTTAGCCTTCTGCAAGCCTTAATACTTTCAGGAAAATCAAAAAACAAAAATCAAGGATTTTATTATTTGTATCTAGAAGTGGTCTCTATAAAAAACTCGAAGTTGCAATCTACATCTGACAATTTGCAAGATTCCAAATGTAATGCAAGAGCTACAGAACTGTCTGATCTGTTCTCATTCTCTCCACGAGATCTGGAATTTATTGTGAAGTTCTCAGAAGAACATGGTTCAGATATCTTCCGGCAAATACTTCAGTCAATATGTCCGTCTATCTATGGACACGAGCTTGTTAAAGGTATTTCAAACTTTTGTGTGTTAAAGTGACCCCCGAATTTTATTCTGATTCATTTTCACCAGTGTCTCCAGCATCTTTTTACTGTTTTTGGGAAATGTAGAATGTGCTGTGTGAAGGTCTTCACTCCTATTTCCCAATCTTTGTGCTTGTGCTGGAAAAATAAAACAACTTTCTAAATCACTTGTAAATTTGCTGTATTTATCTTTTAAGTTTCTGATATTCCACTGTTTCTGTTCTCCAATACTAGTTTTTTTCAATGGTATCCTTTTCTGCAATATCTGCTATCGAGTCTTGAATAATGCAATTCCTTGCAGTCTCTAAGTATGAACCACCTAGTTTTTTCAGGTAGTAAATTTGATTGGTTCCTAATCATTGTATTTAAATTCAACAACAAAGTTATGTATACTTCTAATTTCTTTTTTCCTTAAACAGCGGGGATAACATTAGCACTGTTTGGAGGTGTCCGGAAGCATTCAATGGATCCGAATAAGGTCCCTGTCAGAGGAGACATCCATGTTATAATTGTTGGTATGCTTCTAATTTTATCAGTTTATATTAAAGAAATTTATCCTTTAGAGCTTAGACAAAATCTAGATTAGAATGCAAAACATCTTTGCAAATAGGGGGATGCACAGGAAGAGAGGATGGACTTGACAAACATTAATTCTCATTTTTAGGTGATCCTGGACTAGGCAAGAGTCAATTACTGCAAGCAGCAGCAGCTGTTTGTCCACGTGGCATTTATGTGTGTGGCAACGCTACAACTAATGCTGGCCTCACTGTAGCTGTGGTCAAGGATGCCAAGACAAGTGACTATGCTTTTGAGGCTGGTAGTTGATTGCTTCTTAACTGATCAAATTATGATGTATTGATTGCCTAATTTGCAGCTTTATGATTGTGAAGAATCTATGATTTACTTATCATCAGGATCATGATTTACCATTGAAATCTGACCATGTGCGGTTGCACTTGAGAGGTAGTAACGAACAACAAATTTCTAGAAATTGAATTATTATTCTTTTTTTTTTTTTTTGCAGCGTTTATTTATATAAGATGAGACATAGGATCTAAAGGTTAAGTAAATTTGTGTCCCGGAAATTTGTATGGTTCAAAATGATATTGACCTATGTAGTATTCGGCTGTGAGATCCATTTGGGGAGGGGGGGGGTGTATAAGGTACATTTGGTGTTTTTCTGGTTGAAAAGATGGAATGAGGAAGGATGGATATGGTAAAGTGGGAGGATGGAAAGGAGAAAGGATGGATGTTAACTCATCCATCTAGTTGTTTGGCTAGCAAGGAGGGCAAAGATGGAAGCCAATTTGCCCAAATTGGACAGATTGTAGATCACAAATGAGGATGGATTTTTCCTTTCCTTCGTTTGGTCTCAGTTCATGGTGCCAAATAAGGAATTTACCTCATCTATCCCCCCTCATCCATTGTCCCAGCCATCCCTCCTAACAATCCTAACAAACACAGCCTTGGTGATTATGAAGGAAACTGATTGAAGAGTGATTTCTCTTTAAATTGTTGGCATTGCCTTGGAAATTTTTTATTTCCGTTGTTACATAAGTGGTTTAAAATATAGAGGAACCCTTCAAAACTCAAAATATCCAAGTACTAGGAATTCCTTATAATGCACTGCAATGAAATGAATGCTATTATTGTGGCTGTAATTGAACCATGTAGCTAAACGTTGGAAGGAAGTAATTCATATAAAGAATTATGAGTTTTATTGTATCTGCATTGTTCATATATTAGGTATGCATGGTGCCCAAAGATTTCTTCACTATCTTTGCCGTTAGTTATTATTCAATGACAAATCATGAAACAATTGTATCTTTAAACAGGGGCAATGGTGCTCGCAGACAGTGGACTCTGTTGTATTGATGAATTTGATAAAATGTCTGCAGAACATCAGGTTTGTGCTGACCACTTACCAATTTTTGGATTTGATCACATTGATCTCAAAGACCAGGTTAGAATTATATTGGGTTTGCCATTTTACCACAGTCTCTTCTAGAAGCTATGGAGCAGCAATGTGTCTCTGTTGCTAAGGCTGGTCTCCTTGCAAGTTTATCAGCACGAACTTCTGTTTTAGCAGCGGCAAATCCTGTTGGTGGTCATTACAAGTAATACTTTCTAAATTTTCATCTATGGTAATTCTTTGTTTTGACCATGCATCTTTAAGCTATAATATTTAAGAAAATGTTCTTTGATATGGCAAAAATATGACACTTCAAAGATTAGGCATTTTATGTTCTTAATACATCCCTAGTTTTTTAATCTTGCTGGATGGTAATCATATAGATGCCTGCATACTATAGCTTTCTCACATGGATATGTTGATTACATCTGAAATCTATATTGCAGCCGTGCAAAGACAGTGAATGAGAACTTGAAAATGAGTGCTGCTCTTCTCTCACGGTTTGATTTGGTTTTCATATTACTTGACAAACCTGATGAAGTGCTGGATAAACGAGTCTCAGATCACATCATATCAGTAAGTTATCCTGTCTGGCATATGGTAGTGCATTCTTCTGCATTGAAAACATGCTATGGCATTCAAGGTGAGTCTGTTCTGTATCATTAAAAGTTGTGCCAACAGACCATCTGTTGTCTACTACTCTCTGTCTGAGCACAAATGCTATGGAAATGAGATCAATTCGAAGAGTTTTCATATGAGACGTGTTAGAAGTGAATAAGCATGTATTTTTATTTTCACCACGTTGAATGTTTTGTATTTACTCTTTCAACATTTTAATTGCAGAGTAAATCATATGCTCCTGGCATGTAATTATATTGTTTTTCAAACAATGGAAAATATTGCACATTAAAACTATCACCGTCTCCAGGGCCAGATTAAAAAGATAATCTTTGAGTTCGTATGCATTTAATGATATGACA
The DNA here is from genome assembly GCA_019202695.1 of Populus x sibirica. Classification (NCBI taxonomy): domain Eukaryota; kingdom Viridiplantae; phylum Streptophyta; class Magnoliopsida; order Malpighiales; family Salicaceae; genus Populus; species Populus x sibirica. The sequence goes on from JAGMVL010001159.1 coordinate 1,285,981, forward strand.
GACTCAAAAGCGTCTCTATTGCAGCTTCATGCTGGATATGGAGAATATTCACCAGCAGCCAAAAAGTTACGGACAGGTAGCCTTCCTATTTCCTTTTCTCCTTATTTCACTTGGTGGTGGTTTGGGGGGGGGGGGTGGGGCACTGAGTAAGGTAGTGCTTCTTCCCACCGATGAATCTATCTTACCAAAGTGGAGTTTTATATTCTAACAAGTTATGCCTTCTGATCATGCAAAAATGCAGCATCACTGCATGGAGGCATAGATATGAGTGTAAGAAATGGATCCTTGGTTTCACGGTTGAGACTGGACCCAAAGAAGGATGCTGATTTTGCTGCATTACCTGGTCCACTTCTTCGCAAATATATTGCTTATGCTAGAACTTATGTCTTTCCTAGGTGGTTTTTTTGTGATCTCTAAACTGAGAGATTTCATATATTCTCTAGTTTGCAACTACAAATGCAAACTTATTTGATTTTGTTGACATAGGATGTCAAAACCAGCAGCAGAAATACTACAGAAGTTCTATTTGCAGCTTAGAGACCACAATACATCAGCTGATTGTACACCAATAACAGCAAGGCAACTGGAAAGTTTGGTGAGGCTGGCTGAAGCTCGAGCTCGGCTAGAGTTGAGAGAAGAAGTAACAGCCCAAGATGCAACGGTCAGTTTTGGTTGATATTACGAGTTCTTTTTTAACACCATTTTCTAGTTGAGTTCAAACTTTAGACCAGTGAACTGTTTGGTACTTGTTGAAGTTAGCAAAGGGCCTTTGCAGAGTTCTACATGACCATGCTGCTGTTTGAGGGACCTTCACATAAATCTTGAAATAGACGAAAGCAATAAATCCGATTTAGAGACCGAAACTCCTTCAAAACATAGCAGAGTTTGCTAAAATGGAAGACAAAAATATTGTTACACTTTGTCATGAAGCCCTAATTTTCTTACCTCTGCCGCTTTAGATGTGTTCTCAAGCCCTAAAATGTTGACCAGAACCTGTTTATTTGAAAATAATGTGGATAACAGTGCTATCTAAAGGACTTAAAGCTTTGCACTCGACCAGTACTTGGTTTGTTTTAAGTTTAAGACAATTGTAGTTTTTAGTCACAACTATTTAATGAATTTTGGATCGATTTTTCATTTTTAGCATATGCCTTGCAGGATGTGGTTGAAATAATGAAAGAATCCCTATATGATAAATATGTAGATGAGCACGGCGTTGTAGATTTTGGTCGAAGTGGGGGGATGAGTCAACAAAAAGAAGCAAAACGGTTTCTAAGTGCCCTCAATAGGCAGTCAGAGTTGCAGCGAAAAGATACCTTTTCAATTTCTGTATGGACAATCGTTTTTTCTTCCATTTCTAACAAAGATTTGTTTCCTATAAAATTCATGCAAACATGTGTTGTTTTATTTCAGGAAATATACAGTTTAGCAGACAGAATTGGCCTAAGAGTTCCAGATATCGACACATTTGTGGATAACTTAAACAGTGCTGGTTATCTACTCAAGAAGGGACCGAAGACATTTCAGGTACTATAATATGACAGTTCTGAGGACTCGGAATCACAATAACTTGGTAATAGTCAGAACCCAGAAGGTTCAACGATTTTGCATTTCTGTTTCCAGTAACCAAAGTAAAAAGGGATGTGAACCCTAACAATTATGCTAACCATCTTACTGCTTGAATGGCTACTTTCTAAAGCACCAGAGCCATGATAGGTTACCTTAAGCACATGTTAGTTTCCGTAAGAAATCAGCAACTTCTGATTAGCCGTCATATTGGTGCAGGTGCTAACATCTTCTTACTCCCGGAGTCAGTCATCAAGGGGGTAAGTTTCTTAAAGAAACTGAACAAATTTTGATTTTTCACTTGGAACTGGGAGTTTTCTTTATTACTCTACCACATAGAGCAGGGACATCGTTATGAACTTCACTCGGTGCCTGCTATACAACCGACCATGAGCTCATGCGATTATGTCTAGTTAAAGCGTGAAACTCTTGATTCTAGATATGTAAAAGAATGCCATGTTGTTACACCAGGATGTTCTTAAGGTCAATCAATTGCGGTCTGGGTTTAAAAGCAGGAAATCTAAATTCCCTTCTCTGAACAGATTTGAAATAGCTAATAACTAATAATTCATGTGATGAGAACAGTTTTTGAATATTACCCTAAGCATCTTATATTTTAGTCAATTTTTTCACTCTGCAGCAAGGTTTTGAATGTTATACTTTCCATCCCTAATCAAGAATCAACACAAAAGAGCCTAGTAATAATAAGTTGAGGTGAAATTGTTAGAGATTTAGATAGAGAAAATTCCACTGAAATTCTGTTAGAAATTGAACATATAAAGTTTATTAGAATGAATTTAAAAAATTAATATGAATGTTGTTAGTCTAAATGGTAATATAAAGTCAATAGTATCAAATATATAAAATCAAATTCCCTGTTTTCCCTTGAGCTAAAGGCTCAAAGGATTGTTAAATATCTACGTTGTTACAAAACACCTCTGAATTAATTAAAAAATATAAAATCAAATCGAAAAAAAATTCTTTCTTCTCCATGATTTTTTTTTTCTAGCAAGATAAAAGCTCAAAAATATCTTGATGGAACTTCTCTATCTGATGTAATCTATTGACATCAAGATAACTCAATTTGATGTCGTATGGTGATTGGTAGACAACTTTATCTCTTAAATCTAGGGATTGAAATGAGAATAAAATAAAGTTTTGGATTGAAAATTAAAATTCTAACACAAAAGGGACCAAAATGGAAAAAAAATAAAAAAATTAGGGACCTATTTTAAAACCTGTCTCATGTAGAGTGAGTAAATAAATAAATAGAGGCTGCATTTTTTGTTTCATCATTTGATATGGTCCCTAAAGTTTTAATTATTTATAAACAATAAAAATGAATTCTATTATGCCAAACACAACATTAATTTAACATCATATTGTTTTTTTTAGATTATAAGAACCCCACAAGTTAATTGAAATAAATTATCAGTTTTAAATTCCAAGATGATAAAATTAAAAAAAATTTAATTATCAAAATATAAAATGCTTGAATGATAACAAAAGGCATGGTAACAAAAAAAAAGAATTTCCATTCCATAGTGATTCCCCGGAGAAATTTTAGTTTTTTTTTAATTATATATATTTATGAACTTATTCGTTGTAACTTGCAGCGGGGGGAAACTGTTTATATTTCTTTTAAATATAAGATTCCGGAGATTATTTATTTGATAAGCAAACGACTTTTGCATTGTCAGTTTACGTACAGGAGTTAATAAGATGTTTTTAGCGTTACTATGTGACCAAGTACATTAAAAACCAAAAAAACTGAAAGAAGTAAAAAAATTAGGTTCATTGTTTTCTATTTGCACATAGAGAGTTGTTAACTTGCTTGTTTTTGAAGGGAAGAAAAACACGAGAAGTTCTAAACTTCAACTAAAACATACCTTTTCATAAAAAAGCAAACCTTTTTTTTTTTTTTTGTTCTTTAGCCAAATTAGGTGCACAAATACAAAAGCTATCAGTTTATAACATGCCCATCCTCGTAAAAACATATAAAGGTCAAACAATCACCAACTCACATGCATTTCCTGGAAAATTTGTTGATAATGCTAGGATCTGAGGTAATATTTAAAAGATGGCATCGATGAGAGCACTCCCTATTCTCATTCAGTGCATGTGTCCGTTACAATTTAGAAAAAGGAAGAAGGTGGTAACTGCTCGATCACGAGCTCAAGCAGCAGTCTCTGCCATTTTCCTCCCTACATTCTTAAAACCATTTCTTCCCTTTACTCATAGACCCGAGACCATCAAAACACCAATCGATCGATTACAAACATCTAAGGCTACAAACGCAGGTAAAGTGATAAAAGTGCAGGCTGATATGGAAATATTGAATGAAAGAATCAGGCAGAAAACCACACATGCTTTTGCAATCTAGACATTTTAATAAAGTTAGGCATTTATACACAGGTTACCTATCTCAAAACACCATTCTTCAATGGCCAAGAGATGGCTATAAAACTGTTCAGTGCACCAGAAGGAAGAGTTACCTAAATCTAAGATACAGTGATTTGTGCATGAAGTGTTAGCACACCGGGCAGCCCATCTAACAGAAATCATTTCCTCCTTTCTGTACAGCTTCCCGAACCTTGGGTAAATCAACTACCGGGTTTCCATTTATGTACACATCCCACCAAATGTAGCCTGCAAATAGAGGAGCTTCCCCTTGTTCCACAGCAATCAGTTCCCATTCCTCTAAAACCCATTATATCCACCACCATCTATCAGCACTCATTCTTTTACCTATATACAAAAGCACCTAGTCTAATAATTACAAATTCTAAATTTATGTACCAGTGATGGCTACGAGAGGTGGAATGATCCTTGACCCTCTGTTATGGCATACAGAAGTTTCTCTTTCATCTTGTCCTGCAAAAATATAAGCATAAAAAAACTTGTATATTCATAGTCCACAGAGAAGATAGGGAGGCAATAAATGTTACTTTTGACGAGTAAGGTGGCAACTTCAGATAATTGGCACAAGTCATCACACTGGGAAGGTCCGCATCCGCACAGTTGCTACAATGCTGTTGAGAGCACAAAGAGGATAAGTGACCGAATCATTACTACAGTTTATGAAAAGGGAAAAGGAAGGGTGCATCAGTGCCACAGACCTTCCGGACAATGGTCAATTTTGGATTCAGAGATGCCAAGCCTCCTGTAGGTAGCCGAGGTGCCCCGGTTACAAACTGTAGAAATGATCGTAGTTGTTCGTATTCGAATTCCTTTATGATTTCCAGTAACTGCAATTCCATAATGAATGAGCAATATTTGAGAGGAACGAGAGGAACCCCTAAGCTTTCCGGCTAACTAATGTTATTTAAGAGCAAGGGAGGGAGGGGGAAGAGAGCACCAACATTAACAACAGGAGGGCTGCTAGCAGTGTATCCATGATCAAACTTGATATGGTCCAAAAGCTCATTGAACTGCTCCAAAGTAAATGATATATAGATAAATAAAAATCATATCATCAGTATTCGTCAGTAAAGACTAGATCAATCAAGTGTTAAAAATACATACAGCCCAAAATTCTCGTTCTCCACATAGCAAACGCTCAAGTTCCTCCTCGGTGAAAATCATAAGATGTTTAATAGGAAAAACCTGGAAATTTAAAGTAAGACAAAAAAAGTCAGTAACTAATAAACAAAATAAATTGAAATTAATCATAAATTGGATAATCATAGCAACTGAAGGAGATGAGAATTAAGAGAATCAGAATAAGATTAGCAATCCTAGGACAATACATCTCTGCACAAAGAGGGAATTAAGTAGAATTATTATTATTATTATTATTACGTGATAAAACTATAATGACTCAAAGGAAACCAGGAGATTGAGGCTATAAACAAGCCACCCAAACATTGCCGAGTTCCCTTCAAAACACTCCTAGGATAATGGAAAGAAGAGATAAAAACACCATTCTGAACTCTTATTTCAAATCATTCCAGGGACAATACATGCTGTACTCCAAGGGGTAATATATAAAAGAATCAAACCCCTATTCTCTTCAGGGAATCCTCTCACTATTCTTAAGGAGTTATTGAAACAACAACCATAATGCATGAAATAACAGACCTGGTTAAATCCAGACTTGAATGCTTCAACTTGTTTGGAAATTCCTGTGTGTATAGTAGCATCCACAATGCGAGAAACATAAGCATCCAAGTTAACCATATTCACCTACGTTCATAACATGAATGAAGTGTTATCATTTTGAACCCAGTGCATTAATAATTTAATATCTGTGGAGAAATGTATGACATCATATTGAAGAATGCCTTACAATTTTGTGATCTTCATCAAAACTAAGAACGTAATCAGGATACCCAGGAAGAGTAAAGTCAAGATAAAGATCCTCGATTTTGGTGTTCCAAAAGCATGCATCTAGAGCAGAAGATGAGTTTTCTCCAAAGGCTGATCCCATATTTTTTTTCCTGTTGACAAGAGCCTGGAACTCTAGCAATGTCCTACCAAGCTCGGGATCAAAGGACTGGATGTCATACAAATTAAGTTCCTACACCCCCAAAGGGAATCAAATTAGTTAATACTGGGTAGTATACAGAGTCAACAATTAATGAGAAGCTTTTGTGGAGCCATTGATACTCCCAAGAAGTCCATAACCAAGGAATACCTGCTGAAGAATAAGCTTATAGAAGGCTTTAGAGAATGGTAGATCCAGCACCCTCCCATCTTGAAGAGCCTTGGCTACAATTTGTCCCAGAAGGAAAAACTTTTTAATAACTTCAGAAAACTGTGCCGCATCAGATGCATCCACTGAAGACGGCCATGGGCGAGGAAAAAGTCCAAATGAAGAGTTCACAATTCCAGAGTATTCAGCCTGCAGGGTCTCGCTGGTGGTAAATGAAATATGATCCTGCCTCCACATACCAAGGCCAGACTTCTGAAACTCACGACTAACCAGAGTATAAAATTCCAAGGTTGGACCGAGACCAGTACCAACTTCTTCATTATATTCCACTTCAATAGGTGCTTTAACATGAGCATAACTATCCATCATCTGGGCAGCAGACTCCAGAACTCGGTCACGCAAAACTAGGAATTTCTTACGGGACAAACTGCCAGCACTTGGTAGTCCGTCCCTTGAGACACCTGAATTATTATGTGATGATGGCTGTGGTTGAACTTGCTGACGGCCGAATGCTGACAGCCGGAAATATTTACATCTAGCCTCAAAGCTAAACAAAAAGGAGCACGAATCCATGAGCTGATTGCACCACACAGGCATGCCACCTATGGACACAGCCAGAGAATCCCGCATCTGTTGCTCCAATTTCTCGGTCAACTTACAGCTCACAAATTCATTTTGTGATACTGGGTGAACTGCTACCTTTAAATAACCCAAATTATCAATCAGCCCTTCAGCAAATGCATGGATTCTTTCACGAGACATCAGATGAAATATAAACCTGTTTAAACCTTCTAAACTTTTAAGCAGAAACAATACATCATTAGTAGGACTATACTTATCCAGGTCAGAAGTGAGTTCGCCATTAAACAAGCTTGAGAAAAATGCAGGATGCTGCATATAAGCCCCAACTTGATCTAACATAGAGGAATTTTGAGCTGTACTAGAATGATCTGGAGGACTATCATCTTTAGGGTCCACAACTATTCCGTAAGTCAAGGTGTGTACTTGAGTCCACAGCTTTGCAGTGCTGTTAATTTCACGGTCTGCTTTAACTTTTTGCTGGAGAATTGCCTGGTAAAGAGTCAAAGTTTGGTCCAGCCGCTGCCCTTCTAGGTAAAATACCAGTTTCGGCAGAGCATCTCCATTGCTACAGGACATAGGACAATGACTTTTTGTAGTGACATCAGCACATGAAGGAGACTGCACTATTTTCTCCACTGAGACCTGGAATATAAGTATCATACAATGAGGGCCAGCAAACAATCTTTGAGCTAATAACAGAACCAGACCTTGAATTAAGTAAAAAGCAGGCCATAAGCAAGTTGAAACAACAATAGTACAACCACAATCAAATTAAGCAGCTTGCATTTCATTTGCAATTACACGAACAGTTGGATACACAACATAAAACATTAAAGAATATTTATATGTACATAAATCACCAGGAAAATCAGGACTGGCATATACAACCACAACCAACCAATCGGGAGAGAAAACCCTGCTTTTACCTGAGTTATGTGAATTTTATATCACCTGATAACGTGTAATTGCAAAGGAAAAATTTACTTACATTATGAGTATTATTTGAGGATGTTGTTTCATCAGGATTTCTCTGCAACAAATTTACATCTGGTTCTGGTGGAGACTGAGATAGGTTAGCTTCATCTTCCTGCAAAAGCAAAGGAAATGATGATTACAAAATTCTCCAAATCCACATAAACAGATAGCGAAACAGGGAAAGAAACTGATCCAGAGGACTCATTTATTCAAAAAAACCATTAATTAACCACTAGATAAGGACCTGCATTACAGGCAAATCAGTAGCAATACTATCAGGCTCCATGAGTCCTGAACTTTCCCCTTGACTGGAGTTTGCAGTTGATGGTGATTTGAACTGTGCATTTTCTGCTGACAACGCGCCTTCTATAGCTTGAGCAGCTGATTCTATTTGCTCTGTTCCTTTTATTCTAACTTTAAGCGATAAAAATCCTTCAATTGCATCCACAGAAGAAAGAGGGTCTACTGTCACAACATCTTCAGAGTAGTCGCAGAGGCATGTCTCACCCTTTCCCCTGACAAAACGTACTCTTAGGCACGGATAAGATGTGCAATGTCCAGTAGGAATGATTGCAAACGAGGATCTTTGCTTGGATGCATGGCTCAAAATAACAGGGAAATTCTCCAAAGAAGATAATGCACCTTGCAATTTCTGTATTAAAACTGATAAAGGAAACTCTACAGATAGGTCTGGGGAAGATAAAAGTAGCCTTGCAAACACCTCAAATCTTTTCTCTATAACGTCGCAATCATCCAATGTACCCTGAGGCTCCACCTTTTCTCTCAGATATTTGCCATTGGACAAGTAATTCACTAATATCTTCACAATCCCACTTTCAATGAATTCAAAAGTAGACACAGGTTCTCTTCCATCAAGCTTTTCAATGATTTGACGCAACACACAATAACATTTCTCCTCATCCTGAGTGCAAGAGCCAATATTGCCAGGCATATTCATCAAATCACTCAATTCAGCTGAAAGAGCCCTAAGCTTCTGAAGGATATCTGTCAATCCTTTCTCAGAGTTGCATAATTCTGAAGCAAAGCAACTAGTTCTGATGTGCTTTGCAAGATTTTGAACACTGTCCTTTTCAAGCTTGCATGTTCCTGTTTCTGTGGTTGAAAGAGACTGACCAGTATCAAAAGCATAACATAAACATCTCATGACTACTTTTGAGGAAGATTTTAGACTAGCATCGATTGGAAGCTGAATGCCACTGCACACCGGGAACATCAATTGAGAACATTTTTCTGACACGAGAAGGGCATCAATGGCAAAAAAGACACCTTCCTTGATGAAAGAGTTCACAAAAACATCTGGAAGCTTTTGGAGAATTGTCTCAGTAATTTGCAGGGCTAACATCAGCACATGGTGATCCTTACGGGTAAGAACTCCAGCCAAAAAACTGCCAAATAATCCACGGAATGTTATTAGCTAGATTAAAAGAGGATTAAGATTTGCTAATTAGACATGAGAAAACTCGCTTCACCTTGGAATGTTTGTATTCTTAAGCAACTCAAGAAGCATGTCAGATTTGCTGAGATAAACCAACTTGTTGATAACACATAAGCAGCCATAGCAAACATATAGATTTGCACCAGAATTAACCACCTGTTGTTAGGGTTGAAGGAACATTATAAAGGTAGACAAGGACATTCAAAGAGCCAATAAACTCTAAGCATTGAATATCAAACCTGAATCAACGAGGGAATTATATCCAATCCAAACTTCTGCAAGAGCTTAGGGTGATTAGCCAAAAATGTCTCTTTATCCAACACATGCTGTTGAACGTCTTGATCTCTTGCTATAATAGGGAGAAGCACATTTAGCAACTTTAGCACTTCATGTACCTAAGGCAAGAAATAGAATGATGATGATCACACTCTTTCCAATGAGAAAAGACCAACAGTAATGTAGCAGTGGCGACAACGCAAATTACAGGTCAGTGCAGAGAGAGAAAGGAGTCACTAATAACATAAAAATAAACATCTGCTAGCGTCTTAAATCTAATGCTTTCAGAAACTCTGGAGAGTAGAAGTACAAAAAATTTCCTCAAGTTCAGCAGTTCTAAATTCATACAAAAAATGAATCAGCTGCCAATAGAAATCAACATCTTTCTTTCATAAAATCTTTTAACATAAATTGTTCCCAAAAAGCTTAACATTCACAAGCATGATGGTGAATACTCAAAGTCACACAGTTAAAGATGTAAACCTGGTTACCCTGCCCATCAACCACGTGAGGAGAAGACATTCCATGTGAGAGGTCATAAGTAGTTAATATGTCCTTCAAAATGCTGCTTATATTGAGCTCATACAGGGTCTTGAAGGCGACAACTGAACCAGAACAAAGTTTGACAAGAAGCCCAATCAAACCCTGCCAACCAAAATGGGAAGGGAGAGACGATTATTTGAAGAAAATAAAATATGAAGATTTATCCTCAATAGATGCGTTTGGATAAACATTCATACATTGTATACTGGCTGAGATAGTGTTGTTCGGCTGTTCAATTGCACTAGATGAGTAGCTTGATTAATTAGTCCATGCTTGCATAGTTCATCCAGCATCTCTGACAACTGACTGACCCGTTCTGCTATTTTGATCAAGCAAATTGCTACATTTTCGACAAGCTGAAAATGAACATGAGAATATATGTCGACAGGTCAAAACAAATACTGAAAAACTGAATCCAGAAACACTTGAGATAGAAAAAGCTCTGAAAGGTTCATGCCTGCCTATCCTCATATTGTAGAAGATTGCATAATCTCGGAACAGCCTCCATGAATGGTGAAAAATTTTCTGATGGCAGTTTCTTGCATATGTTCACCACAGTTGAAAGTGCAACTCTCTGATAAGGACCAAAAAAATAACAAATTAATGTTCATGCTACCACACCAAAGCAAAATGCAAATAGAACCAAAATAAATGAAAGGAAAAAAAGAAGAGAGTAAATGCCATTTGATCAAAATTGTGTTTTCACTTACTTGTACACTTGTAGAGAAGAAGTCTACAAAACTTAGAACTGCCATTATTGCCCCAGCTTGTAAGCATGGAAGTGGTTGATCGCGAGATATTTTCTCCAATGCTTGCAAGCACTATATGAAAACCATGTACATAATCTTAATACAAAGCATATTATACTCTCTCTTTTGCATAAAGAGATAAATAAAACCATTACTAATACTAGACAAGCTATTTACTATACCCAAAAATATACCTGTTCAGCTACATCCAAGTATTCAATGGCCATTAATCTTTGACAAATAGCAGGAATTGCATTATGCTTAACAAGAAAAACGGATGCTCGGGGGAACACATCACACAGATAAGTTAAAGCCCTTATAGCCAATAGCATTATATCTGGGTTACTCTCAAGCCTTGAAAGCATAACAAGCACCGGTGACAAAGAGTCTGCCATCGTACTTGAAAGTGAATCCTCTGTACAAAATGAAAGCACTTCACATAACTCTGTAAGAGCAGCTAACTGCCCAGAAGGCTCAGTTCCTTCAGTTAAATTAGATAGACAATCCCGCAATCTGCTATGATCACCAGAGGATCTCTGCCTCTGATACTCACGCAAACTGCTATGTCTTGGACCCTCAGAATCACAAGAGCCATATGCTGAATCCCTCTCAGGTTCTTCTTCGTCTGAATGGCTTGACGCCGACCCAGATGATGAAGTATCCATGTCAGCATCATGGGTTTCAGCATTATGATTCTCAGAATTTATTTGAGTTTGAATTGATGAGTTCGATGAACTTGGTCTAAACTCCAATGAACTACAAGCTCTCTTATCAGACGGCAATTCATTAACCATCTCAGCTCGTTTTTGTCCACGATTTCCCATTGATTTTGTCCAGTATCTTAAAGCTTTTATCAACAAACCTTCCAAATAATACTAGACACCTACAAAGTCCAAAAAAAAAAAATTCTGAGAAATTCACAGGCACAAGAACCACAAAAATAGTCCACCAAAAAAAATTCACAATTTTAGTTCAAAATTACCTCAATGAAAATCACTTTTGCAAAGTCAACAAAACTTTACTATTAGATGAACAAAAGAGTAAACATTGCCATTTTTATGAAATCACAAACGCTAGAACCAAACAATTATCACAAGAAAAAAAAAACACAAATCCAAATCATGTCCATCTCATCATCCTTACTCAGGGTTTGCTTTCAGTGACAACAACGAAAAGAAAAACTCACACAGCGCTATAAGAGTGAAATCATGTTAAAACAACAAAAGGAGGACAAATATTAAAGAAGACACTGGATTTGTCCTCCCTCTCTCTGTATGATAAACCAGTAACCGAATTATCATCATCAAAAAACTAAAAAAGCCACTGACTTAACAGGAAAAGAAACAAACAAAAAACTGCAATTTTACGGATGAGATAAGAAAATCAAACCATAAAAAGAAGCAAACAATTATGATCAGATGATAAATTGATCGATACTACTTAAATTTTGATGATACACATGTACATGTACCTAATGATAATTGTTGTTGTTGTTGTAGATGTTGATAGGCCTTCGAGAGAATCGAAGACCTAGACGGAATCTAATCTTGGGTTTTATTCTTTTTGTTTTAATTTTAGAAGGATTGTTTTTCTTTTTTCGCCGATGGTTTCTGGTGATGGTGATAATGATGATAGGAACAGGGGCGATAGTCTTCTATCAAGTGTTTGGGCATGCCTTTCCCTTTGAGAAAGGAGATATATACAAGTATACAACACTAGCGTGTATGCAGATGGTAGATTGTAATTAAGTTTCCACCACCGCTAAGATACTGTAGGTGCATTTAAATTGATGGTGTGTCTTTTGAATCAACCATTCATTGATAATCGTCTTTGATAGATCTGGACGGTTTGACTGATCATCTTTCGATGACTTCTCATGGACATTTAATTTAAGCCAGCTGCATTGTTTTTTTCTTTTATAATCGGTGTCGAATCAAATTATACGTGAAATTTATTTCAATTCCTGTATAATTTTTATTTTTAAAATAAAATATTAAAATATATCATTAAATTTAGTTGTATTATTTAAAATATAAATTGAATTAACAGTCTTAATTATTTTATTATTAATTTAAAAATCAAATATTAAAAAATCACAAAATCAGACGTGCAATTCCTGTATAATTTTTATTTTTGAAATAAAATATTAAAATACATAGCTAAATTTAATTATATTATTTAAAATACAAATTAAATTAATGATCTTAATTATTTTATTTTTAATTCAGAAATCAAATATTACAAGTTAAAAATCACAAAATCATATCCAATAGCATCTTGGTAGAGATGTTTAGAAGAATGATAACAATTGCCAACTTTTAAAAATGTTTTTACTTGAAAATATATTAAAATAATATTATTTTATTTTTAAAAAAATTATTTTTAACATACATATCAACTATAAAAAATATAAAAAAAATTAATTTAAAATTAAAAAAAAAGTAAAAATTGAAATTTTTTAAAAATAATTTATGAAATACAAAACAACGGCTATCCACGGTTTAAAAGAAATCCGTGATGGCTTCACGGAGAAATTTATTCCGTTTGTTGTTTCTAGAGAGTGCCCCAGAAGATGGTTTATTTTTCTTACTCCAACGTTGCGCTCACAACCCAGCTGAGGGAGACCCTACCGAGGAACATTGGAGGGGGGGTTTTATATCACTTTTAAGGTCTTGAATTTATCTTGCTATTTTCAGGGGGGGGGAATCATTTTCCGGTTTAAAAGATACGTTTGCTTTTGCACCAAGTTGAGTTAATTATAGATTGTGAATAGTGAGCAAACAAAACCAGAGAGTATAATTGACGAAGGCCTAAGCCATCACCGAGTTATCTTCACTGCCTTGAATAATAGACCTCTAGCCCGGTGGTTAGGGGAAAGAAAGCTCTCTCATCTCAGGCAAGCCCACCGCTCCTGCCAGCCCGTATGTTGCCAAACCTCGTTTCGTGCCTCTTTGGCGAGTTGCTTGTCTCCGGTAAGAAAGCTTTCAGATGGTTCGATCTGGTTGATCTTGTCTCCACTGGTTCGAGTTGCTAAACAGCCCTGTTAACAAAAACCTAAAGGAGATCACTAAAACACTGTGGAACAAGATAAAAAAACATTGCGCCCTTCTCAGTAAAAACCAATGGCGTTGTTCATGGGGTGATATTATCTTTTTTTACATGACTATTATTATGAAATTGGTTTTGAAGAATCTATCTTTTCATATTTTTTCAGCATAATTATTTAAGTACCTTTAAAAGTAAAAAATATTAAATTGGTATTCAGGAACTTCTTCTTCTTTTTCTTTTTTTCAATTATAGTGAAATAACAAAATTACTTTTAAAATAAAAAATTATTAATCTAGCGTACAAATACTTTTTCGTGTGTTTACCTTCGTTTCTCGATTATAATTAAGGTAAAAGAATTAATATAAAATATTATTAAAAATTAAAAGTGTTGCAGGCATGAGTGGGTGGGGGGTAGAAGCGCTATTCTAGCAGCATGTTAGGCGTCTTTTGATGGCCAAATGGTAGCTTATACGGAGGTGTTTGAATCGTCTCAACATCCCTTTTATTCCTGAGTAGTGCATGTGATCTATGGATCTCTAGATTAATGTTGATAACCCTTTTTATTATTATTATTTTCTTTTTTTCTTTACTGTTTATATCCCTCTATATTTTTCAAATTAATCATTCAATTAGTTTTTCTTCAAATTTGATTTATATTTATTTTATTACTATTTATTTTATTTGAAATAATTTATAAAACTAAAATTATTTTTCAATTTCATCATTCTTCAATTTTTTTCATCTATCATATTTAATCTTCATTCTTTTTATTGCAATTTTTTTATTCTTATCTTAATTTATTTTATTTTTAACTTCATTTATCATTATTTAATTTTATTTAATTTTTATATCAGATTCGATCCTCATTCTTATAATTGCTATTTGTTTTTGTTTTTTTTTTATCATTTTCTTGATTTATTTTATATCATTTTCTTCATGAATTTTGCCGTTTTATTTTCTAAAAAGTTATCCTGATCTTATATTTTGAATAATTGGTGAGTCGAATTAACTCAATCTTTTTAAAAAATATTTTTTCAAACTAAATAAAAAATAATAATAACAAAGAAAAATAATTTTGCCTAAAATTCCTACAACATAAAAAAAAAAAAAAAAAAACATAACCATTAAGCTAATGACAGTCGTTGTTGAGTGAGAAGAAAAACCAATAAAGAATTGAAAAGATGGAGCGATGATGAAATAACATACATTGAGCTTGTTGATTCAAGCTTATGTTAGGAATTAGAATAATACAACACAGCTTTTACTTTAGGAAGGGCATTTTTACTTTTGAAGTGCGCTGCACCTCACCAGGAGACCCAGCCCTGAATGAAACAACCAAAGCCGAAGCTGTTTTGGTCCTACGTAGAGAGGAAGTCGGCAACCAGATTTGGTGCTAAGCCGTCAGCACGCAAAAGCAATGGTTACCTTCTCCCACTTCGCTTGCTGACTCCTTGTCACTCCCCTAGGAACCAAGGCCCTAGCTTCTAGTCCTGGTGGATCATCCAGGCTTGCCCGCAGAACAGGACTTGGCAAGGACATATGACACACATTCATGGCATCAATGAAAAACCGTCACCATTCAGGATCCAAGGAAATCCATCAGTACGCTGTACAAGCATGACACACACGGCGGAGCTTTCTCTGGCTATTAATGAATCAGAATCGTTTGAATCCTCTGGCAGAGAAGGGCATGCAGAGATGAACACGGCAGAGTTTCACCGCAAGGAAGGCCGTGATGTATGGTAAGAATAAGTCGACCTAAATCAAAACAAAAATGCTTTGGAACCACATGCGGGGCCAGGATTCAAGTCTAGTGCATAACACAACAGCTCTTGCACCATCACAAGATAGCGGCAGCTCAAGAAATTGGATCGAATATCACGTCAGCTGGAAAGCACTTAGAATTAATTAACCATTAAACCACCCTTCTGATGTCCCTACGCCCCAATTGTCTAAACAAATATGTGGTAGAAAAAGAAGTTTCCTGATTAGTTTAATATCTTCTAATATAAGATATCAAAGGAAAGTATAAACACAAAGGACAAAGGAAAAAGAAGAAGAGGGTTTAAATCATTTCAACTAAAAACTATATATCATTTGAGGCCATTCATCCTTGCATTTTTTTCTTCCAGCTTGTGGTAAAAATAAAGAAAACAGAAACATGAGCAGTTTTCCTAAGATCAGGGCTTTACTTTCACATCAAACAGATTAAGTATAAGATAGGATATTGGGATGAATAAAATCACTGCATCGATTAAGAGGTGCCCAGTTTACAGAGCAATTCATGAACACAAGAACAGAGTCGCCCAGTCTAAAATCGAAGCACACAAGTTACTCATCCTCCCAACATTTACAGTGCTTCAAGAGTCATTCTACACCAACTGATTCCCAAATTACACATAATTTACAAGAAAAATAACCTAGGACACAACTGAATCAAACCACTCGAGCTCTCAGCGTTTATAGATATTCATGTTTGGTGTCATTACCCAATTTATTTATCCCCTTTTCAAGATATTTCCTAAAAATAAAATAATAAACAAAAAGATATCACAAAAACTATTCTTAACGCATTTGCGTTTTTTTTTTGTGATTTTCAATATATTTTTAAAAAAATTTAAAATTTTAAAATATATTTTCAACTCGTTCAATTATTAACGTGTCCATTCTAAAATCCTCGATAATTTTTTTCTCATCAAATTGATATTGATGTTGTTTTTTTTTTAAAAAAAAATCAAAATAAAAAAAAAGAGTAAAATGAACAAAAAAAAAAACCAAAAATACAAAGAAAAAAATTAAAGAACCAAAATAAAATCCAGCTGCTTGAAATCCAAGCAATTAAAGGGAAGAGATAAAAATGTTAGCCTATAAATACTAGTGGAATCTTGCAAGAAAACAAAGGAGGGGAAGGCATCCATTTTGATGAAAAAAATCTCTAGCCTCTATCTTATTCCCTCCTTCTAAAAATAACACTAAAAACCCTTAGCCTCTTTTTTCCCACAGAAAAAAAAAAAAAAGGACCAGCCGACTCTCTCATTTAGACCGCTGTTTTTATTAACAAAGTAAAGAGGTGGACCTAACTCCCTATCTTTCCCAACGCAGTGCAATCCCTCTCTCCCCATTCTCACTTTGAGACCGCATGGAAAAAAAAATCTAAGTTTGATTTGAGTTTGATTTTGCTTAAACTTTGTACTTGAATTTTGCTTTAGGTTTGTGTTTGTGTTTGATTTTGAAAAGTATCACTACTAGAAAATTAATAAATACAAACAAAAATACTGACGGAATATTTCTGTCAATAAATTACAGTGAATTTTACCGACAGAAATATTCTGTCGGTATATACCGAAGAAATTACAGTGAAAAAAAAAAGAATTAAAACAAATCTAAAAGATATGATGACGTGTCATTTATACCGACGGTATTAAGACTATCGGTAAAATCCGTTCGTAAACTAGTTGGTAAACTGTTCACTTCTTCGTGGCACTATTCATCATGTCAATTACAAAGAGAATCGCCGAATCATTAATTCCATTGGTATTTTTCAAAGAGCTTTGGAACCATTCACTTCTTAATTGCACTGTTATTACTATTCTTTACAGATGAAATCACTAACGGATTGAAAAGTCGTCGGTGTTATTTGGCAAGTTTCTGAAAATTTTTGATTAAATTAAAAATCTAAATTAAATATTACAAACAGAATCACTGACTGATTGAAAAGTTGTCGGTGATATTTAGCATTTTCTGAAAAATTTTGATTAAATTAAAAATTTTGATTAAATATTACAGACGGAATCATCGATAGAATGGTTAAAAACATTCATATTTAATTATTCGTCAGTAAAACTGTCAGTAAAATATCCCAATAAAAAGACTAGAATCCCTCGTTTCACAACAGACGAGCCTCTTCTTCTTCTTCTTCCTTTATGTAAAAAACATCAACATCCCTTTTTTTTTTCTCTTCTCTTCTCTCCTTAACTCCTTCTCTTCTTCTTTACGCTCGGGTATGTCATCTTCTCTTTTTTTCTTTTCTCTTCTAAGTATTTTTTTAATTTACATACTTTATGAATTTGTTTTTTTTTCTCTTCTCAGCTTCACTTGCAGCTACATTAAGGTAATATTTTTTTTCTTCTTTTTTTGTGTTGTTTTTGCATTATATTTTTCATATAAAATTATTTTAGTTGATTTATTTATTTGTTGTTGTTGTTGTTGTTTATTTTTTGTGCTATTCATTTGTTGTAAATTTGTTTAAGTTGATTTTCTTCTTCTTTTTTCCAAGCAACTCAATTATGAGTATTATGGAGTGTTGATTTATATTAATTTAATTATTTTCTAGTTTTGTTAAATAGATTTAAAAAATATATATTTTTAAATAATCACAGACAGAATTGCATACGATATTTTTATCGGTTATATGACAAGCTTCCCGAGAGAAATACTAACAAAATGAAGCGGATAAATTTTTTTAGCGTGCTTTTCCTGTTAGTAAATTCATCGGTAATAATATTCTTTTATTGCCGACTGACTTACCGACAAACCAAAAATTACTTACAAAAGTTTTACCAGTAGAGCATTTTTGTCTGTGATCCCGTTGGTAAATTAATCCCCAACAAAATAATAGTACAAATACCGACAGAAAATTCTGTCAGTAAATATAAGAATTATGGTAGTGTATTATGAGACAATTAAATCTAAGTAATTGTTGAGTATGTTGTGCATATTATGATGAGATGGTGGTAATTTGAGTTTGAATATGGGTTGTTGAGTTTGAATGTGAAAAGTTGAAGTGTTGAGTTTGCTGTGTGATTCAAAGATGGGTTTTGGAATTGGTTTTGGGCCAAAGCATGTTTTCTTTTGCCATCTCAATAGGTATAATGTCCATTTTAGAATTTAATTCAAAATTATTGGAGGTAAATGTACTCACAACAAGCCGTTACCTTGAATATTAAAAAATTAATAATCTTGGATTTTTAACAAATAAAAAATTGTAATTCAAATATATTCACTGACCTTAAAGTTAAGAATATTAATTTTTGAACGATATTCACCAATATCAAAATTAAAAATATTTTTAGATAATATTCATTGACACTAGTCAGAAGCTAGTCAGGAATATTAGTATTCATCAATACCAAAATTGAAAATATTTTTAGACAAATATTCACTAACTTCAAAGCTAGGAATGTCAGGTTTTTTCCATGTAGTACTTACTAATATCAGAGTTGAAAATATTTTTAGTTAAATATTCATTAACACAAGAGACAGGAATGTAATAGGCAGACCATCAATAACATAGCACAACAGATCCTTGGCAATTTAGAACAAAATCGTTAATGAAACTTACTTCATGTATGATACTTTAGGGATAATAATATATTTTCTTTAACTTAACATGTCTCGAACTATAAATTTTTTATTGAACAAGAACATATTGGCATGCCTGAAACTTCCGATTGCCTCTAATCACATTATATTTTGGTGTACTTTAACTTAAACAGAAAAGATTTAAGATGAAATAAGCCCGTCTATTTTTTTTTTAGTTTTTTTTTTAGTTTAACGTGGGTGTCTAGGTCAGCTTGCGCGCACCTCGACTAATCCCATGAGCCCTGAAGTTAACGACTATGTAAGTCTTCAGTGACCATCATATGAGCAACCTAGAGCTCGAACCTAAGACCACAGAGGGAACAAATCTCTTGGACCCAAGCTCTTACCACTGGGTCACCACCTAGATGGTTAAGCCCATCTCTTATTATGCCTCAAACAATTAGAACCATACACCCTTTTAATCTCTATTAATTAGCCTCTACAGTTGTATAATTGCACTGTCTACATATCTCATTGCTGCACTAACTATAGATTTAGAAAACAGTACTAATCAGTTATCCATAAATTTAATGATAGAAAGCAAATCCTTTTACAGATAAGCACAAACAATTTCTCAGGTGCCCAGATGCAAATTTACAAGGGTGGTTCAAGTATCCAACCTCGCTTAATTTACTAGCCATGATAAAGCAACCTTGACACCATAAAAAACAAAAACAAAAACAAAAAAGAAAGAAAAATAAAACTATTCCTTTTTTAAATAAAATTGCGTTCCTCAAGCATGATTTTGTGCTCCCATTAATGTCTAGATAAGCAGGAATATTCCAAGGATGATTAGCACTCTGTGGATGTATGAGGGGGTGTGTGTGTGTGTAGGGGGGGGGGGGAGCGCTTGCTCGATAATATGCATACCTAACACCTTGTGAGAAATAACCTTTGATGAGAAATCTGCAAGATTTATATGCCGAATATCCAAAGATAACGATTGTGATAGGGTGGGTTGCTTTTTAGTACTGTCATATAAAGACGAGGTAATGGATTGACTAAAAATAAGAAACAGCATCAACATAAAACACATGCATATTTGGAATAGGTTAAACATCATTTTAAGCATATGTATCTCCGGCCTTTATAGATTTCTTGTATCACCCTCTCAAACACTGTATCTGATAATTTATATAAATTAACGATACCAAAATTAAAATTAAAAAAAAAGTTATATGGAATAGAAAATTGTCCATTATAACAGTAGAAAAGTTGTCCGTTAATAAACAAAACATATTTTCATCGAATAAATAAATAAATAAAAGATAGAACACTTTTCATTAAACAAACTAGCTAGTTATCTGTTTTAAGATAAGATCTAGCCTCTTTTTTTTTGGGCTCCCCTCGTAGTGGTATTTACCATCCAATAATTTTATCAATGCATGATTTATTTCTACACATTAATGAGGTTTTCATACTTTATAAATTACATTTATTCATATAATTTGTTCTAGAAGTATTAGTTTGAAATACAATAATCCTTTTATAGGCATGATTATAAACAAAACTCACAACAATCAAACTTCTCTCGTCGAATAGAATAATTTGACACATAGAACAATCAATTTTGTCACCAAAATATGGCTAAACTAACCATTTTCTCTCGCATTGATGTTTTCAGGCGAGTTTCTCTCTCCGCTCTATAACTCAAGAACTAAAAAAATAGAGAAAATGAACTTTTGGATTAAAATAGAAATTATCGCTAGTAAGTCGTAAGCCATATATTTACTCAGTTTTTTATAATTTTTATCATAATCCGAAGCCTAATTTCTTATAAAATGGTTAGATTGAAAGAAAAATAAGTTTGAAAATAATATATATAAAAAAATCAGTTGTTTTATTGTTCATATAAACATAAACAGTGAAACCGACCATATCTGTTTTAGTTGTTTTGTTAACTAAAAAAAAATGAAAAATTATAAATAATAAAAACCATGCATATAAACATAAACAGATGCAGGTATACATGCCTCTTCATCTGTTAATCACAGGGAAAAATCTACTTCCATGTCCACTTCTCTCGATGAGAATACATGCAAATCTCCATTGACATCCATACGGAATAATAACATGGAGAACAGACCCTTTGACCGCGTAAAGCCTAACTCGTCAACATGCTTTGACAGGAATTTTAGCCATTGAATCTGTCCTGTAACCAAGCATTCAGGTAGTTCTGATGAAAAATTATAATTTCGGATAATTATCTGATTTTTTTTCCCTTTACCTCCCGAAAGGGCCGAGACATTTTTCTTTTGCTTGAATTCTTTATCCAATTTAGCAATTTTGAGTAAGCCGAATTTTTACCCATCACCCCCATTAACTCTTTTTTTTTTTTTACTAAAATACTAAAAGAAAACACACCTAACTAGCCAATTTTATAGGTCCAAAAAGAATTACAATCCCAATATTTAAGTAGTTAATTTTAATGAAATGCAATTGCAAATCCTTCTCTTTGTTTTTAGAATGTTAGACATTTATCTGTGATTAAGTTTTAGTTTCACAATTTTATCCCTGTTAAATCCGATTCGATAGCCTATGATTTTCAAAGAAGGCAGGTAGGACCGGGATATAAAACGATATGATGGATATAGTACGTATAATCCCTCCATGCACTTGCCAAGAACTGCTCATTATTGCGGCACCCCACATCTGCCATTGCAAAACAACTTTGACCACTGACCTGATACGGCACCAAATGAAGGCAGCAGGTAGGTGCCACCGTGATCAGATCGAATCAGACGACCCGAGGCTTGAAAGAGGCAATGGGGTTCTGATGTCTTGTAAAGAAGGAACAACCCGACAAAAACTCTGTTGACAATCCGAAGCAAGGCGCATGATTATCGCTTACTCCTAGCGTGCAAAGATGGATGGTCCACCTATTCTTAAACGTGGATTATAAGACTGCTTGGCCAACCTCGTAACATGCAATGCATTTGTCGGGATTTATACCCGAGCCCTATAACTGAGGCCTCATTTTCCAGACATTGATGGGAGATATACCACAACGACGGGGAAGATCCATGTATTCTTTGCCATGAGAGAATAGATTTACAACAAATGGGAATACAAACAATTTGCAAGCTCAAATTTTAAGTTCAAAGCACTTGCTCTCAGAACCACCCGTGCCGATTTGATTTTTTATTACAGCAGTACTAATATTTGACTAAAAGAACCCAAAATTTTTTTTTTACTGCCGGTGCTGGAAATGTAATTACAAGCCTGAGTATGAAAAGAATCATCTGGCGGTTGGCTGTGCAATGGACTCGTCAAGCGCCAGGTAATTCTCGGCTCCACCCAAATCCAAAGAACCCAAGTTGAGTGAAGAATGAACAGAATTTCTCGACATTTCATCAGAGATATCTTCTCTTGCTGCTGTCACCTCCCTTTCAATTAAGATAGCATCTTGGATCTCCTTGAGAACTTCTGAAATAGATGGCCTCATGTGACCATGAGGCTGGACACACATCAAAGCTTTCTCTGCTATCTTCCACATTGACTGGATGTCATACTCACCACACAGTGAGGGATCGATGATTCCTTGGATATCCCCACTCTCAATGTGTAATTTTGCCTGTCATGCAAACATGCAGTTATTTAAGTCTTTCAACAATGATAGCAATTTCCTGAAATGAAAAGAATTAAGTTCTGAAGGAAATGAAGTAAGCTTTTCCAAATATGTTTAACTTCCATGCACTTATCGCCTTCAAATAAATGAATGATTTTAACCTCTTCCAGGAACAGACAGAAAGTGAAAAAACAAACCAAAGTAAAAAACCTATTAAAGCTTTAAAATTTCATGAAACCATTAGCATTCCCATACTATGCACTTCGTAGATATTTAGAGCTTATTGGACAACCTCGATTGAGTTATTTTCAACCCTTTTGACCTAAGGAAAAATTATAACTTAGCATTATTTGATTGAAACTATCTGTTGACTTGTATATAAGTTATAGATTTAAGTAAAATTTTGCTTAAACAAAAGTACTTCAAAAAATTGTTCTTGATTTTGAACAAAGTTCATTGAAGAGATACAAAGACATAAAGCATGTTTATAATAATAACAAAACATATTTATTCAGCTTAAAGCATTCTGCCAAAAGTAACTTGGAGATTTCAATTATAGAGATTTTTGGATTATTACTAAAAGTCTTGCACAAGTCAGGCTAAACATGATTTTAATTTTGACTTGGTTTTTCAGATAATGATCATCAATGATAAAGTTCCCAAAGACAAGTGGTTAAAAATTCCCAGCCTCTAGTCCTTGAACAATCAACCAGCTTACCCATTGTACTATATTGCGACAATTTACACCAAAGCTTTCATTAGATATGGCTTCTTGACCAGACATCAGCTCCAGGAGAATGACACCAAAACTATAAACATCACTCTTGTCTGTTAACTGTTGAGAGATGTAATACCTGTGTATCATAGAGCAGAAACTATGAATGCAATGTGATAACAGTCAAAGCACCCATGTCAGCAGAAAGTGTTTGTGTAACTCAAACTCATTCTAGACTCCAGGCTTTCACTGTAGTCATTAAAATAACTCTATATAAGAAACAAGAATGCGGCAAGTTAACAACCATGAACAAACACATCTACAGCTAATAGAGTGTGAGTAACAGTGTTCAAGATACAAATGTCAAGTCTCAAACTTAAATATATCCTTAACATTTTGTCTGTCTGTTGTAAGCAGGTAATTAACAAGGCAGCCACTACACTTCACAATAACTCAGCATTTCAATGTTCAGAACCATCTAACAATGCAGAAGCAGCAACATAATCAATTCTCTCAGATCATACTGCTTAAATTGATATATCGTAAAACTAAATAAAAGAACCTTACTCGGGATCCAAATACCCTACGGTGCCTCGAACTATGCTAGATACGTGTGAAGCTCCATCTACTGCAAGTTTTGAAAGGCCAAAATCTGCAACCTTAGCTCTCATGTTTTTGTCAACAAGAATATTGCTGCTTTTTAAATCCCTATGGATAATGGCTGGAACACAACCTGTATGAAGATATTCAATCCCTGAACAAGCATGGAAACACGATCAGTCCAGCACTTAAACTGCAACTCTAATTTAAGTGAGAGGCTTCACCATAGCAAAGGATAATATCTTTGGGAAAGGAAAAAAAAAATAGGCTTATCATAAACCTTTAGCAGCATCTTCAGCAATCTCAAGGCGCTTGATCCAATTAATACTTTTTCCTCGTTTTAACGGACCTGCCAAAGTGTAAGAAATGGTGAGTATCAAAATTTAAATTAGACCAATTCAAAAACACTTGAAATTACCGTAAAGATGTTCCTTAAGTGTTCCATTGTGCATGAACTCATAAACAAGCATACTCTTCCCATCTTCTTGACAATATCCAAGAAACTGTACCAGGTTTCTGTGATGTATCCTTGAAAGAAGAGTCACCTGTGCCAAATGGCAGCGTAACAGTTTCAGCTCCAACTGAAAAATATACTACCCAATACAGCTGATTCACAAACAAAATAAATTCCTAGAGAACAATATTCCTTTTAGGAATATGTGCATGAAGTTTAAAAATGTATGTGTGTTTCCATGTCAGTTTTAACTCTTATATAGTTTACAAATTCAGGTCAACAATATAGAGGATTTTATCCATTTATTAACCAAGCACTTCAAATACTAGGAATGTTGGGACTTGTTAATTTCCCTTTGTCTAATACGCAATAGAAACATTTATTAAAGAATTAAGGAGCTCAACTGTGCAAGTTCTAAATGTTCATGGATTCTCGTGTATCTTACTGAATTTTTCTAAGCAGCTTCAGGTATTTTGATTTACAAGAGGCTAAGTCACTCTTGCGGCAATCTTTAGGAACCTTGGTTCGAAACCAAACATCGACATTTTAATCAGAAATTCTACATCTTACAGATTCAATGGAGTTGGGGACTGTAAAAATGATTAAAGCAAAAAAGTTTCTAAGCCAAAACTGACAATGTAATCTTATTTTAAAATTACAAAATGTATTTTCAAATAGAGCTCATGATTGATGGCATCTAGTTAGAAACAAAAATACACTGTATGTTCAATGGTTAAACAATTTTAATCAGTGTATATCTATAAAAGAGTAAAATCATATTAACCTCAAAGCAGCTTTGTAAATGAGTGATAACAAACACAATTCAATATTCAAAAAGTATGAATATAAGTATCCTCACTTGCAATATTAAACGAAGGTCAGTAAAGTGAAAATTTACCTCATTTGTAAACTCTCGCTTTCCCTGGTAGGAATTGCTAGTTAGAACTTTCACTGCAATTTCCCTTCCATCTTTCATTTTTCCATAGTACACAACTCCAAAACCTCCAGAGCCTATTTTCTTCTCTAACTTTTTTGTAGCATCTTCAATCTCAAAGGTTGTGAAACAGTGAGCAGCTTCACCAGGAGCATTTCTCAAGGAAGAAACTACCCTTTGCACGGGCAGGGAATCCCGAAGTTGCTCTAGAAAAGAGAAGTTACATATGTTTTATCATCTGAGAAGTCCGGCAGGCTAGACAGAAACTTCAAATTGTTTTATAGCCATACCTTGGTCAGGGTGTCTTTTCTTTCCTTTGTGCATGAACAAGCAAGACACTATTGTAGCTATGAGAAGAACAGCAGCTCCAACTGACGAACCGATAATAATATCCATGTGCCTCCCTCTTCTGGCTCCTTCATGAAGATTAATGTTTCCAGAGTAGCTGTTGTTAAACAAGAAACAGAGTTAAATATATTTGATTAGATGCACCCAAAAAAGTGTACTCCAAAAATGTAATTGGAAGTGCAATAGCAAAGAAGTTGACATGAGACGTATAGAATCTCCATTGGTGTGAGATAACTAGGCTACATAGGCAATAAGGAGAAGTCTCAAAGAAACTTCGGACGAGGCCTCTTGGGGTTAATCGTTATTGTGGCTGGCATGTCCTTGGATCATGATAAATGTATAAAAGCCAACTTGGAAGTCCCATGGTGGATTGCAGCACTGCAACCCCAGTTCAGCGAACCATACCGGAAAAGGATTTGAGTGGGAAGATTTCGATATTATGATAGGGTTAAAGAAAAATCCTGATTGTATGAGGTTGCCCTTCACAGACTTTACATGGAGCCTGTAACACAATTCCTGCTTCTGACTAGTCCTTTTGGGATTATGCACAGAAGTGAGTAACAGACCTTTAGATCAATCATGGCAACGCAAGCAAAAACTACAAGGGAGAAATGATAAAAGAATATGGGACACTAAAGTATTGAAAGACTTACTGACACACAATGAATATATTAGAAGACCTCAATCAAAAAGACCAACACATTAAACAGCATGCAGTTGGTAAATAGTTACTTCAATTGACTATGGCTATGCACTTATTATGTGTAGAGATAGTCGAAGAGCTTCTCATTATTGTTGAGAAAGATGTACCGCATCTTGTACATGACTGCTAGTCTGCTACAAAATAACATTAAACATCGTGGTCTAAATAATGAATTATTTGGCCATGATCAATAATATGCAAAATTTAGCATACTAACAAAACATATCAAAGTGGGGTGTGTGTGTGTGTGAGAGAGAGAGAGAGAGGGCGAGAGAGACTCACTTCAAAGCCACCTTTCTACTGAGACCCGATGGTATTGTTCCAGATAACAAATTATTTTGCACATATCTGCAATTATCCCATGTGTGAAGCAAATATATTCTTTTACTATTAGAGTAAAATAGAAAGAAAGAAAGAAAAAACACACAATGTGATGAATTATTTACTTAAACTTATAATTTTGTGTTTCTTTTAAGTTTTACCAAAAATATGTTCATATAAAGAAGAAGTCGTGCCATTGCTTCCAATCATCATTCACCAGTCAAGGTTGAAATAGATATTAATTATTAAATTCCCATGAGAGATTATGCATAGTTCTTCATATAACTGGCATCCAAGTTCTGATAAACTTACAGTTCCCTCAAATTTGGTAGGTTCAGTAAGGAGGATGGCAGCTCACCCGTCAACTGATTGTTCTCGAGATGACTGTCAGACATGGAGGATCATATTAGGTCAACATTTTAATAAAACTAAGATTTAAACACCATGATTAAGAAAACCATCTTGCTTTACATGATCTCCAAGTCTGTGCATCCAGTAAAATCAGGAATAGTACCAGTCAGTGAATTTCCATCGAGCCATCTGACCATAAGACAAGTGGATAATAATGATGTGGGGGGTTTAAACTATTACAGTAGTAAGCTTGAATCTAAATCCAGCATCTAGCCAAAGGACAAGCAGCTTGAAACTTACAATTCAACTAAACCTGTCAACATCGTCAAGCCTGACGGAACATTCCCAGACAAATTCTTGCTAGACAAAGAGCTGCCAAACAAGGTACAAGAGCTAATTTAACCAAATGAACGTACAATTCTCTTCAAACATGGTGTGGGAATAAACTAGGACAAATGAAGGAATCATCTGTAAATGCATAAAATAAAATCACGAAAGAGATAAATCATTACAGCTTAACAATCCTTGGCCTGGCATCAGAGTTACACTGCACCCATGACCATGGAACTGGCAGACATGGGTCACCGCCTTCTTGTGCCCAATCTTCTGTTGAGTGGGATAAAATAACACGAGAAATAACATATCCTGCACCTCATGAAAATTCAGCATCAGATATGCTTCAATTAGGTTTCAAATTTCGCATTGATATGGGATATGGGATATGCTTTAATTAGGTTTCAAAGTTAGCAGAACTTATGCTTCAAAATGATACAGATGCATGCAGGGCATATTGTTCTACTAACCATCTAGGGTACCATCATTTTTCTCAAGATACTTGTGTATCTCCATAGCATTCACAAGTGGTCCCCTGGAAGAATCGGAAGTCTTTCCAAATCTAAAAGATAATACGAAGGGTAAGGACAGGTTGGTATATCCAGGTTCATAAAGACGATATTTTCCTTGAGCATTTTCTTCGATATTGACAATAGCTTTGCTCATATCAGGGTACCCTGGGAGTACCAGCCTGAATTTTCTGGACTCCTCAGGATCCAGATCTTCAATTTCAGCGAAGTATGTGACAGCCCACCCAAAACCAGGAAAACCATCCAAGTTCAGCCGATATGTTAGTGATCCATTTGTGCCGACTACAGCTGTTTGCATCACTCTTTCAGGAGGCCTTTCATCAATGTTGACGTCAATAGGCATGTCAGTTGATACTTTCTTGGTACCAGCTGCAACATCAACAAGATAATTAGCTTTCTTCACAGAGTCGGACTCCCATATTCTATCGTATGGATCATCAGGATACCTGAAAACAGAACAGAGTTATGTTACTCTATAACACACGTGCGTGTGCGCGCATATATATATATATATATATTGGTAGTAAGATTTGTGTCTGAAAGGAAAAACTGACATAATTACTGCCATAGCGGCCACAAATTCCCAAGCAAAAGTATTTCAACTATGAGGAATGGAGGTATTTCTGTGTATCATTTAAGTTTAAATAAAGTAATGTATTTTTTCGCAGTTTATCTCACTCTTAAAGATTAAGCAGCTTTTGCTTGAACAAGCATTCAGATAAATGTACATCAGTAAAAATTACAATATGTTACACCTTGAACCAGATATTTTGAGCATACCTAATTGGAGCCTCGTTATCTGCACCAAAATTGATTCTGGCTGACATACTGAGATAAAACTGGTTTTCAAATTCCGTATAATAAACTGAACCATTGAACTGTCGGAGCTCAAGGGTAGATATGAATGGCTGCCCGGTTGTAGCATTCGATAGGCATACACTCATAGAAGAACTTGAAGCCAGAAATATTAGCTCTGTAGACTCTATGGTATTAGCATCAGAAATGACAATTGTAGACCAATGAGTTGGCCCAACAGAAATGTCAAATTTTGGATAAACGTTATTGCTGTCAAAGTTACCATACAAGAAGGTTGCCCTTAAAAGGTATCTTGTTCTACTAGTGACATCCAGTCTATAACAGTACTTCCTGGAATCTGCAGGGAAATGTCTCACTGTAGTATACTGCTTCCGTGTCTCATTTGCAACTGATATGCTTGCTGCTGCTCCGTAACTAAAATTAAAATCTGAAGTCCACGACAGTCCAAGATCATCAGTGAAATTTACTGGGCCCCCGCAGTCCAAACTCAGGAAACCTGTTTTAGTTCAAGCATAGGTTAAAAAATATAAACATTTTCACATTGTTGTTCACATGCAGAAACAGGATTTTCGTGTCAGAAACACAAATTAGCTGACATTGTATCAAGAATTATTGACAACATTTTCCAGGAAAAGGAAGAATGAACAATCACTATTTCACTTCCCAGGCCAAGGTGTGTGCATGTCTGCGTGCTACAGCATGTAATTCAAGTAAACAACCGCCTAAACTGATGAATCAACCAGTTTTCAAGTATTGATTACATTTTCATTACCTTTAAGGGTCAATAAAAACAAAGCAAGATTGTAGCTAGAAAGCAACCCACAAGCTGGTACAGTTCTACTATCATTCCATAGTTTACATTAACATGAAAAAAGATCATCGTTTCTAGTTTAACAATTAATATGATTAGAGACATAGAACCATCCCCAAATCCGGTAAAAAAAAATGACTCAAATCTCAGAAGAGTAAATCAAAATTTGACCTTTCATGTGCCAGCTACGTTGCTAGTTGTAAGATCTCCGGAAAGATGTTACCAATAAAAAGATGCATTATACGCACACCACACTCAAAGAACTCAGCATTGTGCCTTCCAAATGGGCGGCTCACTCGATTCTGTATTAAACTCTTAATGTTCTTAAGCAATTAATGTCTCTAACGTGGACCAAATCCCCCCAAATTTTGCTACTTTAATTAGCGTCTATTGCATTGATGGTTTGGTGAAATTTTCATATAGTAAGACGTAAATGACAATTAAAAGATTCTAGTCTTCCAGATACGACATAGAAACAGGAAAATTTATGTCTCCCAACTATTAAATAGTTAGTTAATAATTGCTGGCTTGATCAAATAAATATTTGAATGCACTGGAAGATGAATATAATGTCAAAACTAAAAACCCACGTAAATTTCTTTGTTTGCTACTCACTAACCAAAACATTTATATAAAAAAAAAATAACCGAGAACTGTGTACTGCATAAAGAAATAAAAATTAAAAACAATGGACAATCGAAACCCCAAGAAAGCTCATTTCTTTTTTTCTTTTTCTTTTCCCTTGACCTTATAGCCATATAAAAATGATGTCTTTGAACTTCATCTTCAAGAGAATCAAGAGCGATAAATCAATAATCACCAACAACGACAAATGCGAATGTTTCGTCAAGCATGTAGGTATTATACTACATAGAGAGGGAGAGAAAGAGGTAGCACCGTACCAGGCTGAGCTGAGGAGGCGTGGACGAAGACGAAGAGAAGAAGAGAGAAAAGAAGCAGAAGCCTAGACCCCATCTTCTCTAGAGAAGCTGATTTAGATTAGAACCATAGAAATAAAAACGGTGGCAAAGGCAAAGAGGGAAACAACAGAAGAAAACAATAAAAGAGAGGAGAGCCACTGACAGTCCTCTTGACAGGGATAAAAAGAAAAAGCAGAGGTTTCTTTTAATTTTTTTTATAGTACACTACACAAAAGAAAAATAAATGCTAGCGTCTGTTAGCACCAGTCTGTTTTGATTCTAGCGAGAGAGGGTGTGAATGCGAATGCGAATGCGAATGTTCTAGGGAGAGGAAGTAGCGAGGAGCCTGTGGTCATAGAGTCAATCATACACCATATCGTAAGCTTATCAATCTCTCTCTGCTTCTTCTTCTTTTTCTTTTTGGCAATGGTGGCAAGTGAGGTGGGAGACTGGAGAGATGGCCATGTGGGACCCAGCAAGTGGCTTTATTTAGTTAATCTAGACTCTTGCTGGGACTCGATCAAATGGGTGGGAAATTTTGGAGGGTTATAGTGAAAGGACTAGGTTCTCTAACCAGTTAAACGAGGAGGACTTCGAGGGTCCCATGATTATTCTCTTGCCACGTCAAGTCACATCACTGTGGGTAGTTTAAGAGTTGTTTTTTAAATTGTTTTTATCTAAAAATAATAATTAAAATTTGATAAGAAACAGGCTGATCCGTCATCCCAGACGAGCCGGAACCGTTGTTATGGTTTGAACTTTGAACGGATTTTGTGAAAAAGCACTGCTTGAGGTTGAGGTCACGACTCCATTTGCTGACTAATGTGGTTTCTTTCTTTCTTTCTGTCATACCTGGCATGTCTTGTCTACAAGACATTATTATCTACTCAATTTTTATTTCTTGAGATGAGCCCTTCAAGCTTAAACGTTTCTTTCGGTTAATAATTATTTGATGGACGATAACTGTGGGTGTCCAGTGACATAATTGGGATTTTCAAAAATATTCCCCACACGTATGATGTTTTGTTTGGATAGGTGCATGATACAGATTTAAATCCTGCTAATTTATTGAAATTACTTCATAGAAAAGTAATTTTGATATGAATAAATTGTTTTCGATAAAAACCAAGATAACTAATTGAGCAAAATCAAGCATAGAAGAAGATATTACATAGCTATATATTTAATGTTGTGTTTTATAGATAATTAAGCTTCATGATTTATTTTGATTTTATTTTTATCAGGTTATCCTGATCTTATAACTCGAGAATAGTGTTTAATAGGTTAATTCAGGTTGACTTGGTTTATTTTTTTTGTTATTTTTTTAATTAAAATTTTTATAAATTTTATCGTTCACCATTGGATTCGATAACATCGATTGAGAATTGAGATTCATAATTTGTTTTGATTTGCTTTTTATCGAGTTATCTCAATCTCATAATCTAAGTCGTAGATTTGGCAGGTTAACCCCGGTTTAATCAGGTTATTTTTTTTATTTTTTTTCATGAGCTTATCTCGGTCTCATTATCCATGTCACGAGTTTGGCGGATTGACTCGGGTTATTTTTTATGTTTTTTTAATTGATTTCTTTTTTTAATCTCATCCTTCAACATTAGGCTGATTGGGAATTAGACTTCATAATTTATTTCAATTTGTTTTTCATAAGGTTATCTCAGTCTTATGACCTAGGTCGCTGGTTTGACAAGTTAACGCAGCTCGTTTTTTTAGGTCATTTTTTAATTAATTATTTTTCAATTTCATCTTTCAACATTGAGTTGATTGGGAATTAGGTTTTCTAATTTGTTTTCATTTACTTTTTATAGGGTTATTATAGTCTCATGACTTGGATCGCGGATATGACATGTTAATCTAAATTGACTCAAGTTAATTTATTATGTTCTTATCTTAACATTAAAAAAATCGATATCATCTTGAAAATATTCTTGAGTCAAATTATATTTTTACAAGTCGTTTAGATTGTTTTTGAACCTATAAAATCAATTAAATGACATCAAATTAACCCCACATAATTTAATTTTTTCACTAAAAAAAATATTAAAGTATTTGAATTTTTTTTTTTATATTCTAAAAAAAATTAAACTTTACCCGCAGCATGTTACGGGTGAATTATCCAGTAAAGGTACTAAAGTAACATACAAGATTGATTGTGCACATAATGGCTCAATCACACTACTTATTAATCATTAATGCTGGTGAGAATCGTCGACTTTATGGAGAAGTGGAAACGGAAGACCATTTTTGTCAAAGTTGTGAAGGTGTTAATTAGTTCCATTTTGGCCGCTCCACGCTATTAATGGCCGGGGATTAGATACTGTTAACATTTAACTACCTTCTTCTTCCGCCGCCGCTGCTGCAAAAAAAAAAGCCTTTTCAACGAAGTCCAGTTGTTCTCGTTGGTGGGCATGGATATAATTGAACAAGCCAGGTTTCAAATGCAGCTAAGTTTCTATACAAAGGCAGGGTGACTTGTAAGATGGCTAAAATACGAGTCAATGGAAAAAATATAATGATGTTAAAAGTGAGAAATTTTATTGATAGAATATTTAATTATATTCAACTAACCAATGCAGTGAGAAAATGATTGTAAAATAAGAGAGTGATCGCTAAAGTTGAAAAGAAGAAGATGCATTTACCTAATGAAATGCAAAGTGAAATGCACATGCAACATTGAAAAGGATTGATAGTATATTTTTTTTTTTTTTACAGATTAACATGGGTGTTTGGACAAATTTGCGCGTATCTCGACTAAATCCACGGGTCCTAAAATTAACCACCATGTAAAACTCTAGTAGTCCTAAGATTTGTAAGGTTCGAACTGATAACTTATAAGAAATAAATTTAAAACCTGACCAATTGAGCTTGTTCATGCAGTAGTATCTCATTGAAATTCAATTATTCAAGTTTGGTGGTATTTTTTAAGTACATAGAGTTCATAACCCTTTAAGAAAGTTTATTGCTCATAAATTGTTTGATGAAATGCGTAAAAGGAATTTATTTTGAGAAATTATGGATAGCAATTTTGTTATTTTAATGCTCTAAAAACTTTTTAGTTATTAAAATGAATATAATGATAAACTTGTAAATAATTAAATATATATTTTTTGGATAATATTAATTATTATTGTATGTATAAAATAAAAAGAAAACCGTATTTTCTTAAATCTCAGATGAAAAACAAAAAACAAACCAGAAAATGTTTTCTTGTAATTTTTTTTTCACCCTTCAACGTCGTAACACTTTGCTTGCTAGTGAAGCAAAAGAAATGTGTCTGATTTTTTAAAAAAATACTGTTCTTCATAACTGGTTGTGTATTTTTATATATTTGAATAAAATCATTAATATTTAAACAAGCTCGTGTTAATTAAAACAACCTAACAGTCCAAAAGGAAAAGCCACTGCTGTTGAAGTAGACACAGCAGCACAGGCACGAACTACTCTTACCTGTGATGAATTTGATTGTCTAGCAAGGGTTTCTGTATAGCATTCGAGATTAGCTTCATAGTTAGTGGCGCTCAAAATGATTTGATATTAATCCACTAAATTGAAGACAAACTTCTTCTTATGGAAATATTTAAGGAGAATTTGATAGTTTTACATGGACAAATTGAGAAAATGATATACGAGATCCGCAAGAAACATGAGGATTGAATTAGAGATGAGAAAAAAACTGAAAAATCAATTAAATAGAGAAAATTAGAAATAAATTAATAGAAAAAACCGAACCATGAAAAAAACTGATTAAAATTTTGAAAAAATCGAACCGAACCCAAATCGGAAAAAAACTCAGCCAAACCAAGCTAAACCGGAAAAAACCGAGCCAAACTAGTTTGAACCGGTTTTTGTCCTAAAAAACCAAATCAAAACCAATCGGTTTGAACCGATTTTGGTTTTTTTAAAAAAAAAATCAGTTTAATTATCTATTTTTTATAAAAATCAAACCGGATAAAAAATATCAATTATACTCCTAGATCCCATGAAGGGCTGGAGAGATTTTTTTTAATCTTCTTCTTTTTTCACATGTAATCTCTACCATCCTAATTTAAGTGATGAACAGTTTCTATCTTTATAATTGTCCATTGACTCTCATCATTTTCTTTAAAAATAGCCTTAAAAACCGAGTCAAAATAGAAAAACGTTTTCTCCCTCTTCTTCCCCACAGCATCTTGTGTATATCCAGCCATTTGGTCTGGGTGGAAACTTCAGCTCTGAATTTGTCATTACTATCTTGTTTTACCTTTGAAATGGATCTCTATAATCGATCTGTCCCAGAATGCAAGTTGTTTTAAGCAAAAAGAGAGTTTATGATTCATCATCCATGGTGGTCTCAAAAGGGAAACCCATATCGATCCCTGTACCGTTCATTGTTTATTTACTTTAGCAAACTTTCAACAAGATTGGTGCCTCAAGGCCTACCTTTTATCAAAGAATAGCTTTGTCCTAGCTTTACAAAAAGAAGCACAGATCTCTCTTCATTTTTTTAATGCCCTTGAGTGCCTTTTTCCTCACCATTTAGGCTTTGGGATCATGGAATCAAACGTTACAGGTGGGTTTTCTCAAGCTTGTTTGGAGCACGTACTCGTCTTTTTCTATGACAATAATCTACATGGTCAACTTTTCTTAATGCGCAAGTATTTGAAGAGCTGACGAACACCATGGTTCTGAGAAAGAAGAAGGTACCAACCAGCTCATATGTATTGTATGCCAACCATATATCCATTTCCCAAGAATTGGGTTTTGCGCGTACCTGGCCCAGCACATAATTTTATTTATCTTGTCTCTTTGGAGATAGCTGAAGGTCCATCTCATGAAGTAGATAAATGCCTTGTGAATGGGGTTATTTAAAAAAAAAAAACAATTATGCAAATTTGAAATTAAAATTTTTTTAGAGAATTAAGTCATTGAGTGAGTAGACCGGTTTAATAACCTCAATTAATTTAATAATATTTTTTAAAATTCGTTGAATATTTTTTCAGGCTAAGTTGATTTGGGTAACTTTGACCAACCCACTTCATTTATGACTCAGGACTTGTTTAGGGTTGATCCCTGAATCGGGTTTAAAAAACCACGATTAAAAAAATTAAGATCAAATTTGGCATAGAAAAAAAAATGAGGGATGAATCTAAAAATATTAATTAAAAAAATAAATGAAACCAAAAGAAATTATAATGAAAAGAATAGTGATCAAATTATATAAAAAAAATAATCATGTATGAAATTGAAAAGAAAATCAATTAGAAAAAGAATGAAAAACAAAATAAATATTAATAAAATAAAATGATAAAGGATGAAATTGAAAAAAAATTATAATTTTTTTTAAAACAAATATAAAACAATAAAAAAAACAAGGACCACAATTGAAATAATACAAAAAATTATAATATTTTTGAACTTTGGATGGGTGGAGGAGAGAGAAAAGAGGGTGGAGAGAAAATAATCCAGTCATCGCCTAACTACGGAGAAGCTGACAACACGCGCCGGTTAGGAAGAAACATCATGAGATAATAGTTGGGTAGTTTTAGAGACCGAAGGAGGTGTCACATGCCGCCAAAATGGTGTGAACATCCTCCACATGCTGGCGTGTGATGAGCACATGCCAGTAGCTTTTTATTTTTATTTTTTTAATAAATACCAAAATACTCTTGACCCCACACAAAATTTACAAAAAAATCCGGAGTGCAAAAGATGCAAATACTCCCAAAGAAAAAAGTATTAGTTTTAAAATATAAGGATATTTTGGTAATTTTATTGTGCTAAAAAAAACCAAAAAAATCCCTCTCTCAAAGCAAACTGAAATTATTGGTAATTTAGATTTTACATTGTGCAATCAAAAAGAAAAAGACATACATACCACTATCAATTCTAAAATTAAATAACCTCTCCGGTCTCATCAAATGCTGGCAATGCTAAGTGACTTATGACATATTATTAACATTGATAAACTAACATATTAATAAAGAAAAAAAAAAGTAAATTAGATCACACTCCCAGTTAACCATTTATTTACTGTGTATTTTTTCCAAAATTTTACATTTTGGTCCCATAATTTGTACAGTTTATAGTTCAGTCATTATAATTTATTTATTTTTTCAATTTTATCATTTGCAGTTATATTTTCATGGTTCTATGCATTAAAATATGTTTAGAGTTGTTTTTTTTTGGGGTTGCCTTACGTGTTGTTAGTTGTTATGGAATTAAATTAATGATCAATTCTATGAAATATAGTTTTAGCTTTTTGTTTTTTTTCAAAAAATATTAAGAGCTAAATTTGACATAAAAGAAGAAACAAAGCTCTTTTTCATAATAGAAGTTCAAAAGTTTCATTTAACCCCTTAAGTTTTATTTTTGCATATTTCATCTGTATTCTTTTAACTTATTATGTTTTTATCATAAATTTTATTTTTATTACTTTTCAATTTCTAGAGGCTGAGAGACGAGGAGTAGTTGAAAAATTTGAAGAGAAAGAAATTACATGGTGGTCCAATTCTTACCACTAAATTTTTTAATTTTGGTGTTTATGAATTTAATTTTTTTAAAAAAAACTCAACAGTAATGATTTTCTACCTTTAATAATATAAAAAAATAAATTATACCTCAAAAAAATTATGATATGATTTTGAGTTCTCAATAATTAAAATGTTATGTTGCTATAAGTGGGTTTTTAAAGATTTGTTTTTTATATTGTGTGAAAAAAAAAGTTCTAATTGGGTTTTTGGATTAGATCTCTTTGAGAATGTAATTGTGCTTGTTTTTCAAAGTGTTTTTCATGTTAAAATACATTAAAATAATATTTTTTTTATTTTTTAAAATCAGCGCATTAAAACTATTCAAAATATATAAGAAGATTAATTTTTAATAAAAATATTTTTTTAAAAAAATACAGATTGAGCAGTCAAAATCTTCAACACCAATTTTTCAATGCTGCTCCGGTGACAGCAGAAAGTTTTTGGGCCCATACTAGACTAGTAAAACCATACTAGACTTTTTTCCGAGAAGAATCAGCTAGTGAAACCATACCAGACTTGGACTTCTCCCCCAACATGGCTTTCAGGCCCAAAAACGCCAGGGGTTGTAATTTTGGGCCATGCACATAGGCTAATTATCTCAACTAAGCTAGCCTGATCCTTATTTTTATAACGGCGCTTTATTTTGTTTATTTAATTGTTTTTTTTATTATTATAAAGACTATTGAAAGGATATTCAAATAATTATCTCATTATGTCATTTTTTTTTCAAATAATATTAGCAATTATTTTTTGAATAATTATATATTAACCTAATATGTAAATACTTACTGGTGAATATTCAAAAGAAATATTTAATAAGAATAAAAATAAAATTTAAAAAGCATTTGGCAGTATCGCGCAGCCAAATCGCCAGGGAACCATCTAAATTAACAAGCAAAATTGTTATTCATTCGTCAGGAAGCAGCTATCTCGATGTGTGATAGAGTGAATCTATACCAGTCTTCTTGAAAATTTGCGAGACATGTCGTTCCCACCAAGCCAGAAGAAACAACCTCTAAACTGAGAGAATCTAGCGATCACGAGCTACCAGAATATATGCACGAATTTTTAAAGTTGAGATCATGAATTCTCAGGACAGCAGACTAAAATAATAGATGAAACAACCTATGCATACCACTGACTAGAATCCTTCTGATCAGGTAATAAATCCACTAATCACTATGTCTTTTTATTATTTTTTTATTTATCTTCCCTGCCCTGGCTAAAAAATTAGGCTTTTCCCGCAAGTGAGGCCGGATGCTCTCTGGCCTCCCGTTTGCAAGTGCGGTATAATTTTTTTTTTGTTTAAAATTATTTTTAAAAGTTCAGGATGCTAGATGAGGAAGGAAATGGTTTCCGGTGAGCAGAAAAACCAGCCCTGCCCATGCCTGGAACCCTATAATTATCATTTCAGCTGCCGAACACCAAGCATAAGTCTGGCTAGTATGAAAACCATCTGCTAATCCATGGATGGAAACTCACCACCATTTATTGGCCGCACCATAAGACTGGCTAGTATGACAACCTTTACAATTCCATCTCCAAGCACTACATAAAAGGCAGCTCGCTTACGTTTATATTACAACACACTGAAACATACAAATACGGACCACCATAGCCATTTTCATATATTCTTGTCTTATCTGATCTAAGAACATAACCATGAAAATAGACAAGCCTCCAGCAATTAGACACACAACAGCAGCTTCATGAGCCTAGTCCCAGTCCCTCACTAAGAATCAGCATATCTGAAATGCAATTGCAGCAGTGGACAAATTTAGGAGAGGATCAGAGACAACAAAACTACATGGACAAGGTAACTGGTTAAAGAGAGACAGAATTGAAAGTTGCTTTTTTGCTTACCCAAGCTCCGACAGCTTCAAATGAGCTTCTGAATAATCTGCAAAGAAGGCATCCTCATCCTGAAACAATGCCACCATCGTGTCAAAGCTTGATAATTACACTTTAGGACCAGATTATTGTCAAGTTGATAGGATGAAATTTCCATCTAATGCAACTTTTGAAAATTTATAAGCTAATATCTAGAAGAAATGACCAGACACTCACTTCAGCATAGTTTTCAACAAGGGGACGGAAGACTGGATCCTCCAGAAGAGTTTTGTCTGATGGAAGCTGGATAAGACCTTCTTTCTCTCCACTGAGGAGTTCCCTGCTCAACAGAATCAAAATTTGCATCAGTTACTTGATTGCATCCTGTTTTCTGAACGACAGATTTGGTATTAGATTGTGGGGATAACAGCGAGACAATCACATCCTGGCAAAATCAAGCATTAAGATCTGAATTCCAGACAGAATTATGTCAAGAAAGAACATCTCTGGAGCTGAATGTGTCTTACTTGAAATAGGAGTTGTCAAAAACAAGTGGGTTGGGGGTCCAGGGTCCCTCGAATCCAGAACGCTCCTTATGGCACCTCCCCTGTAAATATATGTGCAAACACCAATAGTACACATCAACAAAAAAGAATAAGAAGAAAGTTCTTTACTTAATTCCATGTTTGTGAACAGACCAGAGTGTGACCACCGGATAGGGCAACAATATCTGTGTCACTGAGACCCATGTGGCCAAATACATCCCTTAAATGGTCTGAACCTGAAGTGACAGAAAAAAGATCATGAAATTCATTTGAAACATAATTACAAAATTATAATGATTTCCTTCAGTTTTCATCTAGGACAAACCTTTGGTTGCATCAGGCAAGCGACCTTCTGGAGGTGGATCAGACTTGTCCTGAACAAATGCAAGGTTGATTAGTACTACCCTAAAAACTGAAGCATGAATTCTGAAAAGACAGCTGATAACATCAACAAGAGCAAAATGCCACAATGGTCGTTAGAGACAGTTGTCAGAATTTGCATTAATATGGTTTCTTTCTGGCATACCATTCCTATTTCTACAACTCTACGAATATTCGTATCATACTGCTCTAAGAACAGAAAAAAAAAACAAAAAAAAACTTGAAAATATACTGCATTTTGCAATCATATCCCAACCAATAATAAGCTCTTCTTCGATCTGAACAGCCCCATCCACATCCCATCAAAGCCACAAAAGCAATGAAGGAAAAGTGCTAAACTAATTCCAGGTATCAGGAACTACAGTCAATGGCTTTTAAATAGATTGTATCTAATTGTGCCATATGACCTCACAGTTCACTCCAATTCTGAGCAAACATCTTTAATCGATCACAGTACAAGGAATCCATATCATTATTGTCCAACCCCTTCTCTCTAACACATTTGGCCTGTCACCACCTAGCATAATGAACCATGTTCAAGCTAACAAATTCATAAAAGGAGCTGAAGGAAACTCAACTGGGCAGAGCTTGCACTATTTGGTACGAGCTAAACTCAACCTAATCTTTAGTGGGAGCAAACAAGTACAACTAACAATCTTTACTATGTAAGGACTATACCATGCACATCATCTATTTTCAAGTCCACAATCAGCACTGCACGATGTTTCACAAATAAAAATCATTTCACTACTCACTTTCCCTCCCAAACATTTAGGCGTTTGGTAAACTCAGAACCAATCAATTTACCTTGATAGCAAGGACTGATATCAGTAAGCCACTAAATTATATCTGTCCATTGAATTCAAACTTGGAAATTCATCCAAAAACAAAAGCGCATGCATTGCAGGTTAGTCCTATAATGCAGCAGTGGGAGCAAAGCTCTTAAATCCAGAGCATTTCCTCCTCCATAGAATTTCCTTTGTGGTGTACCATACAAAGAACAGGCTTCATTAGCTGCATCGTGAATGACCTACAAAGTAATCAAACTCTACCAAACTTATTGCATTACTATGAGTTCAAATATATGATCTTCAGATCAAATTGAAAACCATCAGACCACCAAAAGATCCTTGTGCGCATATCTAGAGCTTGATCGTATTAAACTGATCAAGATATATGAACTTTGGAC
This sequence comes from Populus x sibirica, assembly GCA_019202695.1. NCBI lineage: Eukaryota > Viridiplantae > Streptophyta > Magnoliopsida > Malpighiales > Salicaceae > Populus > Populus x sibirica. Next base: position 1,327,064 of record JAGMVL010001159.1, read on the forward strand.
ATAGTTTTTTTTTTCTAGATAAAAAGAACATCAATATCAGGCACAAAACAAAGCGGAAAAACACGAATGACAAAGAACAGATGAAGAATAAATTATTAAGCGACGATCTAATCACTTAACTGGTCTCCCAGGGTGAAAAGGAATCTCAGGCCCTCCTGTAACTTCAACAGCAACAACACCAGCTAACTGCACGGAAAATCGAACACACACATACAAAAACCTCAATCATAAATAAATCAAGAAAAAGAAAACATAATTATTAATTTATAAATCAAATAAAGGCACGGCAAACATTACTTGGTAGAAGTCAGCATAAGACAAGATGGGGAATTGTTCTTTGATGGGTTCCAAAAGCCTGATAGCAATATCAAGACCATTGTTAGCTCCATGAGCAAGCTCATCTGGGTGTCTGATCGTCCCGAACGGTCCTCCTGTCTTTGTATGGACATCAAACGTACCAGCAGAATGCCATCTACATCAACAAAAACAAAAACACACACACACACATATATAGAACCCCATACATCAATCACTACCACTCACTCCTCTCAAACTCACCAAAAAAAAATCAGATAGAAAAACAGAGATATCCGTACGCTAATCTGAGCATGAGAGGAGCGCAATGTTTTTCAGCGATGAGGCCTCTGAGTTTCCTCTTGCATTTCTCCACTGCTTTCTGATACTCTTCACTCACTGTAGGGTAGCTCTTGCCCATGATGAAAATGGTGGCCTCTTTCTCTCTTTCTACCTTACAAACTGGAAACCAGAGCTGAAGTGAACTAACTAGTTATAATAAGTTTTCCATCCAACCTTTCTGGTCGTCGGACTTTTCTGTCAGATAACTGGTCGCGTGGTTGTGCTTTGGCCGGCTATCTTTGAACGGCTCAGATCATGCTGGAACAAATGACAGGCACATGATTTGAAAATAAATTACCAATCAAATATCGCCACGTGTGGAACAGAATGACGCAAGTGCTCATCTGTCTCCTTTTTTTTTAAGACTATTGTGGTTTCGATTGAAAAATATTCCTGGGTCATCTCAGTGACTTCAGAACCGTGCCTGTTTTTTTTTTTTTAATATATATAAACGAGATCACAGGTTCGTGCACTGTTTTAGACTTATAAAACAAATGTACTTAATAATATTATAATTATGAATCAGTGCTAGATAAGTAATAATAACTAAAGTTACGATAAAGCCAATATTTCAGGATGGAAAAAAAAGTTATATTGGTGATCAAAAATTTAGAGACTGAATAAAATAATTTGTAGCAATCCACAGTATTTTGTAAGGAAAGATACAGTGTTTTCGCCACATGATTTAGCTTTTCTGTTAATAAAAAACAAAAAAAAATATAAAGCTAAATTCTCAATATTATAGCAATCTACAGTAACATGTGAGGAAAGCTATAGCTATAGTACTTTCCATACATGTTTTAACTTTTATGTATAATGATTTTTTTTTTTGAAACTATTGTTTTTAACTATATGAGATAAACGATAACAAAGTCAAGTTCAATTAAAAAGAAAATAAATCTCACCGAACTTGAAAACCGGAGCAACTTGGGTTATCCTAGTAAATAGATGAACCATTTTAACCTTGTAAAAAAACAAAATGAAAAGAAATAAATTACAAAACTTATTTTTCAATTACATCAATATTAAAAAAATAAACAAAAACAAATTTAAAAAAATCACAACAAAATTTTTTAAAAAGTGAAGAAAAAGAAGAAAAAGTAATACACTGTGAGTAAAAAAAATTACAAAGCGAAATTTTTAATCAACTCACTATTAAAAAAGAAAAATTGATAAATATAATTTTAGAAAAAAACAAAAAAAAAAAGAAAAGGAGGGAAAGTACTATAGGAAAAACTAAAAAAAGGAAAGTAATACACTGTAAGTAAGAAAAAAAAATTGAAAAAAAAAGAAAAAAGTGTAAAAACAAAAGTAAGGAAAAAAAAAGAAATGCACTGTGGATGACTTTAGGTGTGGGTGAACAATGAATTCTCCACACCCTTTAACTTATTTTAAAAATATATTTTTTTATATTTTTTTAAAATAAATTAATATTAAATACAATATTTTTTTCATTTATAAAAGAAAAATTATTTTATCAAGTTTTTAAATTTATACTGAAAAACATATTTTAAGAATTTCTCCATGATTTATTTTGCAAGTTTTCTAATGTTTTTTAAATGAAAAACAAAACATGAACAATATATATATATATATATATATATATATATATATATATATATAAAAGCACATTTTAGCAATGTAAGATATTAAAATTATTATTATTTATATTTTTATATTTAATTAGCGTCATAAATTTAATTTTTATTATAAATCTAATATAATTTTTTTTGTTAATAATATATTTTTTTCATGATAATTTTAAATAAAATAAAATTAATATTCTATTATTAGATTAACCCAAATACAACAAGTTGTTCTATAATTAGATTATACCAAATACAAAATAAAAAAGAATGGTTTTATTTTTTTATAAAAAATACTTGTGATCTTTATGTTTTTTTAATGAAAAAATTTATCCTCATTCTTAACAAATAAACACATTTTCTAATTTTTTATCAAAAAATAAAAACTAAAAAAGGAAAAGGAAACTAGAAATAAAAATATAAAATATTTTTTTAATTAGGAAACATACCCTATTGTTTTTGTTTTGGATGATTATATTGTTTGTTTTTATAATTGTATTTTCATTGTATTGATTGAATATGAATGATACAATTTATAGGATACAAATCTATATCAAAATAGGAAACTAAATATACAAGGAAATCTATAAACTAATTACAGGAATTAATTATCCTAATTCAAGGAACAAATATAGAATCTTGCACCTATATAATTCCTGATTAGACGAGATAAAATCGCAACACTTCCCCTCAAGTTGGTGCATAGATGTCACACATGCCCAACTTGTTTAAAAGCTTTGAGAACACTCGATTTGAGACTGCTTTGGTAAGAAAGTCAACCAATTCGTCCTCGGATCGAATCTTAGGCAACTCCATAATTTTTCCATCCAATTTCTCCTTAATGAAGAATTTGTCTACCTCGACATGCTTTGTATGATCATATTGAACTGGGTTATGGGCAATATCACATGATGCTTTATTATCATAGTAGAGTTGAATTGGTTGCCTAGACTGGTAACCTAGATCCTGTAAGAGAAGCCTTAGCCACTATGCTTCACAAAATCCAAGGGTCATACCTCTGAATTCAGCTTCTACGCTAGAGTGAGCAACAACGTTCTATTTCTTGCTTCTCCATGTAACGAGATTACCTCCTACAAAGGTAATGTAACCAGAAGTAGATCGCCTATCATCTATAGCTCCAGCCCAGTCAGCATTAGTATATGTATCTATGCTTTGGTAATTTGCATTCTTAATGAACAAAATCCCCTTTAATGGAGCAGCCTTCAGAAACCTTAAAATTCGCATAACTGCATTCATATGTTGTTCTCCAGGATTATGCATAAACTGGCTAACAATACTCAATGTGTATGCCAAATCTGGTCGTGTGTGCGCTAAGTACATTAATCTGCCCACAAGTCTTTGATATCTTCCTTTATCAGTAGGTACCTGGTTGGACTTAACACATAACTTCAGACCTTCTTCCACTGGTGTTTCAGCTGGCTGACATGCTAACATACCAGTCTCTTGTAATAAATCTAAGGCATATTTTCTTTGAGACAGAAAGATCCCTTTCTTAGATCGAGACACTTCTACCCCAAGAAAATATTTCAAATCACATAAATCTTTCATTTCAAATTCTTTGAACAAGTAATTTTGTAGGGCCTTCCTTTCTTCAGGATCATTTCCTGTAACCACCATATCATCCACATATATAATGAGTGCAATGATCTTACCCTGTTGTTTCTTCAAGAATAAAGTGTGATCTGAATTGCTCTGATGATAGCCAAAAGCTATCATAGACTTTGTGAACCTTCCAAACCATGCTCTCGGAGATTGTTTCAACCCATACAACGATTTCTTTAATCTGCACACCTTCTGACTCGGCTTTGTTGGTATCATGCATCCCGGTGGGAGATCCATGTAAACTTCTTCAGACAATTCTCCATATAGAAAGGCATTCTTTACGTCAAATTGTTGTAATGGCCAATCCAAGTTCACAACTAAAGATAACAAGACTCGAACTGTGTTGATTTTAGCTACAGGTGCAAATGTCTCCGTGTAATCGATCCCATAGGTTTGGGTGTAACCTTTTGCCACCAGTCTTGCTTTGAAGCATTCAATTGTGCCATAAATTTTGTACTTCATAGTGCAAATCCATTGACATCCAACTGGTTTTTTTCCAGGTAGAGGATCAACGAGTTCCCAGGTTTCATTTTTTTGTAAGGATTTCTTCTCCTAGTTCATAACTGCTTTCCACCTGGGATCAATTAAGGCTTCTTGCACACTGTTAGGGATAGATACAATAGATAATTGATTTACGAATGGCATATTTGATTATAACAACCGATGGTTAGACACATAATGACTTATGAGATATTTAATTTTTCTAGAAAGTTCATGTTCATATGTGGGTTTAGGAATACCTCTGGTGTGACGTTGTGGTAACTGTTTTAGAAATGGTTCTGAAACTACATCAAGAACATTTGCAGCAGAAGATTGGTTTGGTATTATGTAAGGGTTTGACTTCGATAGAGGAGTAACGTCTTTAGCTTCTAGACTTTCATCGCCACTTGTATCTGAAGACATACCACTTAAATCCAATTCACCTACTTCATGATTGACTGGTCCAGCTTGTGAGTTGTCACCACTTAAATCCAAGGTTATACCACTTCGATCCAAGTTGCCCACATCCAAGTTACCAGATTCAGGGGATTCGTTTTCCTCAGAATTGTGATTATAGTTTAGGACATCATAATCTAGAGTTTGAATTTCCTTACGGTTCTCCCTTTGAAGTTCAGGCTCAGGGGAAAAATACATTGAGTCCTCATGGAAAACAACATCTATTGTAATAAACATTCATCGAGTTGGAGGATGATATCATATGTATCCCTTTTGATGAGTTGAATATATGAGAAAAACACATTGTAACGCTCGAGGAGTCAACTTGTTGCAGCGATGTTTATGGAGGTGCAGAAATGCTACACACCTAAAGATATGAGGAGGCAAATTCGGGACTATTGGGGCTACAACTGCATCACTAAGAGCTTGGAATGGTGTCTCGAAAGTTAATAGGGCTAGAGGGCACCCGATTGATTAAATATACTGAAGAGTTAAGTGCTTCTCCCCAATAGGATAAAGGCATATGAGCTTCTACTAGTGAAGCTCAAACAACCTCCAACAAATGTTGATTTTTTCACCCTGCAACCCCGTTCTGCTGGGGTGTATTGGAACAAGTAGTTTGATTACTAATTTCGTATGTTCCAAATACTGTTGAAGTTCAGAACTCTGATATTTTCCTCTATTGTCACTGTAAAGAACCTGAATTTATGCACTGTATTGAGTTTCAATTATTTTATGAAACTTCTAAAATAACAAATTCACTTTACCTTTGGATGTCATCAAGTATAACCAGGTCATTCTGGTACAGTCATCAATAAAAGTAACAAACCAACGTGACCCACTCAAAGTAGTAACTTTGGATGGACCCCAGACATCGGAATGTATAACCATAAAAGGGAGTGGACTTTTATTTAAAAATAACTAAAAGAAAGCCTGATGGCTCTTTGCCAGTTCACAAACATTATAATGGAAACTAGAAATATCAAATTTTACGAATAAATTAGGAAATAATTTCTTCAAATACCCCAAGGAAGCATGCCCTAGACGCCGATGCCATAACCAGATTTCATATTTCTTTTTCTCCCCCTCAGAGCCATCCACTGTTAAGGCTTTTCGTAACTCGCTTGAACTCGTTGGCACTAGGTCCAAGTAATACAACTTCCCTTGCCTAATACCATACTCAATCGTCTGCTTTGTTTGAATGTCCTTAAACACACAAAATTTAGGCAAAAAATTACAACATAAGATAAAGTTTTGGTTATTTGAGAAACTGACAACATGTTGTAATCTAACGATGAAACAACTAAAATAGAGTCTAAATTCAAAGTACTAGTGAAAGTCACAGATCCTTCCCCAATAACTGGGGTCGAAGGACCATTGGCAGTAGAAATAAATTTTTATAAGGATGAATTTAGAGTTGAGACCTGTCTAGAATCAAATGTCATATAATCTGTAGCGCTAGAATCAATTATCCATGCACTATTGAAAACAGGTGTAGAAATATTTAAAACCTTACCACCGTTATTTGCAATTAAGACTAGTGCAGAGGCCTTTTCAAAGCAACATCATCCTTAATTTTTGTTTCTGCAATTGCTACCGTGGAGAGCCTTTTTAAATTCTTCTTCCGTGTATCACGACTATGATCCTACCATTCAGGATACCCCACAAGTTCGAAACACCAACTTTTGGTATGGTCAGTCTGATTGCATTGGGTGTATTTGTAGGTAGACTTGTCGGTGCCATTGTTGGTCTTAGGATGGTTCTGCCAGTTTTGATTAGATCGGTGTCTAGCCACCATGGTGAAAGCTTCTGGATTTCCAGATTCTCCCTTCAAATTTGCATGACGAATTGCCTCTCGTCGGACCAAAAAATAACATCCTTATAAGTCTGGAACTGGTTCCTTGCGTAGTATTTCCCCATGAACTTGTTCAAATTCACCATTCAATCCAACAAGAAAGATGTATACCCTAAATCGCTCAATGGATTTTCGGTATGCAACAATGTCTTCAGGATTTGTCATGATTACTTTATCACGATGGTCCAATTCTCGGAAAACCTCAGTTAGTTCTTCATAATATTCAGATAGAGATTTGCTACTTTGTTTGGCGGTGAATGCCTTTTGGCTTAAGGCAAAAACTTGCAACTCATCACTTTCATTATAGAAGGCCTTTGATAGAGCACTCTAGATTTCGTGGGCAGTAGGTAAGCGTAGGTAATGCTTCATAATTTTTAGAGTCATGGACATCAACAACCACCTTTTCACTTTCTGATTTTCAGCATAACACTTTTTATATCCATCTTTTGTCTCTGCAGGTGGCTTCGTCTTGCCACAAATATAGGAGAGTTTCTTCATTTCAGCAATATGTATCTCCATCAGCTGAGACTAAACATCATAGTTTGATTCAGTGAGAATGATTCCTGCATTAAAAACACCCTCGGATTGAACAATAATAGGAACTGATTTCATCCCAGACGATTTAATATTTTTTTCACTCATCTTTATTCATTAGAAGGGAGAAAAGAATAATAACTGGAAGGAATAAAAGAATGATAATAATACTAATAATTACGCAAGACAGAGGTTCCTATATCAATGGTAGAGGTTTAAGAAATATTTTTTGCAGAGACAGAGGTTTTTCAAACCACGCTCTGATACCATGTTTGTTTTCAGAATTGTATTTTCATTGTATTGATTGAATATGAATGATACAATTTATAGGATACAAACCTATATCAAAATAGAACACTAAATATAAAAGGAAATCTGGAAACTAATTACAGGAATCAATTATCCTAATTTAAGGAATAAATATAGAATCTTACACCTACACAATTCCTGATTAGACGAGATAAAATCTCAATGTATATCCCATGCAAAAAAATATTGTTTTTGTTTTCTATCGTCGGTAAAAGAGGTTATTCTATGAAACTAGTAAGTAGTGTCGTAGTTTTTATAAAATCTATATTTATAATTAATGGTATTATACTAAAACTATATTAATATTACTAAAAAAAACTAAATGAGTTAAGTGTTTTGATATGCTACCACTATTCATCCACACTCAATTGCATTCTAAGTTGCATTATTCATCCACAGTGCAGTCGTGTATTTACATCCTCTTTTGTAGTTTTATTTTATTTTGATATTTCAATTTGTTTTTTTTTTGCTATCATTTGACACTTAATTTTAATTTTTTTTCAATTTGGTTTAAGAGGGTGTGGTTTTATTGTGTAGCTGTTGTGCTTGCTCTCGCATATGTTGTGGTGGGATTTACAATTGCATTGCATAACAAGTTATAATTACAAATTATAAATTACAATCACTTAAAAAAGAAGAACCAAGATTATAATGTCAGCAAATGAAAGGATGAATTTAAAATTTTTATTGTGACGTGGAGATACGGCAGTCCTAATGACCAATAGATGTTCACCAAGTGTTCAACTTTTTTTCTTTATTGGGATAGTTCACAAATATTACAATACAACAACATACTTGACATGCATTTCACGACAGGCCATAATTGTTTTTTTTAAATCAAATATTATTTAAAAAATATATAGTAATTGGATAATTTTATAAATATCATTACAAATAATTGTCTAAATAGGATTTTATTTGAAGATATATAAAAAAATCAGGGCCAAGGGAAACAAGGGAGTGTAAAGTGCAACCTCGCATGCTTTAGATTTAGAGCCAAAGGAATTTTTTATATATAGATAATGAACTAGATAGATGATCCATGTTATACTGTGGGCTAGATAATTTTTTTCCGAACATGAAAAAAAAACTCCATACGAAACTTAGGATTTTAAAAAAATCATAGAATTGGATCACTGAGTCGACTAGGTTTAATAACCTCAGCTAATCTAATAATACTTAAAAAAAATTAATGACGACAAATAAACTGAATTATTAAAAAATTGACATCTAGGATATATAAAAAAAGTGACAACAGAAAAAGATTCGAGTTAACCTATCAAATCTGTTACTCGAGACATGAGATGGGAATAACTTCAAAGAAAAGAAAGTGAGAAAAATAATAAAGACTAATTGTAACCAACCAAATGTTGGAAAACATAATTTAAAAAAAATACACTAAAAAAAATAGAAGTCAACTAAAGTTAACCTTATAAACTTGTAACTTTGGTTGTGAGGCCGACATCATATTATAGAAGGCAAATTTAAAAAAATTACGAAGCAAAATCCTCAATAAATTAAATGTTAGAGGATGAAACAAAAAAAATAATTAAAAACCATGATCAAAGGAATTGTGACTAGTTTTTTTTTGTTAATGTTTTTCAAAACTCGTTGATTTTATTTGCTAAATCCTTATAAAATAATATATAATTTTTACATTCTTGTAGAATAAAAAAATTAGTCGATCCGGGTAATCTTGGTCAACTTACTCGACCTATGACCTAGGAGTTGCTTTGGGTCAACTCTTGGGCCGGATCTAAAAACCATGATCAAAAGAATGGGACCCAATTTCTTTGTTAAATTCTTTTTAATTTATTTTAAAAGTCGTATTTAAAACCCATTGATTTTTTTTTCTTTTTAAATTTTTCACCAAAATAATGTCATTTTTACATATTTGTAAAATAAAAAAATTAGTTGCCCGGGTAACCCTGGCCAACTCACTCAACCCGTGACCCGAGACTTGCCTGGGTCGACCTCCGGGTCGAGTTTAAAAACCATAATTAAAAAAATAAGGACGCAACTTCCTTGTAAAAAAAAATTAAAACCCGTTGAATATTTTTTTAGAACAAGTTGATCTGGGCAACCTTGACCAACCCACTTGATTTGTGACCTAGGACTTACCCGGGATCGACCTTTGGGTTGGGTTTAAAAACTAGGATTGAAAAAATAATGATCAATTTGGTATTAAAATCAAATAAAAACAAACAATGAGGGATGAATCTAAAAAAAAATTCAATTAAGAAAATAAATGAAACCAAAAGAAACTATAATGAAAAGAATGGTGCTTAATTTTTTTTTAAAAAAACAAAAATCAGGTATGAAATTGAAAAGAAAATCAATTAGAAGAAGGGTGAAAAACAAAATAAATATCAATGGAAAGAAAGAGAACCAAATCCAACATAAAAATAAAATAAAATACAATGATAAAGGATGAAATTGAAAAAAATAAATAAATCATAAAAAGAATTCAAAGCAAATACAGAACAATAAAAACTATGAGGACCGCAATTAAAATAATACAAAAGTTTAGGGTATTTTTGAACTTTGGAGGAGAGAGAAAATATGGTGGAGCAGAAGAAATCTAGCCGTCGCTTAAAGGCGGCCTTTAGGACAAAACATGTCGCCCCACAATGCTTCGCCTGAGACTAGGGGTGTTCAAAAAAACCGATTAACCGAGAAAATCGAGAAAACCGATGGAAAATTAACCGAGAAAATTGAACCGAGATGGAAACTTTTCCAAACCGATTTTTAAAACCATAAAAGCTTGCCGGTTCGGTTCGGCTTCGGTTTTACCATTGAAACCAGTGAACCGAACCGGTCCACCCATAAAATAAAGTTAATAAACAACCTATAAATAATACAGTAAACCTAACCCTAATTGATAACATTACATGAAAAGTCGCCGCTCACACCAGAGACAATTTATCGCCTTCTTTCCCTTTTAATTTTCATCCACCCTGCATTTCTGTCCCCTGCATTTGTCTCTTCTCTAGCCGAACAATAAGTCATTAACCCACGTCTCCGCATCCATCTAGTATACTTGCAGCCAAACAAAAACTCTTGGCTTCTCTCTTCACTTGCAGCAGAAAGAGAAGGAGGAACGACAAGGTAAATTTTATCCATCTTTGACACTGCTCATCATCTTTAACGGTGCTTCCATCCTCAAGACATGGATTGTACTGTGTCAACTACAAGCAAATCAAAAGGAGCCACTAAAAAAAAGCCATTATTGAGCAGAGAGGCGGATGATGAAAAGCCAAATCGGACCGAGAGGGACGATAGAGGAAGGGAAACCAAGGGGAAAAAGGAAGCATGTGGAGAGGGAAACTTCCAAAGCCTTGGATTCTCTGTTCAAGAAAGCATGCTGGCCCATTACCACATCCATGATTAGGTTTCCCGGTTTTTAAGCCAAAAAACCAAATTTAACTGAACCGAACCGGAATTCGGTTCGGTTTGAATTTTAAAAAATACAAGTTGCTCGGTTCGGTTGGTTTTTATGGTTCAAACCGAACCAAACCGAACCATGAACAGGCCTACCTGAGACGATAGTTGGGTATTTTTAGATATCGGAGGAGGTGTCATGCGTCGTTCAAATAATACAGACAACCTCCACACTTTGGTGTGTTCTTGTCACGCCCCAACAACTTTTTATTTTGTTTTTTTATATATACCAAAACACCCTTAACCCCACACGAAATTTACAAAAAAACTGGAGTCTAAAAGACACAAATACCCCTAAAAACAAAAACATTTGTTTTAAAACCCAATGTTATGTCGATAATCTCACTGTACTCAAGAGAAGGAAAAACCGAAAAAGCCTATATCCCAAAGCAAACAGAAATTCTGCTTCCAAGAGTATCCAGGACTTTACACTGTGCAACAAATAGAGTAAAAGGCATACATATCCCTCACTAATTCTACAAAACCAAATATATCCCGTGCAAAAGTCCAAAAATACCATTGCAATAAAACCTTGAGTCCATTTTAGTTTTTTTTTTAATGATGTGTTGCCTGTCAACAATAGTCTTGGTCATTAGACCCGACTCTTGTGATCATAAAATTAGGATTCAAGATTTTAGATCCTGTGTGTGTGTGTGTCTCTCTCTCTCTATATATATATAGAGAGAGAAAATGGACTCAAGGTTTTATTGCAATGGTATTTTTGGACTTTTGCACGGGATATATTTGGTTTTGTAGAATTAGTGAGGGATATGTATGCCTTTTACTCTATTTGTTGCACAGTGTAAAGTCCTGGATACTCTCTAACAACAAAATACATTTTAATTGATCTAAAAACTCAAAAGAGTAATTTAATTTTTTAATTGTGTTTTAAAAAATATAAAAGATCGATTTATCCCTTATCAATCTGAAAATGATAATTAACCCTTGTGAAATGATCATATTAATCATAATAAATAATTCATTGATTTTTCTATAAGAGCAAAATATAGTTATTGTACTATTTAAATCCATAAAAATAATATTTATTGGTTTGCATGAAAGATTGAGTCCTATTAATTTTTTTAATAATTTTTTTTTAAAAAGTTTTGATCATTAGTGCAATGTTTTTAAAATGTTAAATTTAACGATCTTTAAATAAACTGATTAGAATGTAGTTCAAATAGCTTAAATCTCGATCTTGAAAGAGAAAACTTAAGTTTTTTTTAAGATAATTTTTAAAATATTTTTTATTTAAAAATACATAAAAATTATATATTTTTATTTTTAAAAATTATTTTTAATAAAAATATAGTAAAATAATAAATAATAAATAATAAATAATAAATAAATTAAAAATAAAGGTAATTTGTTTTAAAATTTACAAAACTAGGGTTGAACCCAGCGCCAATCAACCCAAGGTAACGAAGAGGAGCAGCAATTACGTTAATGACAGGTAAGCAAACTCAAAGCACACAAGCACAAGCGCAAAAACAAGCAATCATCTATCCATCCATCAACGACAAACAACAGCAATGCCATCCCATCCCATCCCACCCACAACCATCCCCACCATCCCATCCCATCCCATCCCATCCCATCCGTCCATCCAAAAATCATTATTAATAAAAATAAAAAATAAAACACGGACACACCCACTAGTAAACACGCTCACTTGTTTGTGGCTTTCACTTTTATCCAGAGGTCGCCTTCTCTTTCTCTCACACACAAGCTCAAAGCTCAGAGATTCCTCCCCCTCTTCTTCTGCTTTTTTTCTCTTCCTCACTGTAAGTCTCTCTCTTCAGGAAGAAAAAGAAATCTCTCTTTTATTCTATTTATTACTTTGGCTGACCTTAACTAATTTAAGATCGAAACTTTTTTTTTTGGAATAATAATAATAATAATAATAATAATAATAATAATAATAACCTAGATCGTTAAACCTAGAAAGAAAGTTACCATCTAAAAATTGAAAAATCCGTCTCTTGTTTAACACATCTTGATTGGAAATTGAATTCTGATTTTTCGGATCCTGAATCGGGTTTGGATGTACAAATGTATGATTTCTCTTAGATTGGTTAGTTTGGATTTTTTTTTTCAATTGCTTTGTTGATTTTTGTGTATTTCTTCTTGTTGTTGTTGACTTTGTTGGTTAGTGAACAGGAAGTGTTTTTTTTCCATCAGTTGCATGATTAGATTTAATAGAATTTATGAATATTTACTTGATAATACTCTGTTTGGTTGCTGAGAAATTGAAAAAAATTGACATTTTTTACCTTTTGTGTTGTTATGAAACTTGGGTGTGTTATGTTTATTGTTTGAGTGTAGAAGCTATTTTTAGTTGTTTTAACTAGTCTAAACTGAGATAATTGGTAGAATTGGGTGGGTTTTTTTTTATTTTTTTTATGGGTGTTAGGAAATCTTGGCATTGGCCGAATTATTTTTAAATTATGTTATATGAAGATATGTCTAATGTTGCTTGAATATTCTCCAGGGCAATCATGAGTGACAAGGGAGACAAGACATGCCCATTGTGTGCTGAGGAGATGGATTTGACTGATCAACAATTGAAACCATGCAAATGTGGTTATGAGGTTTAAGCTATGAGCCTTACTTGTATATTAGTTTCTGTGCAAAAAGACTGTTGGCTTCTCCACATCTCTATTATATTATGTTTACATTTGTTTTCTTCTCTCTTATTGTCACAGGTCTGTGTTTGGTGCTGGAACCACATTATGGAAATGGCCGACAAGGATAACTCCGAGGGTCGCTGCCCAGCGTGTCGTACACCTTATGACAAAGAAAAAATTGTGGGGATGGCAGCAAATTGTGAAAGGTTATAATCATGCTCACTGTGCGGTTCCTTTCTATTGTACAAATACTATTTGATGAGTTGTTGATGTCCACAATTCACCATGCACTCTTTGCTATGTAGGCTAGTAGCTGAAATGCATTCAGAGAGAAAACTGAAGTCCCATAAGGTGAAGCCAAAAACATCTGATGGAAGGATGCATCTAAGCAATGTTAGAGTCATTCAAAGGAATCTAGTGTATATAATTGGATTACCTCTTAATCTTGCAGATGAATCCGTGAGTATTTTTGTGTATCTTTGTGCATCTCATCACAGCTTCTATGTAGATGTAATCCTGCTGTAGCAATTCTTGCATCTGCTTACACTTCTTTATACATTTCTGGAGTCTGAGGTGGATTTTTTTTGTTTCTATCAGCTTCTTCAGCGAAAAGAGTACTTTGGCCAATATGGAAAGGTTCTGAAGGTGTCTATATCTCGAACCGCAACAGGGGCAATTCAACATGCTGCAAACAACAGTTGTTGTGTGTATGTTCACTTTCCATTTTTTTTGTCAAATGTTCTCTCCCCCCTACAGTGGGCTGAAACTTGAATCCTAATTAGGGATGCTGTCATACTGTAGTCATTTGATGTTTTATAGTGTTAACATGGTACCTTTTTTCACTTGTTAGGTATATAACATATGCAAAAGAGGATGAAGCAGTTCGTTGTATTCAATCAGTGCACAGTTTTGTCTTAGAAGGTAGATCCTTGAGGTAAGATGATCGTTCCTCTGTGTGTTACTTTTTTGTTGACAGTCTGTTGATTAATAAAGTTGTATACAGGGCATGTTTTGGAACAACAAAATACTGCCATGCATGGCTGAAAAATACGGTAAGAACATGCAGACTATTCATCTTTTACAAGTCTGCATACCAAGAACTGAGCTTTCTCTGCTACCCCTCTGCTAATACTTCTGTTGTTCCAGCCTTGCAGCATTCCGGACTGTTTATATTTGCATGATTTTGGCTCCGAGGAAGATAGTTTTACAAAAGATGATTTAGTTTCAGCCTTTACAAGGTTATTATCTGGTCTCCACCATTTTCCAGTTTTCATCTCTCTTACATTAAATTACTTTGCTTAAGAAGACTTGCCTAATATTCCTGGTCTTTTTGCTATTCATTATACCTGTATTGTTCTTAAATTATCTTATTATTGTTTTAAAGGAGTAGAGTACAACAAATTGTTGGTGCTACAAATAATTTGCATCGGCGTTCAGGAAATGTTTTGCCACCCTCAGCAGATGAATCCACCAATAGGAACATATCATCCACGGCCAAACTTGATGCCAATGCTTCTTCAAATGTAAGCCTCCATGTTATATTTTCCCTTTTCAGAAAAAAAATGGTTATTTCTGGTGATGCATTTGGGGACTGTATTTTTGAAGGACTGATCATTAAATTATATAATCTGATGTAATCATTATAAGGTAAAAATATGGAATGATCTCCAGTTCAGTAAAGTTAAAATGAACAAATCTACAAAAGTAGTGTTATTGTTTATTACTCATGCAGTGCTCTTACTATTTGAAATACCCTGACTGTTGCTTTCCAGCAAAATATTGTGAACTGGGATAGCGGGTCATGTGCGGATAGTGGTGCTGGAAGATCCAATACACTTCACGGGGCATCTTCATGGTATGAGATCTGTTGTTATATGACATCCTGAATTTCATCTTATGATATGTGGCATGCTGACTTTTATCTTATGGTATGTGGCATCAGAATTTTATTATATTCTATTTAATGGCTTTTTCAGGGTTACGCGTGTCGCTGGCAGTTTGCCACCAGTTACAAGTTTGTCATCATCAGGTGGAACTCCCAATCATAAACCTGAGACATCACATGGGGACCATGGTCTTGCGCCAGAAGTTGTGATCACCAAAAGTTCTGGTGATATAAGAAGAACCATACCTGAAGGAAGCTGTGAAGTGCATCCTGCCAATCTAACATTGATTGACCATTTTCCTTGTCCTCCAGCATCTCAGGACAGTGCTAGTGATACTGATGAACCACCAGCTGGAACTAGCCCTTCAAAAATCACTAAACTGTCCTATTTTACTGGTCTGGATGAAGATGAAAATTTTCATGCAGATGGGGACTTGCAGGGACTATGCTCTGGATTATCATCAATTAGCATTGATGATCACCTTAAGGATGAGTACCGTGAACCTGTTACTCCAGATATTTCAATTTCTAATCATAAACTGCACAAAAGTCAAGGCTCACAACCTTTTGTGAGCGAGCCACCTAGTAATTCTTCATCCTCGCCAACACTGAGAGAATGTGCAATTGTTGAGGATTTACTATGTTTTGATGATCGGGAAGTCCAGGGCTTTGGAAGCATCCATCATGAACCACCCATTTCATCTTTACTTTCTCCAAAACAGTATTTGGAGCAGTCAACCTATCATTCCTGGCAGCAAGGCGAGAAGTGTCAAAGCACTATTGATGTACATCCAAGCATTGTTCCTGCAAAGCATGATGAGGTTGCTTTTCCATTCAGATCTGGCAACACTGTTTTGTCTAATGGGTTGCATGACAGGCAAGCTAATGGCCTTTTTGAGTGGGATAGGTCTTCTAACTATTCTAGTGTCTTGTCAGAGGTAGGACCGGGGAAGTGCTTGGAAGAACATGGTAGTAATGTAGCTAGTATTGACTATAAACTTGATCTAGATACAGATGAGAGCAGCATTATCTCAAATATTCTATCCATTGATTCTGGTGTATGGGAAGATTCGTTGACATCACCTCAGAGTTTTGTCAAGTTGCTGGCTGATAATGATAAACAACAAAGTTGCCGCAAAATACCATGCATGCGAAAAGCACAGGAGAGTAGTCAATCAAGGTTCTCATTTGCCAGGCAGGATGGTTTCTCTAATCATTTGTCTAATTTTGAGCATTCACTTGAAAATGCAACAAATAAATCTTCTTCCTCAAATTATATTATTGAAAACAAGGATCCTTGGATGGACAATTATCGTGGCATCTCTTCAAATATTAGTTCTGTGGAATCAAATGGTTTCCTCAGCAAGCATCCTTTTACATCTAGTTTTTCTGGTGAGTGCCGTCTATTTTGATACAAGGCATGATGCATCTTCCTATTTTCTTCTGAAGCTGTTCTTTTCATGTAACTGGATGTATTATGATTTGCCATTGTAGTACCATTGCTGTCTTGCTATGGCCCTCGTGCATATTTTTGTTAAATTTTGCTAAACATATTATGGTCATTGTCTTGTATTACGGGAAATCCATTTGTTTTTTTTTCAATGTATGATATGATGATGCATGATACATCCTTTATGTATTTGTGAATAATGCTCTGAGTTCAGAAAACTATCTATGATAAAGAGTAATGCCAGGGATACTCTCAACTAAATTATGTGCTGTTTTCATATTGGCAGTTCTTGCTAAAGCAATGGCATAGGGTACTATCAGTAAGGGAATATGTTTAAAATTAATATCGTGTCATTCACTCAGGCTACACTATTCAGTAAGAGATTCAGTAAAAAACTCAGCATTATTCCTATCTTAACAAATGTGTTTTTGATTTATTTCCTTGAATCATGGGGAATGCCATTCCTTTCTTAGATCTGAATGATTCATCTCCTGTTTATTGGAGAATGTGTCTTTTTTTTCCAGGGGGTGGGGGTGTTATTCAATAGTTTGGGGAAGAAGGATTTAAACTTGAGCTGTTCTTTTTTGGAAAGGTGTTGCTGCCAGTTAGGCTATAGCTATATCCCTGCGACAGGGACATGTAGAGAACTGGAGTGTTTGGTGGGGCCTTGGTACCTCCCAAACGTGTAAGGTGGCTTTAGGTTTCAGAACAACAAACTAACTCTTTATGAAGGGATAGATTGTCTTTTGGAATATTAACTCTTTGAAGTTGGGAGGCAGATATTGCTATCTAGGTATTCTTAGGTGTTGTGGAAAGGGCTGCAGCCTTTATTAGGGATGGTTTCCTTTTTAATTCATACCACT
This sequence comes from Populus x sibirica, assembly GCA_019202695.1. Taxonomy (NCBI): domain Eukaryota; kingdom Viridiplantae; phylum Streptophyta; class Magnoliopsida; order Malpighiales; family Salicaceae; genus Populus; species Populus x sibirica. The sequence goes on from JAGMVL010001159.1 coordinate 1,344,809, forward strand.
GTGCGAAGCATGCCTGTTATTTAGAAGAAACATGGAGATGGTTTCTAGGCTCTGGTCCTAGGGAGGTCATCTTTCTAAATAACAGATTAAAGTAACTACTGATATTTTAAGTTGCTTTATAGTTATGACCGGATGGTCATTGGGGTGACATGATACGGCGGCTTCCTGCTTACATGCTGAGGGTATTCTATGAAAGAAAATGCCTTCAAATTTTATTTCTCTATCTTGCTCCCTTATTAATCAAATCTTTTATTTTATGCTTGCTTGGTATCAATCTCGGGAGGGATGGAGTGTGTTAGTTTCTTTTTCAGAATTTGAAATATTGATAAATTTTCAGAATTTAAACCATTGATAAATTTTAGAGATGGGCTATTGAAGGTAAAATCTTGACATGTGATAATGATGCCTTTTAGATAGAACAAGAAATTCCATTGCTCTTTAGAAAGTCAGAGCCAGAGTTGAGAAAGTCACAGGGGTCGTGGTGCTTAGTCATATCATCAGTGCAGTTATTTTAGTTTTTGTTCACATGTTGGGTGAAGAGTTATCTAGAAAGATTCTTGTCCAGTTTTTAGTTATATTTGGGAATACTAAAATGCTTGAATCCTCATAGCTTGTACTGTCAGTTATGCAAAGTCTCAACTTAGGAAGATTTTGATAAAAAAAGAAACTTTATCTCAGGAAGATTTTGAACTGTGAATTTCCTTGAATTTAAAATTTATTCTTTGCCATTCTTTTGAAGCTTTGGAACTACTCTCTGTACTTATTTATTTATTTTTTGCTGCAATGCCATGAACAGTTTCCAAAACTTCCACTTCTCCCCCACCAGGATTCTCAGTGCCAAGTAGAGTTGTACCTCCAGGCTTTCCTACTCATGGGGCAATGCACTATGATTTTGACCATTCTGGTTTGTGATTTATAATTTATGATGGTTTGCCTTTTTGTTGTCTTTCTCTTCAATGAATTTTAATATGTATTTTTTTATTCTCCAGCAAATCATTTTCTACAAAACTCTGCACCACTATCTCGGAACATTGGCATCTCTGGGGATGTTGAATTCATTGATCCTGCAATAATGGAAGTTGGCAAAGGATTTCTGTCAGCAAGGCTGAATAATCCAGGCTTTGATGCAAAGCCAGCCTTATCTCCTCATTTTAGTCCTTTTGATCATGATTCAGAGCTTCAGATGCTGATGCGGCAATCAATTTCTGCACAGCAGAACATGAGGTTATCAGATCGCTTCAGGAATAGATTCTCTCCCCCAGATGATACTTACTCCATTTCACCTGTGCTTCTGGGTCAATCCCCGCCCAACAAACCTTCATCATTTACACAATTGACGGCTCAACAGCTTAGAAATGTGCACATCTCAAATGGCAGTTTGGGTGGTTGGAATGAGGTAAAAAATGTTAGTGATCCTTGTATGCCAGAATTCCTAGGAAATGGAGGGATGGGATTTAGCAAATTTGTTCCTAGTTATGAGGATTTGAAGTATCAGATGTCTGGTTCCAGCAATCTATACAACAGAGGATTTGCAATGTGATTTCTGCTGGGGATTGGAATTACTCCTTTATGCTTGAATAGGCTGATGAACTTAACATAGTGGTTAATTTGGTGCGTTCTAAGGTGCCCTTGGATGAATATGTTTCAGTTTCTTTGTGTTGGTGCATATTGGTTGTTGGCAAACCCTAGTCAGGTGTATTCTTTGCCTCTCTCATGACCAGGGACTTCTATCTTCTAATGGAGCGAGTGAAAAGGCAGTTTATTGTCATGGCAGAATTCAGTGTGGGCTGCAAGGGATTACTATGCCTTGAGTGACTGGGATTGCTCTTGGCTTCACTCTCCGTGGTACATCTGAGTTGAATGGTTATTCCATTTAATCCAGATTCATGTTCATCATGCATCATTATTGACATCTTTTTATCCCCATGAAGAGGTGAATGGCAAAAGTCTTCTTGTGTGCTTGTGAATTCAATTTCCTTTGTTGATTCTTTGTGGATTCAAAAAATCAATATACATCGAATAATTATTTGTTCATGCTCTACTTGTCTTTCTATTTGCAGGTTAGCTGGGAAAAGAACACTGGTTTTAACAATGCACATTTTGGCAGTTTTTTAGACTTGGAGTGAATCTGTCGTACTCATGTCTTACATGAATAAAGAAGGTATTTGGTAGTTGCACCTAATTCAGATATGTTCATCATCTTAACAAATAGGCCCAAAGCTAGAGTTCAAATGGAAAACTGAGGCTTCCTATAGATAATAGAAAAATGAAGGTCTTCGTTTCTTTCCTTCCTTTTTTTAATGTTGCCTTGTATGAATGAAAACAGAGTTTAAACTATTGTTTGTCTCCCGTTTCTTTCTCCTCACATAATGAGTTGTGCCAGTGAATCTATTTGTCCTTGCATTATGGGGTGGGGTGGGGTGGGGGGGATACAAGACAACATTTTCGAGCTTATTTCTGGATCTGTAATGTAGCCAATTGATGTTTTGGTCAATATTGATCTGTAATCGTTTTGGTCAATATTGCTTGTTAAGCATACATCTGATTTGAAATGGAATAAGAAAATGAACCTATTTAGTGTCTTTTTGTTTCTCGGAGACATACAATCTTGAGACAATAAGTTGATAATATCATTTCAACTTCTTTACTTGGTTTCAATGTTTGAGTTGCTTCCAAGGGATCTTGTCCTCTGATATACCTTCTCTGCCACAGAAATAGCTAGGTTTTCTTGCAATTATTTTGGTCGATACATGAGAATATCTGAAGAACGAAATACAGAGACACCGAATAAATATGGTTAGGGTGTAGCTCAATGAGATCCACAACTGTGCCTCCTTTATGTAATATAAATCTGTTACTTGTATCCCAATTTTTTAACTTGGAAGTCCATGTTTTTTCCATCTGCCTCCTAACAAAACGAGAGTCCAAGTTTGCTTTTGAAATTGTCCTTCCTAATACAACAGATTTTTGATAGATTGTTGACTGTTTGATGTTGGTAGTTGGTTTATTTCGGTGATAGAGGAACTGGGTGGAATATGATAATAATAAATTGTTAATATTTCAGGGACTACCTTTATGTTTAGCCAACAGATAATCTGAACCTTTGATTTTAATGATGTGAAGAAAATTGGTTGCATACATTTTTGCAAAAATGCATCTGAAACATTTTTGCAAAATACAGAGGTGTCCTAGATCATCTGATCTTTGTATTAAATTTATTGCTATTTATTTCGTACCTTAAAATTTGATGTCATTTAATATATAAATTTTGTTCCTATTTTTTTTGTTATTTGTTTTTTTTATCTTTTTATTTTCAATTTCATCCCTCACCATTTTGTTTCATTTTATTTTTATGTTTGATTTGATTCTTTTTTTTATGGATATTTATTTTGTTTTTAATTTTTCTTAATTGATTTTTTTTAAAATTTTATTTTTGTTATTTTATTGATTATGAATTTAGTTTCATAATTTTTTTTAGGTTTGTTTTTTATAGGGTTAGTTTTCATCACAAGTTTTAAAAATTAGCTCGAGCTGATTTTTGTTTTTTTCATAGGTTCTTTTTGAAAGTTAATTTTTTTGTTGTTTTTTTAAGTTGATTATTTTTTAGTTTTACTCTTCAATATTGTGTTGTCTAAGATTTGAGTTTTTTTATTTTATTCAATTTGTTTTCTACCGGGTTATTTTGGTTTTATGATCAAGTTGTGTATTTGGTAAGTTGACCGAAGTTGGTTTTTTTTTTTTTTATTTTTTAATTTGATTTATTAAGAATTGAGTATTTTTCTTTCCTGTTTTATTTTTATTTAATTTTTATTTTGTTATTAAATATTGAGAAGATATTTTTTCTAAAATATTTTTAAGTTGATAATAGTGTATATATATATATATATTTAATTTGGTTTATTTATTGTTGTTTTTTAATTATATTATTAAATTAATTGTATTTATTGAATCAACTAGAATAAACGACCTGATTATTGAATTTATATTTATTTATTTATTTAAAAACGCGAGCGTTTCCTCTATTTTTTTTTTCTTTTTTACAATGAGATAAATTTGGTCCAGACTGAAGTACCGTGTGCCACCGTAATGGGAATGAAGGCTGTGAATGTAATTGAACAAAGAAAACATTTATTGTAAGGCATAGAGGCAAGTCGTCTCATGTAGCAGCTCGCTTCTCTTTTCATCCAATGGATTGTCGTTGGCAATGCAATCGTTTCATCCAATGCATGTTGTCACCCATTGAAACTAGGGATGATATTTATGGGTTGGATTTTGTAATATTCACACACCTAAATCTGAACCTAAAATGTTTACCTGAACTCGCATTGAACCCAATCGGGTATAAATCAAACCTGACTTGATTTGAGTTTTGGGATTTGATTCTGTATCTATCATCCATCTCATGATAGCAATAATGAAAATAACAAATGCGAAATCTATTGATTTAAGTGATGGAGAATATATCATGAGACTTGATAGATCTGAAATCACTTCAAAGCACAAGATTACTTTACCTTTTTTTGCTTTAGATGATACATTGGACAAACTAAAAAAAAAAAAAAACAAATGGCATTGAATTATATTTTTATTGAACAATTAGAATTGGCTCTAAAGATTTATAATTACCTAAAAAATCCAATATGCATTAGGACCTTTTGAAGAACAATAAAAAAGATCTTATGAAAATTGAACATTTTTATATAGAAGATGTAAAACATATATATATATATATATATATATATATATATATATATATATATATATATTATCTTTCATCTTCCTTGTAAAACTCAAATGCATATGATTGATTTAAGTAGTGTTTGACATTACGGTAGCAGTTGCTTTTCAAAGTGCTTTCGTTTGAAAATGTATTAAAATAATTTTTTATTTTTAAAAATTTATTTTTGACACTAGCACATAAAAAAGATTCATTTTTTTTAGAAGTGTGGTTGGGCTGCAAAAACAAACGACCCCTTCATCTATTTCTTTTTCTCCTCATGAATTGTATGTTCGTAACAACAAGGATAAAATTTTCTCAACTCCAATCAACTAGGCTTATTATGTCTATTCTTTTGAGTAATATATCTAGAAATGCCTATTGATTTCTTATTAACATTGTTTTGAACACAACTGATATATTCTAAAATAACCTTTATTCGAACATCTTTACCATTAACCATGAATCTTCTTTTGATTTCTATTCACTCAACTTGTCTATTTTCCTATTCGAAACAAAGAAGAAAAAAAAAATACAAGTTACTAACTCAAAATCAAATTACAAAAGATCTTGTTGCAACCAATATAGTACTAGTAAAAATAAGTAATACAATTATTTAAATTCTATTTACATTACAAGTTTAGATTAGAATAGAAGTATAGTCTTTCTATTTTATTTCAACTTCTTGTATGATATTATTGCCCTAACTGCATTTCCACTTTTGTTCTCTTAATTTAATTTAAGTAAATTTATAAGTAAATTCACTTGAAACTTGAACTCGGTTCATGTTTGGCTGTGGTTGAACCCATTTTTATTTTTTCTCTTTTCTAACTTATTCAAATTAGAAAAAAGAAAGAAAAAAAAGAAAAAGGGTAGTAGTTAGAGATATTTAATTGTGTCTTTATGTGTTTGCTTGCTATACTTGATATGTTTACTTACTTACTTTTACACCGTTAATACACTCCTTTATCAATCATGAAATTTTTTGATCTATTCTTTCCAGGTTGCTTGCTTGCTTCGAAAGCCCTTTGCAACAGGTCTTATATTGTCTTGATTTGAACTAGAATTACTAACTCGAAATTAGGGGACACTTTTGACTTGTTAACTGTAGGTACAATTGATATTTATACAAGAAGTATTTTATTGAAAGATTTAAGTTATTGCTCAAGAAAGAAATATTCAAATTCCTAAAAGATGAAATCAATCAAGTACTTTATTTTAGTATTATAATAGATAAGTCAAACTTTAGAATTAGAAGGTATCTGATTAGATTTGGATATCTATCCTCCAAATATATCGAGATAAATAATATGATTTGGCTCTTAGATTTATTTATGGCCTTTAAGGAGCCATATGAAGTGAAAATCTCATGTATGAATATGTAATAGCTATGGGACAATGATGTCATCATTGACTATGATTATCTAACAGTTCGAGTATAGTTGATGTAGTTATGGCATAATCAAAATATGGTTTTTAGGGATAGAATTTGTGGCATCAACCTATAAGAATTATCATTTTTCTCATTTCATCCCTAGTAGAATGTGAGAGATTACCTTTTGATTTACCAGAAATAAAAGGAGAATTAGTAGTAAGTTATCAACTTGAATATTCAAGTATCAAATCTACTTTACTTTATGTTGCTTCCTATCTAAACTTATTAGTCTCTTTATTATTTGTAATAGTTCTTTACTTGGGTGGTTGGAATATCTCTATTCCATATATATTTCTTTCATAGTTTTTTGATTTTGAAATAAATAAAGTAGATAGAGTCTTTGTAACAACAATGGGTATCCTTATTACATTGGTTAAAACTTATGTGTTCTTATTCATTCCTATCACAACAAGATGGACTTTACTTAGACTAATAATGGACCAACAAGTAATCATTTTGGATGGAAATTTCTTTTACATATTTCTCTTGGCAATCTATTATTAACAACCTCTTCCCAACTCTTTTTCACTATAATTCACACGATATGTTCCTTATGGTAATTAGGTTCATGGATTATGGTAAAAAAAACTATACATGTACATTGGTGAAAGTTTCATGACTATGTTATCCTAGGTGAATCACTTAATTGTAATTATTCAATATCCTTATGAAAAATTAATCACATCAAAGCGTTTCCGCGTTTAAACCCATTTTGAATTTGATAAATGCATTGCTTGTAATATTTTTTTTTGTATGTCATATAGATTTACTTCTTGTTGAATGAGAATTGGAAACAAATATTCAAAAGAAATGTTTGCTTAATTACAGTATTGATTTCAGAATCTATATATTTTGTGGCAACTTTGTTAAGTATTGTCTAACTAATTGTTTATCGATGACTTTAGAATATGAACTTTCTACCTATAATCATCACGAATTGAATTATAGAAAAAAATGTGATAAATTGAAATCGTTAGTAATTCTCAAATTTAAATCTAAAATTGTATTTCCCTTGTGATATAAGAAAATCAAAATGAATATGTAACTATTTAGTATTGATTCTTTTCAATAAAATAAAATAAAAGTCTTCTTCATTTCAATTATACCAAAAATTATGAGCATATGTAAAACCCAAAACATAAATTATTAAATGTATATCTCTAATCATATATATGACCTATTTATGATTCCTATAGAAAATCGTTATTTCACTAGAGCATGACGTATGTTGTACAAAATTAACTTGCAATAAAAGGGAAGATATATATATATATATATATATATATATATATATATATATATAGTTCTATTCGTGTATGCTTAACAAAGCCTTTTTCTGCGCTTCAACAAGCTCTATTAATATAGAAAAATAGATAAAAAAAATTTCTATGCGAAGCATTTTTTTTTAACTAAACAAGGAAATTTAAGAAAAAAAAGAGCTAAAAAATAATTTTATATTGTTTATGAATATTAGGTGTTTATCTCATCGAAGAGATCAATCCCAAATAATTTATTTCATTTGTATCTAATTGTATTGGAATATGTAATATCATATATAATAGTAGAAATGGAATAGCATTTTTGTTATTCTATATAAAATCTCATAAGCTTAAGTTAAGTGAAATTTATCTTTCTGATTCTTGAAGAATGAGGGGCAAAAGGATTGATCGAAAAAAGAATCCTTATTCTTATTCTTATTATAAGATCATGATTGGATCCGCATTTATTTGGTAAAAACAAGAATCGTTTCCTTTGAGAATAATTTAAAAAGAAAACTGTTTAGTTAGAACATGAAAACATGACTGAATTTGTCCTAGTTACTCTTCAGGACTAAGTGGATGAAGGGAGAAGCTTCTTGACTGGTGAAAAGAGTCTAGTGACTTTGTAAAAATTGAATGAGGAGTCGAATGAGATGAAAATCTCATGTACGGTTTTGTAAAGTGGTATTAAGGATGACTTATTTATCAACTTCTCCATTATCACCCCTAAAAAACCAAACTCAAAACTCTTAACCTAATTTTTATATATATATATATATATATATATATATATATATATATATATATATATATATATATATATATAGACATTTATAAAATCTAGCATCAACCTAATATTGGGGCATTTTGTAAATGTCATTTCCTAAAAAAAATTCATTATGGTCTTAAAAGCAAATTTAAAATATCACAATATTTTGTATGTGGTTGAAGGAAAAAAATATTAATATGTGGTAAAATTATATATAAAAATATATTAAAAATCTTAAAAAAACATATACTTTATTTTAATTGAATATTCATGATATTTCTTTTTCATATTAAACACATATTAATTGGAAAAAAAAACAAAGTTTAAATTTCCTTAAAAACCTATATTATTATTTGTGAAAAATGACAAAATTGAATTAAAAAAATTGTAGTTCTTTTAAATCTAAATTCATAAAACTTATTAAAAAATAAAAGAAACTAGGAAAAGAAAATTGCTAAGTGCGTGAGCCTAGCCTAGGTGGCCGAACATGCTTGGGCCTCTAAAAAACATAGCCCGAGCACAAGCCTCCCAACCAGAACCATGTCTAGGCCTTTTTTTCTTTTTATAAAAAAAAAATAAGCAGATGACAAGTCGTCCGCTTCGATAAATGACATGTCATTTTCTTCTTAGAATTTAACTATCATGAAGGTGGCTAAAAAAAATCAAGAAAGATGATTTTTTAACCTAAAATTCCATTTTGACCCAAAAATATCCAAACAATACTTTAAAGACCTCCATAAATCTATTTATGACATCAAATAACCTAAAAAGGGTTGAAAAACTAAAAATCAACCCAAATTCATAAAACCTTTTAAGCCCAGATCTACCATTTCAATGGGTAGGCCAAAAAACACCATAATAAAACTTCTTTTGTCAAATGAAATCCGTTGACATTTAGATCGATATTTTTTGTGGCTGAAACTTGTGTCAATTGACCACTTTCTCTCTCCTTTCTATTTTCAAGTAAGTTTCTTTCTCTAATTCAAGAACTGAAAAATAAAAATAATGAACTTTCAAACCAAAATAAAAATTATTGTTAATATGAGGTTAATCATAAATTTTCTTCGTGTTTTATATTTTAATCCCTTGTCTCTAAATATTGTATTTTTACCATAATGTCAAGCCTAATATCTTTTAATTAGGCTATAGAAGGGCTTGAATGAAAAAAAAAAGTTCAAAAATTAAAAAAAAAAAACATACATAAGGTACTAGGTTCACTGTTATGAACAATAAATTTAACACCTTATGTCTTTAGTTGTCAATACTAGCCGTGTACCCTTGATATGCAGTGAGGTTTTTTTTTTTTTTTTGCTTTAAAAATGTTGTTCAAGTAGTGCAAACATGTTTTTTTAAAAAAGAATAAAATATATGATTCGAGTCATTGACTAGACTAGGTTAAATAAGTTGGTTTTATTTTAATCAAATGATAAAAAAAAGAAGTAATGATAGCACAACAAATGGACCAAATTAAAAAAGAAAGTGTTAACTGTAACATGGGGAAAAAATATATTATTGTAAAAGAGGAAAAACGATGTAGCTCAATTATTAGCCCATTAAATATGGAAAGGTAAAATTAAGTGAAAAAATAACAAAAAAACTAGCTCGAGTTAATCCGAGTTAGCATGACAAACCTGTAACTCGAGAAATAAGCGGTGAGCTAACTTGGGTTAACCCTCTGGTAGAAAAGAAAACGTAAAAAATCACAAAGCTAAAAAGAAAATAAGTAAAATGTTTTTTTTTAAATGTCAACTCATGTTAACTTTTCAAACTTGTAACCCAGAGCATTAGATTGGAAACATCTTATTTGAAAAAACCATAAAACTCAATTCTCAACCAATTAAATATTGAAGGGGTAACTTGGAAAAATAATATCAATTACACAAAAGGATCTAAAACAAAAAAAAAATGACAATTAAAAGAATGAGGATCAAAATTGAGATAAAAATAATTTTTTTTATTGAATGGTAAAATTGAAAATAAAAATTAATTGAACTAAAGGACAAAAAACAATCAAACAAATGATTATCAAAATTGAATTAAAAAATAAAAAACAAATTCTTGATTGAATGATGAAATTGAAAAGAAAAATCAATTCAACAGAAGACTCAAAAAATAATAAAAAGAATGAGGACTAAATTGAAAAACAAAATATGAAAAATTGGAATTAAAGGATGAAATTGAAAACAAATAAAATTTCTACAAAAGGGTCAAAAATAAAAATTAAAATCCAAAAGAATAAGAACTGAAGTTGAAATACCAATAATAAAAAGAATTAAAATGTAATTTTAGAGGGAAGAGAGAGAAAAGAAAATTAAAAAAATCCATTAACGACTAATCATTATCATTGACATCTGTTGCACCACCAAAAAAAAAAAAGATGTGGTAGTGCTTCAAACAATACAATAAAGATATTTTTAGATAGAAGGACAGCTGCTTTGATCGAAGAACGTAAATGCCTCACCCGAACCCAATCCATTTTGTTTTTTTATATATATATTTAATTAAATATCGATTATGGAAAAAAAAAACACACATCGAAACCGGTTTTATTTTTTTTTAGTTTTTGTTAATAAAGCATAACTAAGAGTGACTGGCCTCCTTCATTTCAACCTTTCCTGCAGGCCTACTGTCCTACCTCAGAAGAAAGCCAAGGAATCCGGATTTTACTTCCAACCAGGTAGCCATTGAAATGAAATGGCTTCAAATCCTATCAATGACGATATATATATTTTGGTTCGACTTAATACAGTATAGTCTACTCCACACACATTATCTGTATTATATATTTTTAATTAAAAAATTATTTTTATATTTTTTCCATCTAATCAAAACATTAAAATTATTGAAAAGTAAATAATTATGATGATACGAAGGCATTCAACCCAATAATAATAATAAAATAAATAAAGATTAAATTAAAAAAATAATATATAAAAAATTGAGATTGACAAATAAAATTTCTATAAAATAATTAAAAATAAAAATTAAAAACTAAAAGAATAAGGACTAGAGTTAAAATGTAATTTTAAAGGAAAAAAAAATAAAAAAAAATCCATCAACTACAATGGTAATTTTAACAACATAACAAAAATATTTTTATATATTAAGAGGCATGCATCGCACGAAGAACACAAATGCCTCACACGAGCCCATCTTTTTTTGTTTTTTTATTAATTATTTATATTTAATTAAATATTAATTTGCTTCTTAGCTGAAATGAAAAAAAAAAAAAAAGCACATTGAAACCGGTGTTAATTTGTTTTTTGTTTTTAGCTTTTGTTAATAAAGTATAACTAAGAGTGACAGGCCTCCTTCTTTTCAACCTTTTCTGCAGGCCTACAGTCCTACCTCAGAACAAAGCCAAGGAATCCGGATTTTACTTCCAACAACTAGGCAGCCATTGAAATGAAATGGCTTCAAATTCAAGATATATATATATATATATATTTTGGTTTGACTTAATACAGTATAATTTACTCTAAACACATTATTTGTATATTTTTTTAATTAAAATAATATTTTTTATATTTTTTTCTTATCATCAACACATTAAAATTATTAAAAAATACATATCCTTTCACATAAAATTAAAAATAAAAAAATATGATGATATGTAAGGCATTCAACCCAAAAAAAAAAGAATAAAAAAAAAGGTAGAAAATCAACATCAGCTTCTCGTAGTATTTTTTTTTTAAGTATTTTTTTTTAATTAATTTTTTTTAAAAATTAATATTTTGTAGTGTTTTTAGATTATTTTGATGTACTAATATTAAAAATAAATTTAAAATAATAAAAAAATTATTTTAATATATTTTTAAATAAAAAATATTTTAAAAATTAACTACAACTATAATAAAAGAAAAAAAAAAAAAAAAGAGGGTGGAAACTTAAATCTGATCTCTACCGTAGAGGCAGGCATGGGGGTGGGGTGCTGATAAACGGGGGCTAGGCTGGGCTGGGCTAGCCTTTCCTAGGGGTTGGATATTATAGATTAGGGTAGAGGCTCTATCTAATTCATGTTAATCAATTCTATGAAAGCTAACTACCTAATTTTAGCAAAGTAATCACCGTGGTTAGCAGGAACCCAAAGCCCATGATGAAAATTACAGAAATGCCTTGATTTATTGAATTTATTATTTTGCCTTTCTATAAAATTAAAAAAAAAATTGAACTGTCTCTAAAAGATAATAGTCTTTTTATATAGTCATTGGTTATTATAAAATTGATGCAACAATTTGATTTTTTTTTATATTTTCTTGTACAATATAATCACTTAATTGTCTTTATAAATAAAAAATATATATTTAACTTTGAACTATGGGCTTTTTTAAAAATTTTGTTTTTCACATGATTTTATTGCCTTTAAATTTTGTGCTTTCATCTTAGGCTTTTTTTTTGAAAATCACATGGTTTAAGGGCGATCTAATATTTAAAATTTTGTTTTTTTTGCGCATCAACAAGTAAGTCGTTTAACCGTCTTAAAACAATGTGTGCCACGGTCGTCAAAAAAGACTTGCCGTGATGTTTTCTAAATCATCACAGTAGGGCCCGCCTCGCTAGGCAATGCATGGGTCGTACTTCTCTATGATTGGGCACCAATTGACTTTTTTTTTTTTAACTTTTTTAATTTTCTTTCTTGATTTTCATGTTTAACCTCTTAAAGTTTTAAGGGAATCATTCAATTTATTTTTCCTTCATATTTGGTCATTGTTCTTTTAATTGATTTTTTTTTTATTTGAATGAATTTATATATTTAAAAATTATTTTCAATTTCATCCTTTATTTTTTTTAATTGTCAGATTAAATCCTTATTATTTTTATTGCTATTTATTTTATTTGAGATCATTTTAAAATTGATTTTCTTTTACAATCTCATCACCTTCATTTTTACTGCTATTGTTTTTTTACTTTGATAAATTTTTTTAATTGATATTATTTTTTAATTTCATCATTCAATATTAAATTAAATTTTTTGATTGGGTCTAGGTCAAAAATTTAACAAGTTGTGAATTTGAAAAATTAACCCAATTTAAGAGATTCATTTGGGTTCATTTTTTTTAAACTCGTGTTTTTTTATTTTTATCCTTTAGTATTTGATTTAATTGGAAATTGAGCTCTATTATTTTTTTTATTTGTTTTCTATAGACTTTTTCACTAATTTTAAAAATAACCCGGGTCATTTTGGGTCTTTTTATTTGTTATTCTTTGTTAAATTTAGTTTTTTTTGAAGAGATTTTGGTTTTGAATTAAATTAAATAAATTGCTTTAAATATAAGCATGATATACTCACTTTATAATATTTTTGTTTGTTTAAATATAGCTTTTTCTAGTTTTTTTAATTAATTATTTTTTTTTTAATTTTTGATCTTGATTAGAATTAAGCTCCCTATTTTATTTTGATTTGAATTTTATAAATTATTCCAATCTCATACCCTATATCACTGGTTAACCATGATTAACTTAGATCAATTCAATGTGTTGCTATCTCTATATTTTAAAAAAAATATTTTAAAAATAATTTATCTAACATGCATTAATTTAGGTTAGAAAAAAATAATCTAACTCACTTCGTAGGAGGCCAAGAATCTAGTCAACTCTATACCATGTGAAGCTTTCACTAATTTGGGAATTGAAAAAAACAGAAAGGTTAATACAATTAACCCAGCTGATAGATGCGGAAAAACGAGGGAAGAAAATAGATGCTATGGTACACAAGAGGAACTTTGCTTGTACATGCATTATATAATTTTGGCATGCATATTGATTTAGGTTTATACATTCAAATATAGAACTGTTGTTTTACTGTATCTTAAAGCATCTGTAAATACAAGATCAAATTTCCTGGAGTTCTGCAGAAAAATACTCTTTCGTTCTCCTGTTTTCCATCTCAGAAGGGTATGCATTAAGCACATTCATGATGAAGAAAACAAAAGCATAGGCACAGCATGCTGATGGGACGGCACTCGTCAAAGAGGCAATAACAATGAGATTTACTCGTACCATCAATGCCAAAAATCTCCAGTTCAATAAGCTTTACAAGACAGATGAATGCAGAATATAATGATCCTTGCATGGAATTGAAGTTAACACGTGAATGTGACTTGGCACTTTTGGCTTTTTGTTTGTTTGCCTACCCATTTCTTTCCTTTGTACAAGAAAAGGTTCTGGATTATGGCTGTACTATACCATTCAGCTTCTACAGTAGAATTGCGAGATGTTGCTGGGGTTGGTAAATGGAGGAAAACGGTGGAGGATTGTGGAACTTGGAAACTGAAGTTGACCGGCAGCTGCTGAAGGTGCCATAATTGCTGAAGAAGCGAATCCTGATGATGCTGCAGTAGAGAAGAGAGGCAGTGGATTTGCTCCGCCACCATAAGGGCCTTGAATTTGCCTGGTCCAATTTGGGAAGGAATCTACTTCCATTCTCTTCTCTATTGCTCTTTCCTGCAAACATCATACATAAAGGCCTTGTAAATTATCAAAACAGTGAGGTTTCTCCTTTTAATTTGCTATTGAGTAGAAAAAAATCCATTAATTTTTCAATACCAGCAATGGTTATCGTGCAAATTTATATGACATCAAATTGGTATTATTCTGAACTCTGGCGGAACATGCAAACCTTTTTAGGGAAAAATAAAGAACTGACATAAATACTTGCATTTTATAATAATTCAGTATTCAGAAGGACGAATGAGCCCTACAAGGTTAATTGCCATGATATTGTATCCTTGTGACAACTACGAGCAAGGAGGTGCGATTTGTGTGTGTGTGTGGTGTTTGCATGAATTTGTGTGCCCTAACTAAAGAACTTGGAAAAACTAAAAGTGTTACACGAAATAAACTAGATAACTGAAATTACCTCATAGATGGGAAAGATGAGATGATTTACACCATCCCACGTAGGAGGGTGTACAGATGTCATTCCAGGGCCATTAGGTTGTTGTTGATTTTTCATTGTTGCAGAAGCAGAGTTCAGAATCTGCCAAACAGAGATTTCCTTTACAGTATAAAATAGTAAACCTAGCTGAATATCAACTCATCAAGTGAGTCATAGATAGAAAATCAAGAAAGCTTTCTAGAACAAAACCAACATTGATTTCACTGTTACCTTTGGTGCCCTATCAATAGACAAGCCATCCCAGCCACTCTGGAAATAAAAACCACCCATGTTGCTGTTTACCTTTAGGCCATCAGATGTATCAGGGGGAGCAATTCCCAAGTTCAGGTCAAGATTTTGGTTGCCGTCTGCGTGAAAAGTAATTGTTGTAGATTGGTACATTAAAGATTGGTACATTAAAGGCCCACTCTGAAATTAAGCGTTTTTCTTTACAAAGATAGAAAAAAGGTGAGATTCTAGCAGTGAAAAGTACCTCCATTGTTAGGCTCAGAAAGTATCTCTCCTTCATACGTGCTTGGCTCAAAGTTGGTAACTGCTTCCCTTCCATTGCATTTAATGGCAGCCTTGTCATAAGCCCTGGTTACCAGAGAAAACGAACATCTCAAGTAAATTGAAACAGATTTGGTTGAGAGTCGAAGTCGAACTAAGAAATTTAGTTAAGAAAGATCCAATTCATGATCATTAGGACCTTGCAGCTTCTGTCTCGCTATCGAATAGCCCAAGATAAATGTACCTGCAGGCAAGCAATGAATACTGCCCAATAAAAAACTCAAGTTCCCAACTCTTACCACAAGCCTAAACATTCCAAGTTCTTAGTTCATTTCTCACTTCAATGTAAGAACATATGCGTTGAGCAAGCATTTTATGCAAGTTATAAGTTCGGCGCAGTATGAATAGTAACAGTATCTATAAGAACTCTGAAAAAAATCAGCTAGATAAATGTCAAGAGAAACGGTTTCTTACTTCTTCCCCAGGAACTGCCCCATACGAGCCTCCCATCGCCCACATTTGTGCAGCGTCACTCCTCTATATTTTGAGCTGCCCCTCGAGAATCCAGTGCTCTGACGACGTAGGATATGCACAAATTCTTCCTTTGTGAAATTACGCATCTACGTGACAAATAAAAACTCAATTAACAACTAATCACTCAAAGAGTCAAAAACTAAAATGTTTAGAACCCAATCAGTTAGTCACATCTACAACAATACTCACCTGCTTAATATCCTCATCATAATCAGTAACGTTAAAGTTGATATCAGCGTCAACTCCACGGAACTTAATTGCGGCTCGATCATACACCCTGAAATCAGAAACCCGGAATTCAACCCAGAATCTCAATTATTTACATAATCACAATCTAATTTCGCTATTATCATTATTACCTAGCTGCAGCATGTGCAGTATCAAATCCCCCTACAAGAAACCAAACGCCCAGATTCACAAAATAAATAGCACCGCACATCACAAACGTATCAAAATTAACTCAAAATAAAATAAAATGATCTTATCTCAAAATTACCCAAGTAAACTTGCTTTCCACAATCCCTGCAAAACAACACAAACCCAATTCACATTCAAAATCCCCGAATATATCAACCACCTAATAAAAATAAAAATAAAAATAATTAAGCAACTAATTATTCCAAACTAACCAGATATGAGATTCCCATCTTCCAGTTCTCCGATAAAACGTGACTCCTCTATACTGGGAGCTTCTCGACCTGGGCCCACGCCGACTCTTCTTCACTGGCTTTTGTTGAGCCACGATCCCGTGCTCCGAAGGGGAACCTTGATCCCTGCACTCACCGACACCCGACCACTGCATCTGCATCGTCGAAGAAGACTGAGACTCTCCTCCCACATTCTTGATCCCACACGCAACTGGAAAAAGCTGGATCGTTCGATCTCCACTGTCATCACCATCATCATTATTATTATTATCACAATCAACGGTCTTCTTGACGCTGATTTCATTTGACAAGATACTGAAATTGTAGGCAAAAAGGTCTCCGTTGGAGCAAGAGTCCTCATCACCACAGCCATCAGCATTGACTATGGAAGAAGAATCGAAGCTGCCAGAACTTTCCAGTGGAGAGTTGGAAAGCTCTAGAATCTTCTTCTGCTTGTGCTTATTATTCTTCCCTGTCGTTGACGAATCACCAGAAACCGCACTCAAGTTAAGATCCAACATCATTGACTCCTTTCCAACTCCAATCCGACACCGTTTTAGCAGCGAGCACTAGGGTGAGAAAGAAACAGAAATATTTAAAAGAGGAACATGGAAAGCGATAGAGTGACCGACAGTGTAAATAAGGGAGGTGATTTTCATGTTTTGGAGAGAGAGAGAGGGGGGGTGGTTACAAGGGAATGGAATAATATGGTTATAATTGTGTGTTTGGGTCGGGTCGGAAAAGAAATGAGAGGAGGAGGAAAAAAAAGAGGATAGGGAGAGAGGGAATGTGTGTGTGTGTCCAAGAAGAAGTAGATGGCATGGGACGAG
Organism: Populus x sibirica; assembly: GCA_019202695.1. NCBI lineage: Eukaryota > Viridiplantae > Streptophyta > Magnoliopsida > Malpighiales > Salicaceae > Populus > Populus x sibirica. The sequence continues at coordinate 1,362,387 of JAGMVL010001159.1, forward strand.
CGAGACGAAGAAAGGCTATATAGCTTAGCTATTTGCCATTTCGGATCAAAACATTAAACAAAGTTGCCCAACTTTTTTCATTCTTCCTTTTCTTTTTCTATATATATATATATATAATTTCCGATAAATTCCTCTGTATCATGAGTTTTTTTTTTTTTTTAAATTGATGTGAGTGTCCGAGTCAGTTTGTGCGGTCCTCGACTAATCTTACGGGCATTGAAATTAACGACCATGTAAGCCTCTAGTAGTTATCATATTAGCAATCATAGGGCTCGAACTTGAGACTATAAGGGGAGCAAACCCCTTGGTGAGCCCTGTTTGTTTTTGCGTTTTAAAAGTGTTTTTGAAAAAAATTGAAATTTTTTTATATTTTTCTTTGCTTTAAATTAATATTTTTTTAGTATTTTTTTGATTATTTTAATGTACTAATATTAAAAATAATTTTTAAAAAATAAAAAAAATATTATTTTAATATATTTTTAAATAAATAATACTTTAAAAAATAACTATAATTACCCAAAGAGAATATAGGTTATTGGTGTACGAGGGTTTTGGTGTGAAAATTATTGAGAGTAGCATGTCACTGGCTAGTAGCTAGCTAGTGGGAAATGTCAAATGTGAATTGTGAAATGTGTTAATGCGTGAGTGTGAAAGGATGAGGTCCCTGCTGGTTACGTGTAAGGATTTCTTTTTGTTAGGTTTGGTTTCTTTTTTAAAATAAAACAATCAAATTAATTTTTTTAAAATTTTAAAATCAAAATCAAACCAAAACTAGTTAAAACTCACTATTTTTTATTCAGTTAATTAATGTTAAAAAAAAGACCTATGTAAATTTATTTAGGCTTATATGGTTATTTTTTGGGGTTTTTTTTGTGATTTTTATGGGTTTTTTATAGGCTTTTAAAGCTTTTGTGATTCTTCTAGTTTAATTTGCAAATCAACACCATTGCTAACACTTAAATACAAGCCAACTCAATTATTTTTCAAAAGTTAATGTGCAGATTGTATAGAAGTTCAATCTAGATTCAACTTCATTTCACTTAGAAAAAATCATGATTAGGTACGTCAATGTTTCTGCTCAATATATAGAATAATTTGTTGTTGATAACATTGCCAGGCAAGATCGATAGTAATAAGCAAAACTATCTGGGTTGTATGAAAAGAACCCCATGGACACCCTTACAACTTTAAATTCAAGACTAACCTGGCTATGAATGTTGTCTCTAGCCATTCAAGTTGATTTGACTTGGATTTTTGGTGGAGGAGATGTTTTGGTGGAGGGAGATTAGAGAGCAGGGAGATGGAGAGAGCGAGAGAGAGGAGGGTAGCCAAATTTGGGAGTTAGGTGAGGAGAGAGAGATAATCTTTTATAACTGTGTATCTTTTATAGTAGGGTTTGATTATGGCTGAACCAATTCGGTTCAATTGGTTTCATGCTTTTAAAATCAAAATAGAACTGAATTTTTTTGGATTTTTCTAATTGGTTCGTTTGATTTTTTTCTTGGTTTGTTTTTTTTTCAATCAATTTTTTATCGTTTTTCTCAATTTAATCGATCAATTGATTTTTTTCTGACCGCTATTGTCAGTGAGTACCCCCATCTTGGGGTTAAAACTTAAAAACTGCTCACCTGACTGACACTTGTAAATGCGTGTTTTTGTGTGATGAATGACACCCTTATAAATTCCTATCTCTTTTCTATCTTGTCATTATGAATCACACTAATCTAAACAGACAAGAACACTATAAAAAGAAAGAAATAAATAAAGAAAGATTGTAGTTTGTCCTGTTTTTTAGAGCATGTTTGAGAATTTGATAGAGGTTATTTTTTAAAATGTTTTTTACTTGAAAATACATTAAAATAATATAATTTTTATTTTTTAAAATTTATTTTCAACACTAACACGTCAAATGATCGAAAAACACAAAAAGAATAATAATTTAAAACCAAGAAAAATAAAAAAAAATAAAAAAACACAAATAGACAAGAATTCCAAAAACCATTCCTTATTTTACTACATCTTTATGTCTTTTCATGTGTCCAATTATTAACTGTTTTCACAAAAACAATGAGAGAATGGCCATGGGACCTCCAAATCTCTCAACTCTCCGACCAACAAATGGTCCGCTACTTTACTTTATAAATACTATTAAAGATGAGCAAGTGGATTTCATTTATTTGACTGAAAGTTCTTGATGGAGGCTACAAGACAATTCGTCTTTTTAGTTATTTTAAAATAAAGGGCGGAATGGGTTCCTTTTTTCTTTGCCTAAAGTAAAATAAATATAAAGTGAGTGCGAGTCGGCCGAAGAACATAGGATCCAATCCATACTAACCTTTGCAATTTGCATCTGGTGTGATGTCTGAGGTTTGAGAGGGCAACATCCGTACACGTCGTTACTGCCCTCAAATGCCAGTTGTCATTAACTTTGTGGGCCAACCACTTCAGAGGCCCACTCCTCTGACCCCTCATTCGTTGTCGCTTCTGTTTATTTTTTCTTTTCATACTCTGTAGCATAGCTTTTAAAGCCGGATCCGTAATCGACTCGGCTCCAAACTTATATCACATATTTTTAACAAGATTATTGGATCATTTCAGATTAATTTTTAATTTTTTTATAAAACAAAACAATGTTATTTTTGTTAAAAAAATAAATAATCAATACCCTGCAAATAAGTTTTTTATCAGGTTCAAATTTTAAATCAGTAGCAAACAAATAACAAATAACAAATATAAGACATGTTTGTAAATATGATTGTGATTGTTTTTCAAAGTGTTTTTCATTAAGAAATGTATTAAGATAATAGTTTTTTTATTTTTTAAAAATTATTTTTAACATCAGCGCATCAAAATGATCTAAAAATATCAAAAAAATATTAATTTTAAGCAAATAAAAAAATAAAAAATATTTAAACTTTTTAAAAAATATTTTTAAAATACAAAAATAATCAGAATAAAAATGAAGATGATCCAAAGAAAGAAAACAAAAATGCTACAGCTCAATCATTGCTGGAGTTTCCTACTTGTCTCCATATTTTGTTCGTTGAAAAACAACTAAAATATAGCGTAAGTATCTATCTATCTATATTATATTATATTATATTATTAATACGAAAGTATACGCATTGAACACCTCGCCTTTTCTTTCGTTGCTGCCAATTTGCATTTTTTTTCCCTTATAATATATAGCTTGATTACAGGGATATTAACCTACAACATTAAAAAAAGGTTAATATAAACAATAAAAAATATTAATATATTTATTAAATCGGTTTATAATAAATTTATGTCATAACTGAGGTGGTTGTAACATGCAGGGGACATCTGAGGTCACAAGTTTGAGAGTTGTGATTTAAAAAAAATAAAAAAAATAATAAATAATATATCATTCATCTCTTTAATAATGATAATAATAACAATAAAAAAAATAAAATAAGATAGGATCAAGGGCTTGGCCTCAAAGTCTGCGCTAGGCCATGCGTTGGGCCTAGCCCTTTAATATCTTTTTCTCTTTTTTATTTTTTTCTGTTGGACACTCGGAAAACAATTACTACATTCTCTTACTTTTTATTTTTTTTATATGGTTCTTAAATATTATTATAATTTATTATTTTAATTTTCATAATCCTTCTCAATTATTATATATCTTATTTGAAAATAATAAAACTAATAACAAAATTTTCATGAAAATTCAATTGAAATTAGTGTTTTATTATCAAGATTTTTAACATAATTTTATTATATTTATGATTTTTTTTTATTTTTCAATCGCACAAAATATGAACATGTTATTTTATTTTTTACTAGTTTTTTTAACAATTATATAATATTATTTTGAACAAAAATAATTTTTCTAGTCAGAAACATTATGTTGGTTATGATAAATAAAAGATATAGAAAAATTTATCTTGACGAAAATAATTCAAACTAATAAAGCTTTTCGATTTAATAACCATGTCAAAGAATTTCATCAGTACTGGAAATCTTTTTTACATTTAAGAAAATCTTGGCACACTATATTGTAGCACTAACATACAAAAACTAGTAATTAACTAGTTTTTGTGCGCATGATGTCATGGAACAGTTTTTAAAATTAATTTTTTATTTACTTATGTTATAATAAAAATAGATATCTCCTATTTAAATTCTAAAATAAAATATTTTATTTGATGAATTTTTATTTTTTTTATTAATATTTTTTTATTTTACAAAAACATATGTTTTTTATTAGCAGCATGTTTTTTAAATAAAAATACTAAAGGTCATTAAAAGAAATATCTATTAAATATCAATCATTTGAATTAAAGAGAGAATAATATATCTCATCAATCAAAACTCTTTTTCCTTGTTCATTTACTTCATTTTTGTTTTGAAAAGAAAAAAAAATAAGAATCATTGCTTTTAAGCAAAAAATTATCATGATTTGAACTACAAGATTTAATAAAAAATAAAAACAAATCATGCCCGATAATTTATACACGATAAAAAAATAATTAATTTAAAAAAATCATGTAAAAAATTGAAAATAAAAAAATAGATATGTTATTTTCAATTAATATTCTTGAGTATAATGTTTTATAAATTTTGCATATTGAGTTTATATATAATAATTCACAAAGTAATTGTTAATACCATTATAAAAAATATTTGTAAGTTATGGCAAAATTAGATAATATTTTAAATATAATTTTAATTATTTTATTTATATTGAATATTATTAAATAAAAAAAACAATTGAAGGGTAATATGAAAAGAGGTCATGTGTTACACCTACAAGGATTGGGCCATGCACCAAACTCAAAAAAAGAGCAATTCTAGGTATGCATGTCTATCTCTTTTTTTTAACTACAGAGAATATGTCGGTCATTTAATTTTTTTAATTAAATAGAAAATTTGTCATCACCTAGTTCAATTCTCGGTCACATTTAATGGCCAGAGAGTTGAGTTTTGGGTTCTTAAACTCAAAAAAATCTATTTTTAACTTGTTTATATCTAAAAACATTTTAAAAACCCAAAATGTTATTTTAAATTTAAACACCATAAAATTGGTTTTAAAAAATAGATTTTAAAAAGAAACATTTCTTGAGCTTGAATCAATGTTTTCCAACAAGATGAAAGTTTTAAACCATCTTCATGGAACTCAATTCTTCAAGACAAATCTATTGATATCAAAATTAACTTTTTTTTCATTGTTCAAAGTGGTTATTCAAATATTTTCTCTCTCCTCCTCATTTTCTAACAACTTTCTCTCTTAACACATAGGGATCCAAACATAAATAAAATGAAGTTTAGGATCTAAACATAAAAATCTCAAATAATAGACACCAAATAACAAAAGTAAAGAACTACAGGGACTAAACTATAGTTTTTATGCCTCTTATATAATAAAAATAAAATGCTTATTTTTAAAAAATTTGATCCATTTTTTTAAAAAAATTCCTATAAACAAATTAAAATTCTCTTTAATATAATTAATGCCTAATTCACGCAAGGAACATTCTCTTAGATCTCGAGCATGCAATAAATTACAAATAAAAACAAATTACGGCATATAAATTGATGTAAACAGCAAATGAAAGATGAAATTGTAAAAAAAAAATGTTGAAGATAAAAGAACAAATATAGAATGAACAATGTCATTCACAGTGATCATATACAAAACTCACAGTAAAAATAGGTTTTGTTTTAGTTTTTTTTTTAATTTTAATAATGAAATTACATATTAAACATGCATACATTACATATTATGATTACAAATTTAAAAGGGGTTATATACTTGGTATGTAATATAGTTATGTCACTTGTATTAATTGCATTAAAGGGAAAAAGAAACAAATATATAATAACAAAAATTAATGTTTTTGCCATAAGGAATTTTAAAAAAAATATTTTCTCGGTCATGTCTGTAGTTTCCAACCGCACTTCACTACAAGGCCAAACTATTTTGTTTTATCAAAACATTAAGTTCAGTTGCTACAAGTGTGTTTTGAAAAACAATTATATGACTCAGGTCATAAACCCAACTGAGTTGGATAAGCTAACTTTATTTCAATAGGACAAATGATGTGTATCAATTCACATCCCATTAAATATGAAAAAATAAAATGGGGGAAAAACACATAAAAAATGGTCTTTGTTAACCCAAGTCAGCATGAAAAAATTATAACCTTGGTAATTAGGGTCCAGCCAACATGAGATATCCTCCACAATTTAATATTTTAGTTTGAATAGTGAAATTGAAAAGAAAAATTAATTTAACAAAAGAACAAAAAAAATCAAAAGAATGAGGATCAAAATTGACATGAAAAATAATGGGGCATTTATAATCCACGAGTCTTGTCTTTTTATGGAGAGGAGGGGCGAAAGTATAACTTTTTCAAAAAACTTCCTAAGGGAGTGCTAGGCTCGAGCAAGGTTCCTGAGCCCTTTAGAGATGAATAATATGTTCAGACGCGCTACATAGACTGAAGCACGTTGGGCTCGGGGGGCGCTCGAACCTAAAAGGGTACTGGGTTGCATACCTAGCACCAACTGGGCATCACACCCAAAACCAGTTAGGTGTGTCACACCCAATGCATGGGCTTGGGATCTTACTTGAACCAGTGTCTTTAGGAGCTGGGCTCAGGCTCCTTGCCCAAGCCCATGTTTCTTGGGTGTTTTTTTGGGCTTTTGTACATTTTTTAAGTTTAGTTTAAGTTTTTTTTGGATCCATTAGTAGCTCCTAAAGTCTTTGTGGTATTAATCCACAAAGACTTGTAAAAACTACTAGTTACTATGATGCGTTCATTTAATTTTTTTCATATAAGAAAAAAAGGGTTGAAACCCCGAGTAAGAAGCCATAAAGTCCGTGTGTAAGGGCGTGCACCATGCATGCAAAAATTACGAAGTATGTAAAAGGGAGTCGTGGAGAAACTCATACTTAGAAAGATTCTTAGAAGAGTGAAGTGAGATATAAATAACTCTATACTTAGAATATTTTTCTAAGAGGTCATTTCATACTTAGAAAGATTTCTAAGTAGCTGAAGGGAACCCATAGAGAGTGAACTTATACTTATAAAAATTTTCAAGTGTTTAGGGGGAATCCAAGGATGGTAACTCATGGAGACACCCATACTTAGAAAAAATATTAAAAGGTTGAGGGGATGATAGTTATTCTCTCATGTACAAACCTTCTCTTAGTTCTTTGTCTGTTAGGCTTTTGGAATCCTGGGTTTTTTTGGCATTGGACAATGGTTACAGTAACAAATGTACATCTCATAGTAGCTAGGGGGAGGACATTCGGAGTATTGACATTGTATATGGGTATTGCAATAACACGAGTGACCCCTTGATAAACTCTCAGGATTGTTATTATATTTAGTCTTTTTTGGGCAATGTAATCGTCTACGGGCACTTGGTGTGACTGGTGGCCATGGCGCTGGGGCATGGTGTGTTGCTGAGGGTGTTAGAACTTTTCGGGGTGGCAAGGTCTGATTTTAACCTTAGGTTTTCGACACGGTCAAAGTGAGGAGTTACACCTTATTCATGAGTTGTTGAAGGTCTGGTTAAGTAGAAGTATTCATAGTAACATGTAGATTTGTCATGCATCCTGACATATGAGTGTCTTGGTTATGTGCCATGAAATGACTTTGAAAAGTCAAAAACAAATTTTAAAAACTGATGGCTTTTTGACCAGTTTTCCACAGATAGCTCCAATTGATGAGTGCAAAAATCGATGATGCTTAGAAATAAGGCTGATGTGTTGGATAATTGGTTGATGTCTTAGTTCAAGTAATATGATTTATTCTCCCTAGTCAAGGTGTCTGGTGACTTCATATGGAAAACCCAAGGGGTTGGTAACTAGTAGCAGATGATGTCTGGTAAGCCAAGGTAACCAGTAATTGTGGTAGTAGCAGGTGGTGTTTGATATGTTAATGTGACCGGTAATTGTGGTAGTAGGAGGTGATGCCTGATAGATGTACTTATAAAAGGTCCCATTTGATAAATGTGAGAACTCTTCGATGATAAAATCAGTTATTTTGTAGAAAGAGAAAGTGTAATGATATTTTAAAGACATAAACTTTGAAAATATATATATTGAAAATGTTAAGAATGAAGAGATTATGAACCTTGAATTTGGATGATTCATGTGGTATTTATAACCTATGAGTCTTATCCTTTAGTGAAGAGGAAGGGCTAAAGTGTAACTTCACCCTTGTGATATTTTAAATTGTATTATACTCAAAATAATACATATGAGATTAGTGAAAAATACTAAGGGACTTGCGTGGGATCCTGGAAAAATTTCCAAGGAAGCACTGGGCTCAAGCAAGGTGCCCGAATTCATTATAGATGAAAAATAGGTCTGGGTGCGCTGCCTAGACTCAATCATGTTGAGCTCGGGCGATCTCAAAGGGATGCAAGGGTACATGCCCAACACCTTATATGTTGGGCGTGTGCTTATCACCAGCAAGGCGTGTAACGCTCATTACATGGGCGTACACCCTTGTTTAATGATGGGCTAGGAATCTTGCTCGAGCCCATGTTTTTAGGAGCTAGTCCTGAGCTTCTTGCCGGAGCCTATACCCCTAGGGTGTTTTTGATCTATTTTGAAGGGTTTTTTTCTCTATTTAATTTTGGATCCATTAGTTGTTATTTTTATGTAAGTAAAAGATTGGCCATCGTAAGAATAAATTCTATAACATATTCAAACCAAACATTTTCCGTTGAATTGAAATGCATTTATAATTTTAAAGTCAATGGTGTTAAATTGAAATAATAATAACATAATAATAGAAGTGCATTTATAATTACAAACAGGCACCTCTGTTTTGGTGGCAGCTGGGTTCAAGGTCTTGGAAGTGTTTGAAAGTGTGGTAAAAATTATTTTTTAAAATATTTTTTGTTCGGAAATATATCAAAATAATATATTTTTTTAAAAAAATATTATTTTTAATATCAGTACATCAAAATTATTTGAAAACACTAAAAAACAATTAATTTAAAATAAAAAATAAAATTTAATTATTTTCAAAAATATTTTTAATCACAAAAATAAACTAAACAATCTACTTCCAATTGTTACCAAATTGAGGTTTTCAATTTGAAGTTTCAGATATAAATAGGTTGGCATAATTAGATACCAAGATTGCAGACTATTTTATGTTTTTTAGTTTCTATTTGGATTAGCTTTACAGGGAAAAGGCCTATTAACAGCAATGGTTCTCAGTAGCACGTGGCTCACATTTTTGTTTGACAGGGAGAAAGACGCACATGACATGTTGCTTGCCTGGACAGATTTGGTTATCTTAGATGGTTGAAAGTCGAGCTCCAAATAAATTGACTTATAAAAACCATTTTTAATCTTTTTTTTTTAAAATACTCGAAAATCACTCTAAATACCTCAACAAACTTATTTCTAATCTTAAATTAACATTTAATCAATCAAAAAACTAAAAATAAACTTGAAAAAATTTATGAGGCTCTATATACTTTTTCCGACAAGATGAGAGGTCAATTTATATGAAATTCTTCTTATTAAAGAAACTTGAAAAAATTTATGAGGCTCTATATACTTTTTCCGACAAGATGAGAGGTCAATTTATATGAAATTCTTCTTATTAAAGAAACTTAATAATACCAAGATCGGTTTTTTTTAATGACAGAACATGGGCAATTAACAACTCTCTTTATTCTAGTGTTTTCTAGCAACTTTCTCTTATTTCTCAAACACATAGACTATAATATGAATAAAATAAAATCTTGGATCAAAAGGAAAAAGTTTCAAACTAAAAAGAACAAAAAGGAGGAGGAAAAATCATGGAGGCTAAAATCAATAAAAGACTCTTCATGAGTAGAGTACCCAAAAAAATCCTGCATTTATTTCTCATGGTCAAATTTGATCCTTGCAATTTCAATTTTCTATACACAATAAAACTATATTTATTTTGCAAAATCAAATATCAAATTTTATTGGAATGTTTAGAAGGCAAATCCTAACAAACTATCGAATCCAAACCCCAACAAACACAATATACAAGGATAAAATTGAAAGAAAAAGAACAATTGCCCAACAATCAGTGAGCAAAGTAAAAAACTTTCAAAGGACAAAACAAGAGAGCTAATACTATTGAAATAGACAGTGATTTCCATCATAATGCACACTACACTTCACACAGAAATCTCCACCGGAATTAGTTTTTTTGTTAATGATATATGAAAAATGTGTAGAAAAGATGGAAACTTAGAATATTATTTTTGCACATTAAAAATTGGCGATCGTGATAAAGGGGGCGCAATCCACTGCCGTGGAACTATAATAATTATTGAAAGCTCTGATCAACTTTGATAGTTATATCCAGGTTTTTATTGACGACTAACATCCTTCCAGAAGGAGAACTCCCTAAGAGAGGCAGCAAAGGGTTCTCCAGGTAATTTAGTGAACTGAGAGAAGGGTATAGACTGTTTCTCCATCTCAGGGGTTTCTTCTTGTCTGAAGGCATTCTCTTAGCAGAAAAAACCTCATTTCCAACTTCCAAGTGTATTCGTCGCTCAATTCGTTTCCTATTCTTTCCCGGAGCAGTTTTCAGCTTGCATTGCTCCCGGCCCCCTAGGAAGCTGCATGCTCTTCCCTCGAGCTAGTCCCCTTTACCTTTCGTTGCTTTATGCCAAAAACCTTCACTCCCTGCTCGAAACAAGGACCTCCTGGCCTCCCCCTGTGCCCGCTCTCAAGTAGAGCCATCTTTTCTGTAGAAGGTCTCCTAGAGTGCCTGCCAGGCACTCTTTAGAAGCTAAATCATAATAACATGACATTGAGCTCTCTGCAAATTCACCGACCAAGAATAGAAAGCATACGGTACATTAAAGCAAGCAATTCGAATAAAACACACAAGTGAGGTAATAAATTGTTCCATTTCATTTCTGATTGAAATAGAAATTCTTTGACCTAGCAAAATAGAAGAATGGGATTGGAAGAAAGGCTACAAAATACCTAACATCCCCTCCTACATGTACAACAGCAAAACAAAAGTTGACAACATAATCAAGTAAATAAGCAAAACTCCTCTCTAAAAACAGAAATAAATCACTGGGAGACACCAAGCCACTTGGTGAAATTCTCGAACTCGGTGTAATCGCTGTCAGAAATCATGGTCTTGTACCAAGCCTTTCCTGCAGCCTTAGCAGCAGCTAGCTCCTCCTATTGGTTTCATAAGAAAAGAAACATTGTTAATAAAGAAGTAGACAAGTGCGAGACACGCCAACAAAACACAGAACTATTTGCTGTCTGAGGCAAAACCTATAATATACAAGAGATTAGATTTGGTATAGCGTAATAATTGATGAACATAGCAATGCGCAGTGTACAAAACTCCACCAAATTGTTGTGACAGTAGTCTATACCACTACACCACATTATTCTGACATTCTTAATACACACACAAAAAAAATCACATTTAACAGCTTCCATCCAAAATACCAAAGCATACAAAAGCAACCACCTAATCATTTCACAATCACAGCATATAGCTATTAACAATATATCACTATCAAGCAGAAAAAAACAGATAGATAGCCAGCATACCTTCGACACAGGTTTCCTCTTCCTGTCGAGCTTCTCCTTCTTGGACTTCACGCGCTCTGCTTCAGCCAGAAGGGCCATCCTCCTAGCAGTCTTAGCATATGGATTCAATTTCAGCATCACGTTCAAGTTCTTCAGTGGGTTCTTCTTCAAAAGTGCCCTCTTAACCTCCTTCTTGATTGGATTCACAACGCTCTGAACCTCGTCAGAGTTGATGATCCTGGCCAAATCAGCATTGACCATCTTGGTCCTAGGCAGCACATAACCCTTCTTCTTCTCGGAAGACTTGTCAAAAGTCCCATATATTGAATCAAGCTTCTCGATAGCTGATTTTGTCCAGATCACAAACCTTCCAAGATGACCGCCGGGAGCCAGCCTCAACAAGTTCAGCCTCTCAACGTTAGCCACCTCCACTCCTGGAATGTTACGGAAGGCCTTCACCAACTTAGCACCTTCAGTTCCATACACGATCAGGGGTCCCTTGCGGGAAATGTACCTCCTGTTCCTCATTTTTCCCTTTCCAGCCCGGATCGCTTGAGAATCCTTGGCCTTCTCGGCATCTGGATAAGCACCAATTTCCTTCAGCACCTTAATAGCAGTGGATGTTTTATCAATGCTCTCGGCCGAATCAGAGATAACCAAAGGCATCTCAGGGACTGACTCCACCCGGTGACCGCGTGCCATCACCAAAGAAGGAATAGCAGAGGCAGCAATAGCTGAAACGACAGCGTATCGCTTTTGGTTGACGTTAATCTTCCTATGCCAGCGGCGCCAGGTCTTGGTAGGAGCAAACATGCGTCCACCACGGCACATGTTTCCAAAAGCTCCCTGACCAGCACGGTGAGTTCCACCGCCAGAAACACGGGGGATACGAGAAACGGCACGACCGGTACCCCAGGATTCGGCTGAGGTCTGGTGGCCGGCCTTCTTTGAGACGGCGTAAGGTTGACGGCTGTTCTTGGAGATGTTGGAGTGGACATAATTGACGATGTCTGGTCTGATTGAGGCCTTCATGACATCGGGGAGAGCCACGGTCGTGACAGAATCAGTGGCCATGTCATTGAGGGACGTCGGTAGAGGTTGAACGGAGACAAGGGGGCGGGCGGCGGCGGCGGCGGCCATTTGGCGGTGTGGGGGTGTGTGTTTGTGAGAGAGAGGCGCGGGGGCGATAGTCGGTGCTCTAGGGTTTTGAAATGAGAGAGAGGTTGAGTGAAATATATATATGGGCTCTTTTAGTGTTCATCAGAGCTTATTCTGTGTGTTTTGTTTCTCGAATAAGGGTATTCTAGCACGCTGATAAGGCTTGTTTGGGTTTTTTCTTTTTCTTTTTTTTTTTAAAAAAGGAAAATCTGAATTATTATCAAGCATCATGTGCAAGTTGATTAAAAACAAATCCCGAAGAACAACTCCAAAAAAACATAATTCATAAAATTAAAAAACTTTGGACTGTTTTTCTATATAAAAATTATGAACAATTTTGCGAGTTTAGGCAGAAGACCTAGAACAAATGTAAATCAGTTTTTTTTTTAGTATGGTTAAAGGACAATACCTGATTGATTTTTTTAATTATTTTTTTATTTTTCAATATTTTTTAAAATCATTTCTCGTTACTAATGGACAAAAATATGAAAAAAAAAATTTAGTATCAAAATATAAAATTTTAAAACTTCAGGGACCAAACTAAAGTTTCCCGTGTCTTTTCAATACCAAGATTTTTTTTCCTTGTTCTCTAATTTTTTTAGTATCTTTAATAATAATATAAATCAGTATTTGCATACAGATTCTTGATAAAATAAATATTTAAAATTAATTTTAAATGACACTTGTAGAAAGAAAGATTTTATTGGCTAGGGATTGCAAAGTTGGTAAAACTATGAGCAATGTTTTCTCTAGTTAATCAATTAGGTTCTGCAAGTTAAATATGTAAATCCAATATATTAAATTTAAATTAGCTTATAAAATGTTAGGTACTAATCAATGTGATTTCACATGTGTTTTTTTTTTTATTGGAAGTTTGAACAAGAACTTAATTTTTGATATGAGAAAAAATATTCATCACTCATTAACGTTTTAAATCTAACAATTTCTAGGAATGTCAACATTATACGTGGGATTGAAAATGATAAGATCTTGACGAGTAATGAAAACTCAGGATGAAAAGAAATAGATAAACGATGATAATAATAATAAATGTGACGTATATTGGAGAGGGTGATCTACAAAAATAAATCTAAGGGCATTATTGAAGTTAAAATGAGGAATTATTAAGTTTAGTTTAAAATTTATAACGCAGGTTTTGATGGATAGAAGAATTAGAAAAAATCTAGATGAATGTGTTTTGATGATGGGAATGAGAAATAAAAGTTAAGAAAAAACTGCACAAAAAGTTATTGGTTCAAACCTCGATTAAAAATCGATAATGTTTGTTGTGACATGCACGATGTCGAATAACGGGAAAGGCTCCTGGATCGAGGGGGATTTGGAAATGTTTGGGAAATAATCATAAAAATATGATTAATAGGGTTTAGGAGTCACCATCTAATATTATGGTAATTAAAAAACCTTAATGTTTTACGACTAGTTGTGCATGGAAAAGACGTACTCTTTTATTATTTTCCAACATTGTTTATGATGTTTTTACCTAGTATAAATGTAGTTATTTAGCTTGTGTTTAGATTTTTTTTGTAGACTTGATTTATTTCTTCTTCTTTTTTTATAACCCGAGGCGTCCGGGTCAGCTTACGCGCACCACGACTAATCCCGGACCTCTCGAACACCCCGCAAGCCCAGTAGACAGGTAAGACACTGCGGGGTGACAGACGTGCACGCTGAGGCTTGAACCCAGGATGCAAAGGCAGGGAAACCTTGCCAAGACTGCTGGGCCAGAAGCCTCGGTGCTCCTCTTTTAGTTCTTCATTGAAATTTTCTTTGATTCATCAAAGATTATTTTTGTGGCATTCTTTATATATTTTTAGTTTGTAATTCATTATAATCAAAAGGTAGGTTGAGGTTTCTTTCATCTAATAATGCTAAGGTAGTTGTGCACGCTATGGAAGGTTCATTAGCTCACCCATTTGGTATTGATTAAGAAATATGAGTCATGACTCGGCAGAAGTCAACTTCAACAACACCCACTTCCATGGCATCTTGCCTAGCTATGAAGGAAGGCCAGCCGAAACCGCCTAGCAGCTACATTTTAATTAGGTTATGGGAGAGCTTGATTTTGCAGTTAACTCGGGACCCAAAGGAAAGGTTGAAGAATTTAGCTGAGGAAACATGTTCAGTCGGTTGCCCGGTACTACAACTAGATAAATGCAATGAAATGAAGATGTTCTATTTCTTTTCTTTCATAAACAGCTTGTTGTAATTTCTTTTGAACTTCTCAATCTGAATACTTCTTTATTGACATTATAAAAGAGACAACATGTTTCTTGCTCCAGTAAATTTTCACCATCTCATAAAGCTACAACTAAATTGACTCGAAAACCTATTTTTATTTTTATTTTCATATGAAAACATTCTATAAACACCATTATAAATTTTAATAAACTCATTTCTAATTTTAAATCAATCTTTAATTGATTAAAGAATTGAAAATAAATGTAATTTTTTTTATCGAACCCTGATCTATTTTTTTTTTACAAGATGAGGGCTTAACTTATATGGAACTTTTCTTGTCAAAAGAAACTCAACGACACCAAAATCAGCTATTTTAGTTATCAGAATATAAGCAACCAACAACTCTTTTTTTTCTATTATTTTTTATCAACTCTCTCTCTCTTTCTCTCTCATATTTTAAATATAAAAATTGTAATGTAAATAAAATAAAATTTTAAATAAAGTAAAAAGGATAGAAATAAAAAAGAAATCATGAATGCCAAAATCTATGAAAAGGCACCTCATAAACAATGTATCCTAAAAAATCCTACATTCTTTCCTCACAGTCGAGTTTTGTTCTCGCTGTTCAATTTCCTATAAGAAATAAAATAAAAGGCAAGTCTAAACAAACCATCAAAACTAAACCCCAATAAACACTGTACAAAAATAAAATCAAGAAAAAAAAATATCAATCAAAGAAAGGAAACACTAATCGCAGTGATTTCCCTTGTAATGCACAGTACACTTCACATAGAAATCTCCTCAGGAATTAGTTTTTTTTCTTAACGATATATGAATAATGTGTTGCGAAGATGGAGACTTAGAATATCATTTTTTGCACAATAAACTATATATGGCGATGGTTGAAGACTGCCCTTACACAGGCGTGATAAAGGGGGAGAGACTGTAATAATTATTGAAAGCTCCGATCAACTATGGCGATAGCTACTACTAGCTGGCTTTCCCGCGATTTGTTGCGGCGGATTCAGAGCTCGTTTAATATTAGGACAGCGAATATTTTTCAAATTCTTTTTTTCTGAATGAAAATGCCTCTCAAGATCTGCCTCCGCCAATGCTTCACAACTCTAATGTTCTCTCTTTTGTGCTTCAGTCTAATAAAAGACCAAAAAAGCAAAGAGAATAGAATCAAAAGATTATAAACGATTCAAAAGACCTGTAAAGCATAATCAGCAGAAAAGTACAGAATGGGCCATGAAATCATTAGAGTTCGACAAATTCTTACTGTCTTGAAGTCCAAGAAGTGAACATTTCAGTCACAGACAACAAACCATTACCAAAACCTTCAGGTTTTTCAAGAAACAATGGAGGCAGACTCGGTTCCTAGTAACTTCAATCCTTTCGCTCATCAACTGCTTTATACCTGCTTAAATCAATCGACAAACCATTAACAAGAACTCACAGAAAGACTGCAAAAGATTCTATCTTTTATAAGAATAAGACATGAGCATCCATCAAACGCAACCAAAAAAACTAAGAAGCAAACGTACGGGAAAAGAAAATTCTAAATGGGATTCTAATCATGAAAGAAAAGAGCCTGGATTCATACACTGTCTTTGAAGCTCCTCTGCCAAGGCTCTCATTGTACTGCAATCAACAAAAAATTAGCGAGTGATATGCAATTCAGATATCTGCATGTCAAAAGAAACAGCATTAGTTTGCAAGAACATGACCAAGCCCTTTTGTGGAAGAAGAAAAGTTCAAAATCCAACTTAGACTTGTAAACACCTAAACTTTAATCCAGTTCTAAAAATTTTCTTTAGAGAAACTTACAGAGGTGAAACACCAGTATCAATCCTCCCATATACTAGAGTTGTGCAGCACATAGGGAGACCTGTGAAAAGAGAAAAAAATAACAATTGTAATAAGCCCAACAATTTTCAAGCAATGTGGATGGCGCCAAAAAAGAAAAAAAAAAACTGGGGCACCTGGATGGTGCCATCACAGGGAAAAAAATATTTAATTGGCTTGGTTAATAAATAACTCTTCAAGCCCCTCATACATAAAACATAGATTACTCCTGGTTGTAGCCTGTCTAGGCCTAGGAGAAAATGAGAGCATCTTTTTTGATCTACTTTGATTACTTTTTCATATGAACTGGAATGTTTTTATGAAATCCTTGTCTGTAAGGACTTCTGTCCATTTAACAAATGAAGCCCAGAAATTTTTGTCAATCTTGATAGATGTTAAAGAGAGGGCTTTATTTACTCAAGCTGATTGTACATAATACTGATTAAGCCAAATTTGCGCACTTAATTAAGACTTAATACCATCGTACTTGAAACATAAGAAAAAAACATGTCCATTATCAGTAAGATTTGGCCAGTTGTAGTTTGCAGACTCCTTGGCTGTATTTTCAGCAACTGGTTTACGTTTTTTGGAGGCATTGCTTGCTTTTCCATTGCCAATGGCACTTTCCTCATTTCCTCATCATCATTGTCTCCATAGACAGGAAGCTTGAACTTTTCAACTGCTTCAACAACTCCTAGCCCGTGGACCATAAATGTGAACATTTGTCAAGTAGACAAAAAAGATTGTTAAGATCCACATGAAGGGCGGATAATGAAAGAATGGTGGATGCAGCAAAACATATGAAGTTAAAATTTGACCTTACCTAGCCATGGCCTCTTCATCAGGAAGGGTTTCTTCATTGATTTCTGGCATGTCATCTTCATCCAGACCTAGAGCCTACAAAACTGCATAGTGTCTCTGCAAACATGGGATAAACTATTTTGGAAATCACCGAGGAGAATCCAGCAAAAATTAAAGAAAATGAAAGAAACATTCATAAAAAATTAACTTATTAGATCTTGGTGGCCATGGAAGGGAAACATACATCAAAGGAAATTGATGAACAGGCAAGAATAAAAGGGAATTATATGGCAAAAAAGAAAATGGATCAGGCAACATACCTGAAAACAGTTGGTAAAAGCACAAACCAGTCTATGCATTTGCCTTTCTGGGGTCTCTGTTGGCTATCTGATTTGAGCTGAAACAGCAACAATTTACAATCATGAGGTCGTCATAGTAGAGGATCGTGAACAACAGTGATAAAACCAAGGGAAACAAAACCCATTCAAATCAGCAGACAGAACCAAGGAAAAAAACAGAAAGAGCATCCTGGAAAAAATGCTAGCAATTGTAAAAGGAAAACAGAACTCCCTTTCTCCAGACAGGCAGTGCAACAATCGATGTGAATAATTAATTATTGAAGATTTCAAAATTGAACATGGCTAAAAACAGACAAATATTCTTTTCTTCTTCATCTTGATAGCATGAATTTCTGTCTTTGCTTTTGATTCTGTTTTTTTAAGGATTAATTGAATTCTTCTACATAACCAGAGCTTCGAATCAGTCATAGACATCCATTTGAACATCTATGATGGAACTGTATATATCTGTAAACTTGGTGATTGTAAAGAAATCAAGAGATTCGACGAATATGACTTCTGAAAAAATGGTGAAAATAACATAAATAGCAGAAGCTGGAGTTATACGTATCCCTCAAAGTTACAGTCTTTGTTCTAGTACAACTACACTTCAACCTCGCTCTCTCTCTCTGTTTTTTTTTTTAATTTCAGGAAGGGCAATGAATCAGTTAGGTAAGCAAGAAGGAATCTCACTGTCTCAGCAACGATATTCTTACCTACAACCCTTTTCATTTGCTCGATCACCAATATAATTACTTTCCAATTTCTCTGTTTCCATTAACTATATATCAAATTGATTAAACTACAATCATATTTGTTATTTGCCTTACTTACTCTGTAACAATTTCTATGGTCAATCGATCAAAAAACACACATAAACATGCTTAAATGTAAACAAATAATGTGCACAGGGTCGACCAATCGTCACCTCTGTTTCCCTTTCTAACTTTCCATCTTCACCTATGTATAAAACCCTATCAACTCTCTTTCACTCTGTTTATTATTATGTGCAGAGAGGCATAATTGATGGGCCTTGTTTTTTAGTTCTCACATCCATGTTTGTGGTTTAGGAGAGAGCATATGGACATAAAAAGAAAAAAAATAATAGAAGGGATGCACGCCTGGATCTTTACGGAGACAAAATTTTCCGTAGCGGCGGTGGCGGCAAAAAAACAACTGAAATTACTGGGGAGGAGCTTCACTGTCCATAACCAGGTACTGAACAGTGAAGCTCCTGGGAAAAGACCCAGTTTTTTTAGAGTTGTAGGGTAACATCCAGGTTTTTATTGACGACTAACATCCTTCCAGAAGGAGAACCCTTCGCTGCCTCTCTTAGGGAGTTCTCAATGCTGCGTAATCTAGTGAACTGTGAGAAGGGTATACTGTTTCCCGCACCACATCGCAGGGGTTTCTTCTTGTCTGAAGGCATTCTCTTAGCAGAGGCATTCTCTTTAGAAGCTAAATCATAATAACATGACATTGAGCTCTCTGCAAATTCACCGACCAAGAATAGAAAGTAAAGCAAGCAATTCGAATAAAACACACAAGTGAGGTAATAAATTGTTCCATTTCATTTCTGATTGAAATAGAAATTCTTTGACCTAGCAAAATAGAAGAATGGGATTGGAAGAAAGGCTACAAAATACCTAACATCCCCTCCTACATGTACAATAGCAAAACAAAAGTTGGCAACATAATCAAGTAAACAAGCAAAACTCCTCTCTAAAAACAGAAATAAATCACTGGGAGACACCAAGCCACTTGGTGAAATTCTCGAACTCGGTGTAATCGCTGTCAGAAATCATGGTCTTGTACCAAGCCTTTCCTGCAGCCTTAGCAGCAGCTAGCTCCTCCTATTGGTTTCATAAGAAAAGACAGATTGTTAATAAAGAAGTAGACAAGTGCAAGACACGCCAATAAAACAAAGAGCTATTTGCTGTCTGAGGCAAAACCTATAGTATACATGAGATTAGATTTGGTATGGCGTAATAATTGATGAACATAGCAATGCTCTGCAAGATTAGCGGTGTACAAAACTCCACCAAATTGTTCTGACAGTAGTCTATACCACTACACCACATTATTCTGACATTCTTAATACACACACAAAAAAAATCACATTTAACAGCTTCCATCCAAAAATACCAAAGCATACAAAAGCAACCACCTAATCATTTCACAATCACAGCATATAGCTATTAACAATATATCACTATCAAGCAGAAAAAAACAGATAGATAGCCAGCATACCTTCGACACAGGTTTCCTCTTCCTGTCGAGCTTCTCCTTCTTGGACTTCACGCGCTCTGCTTCAGCCAGAAGGGCCATCCTCCTAGCAGTCTTAGCATATGGATTCAATTTCAGCATCACGTTCAAGTTCTTCAGTGGGTTCTTCTTCAAAGGTGCCCTCTTAACCTCCTTCTTGATTGGATTCACAACGCTCTGAACCTCGTCAGAGTTGATGATCCTGGCCAAATCAGCATTGACCATCTTGGTCCTAGGCAGCACATAACCCTTCTTCTTCTCGGAAGACTTGTCAAAAGTCCCATATATTGAATCAAGCTTCTCGATAGCTGATTTTGTCCAGATCACAAACCTTCCAAGATGACCGCCGGGAGCCAGCCTCAACAAGTTCAGCCTCTCAACGTTAGCCACCTCCACTCCTGGAATGTTACGGAAGGCCTTCACCAACTTAGCACCTTCAGTTCCATACACGATCAGGGGTCCCTTGCGGGAAATGTACCTCCTGTTCCTCATTTTTCCCTTTCCAGCCCGGATCGCTTGAGAATCCTTGGCCTTCTCGGCATCTGGATAAGCACCAATTTCCTTCAGCACCTTAATAGCAGTGGATGTTTTATCAATGCTCTCGGCCGAATCAGAGATAACCAAAGGCATCTCAGGGACTGACTCCACCCGGTGACCGCGTGCCATTACCAAAGAAGGAATAGCAGAGGCAGCAATAGCTGAAACGACAGCGTATCGCTTTTGGTTGACGTTAATCTTCCTATGCCAGCGGCGCCAGGTCTTGGTAGGAGCAAACATGCGTCCACCACGGCACATGTTTCCAAAAGCTCCCTGACCAGCACGGTGAGTTCCACCGCCAGAAACACGGGGGGATACGAGAAACGGCACGGCCGGTACCCCAGGATTCGGCTGAGGTCTGGTGGCCGGCCTTCTTTGAGACGGCGTAAGGTTGACGGCTGTTCTTGGAGATGTTGGAGTGGACATAATTGACGATGTCTGGTCTGATTGAGGCCTTCATGACATCGGGGAGAGCCACGGTTGTGACAGAATCAGTGGCCATGTCATTGAGGGACGCGGGTAGAGGTTGAACGGAGACAAGGGGGCGGGCGGCGGCGGCCATTTGGCGGTGTGGGGGTGTGTGTGTTCGTGAGAGAGAGGGGGGGGAGGGATAGTGTGTGCTCTAGGGTTTTGAAGTGAGAGGAGGGTTGAGTGAAATATATATTTATATCGGATCTGTTATGATGTTTGGAGCCAAATATATGAGTTGTTTTTAATTTTATACGTGATTTGAATTAAATTAATAATTTTATATTTAGAATAAAATATTAAATTGTAGAATTGAATTTAATTATGTTATTTAAAATATTTTTAGATTAGTAATCTTTATTATCTTATTTTTAATTTATTTTTTTCTTATTTATATTTTATTTAATAAGAGAGGAAATTGCTAAATGAAAAGCTATATATATATATTACTTTGGCTTTTTAATATTTGTTTTACATGCTTAAGGGAAGTGCTGGATAAAATATTATTTTATCTCTTATAAAAATATTAAATATTATTCATTCCAATAACTTTTTTACTTTTTTTTAATTAATTTTTTTTTTAATTTTATCTTTTAATATTAGATTGATTAAGAATCGTTCAGACTGTTTTTAAATTTGTCAAATCAATCGAGTCATATCGGGTTGTTATAATAGTTGTGTATCAAATACATTAAAATATATTTATGCCCTGTTTGTTTTTGTGTTTCAAAAATATTTTTGAAAAAAAAAATTTGCTTTAAAATAATATTTTTTGGTGAGATTAATTTTAAAAAAATAAAAAAAATATTTTGATACTTTTTAAAATAAAAGGCACTTTAAAAAATAACCATTAACGTACTTCTAAACATCCTATTAGCTTTTTTAAATAGTTTTTTATTGTTAAAATACACATAAAAAAAATTATAATATCATTTTAGCTATTCTAAATAACATCTCGGGGATACTCTCCCCCTCATTCTTCGAAGTTTAAAAATGGGATCAAAATAATAATAATAATAATAATAATAATAATAAATAATAAATGGGATCACAAGTTCCTTCGAAGATCATGGAGGAATGATACCATTAGCATTAGGTCATGAGCCTATTAGTAGTTCTTGGAATTTTAAATGGATTGATATTTTTGGCATTTCAAAAGCTAAATATCACCAGCATCTAACATGGAGAAGAAGCTTGTTTTTGCGATTACAAATATTTATTTGCATCAATACGTGAAATCTTTCAAGGCACCTTATATGATATGGCTTGCATTGTTGATCTCTTTGATATCCAATCATGCACGCATGTAAGCATACAAAATTTGTAAAAATATACTCAATACATTGTGAAAAATGGTTATAGCAACTCAAGGGTGTGTTAAATGGAAAGTAAAAAAAAATAATAATAATAATTAGCTTTTCAATGTTTGTTTTAAATGCTCCAGGAAAGTGTTGAACAAAATACTAAAATGTATTTTTTTCTTCCAAAAATAATATTCTTACCAAAACTAACAAAGTAAAGCTAACAAAAAAATAAATTAATTAAATATAGTTATGTAGAAAAAATTTACATCAAACTCCTTGAAGAGAAAATAAAATCCTTATTTCTCTCACTCCAATATAATTAGTTTTTTTTTGTATGGTTAATGAAAAACACTCTCTATTGAACTCCTCTAGCAAAAACAAATTATTGACATCAACATTAATTTGTTTCCTGGTTGGAATGTGCTTGAACAATCTCTCTTTTTTTTTTTTCTATGATTTTTTCTTTCATCTCTCAACATGAATACACAAAAACATGAAAAAAAAAATTTAGTATCAAAATACAAAATCCTAAATCTTCAAGGACCAAACTAAAGTTTTTCATGCCTCTTTAATAATAGGCTTTGTTGTTTTTAGTTCTTGTTTTTTCAATTTATTTTTAGAAAAATTACCCTAGCCCTCCTTTGTTTAGTCATTTTTCCTTGTTTGTAAGTTTTTATCCTCGATGATGATATTATCTTGCACATAAGAATTTGAAAATATAAACTCTATTTAAATATTTACTAAAATCCAATTTATCTATGGAAAAGAGGCAATTTAATGGAAGAAATGAGTCGAACAAATATGTTTACGAGGATTAAATGTTTACTGCTAAACCTAAATTTGTTAGATAAAGAGTAAATTTAAGTGTGCGAAGTATGTTGTTTCTTTCCCTAGCTTATGTTATCCCCCCAACACAAACACACACGCGCGCGTGCACACTTAATAAAAAATCTCATTCACTCACAATAGAAGGCCAAAGCAATCTCAACAAGAAAGATGCGGGGTGTTGTCATACCTTTTAGGGAGCTCGAGTGTCTAAATACTTTTTCGTCATTTAACCACCTTTCAAGCTAAGAACATGAAGAGAACATCCTTTATCTTCTAACACCAAAGTCTACTGATACTAATCAACATTATTTGAAATGGGGTGTGCAAAATTACTAATGTAGTTGACACTTGATTCTCGTTGTTCATGGAGAAGAACAAAATTTTAGTTTGAATTTGTTTATGCTAGTCAGGTAACCTTTGTTGTTTAGTAGAGAAAGAAAATGCATTGTTGTTTAGTAGAACGGGTTTTTGCAATTTTTAAGATGTAAAGTTGGCAAGATTGAAGAGAGAATCCAATAGTTTTAGATGTTTTGTTAATGCACACCACATGTTTGATTAAAATTCAAAACAAAAGGGGCAATCTTATAATTATGATAGTTTTGTAATTTGACACAAAAAAATAGTAGAAAAGTAATTTTTAACTGTATAGAAATTTTGTAATTTTAACATTACGAGGGTTTTTTGTTCATTAATTGAAACACAACAATAATCCTGTAAATAATTTGATTTCTTTTTTTTTCAACTTTTTTTCGCACACATGTAAATTGTTATGAAATTATGAACCATAGGATATAAACTATAATTTCTAAAAGAATAGAGGCGAGGTAAAAAAATAACTAAACTATAAAAAAGTCAGCGTAATTTTTCCTTTCTTTTTTTAATTATAACCAAAAATTCTATTTTTCAAAATTTATCTTTAATTTAACAGTATTTGACACTTCACTTTTGCAAAAGTATGCAAAATGAAAAAAAATCGACACATAAAACATGCTAATATAACTTAAATGGATGAAATTGTAAACAAAAAAAGGTTCAATAACTATAATATATAGGCGCAAGAGTTGCTTATTGTATGATCAGATAAGTAAACAGTGTTGAAATCTTGATACAATAGATGATCACACAATTAAATCTGGATGTATAACCATTCACAGGATAATATTCTTAGGTGTGTCTCTGACTGCTTCATTATTGTGGAAAAGTTTAGTACCTTCTACGATTGAAGTCTTTCTTTGGCAATTGATGCATGGCAACTTATGTACCAGGGATTTCTTAGCCTATAAATATATAATATCCCATAAACAAGCGACTTGTCTGTTTTGTGACTATAAAACAGAATCTTCAAGTCATATGTTCCTCAATAACCATACCGCAACCTTAACAATCCACCTTAGATTCCATTGCCTAAATAAAAGACATGCATCCCGAGTTTTTTTTTTTAAAAAATTATTTTAATATATTTTTAAATAAAAAATACTTTAAAAAACAATTTCTATTACAGTATCAAGCATGCTCTTAGACCCCTAGAGATATGGACATGATTTTGAATAGTAATGCTATATTTAATTTAACAAGCATGAACTACTACATTTCACTGACCAGTATGTTTTCAAATTAAAAATGTGAGAGTGTGGTAACGGTTGTTTTTAAAAGTGTTTTTGTTTAGGAATACATGAAAATAATATTTTTTTTTATTTTTTAAAAATAATTTTTGATATCAGCACATGAAAACAATTTAAAAACACAAAAACATAATTTCAAGCAAAACTTTTTTAAAAAAAAACATGAAATTCAGTTTCAATCACAAAAACAAACAGTCCTGAAAATACGTTGGGATAATATTAAAGAGCCATGCAAGCTCATCAAACTCACAAGTAAGACTAACGTGAGCCATTTCTGGGATCCTATGACTAAAAGAGAAAATAGTAGGACGTTGACTTTCCAATCACCAAAAAAATTGATTTGATTCTTGAACATTTGATTCTTCTAATTTTAGCTAAATTGACTCTAATTGCATATTCTTTTAATCAATTAGACCTCTAATTAAATTAACTAGGATCCTAAACTTTTCTACCTCTTTCATTTAAGTCATTAACTTTTCAATTTATGTTTATTCCCCAAGTTTTTCATTTTCTTTTTGAATTATGCCCTCAATTGATTGAATTAGGTTTTAAAACTTTTCTCTCTTCTTAAATTTGGTTCTTGGTCTCCTCTTTTTTCAATTGTGATCAATGTCAACCTTTTTTTCCTTAATTATTTTTTATAAAACCTCAAATTGCATCCCATATGAATTTCCAACTAACTGCAAATTAAATTCATGCCTTCTTGTAACCCAAAAACATTTAAATTTTTTTTGATTTTTTTCTTAAAAAAACACTTTCTTTTTTTTGGAAATTTGGAAAGTTTCTAGGGGTCCAAAATTAGTGTAAGACACCTTACATGATTTATTTAGAAATTTAATCTAGCCAAGAACTCAAATTAAAAAATTTTAAGGTTGATTTATTAAACCATGTTTAATGATATTTTTAAAGAGCTTTGCAATAATACACCAGCATTGTTAATTTTTTTATATTTGCATTAAAATTATTAAAATGCTATTTTTTTAAAATTAAAAGTGGATGTTAGAGCAACAATAGAATGTTACATAAGAAACAAATATTATGGTAAAAAATTTCCAAAAAAACAATAAGGGTGTTATTGAGATAAAAAAAATTTAAGTTAAAGAAATATCTATTTTCCTTTTTATTAATCGTCAAGATTTGTTTTTTGTATATCTTTGAAATGTTTTTAGTTTTTATTAAATAAATAATATATAAAAAATGTTTGATTTGTTTTTTGAATAAGAAAATAAAGAATTTTACTAGCAAAATATTTTGTTTTAGTAGAATTTAAACCTTACTCTTTCTGTAAGAAATATATTAGTGCCATGCAATTAAGTTAGAAAATATTAAAAAAATGTTCTTCATCCATGTTTATTTCTTAACTTCATAACTTAATTTTTATTTAATGTTAGGATGTCACGTATATAATCCTTAATCTATCTTATTAAATATAAATATTAAATTCTTAATTAATGCTTATTTTTTCTAAAAGATGTTAGTAATGTTTCAATTTTTTTTCTTTTTGTTTTGAAATTTTTTGATTTGAAACGCAGCCGGGCCAATTATCTGGTATATATCATGAATAAGCAACAAAACGGTGTCGTTCAAACTGCATCTACTTTGCGGCCTTGTCTGCTTTCTCACATTTCGCAAGCCCTAGTAAGTTAGAGAGACAATCAGAGAAAAACCCATTTCCCGCCTCCCCACCAAAATGGCCGACAGCTCCTCCACCAAATCCAGAAAACGCCGCCAACCCGACCCAGACTCCACCACCGAACTCCTCTTCAAAAACCTCCTAAAACCCGACTCTGTAATCCTCCAAACTCTACAATCCCTCGTAATCTCCACTGCATCCGCCTCCTCTTCAAAACCCCTCACTCTCTCCGACCTATCACTCTCTTCCAGCTGTCGAGAAGTCGCCGACCTCTCCCTTACCTCTGTCCAATCTGAGATCGAAGCCTTAACCATCTCCATCGTCCAATCAATCCTCTCCGGTAAGGGCTTCTCCTTCAATGTCCCCTCACGGTCTGCCACTAACCA
The DNA here is from genome assembly GCA_019202695.1 of Populus x sibirica. Lineage (NCBI taxonomy): Eukaryota > Viridiplantae > Streptophyta > Magnoliopsida > Malpighiales > Salicaceae > Populus > Populus x sibirica. The sequence continues at coordinate 1,389,313 of JAGMVL010001159.1, forward strand.
ACTCTATGTCCCGGAACTCGACCGCATTGTCTTAAAAGACAAAAATACCCTCCGCCCTTTCGCTAACATTTCATCAGTCCGCAAATGCACAATAACTGCAAGGATCCTTTCCTTAATCCACCAGCTTTGTCTAAAAAGCATTCATGTTACAAAGCGAGATTTGTTTTACACTGATGTGAAGTTGTTTCAGGATCAGACACAGTCTGACGCTGTTCTTGATGATGTTTCGTGTATGCTTGGGTGTACTAGGTCTTCTCTTAACGTGATTGCGGCGGAGAAGGGGGTGGTTGTTGGGAGATTGATTTTTAGTGATAATGGGGATATGATTGATTGCACCAAAATGGGAATGGGAGGGAAAGCGATTCCACCGAATATTGATAGAGTTGGGGATATGCAGAGTGATGCATTATTTATTTTGTTAGTTGAGAAGGATGCTGCATATATGAGGTTAGCTGAGGATAGGTTTTACAATCGTTTTCCATGTATTATTGTGACTGCGAAAGGGCAGCCGGATGTGGCTACAAGGCTTTTTTTAAAGAAAATGAAGACCGAGTTGAAGCTGCCGGTTTTGGCATTAGTTGATAGTGATCCATATGGGTTGAAGATTTTATCTGTTTATGGCTGTGGGTCGAAGAATATGTCTTATGATAGTGCGAATTTGACCACACCGGATATTAAATGGCTGGGGATTAGGCCTAGTGATTTGGACAAGTATAAGATACCTGAGCAATGTAGGTTGCCGATGACTGAGCAGGATATCAAGACTGGGAAGGATTTGTTGGAGGAGGATTTCGTGAAGAAGAATCCAGGGTGGGTTGAGGAGTTGAGTTTGATGGTGAAGACTAAACAGAAGGCTGAGATTCAGGCTCTGAGTTCGTTTGGGTTTCAGTATTTGTCTGAGGTTTATTTGCCTTTGAAGTTGCAGCAGCAGGATTGGCTTTGAGGGCCATTTGGGAGCTGAGGAAACACCATTGTACGTATTTTCCTGTTTGCAGCTGTAATGAGAACTGGGATGATTTTATGTTGTTGCTTAAATGTCGATGTAGTCTTTCACTTCATCAATGATAATAATCTTTGGTTTTGCTCATCTGGGAGTTTTTATCTGTTTCCAAGCGCTAACTAATCTTCAGGGGATTTTAAGGTGTTCTACATTCCTCTTAACCTATCCATGTCTATGCAACTCTCCAGACGACTTCACGTAAATATGGGGCAAGAAATTGCAAGAGGTGGCTGAGATTCCGTAAGTAACTCTGCTAGTGCTTTCGAAGAAAGGGGAAAATGAAATAGGAACAGCCGTGCTGTTGGTAAGAAAGTAATTGTTGTTTTTTGCATGTAGATAATGAAGTTACTAGCCAGGTTTGTGTTAAACTGCAGGCTTTCAGCCATTATAAGTGGAGAGCAGAATTAAAAACTACAGCTAATTTTAGGGAAGAAAACGGAACATTGCAGAAATCACAGAATCTTGTATCCGATATTTTATAGTGTATTCCATGGTACAACTGGAAGATGGCATCACAAGTCAGTGTTCAAATGCATTGACTTGTTCTGCGTTATTAGAAGAAGAAAAAAGAAAAAAACTTAGTTATATACAAAATTTGTCAATTGTACGTACATAGAGAATAATCACCTTCTGATGGCACCTACTCTTCTCTGCAGCCATTCATGCAGTGATTTCCGTCTAACCTTCAACCTCTGTGTAACTACTATGGGGCGCCTCGTGGAAGATGCCATTTTCTTGTTCCTTGCTAACCTCACTACCAAGTCCGGACCTAGATCTAGAGAGTTTTTCGAATCTGTCTTTATGTCATCTATATGTCCTGGGACTGCAACCAGAACCTCAAGCCCTAACTCATTCCGCAGAAGTTCAATTATTGCATTTTTCACCTCTGAATCTCGTTTGGATGCCGGATCTACTTTACTGACATCCAAGGTGATCCACATGTCTTCTTTTACTGAATAACCTGCAACAAGAAATTAGCATAACGTCAGAATGCTCAAGGTTATGTGCATTCAGCCGCCTCATGTACTAATCACTCCCCCTTTTTGTTCGGGTAGATTTCAAATACGTAAATATGCTCAATGATCCATGAAGGGCACTGTTGCTACCATACCTAAAGTATAGTTCTCTTTGATCATTCGAAGAACTGCAAGAACTACAATCCGAGCTTCAACCTGTAAATTCACGGTAAAGAAACTGAGAACAGAAATTGAGCAAGAATTCTTATTCTTGAGCTTAGTGGTAATGCAAATTGTCTACTATCAGAGCAACCAACTCCAAACCACGATCTGCTCTCAAAGACAACGAGAGAGAGTAAACAGGATCAGAATTGGAGTCTCATAACCTAACCTGACTTCCTGCAACCAATATCTAACAAAAACAAAACAATGTTTCAACATTACTTGATAATGTTTACTGTACCTTTGTCAGGCCCTGGAGGTCAATTGCTAGGTTTTCAGCAATATTGTTCTGCAAGTGTGCTGCAACTTTCTCAAGAAGTAGACTATGAGATCTTCCTAAGTCAATTCTTTTACAAGAAGCAAACCCACCCTGGATCTGATTATTATCTTGTATTACTCCTTCACACCATTCTTCAATTAGCTGTTTGAGATAGTAGTCATTTGATTTATACCTGCAATGTCAGCATGCTCTCGTAAGGAAAATGCATCCAACTGGTTTTACATCAAATTGCCTCAAGATAAGGGGCAGTGACAGGAATAACCCTGCCAACCAATCCTTTTTACGCGAATGTATTTAGAATGAAATGGAAAAAATATGGGCGTATCTACGTAGCATGCTTGAGATTGAGAAATCAACAAAACGCAAGGTAAATTTGCAGTTCCTAACAATAGATTTTAACAAGCACAATGTCCTCCAGGGAAAAAGAATGCAGCACATTTCTAACATGATAGATCAGTTTCCAGAAAGACACAGTTTACAAACATCATAGGACTTGCTAGCATACCCTGCTTTCCTCATATCCTGGTATATAGCAAGGCATTGCTGTACTTCTCGCAAGGAACCATATCTAGTGCGAGCTCCTAGAAGTGTATTATATGTCACCTGGGAGGGGAAAAAGGAAGTTTAAATTAATTTTTCAAGCTGGTATGTTTTGAGAATGAACATTTTTTTTCTGTTCAGAAAATGATCTGCAATGGCTTAAATGTGAACATGGAAAAATGCAAAACAAAATTCATATAATTTCTTTTACATTTTTGTAACACGTAGAACTGCTTCCACTGAACAAATCAAGATCCCTTTCTAGTTTTAGGTGTCCTGAACAAATTTTTGCTTAGGCATACTTCTTTTCTTTAGCAACATGGAGCATTACAATTGAAGAAAACAAGCATAAAAGCTCTCAGCACTTACCAAATTAGGATTTATCTGACATCTTTTCATTTCTGCAAATAACGAAAATGCCAGCTTCAAATTTTTAGTTTCTACACAAACCTATGAACAAAAGCGCATGATGAATCAGCACATAAAGCCAATTCAGTTTTCATAATGCAACAGTGACCATATATTCAAGTGCAAATGTTATCGACATTCATCAAAATCAATTTTATTGGAATAGAAAGCCTCAAACCTTGATAGCTGTTGTATATGCAACAACATCAGGTTCAACTCCAGCCATGCGCATGTTCTTCAAAATCTGCACTGAAAAGAGAAGTGTTAGAGAGCTTATTTTCCTTCAAGTTCAACAAAGTAGAAAGAAAAGAAGAGAGAGAGAGAGAGATAAACCAGTGGCCAGGAAAAGCATAAGACTTGTTAGAGAAAGAAACGGTCCTAGAAATTATCAAAAGGCATTGAGAAAGAAAAGAAAATCAAGTCTGCTGCAACTTTTGTTTTCGCTTTAAAGAATGTATGTAGACAGTTCTTTTGAATGGAAGTTTAATCAGCGTAGCCAATATCATAGAATTATTCAATTTATGGAATACCAGAAGGAAGGAGCAGCAGGCAAGATATGACAAGACATCGAGAACTTTTTCTTGTTAGTTTCCTTTTGTTTTGCTGGTACAATGACAAGTTGGTTCAACACCCAAATTCAATTAGATGTGACTGTTATTTTAAAGAAATATTCACAATAACAGATATAAGAAATTCAACTACAAAGTAAAAGGCAAAGATCTTGTAAATTCCAATAGAAAATGTGTTACCTGTACAGCACCAGATACATTGCCTGAGACTCCACATATGTCAATCAAGATTGACCAGCTTATATGATTAGGTGAAATTCCTACTGTCTTCATCTCATCCATTAAGGCTTTTGCACGGTGGTAATCACTACCACATGCTTTCATTAACATATGATATGTTGCGGGAGTGGGAGTGAAGGGAAATTTCTTAATAAAGTTTAAATGATGTGAATTTGGAACAATGGTCGTCATGTTAGGGCAGTGTTTCTGTGCATGCTCAATCTCATCTGCATTGCCACTGTGATCTCCATGAAAAACCTCCTGGGCTTCACTTCCCTTCCAGCACTGGAAAAGACGAAAAGCTCTGTCATATTGACAAGCCTGAACACATGCATGTAAAAGGATGTTGCAACACTGAGAATTTGGCTTGCATCCAGATAGGAGCATCTCTTCAAATAACTGAATTGCCTGCTCTACAAGACCTGCATTGGCGCATGCACTGATCAACGATGACCATATATGCATGTTAGGGGTGACTCCGGATGATAGCATATCTTCTTTAATTTTAAGTGCCATCTGCCACATTTTTGCATCTGCGAAGATCTGGAGAATTCATGGAGTAGAGAAGTTCTGAGGAACCATAGCCAGTGCATGAAAATAAAATAAACTAAACAGGGAAACAAGATTTTTCATGGAACAGATTAAGAGATTGACACTGCATTCTTTTCTATCAGTGAGATCGACATTCATATCCTGCACAGAGATATACCTTTACAATCGTGCAGTATGTAAAGACATCCAACCTCAACACTTCTGCTGATTCCAACTGCTTTACTTCCCTATAAATGTCTTTGGCTAAGTCCACTCTTCCAGCAATACAGCATGCCTTCAACAGGATGTTATAAGATGCCACATCTGCTGTGACACCAAGATTCTGGATTTATAGCAAAAGGGTATTAAAATATTTTATAGATAAAATGACTGCACACATATTTTGGCATTTAAGCAGTCTTTAGGATTCTAAAGAAAAAAGGAAAGATGATAACAGTTTACTAGAACTGATTTTCACATGGATGCCTTGTGTTTTCATAGAAGTTTCAACTGGAAAGAGGGGGGGGGTGTTGGCTGAGAGTTACTTGCATATTCTTGAATACACTGAATGTGTAGCCCAAATCATGGGCATTGACATTCATGAGACTGTTGAAAACATACACATTTGGGATGACCTTCCGATTGATCAAGTCCTGCAGCAAGATTCATTTGTCAATTTCATATCCTTGCCAGCAAACAAATTGCTAAAATGTTGCAAAACAAGTGACAAGTGCATGTTCAAAACCATCAAGAAGTTGAATTGGAGAGTAATAAGTACCAAGATGACAAGCAATTATGAATTTGCAAGAATAGAAAAATGCTATCTCCTGAATCTATAAGATAAACACAAAACTCAGTTCCAGCATGCCCAAAAATTATGGCTTATTAGCTCAGAAGATCTGATACAGGAAACCCATGCTCAGGATGGACCTGGGGGTTGAGGGGGACTAAACGGGAAAGATAAACCCACTCTTCTATGTAGAAGGAATAAGCACATCTATGCCAACAAATAATAATGAACCCATTATTTGTTGACAATTTGAATAGTTTGATACTAATTCTTCCAGTAAAATGGGCCAAATTTCACCAACTCCATTTTTTCTTTGTTTTCTTGCAACCCTAACTAAATAATCTAAGAATGCTCAGCAATCAATTTGATTGAAAGCAAGAAATGGATGCATACAAGGTGGCCAGGTATTGCCACAAAAAAAAAAAATTGATCATGGAAAAGATGGACTATTTAATGTCAATATGCAAACTAAACCAGAAGCGAGACATTTAAACTAAATGAAGCTCATAAACAAATCCAAAGAACTTTAGCAGATGAAGGCAGTTATGTCAATTACCTCATAAATATACCTAGATTTCATGTAGTCACCACAAAGACCACAGACGTCAATTATAGTACGATGTAAATACATGTTAGGAACACTCAATTTATGCTTAGCTTCATCATAGGCAACCAAAGCAGAATCCAGGTGCCCTTTTCTTCCAAATTCACTTATAATGTTGCAAAATAATAAGCGTCCTTCACCTGGAAATATAGCTGCATACCTGCATCATGCAACACTACTACTTGTAGCATCCATCATATACTATGGAATATATAAAAAATGTAGACACAGATTCAATGCTCAAACCAATAAAAAATTGCAAAGAGTGATGTGATCATACCGCACAGCCATCTTTGGATTAAGCTTGTCAACACAGATTTTTATGATGTAAGATGGGTCCACTAGTTCTTTGAAGGAGAAGCAAAACCCTGATCAGCCACAAAACATCAGTTACGTATACAATGCAAAGCTTCTTAATTATAACATTGTAACTACTAACTAAAGCTGAATTCTGAAATCAATTATAAAACTGAAACTAACCATCATAGAAAATTTAAATTTTCTTGTAGATATTGGTGATTGATGAAAATTACCTGCAAGAGTCTCCATTATGTATACAACTTGCTCCACATCACCACAATTCACAATCCTGATACACTCTTTTTTAAGCAAATCAATAGCAACCCCATCAAGAAACTTCAAAGTGGAAACTCCCAGTTCCTCAGTTTTTTTCAAAAACCGAACAACACAGTCTACATTTCCTTGTTGAAGATTCTTTGAAATACCCTTTGCCACAGGACCCACACTTAATGCAGCAACAAAACTTGAAGGCTCGACACCTGAAGCAATCACTGACTCTGCAATCATCACAAAGTCTTGGAGGCGGCCATCCTCGGCTAGCTTTGAAGCAAGGTTGGCATGGTAATCGAGGAGGGAGGAGGAGTTATGGTTTTGGCGAAATGGGATGGTGGAGAGGAGAGGAGGAGAGCGGGAATGGACGGCAGGGATTGGTTTGGAGGGAGCGTGGAGTGATGGGGTTTTGGGTTTGGGTTTCGGAGAGTGGTGGTGGTGGTGAGGAGTGGAGGAGGGGTTTGTCGGAGGAGTAACAGTGGAGGAGCCGAGGATGAGGAGTTGTTTCATTCTTGTCCTACCGTTGAATGCATTTTTTTTTTAATTTGTTTTTTTGGTTTTGGTTGCAGGGTTTTATGGGTTTGGCATTTGGGAGTGGATTGAATTTGAAAGGTAGGTATTTTTGGTTAAGATACGGAGCCAAAAATAAACTAACGAATGCTTGAAAAGAAGAAGAAGATAATAATCTTTTTAAAAACAAATATTATAATCATTGCCAATAAATTTTAAAATATTATCAGATATATTTAACACTTAAAAAAACTGAATAATTTAATTTATCAATTTAAATTGAGAAATATTATCTGATAAGTAGACAATAATATAATTTCTTCAATATAATTTTAAGAAACAAAATATTAAATAAGATTTTAATGATAAATATTTTTTTAAATATCAAGATATTATAATATTAATATATACTTGGTAAAAGGTTTGCTCCATCGGATATTTTTTTTTAATTTGAAAAAAAATATGTATATATTGTTAATGTGTTTTCTATTTATAAGTAAAATTATAAATAAGAACTCAAAATTTAATATATACAAGGTATTTTTTTATTTAAAATATCAAAATGACTATATCTTTAATTGAGTCAGGCCGACTTGAGCTAACTTATCAAAGGATTAAATAATTTTTTTTAAAAAAATTTAATTATATAATAATAAAAACACACTATCAAGAAAGCAACTAGATAATTATTTTTTTTTAAAAAAGCAACATTGATGAATTGTAAAAAAAATTACCAATATTATAAAAATATAGATATACATTTATTCAAAAATAAAGTAAATTTTGAATGATATTTAATAAAATAATATCTAAAATATATCTAAAATATATTTTTAATAAATTTATAATATTTTAAAATAATTAATTTCAAAAAAATTAAAATCTAAATGAAATGAAAAAGAGAGAGAGGTCATGTTCACGCGTTTGACATTAATAAAAAAGCTTAAGTGGATTGACAAATTGCTTGTTGCTTTCTAAAATCTAGCCACCATAATGATGGTCAGAAAATCAAAGAGTTTCCTTAAAATTCATTTTTCCTATTTATTTTCACCCAAAACACCATAAAAACCTATATAAACCCCCTAAAATCACTAAAAACACAAAAAAAATCAACTAAAAAAAAAAAATCAAGACTATACATGATCTACTTTTCCCTCCAAGTTTTGATGGAAAAACCACTTTCAATGAACTACTCTCGAGAAGAGAAACTCATAACTCAAAGATTCATTTTTTTAGTGATTGAATTATGATCAATTGACAACCTTACTGTTTTTCGATGAGTTTCTCTTCCTTCTCTCAAACCTAAAGACATAAAAATAAATAAAATGAACTTCTAAACCAAAATAAAAATTCTAAAAATTTTAAGATTGACCATGCATTTTCTCTATACTTTACATTATGGTCATCTCACTTTTAATTTTTTCTTTTCATGAAAATTCAAGACTTTATCTCATGAAATTGGATAAGAAAAAGACTCAACCAAGATGAAAAAAGCTTGAGGATAAAATTAAAAAAAAGAAATAGATAATTTAATATTCATATGAACAGTAAAACACCATAAAAAATCCACTTCTTTTAAATATACTAGCAATTAAACAAATAAAATCATATTAATAATTAACCAATAATCTAAACTAAAATAGACGTTTATTATTCATTCATCATAGATAAAGACTCAAAAGTATTTAGATTCAATGTTCAAATGATAATGTTGGAATTTTACAAAATTTTAGGTTTATAACCTTTTGTCTTTATTATTTTTGGAAGCTCATTTTGGTGCCCAATTTACCTAGCAAAACCAAGTAACATAAATGGCATTATTGAAGTGCAATATGGCTCTTATTGTGAATTAATGCACAAATCTTTTCAACTCTTCTGATTTGATTCTCATTAAGTTAGAAGATCATTATGGGATGAAAACATAGTTTTATAATGCTTTTTAAAAGAAATTGATCAATTTATGACAATTTGGTCCAACAACTTTATGAGTTACTTGCAGTGCTATTCTTAATTTTCATATTGCTAGAAAATACTTGTTTCTAAGAATGCCATGAAACTAAATAACAAGCTTCTCCTTATCAAGAGTAAAAGAAAGTCATTTAATATCAGGTCGAAGATAGTTTGTCCATCTAAGCATGCAACTCTTTCCCTAGTGAAAAAGACCTGAAAACAAAAACAATTTTTCTTGTTTTTAAGAGGAAATGGGGGAGGTGGGATGGGCTGCTTAGTAGATACCAGAGATGAAGGGAGAATAAAAGAGAGGGTAGGTGAGGTAGCGTGCGATTGCTTGTGATTTAGGGTTAGGTGAAAGTGAAAACATTCAATTTATACCTTTTTTTTTATAATTGGTTAAATTTTGGTAGTAAAAATCAGATCGAGCCAAATGTTTTTTCTTGTTTTTAAATTGGTTTTTTTCTTGGTTTGGTTTGTTCGGTTATTTTTTTTATTTTCTTAATTGTTCAATTTTTTTGAATACTCATACTTTTTAGAAGGTTTACAACTCTTTAAATAAACTTTAAAACTTACCTAAATCAATAAGGAAACCCAAAAATAAAGAAAAAGCTAAACAAACTAGGAAAAAATCCTAAATAAAGCTGGAAAAATGATAATAAAAACTTAAACCAAGTAAGAAAAAGAATCCTAAATTATCCAGGAAAATATAACAAATCTCAAATAGTAATTTCTAGGTATTATTGAAAACCCTTATTGATCTCCAATTGATACAAAATTTTAACCCCAAATAATACAAGATCTTTGGAATCTTTTAGAGAAATTTCATATCAATCTAACAGTTGGATCAAAATTTATGCCAATTAATATAAAATTACATGTTAGGGGAAAATCTCTTACATTATTCTCTCTATGTTGGAAAGAACTTGTCATCAAGTTCTGACTATTCATTCACCTACTTTATTGTGTTGTCTACCATTAAAAATGATGCTTTGCCTTTGCACTCCACTTACCTCTAGTATGTTGACATTGTATAGTTAGTTAACTTAGATAAACTGGGCCAATAATCAATGCCTAAAACACTCTGAATCTTTACAGAACCATTATTAGTCGTCATTGGTTTGTTCCACATCATAACTTTTCTCATATAATTACAATCCTTCACAATCTTCTTCTTATCTTAATTCTCTTTCTTCTCTATAAACTTGGAGAAAAACAATATAATTTTACCCTTACTCTCAACAGCTGCCCCTTCTCTTATGAGCACCAATGCTATAAGTTTTCCCTTTATACTTAGAGTATACGTATTACATCATCAATTATGCATGGGATTCCTATTATATTGACATGGTTTATCTAACGATAGATGACATATATCCATAGATATTATATTACATCAAACACTAGCAAAATATCTCTTGCTTATAAAAAAACAAAACAAGACAATGTTCATCCATGATTACCTAGCTATTTTAATTCAACCATTTAATTTGTAGGGTTTGGGGTGTTTTTCTATCTTGAACTGCAACTTCTTTACTACCTCAGCTAACACTATGTTCTCATAACTACCATTATCAATTATCAAATTACATACCTTGTCCATGATGGTACAAGTTGAACAAAATAGAGGCGTAGTCAATCTTCGCCCAAATCACTTTTAAGAGTAAACAAGGTTTTTTGGTTGAATAAGTTAGCATTACTAATACCTTGTCAAACCCCATTACTACCATTTAAATCATTATAAACAAGATCAATCACATTCTTATTGGGTTCTTCTACCAACAATTTTTTACCCGGGTGACCTTTTGATTTATGGTACTAAAAAAACTTGATGTCCTAACTTACCACATTTGAAATACTAAAATTTAAAACCAGACCCAGAACTTGAACCCTGACCTGTGGTTTGTTTAGTTGCTAATTCAGGTTGAATGAATGAATTTTGTTTGTTCGTACACACCTTCTTATTGTTATGGCCAAATCAAAAGTCACCATTATTAGTTATTCTAGTAACCTCTTGTTTTCCCACAACCAAAGCCCTATAACAGGCTTAAAATTGTCTATAAAGATAGCAAATATAACACATCTTGGATGGATCATTGTAATCCACCTAAGTACTTAGCAACCAACTGCTTTTCTGGTTATAACAGATCATTCCTAGTCACAAGTTGGTAAAAATCATTAATATATTCATCAACAGTTCTCCTAATTTTTTTTTTAATTAATGTATGGATTCATTGGTATAAAGTCTAAGTGTACTTGAATGAAAAAAAGTGTTCATTCATCTTTTCTTAATCATTAATCTTCTATTTGCCTTGTCTCTCCTGAGACCTCTTTAATTATTCTCACCAAGCAGAAACTTGACCCTTCAATCAAAATACAATAAGCTTCACTCGTATCTATTTGGTAATTTTTATATATTAAAAAATTATTCTCACCTTACTCATCCAAAATATAAACTTTCTTGTTTGTAAAGTTCCTATAAATTTAGGGATTTTAATATAAAATGCAACATCTCTAGTTCTATTTTCTTCCAGATCAAAAGGCTACCTTCTCAGTTCCTGCTTTTGAAATGGGTTTTCAAAACTAGCCATGGATTCATGAACACTATTCTCATGATTCATTAAGTTCCTTATCTTCACTAGCTAATGGGTTAATTATGCAATTTGTTTTTGCATGCCTTCTACCATCAGCTTCTGAATGTTTCTTTTTATAGAAGAAACCTCCACATCCCCTTTTACATAAACATGTTTTACTATATGATCTATTTCAACTGTGATTATTAAGCAACATACAACAAATAAAATAATATGAGATTGCAAGACACAACAAGCAATAACCTAGAATCATTGGGCTTTAATACAACTGACATAAATAAAAGTAACACAAGAAAAACAACAAGCATAAAATTACATAATTATGCTGAAAAAAATATCATATAGAAACTTTAATTCAAAATTTTATTATTGAATATTTTTTATTCAGGTAATCCGCCTTTCTAAAAGGTTTACAAATCCTTAGATAAACTTAAAAACTTACCTAAACCAACAAGGAAACTTGAAAATAAAGGAAAATAATAAAAGTCCTAAACAAACTAGGAAAAATATCATAAATAAACCTGAAAAAATAATAAAAAAGGTCCAAATCAAACATGAAAAAGAATTATAAACCAACTAAACTAAATGAATCATAAACCACCTAAGAAAATATAGCAAATCTTGAATAGTAACTTCTAGACAATATTAGAAGGTTCTTTTGATCTCTGATTGTTATGAAATTTTAACTCTAAAGAAAAAAAGACCTTTGGAATCTTCTAGAAAAATATCATCTTGATATAACTATTGGATCGAAATTTATGCCTGTTAATATAAAACAACGTATTAGGGGAAACTATCATATATCATTATTTCTACCTGTTTCCAATTTCAATACTACTTCTTATCTCTTTAATAATGTAGTCCACAATGTATTTTTTCTCTCTTTCTTCTAAGTTGTAAAATCCATTTTGTTCTAGTTTTTTTTTTTTTAATTTCATTCCCAACATCTTCTTTTTATATATAATATTTTTCTATTTTTTCATAGTTAGAAGAGATAAAATGAAAGAGAACGGTTGAGAGATTAAACAAAGCTTTGATTGGTTCATGTCTAACCAAGGTTTCAATCCCTGATGGTCTTTCTTCCTCATTCTTTTTTTTTAATCCCATTTCATCTCTAATTTGTTTGAATTTCTTCATAAATGTTTTTTTTTGCGTAAATAATGCAAGAATGAGAAAATCTAAAAGCGAAAATAGTTTACTCTATTTTTTTGTTAAAAGAAATAAGACAAAAAAGAGCAACTAAGAGATTAAGAAAAACTTTATCTTGTCCAAATCTAATGCCTCTTTTTTTCTCTCTCTTTCCTTTCAAGTTTTATAGCTGTAAAATAAGAACAAAAAAATCAGGTTTTTAAGTTGTTATAAATGTAGAAGAATTCTCATAGGTAGATAAAGAAAGCATTGTGGCCATGAGAAATTCAAGGGGAAACTTTACACACACATATAACATCCTCAATATTTGTGCATAAATTCCATATAATAAATCCGAAAATAGTGCATTTTTTTATCATAATTTAGAAATCTATCAAATTTTCGACAGAGTTTCCCCTGTACCAGAAGATCATAAGTTATTGACAAGAACAACCTGCTACACTTCAATATTCATTCAATCCACATTCCATTCATTGTCTAATCATCCTAGACTCATCACATCACAACTTAACATATCACATTCGTTACATTTCATTATGGTTCAATTAAATCATTCATAAAATAATTAGAACAAGATAACATATAAATTAAACTAACTATAATTTATCTATTATGTTAAAATTTAATACAAACATTATCAAAATAAAATCTACGTCAGATTATCATGGATTTAGTTAACATTTAAGTCCAACATATCGTAAAATTCTAGAATAGTAATTACAATAAGTAATTAACATTCATATTATCATCCCTCAAAATTACACATAATATACAACATCATTCATATTGTTATCATAAAAAAAAATTATATACGATATGCAACTTCATTAATATTTTTATAAATACAAAATGCAAGGGTTTCATCATGAACTAGACTCGACCGACGAAATTGCGAGGGTCCTGGAATCATTTTATACTATTAATCAATTAATATGACATAAAGTTTTTAATGCAAGATAATAAATTTATTGAATAACCTAAAGTATACACTTTCATTGGAAATTAAGTTAATGATTAATTTAATTCCTCTTTATCGTTTCTTCATATTAATTAAAACAATCCATTGACTTGAATTCGGGTAATAGACCCTTATTTAGGGTAACTTCTATACTGCCTAGAAACAAGACATTAGTCCTATTCATGATATTTAATTTCATAGTTCAGAATTAGAACACTAGTTCTTAAACCAAGAACTAGTTATCATGAGAAACGATGAGACCGTTTTCACTACTAGAAAAAAAGATATTTTCGGCTATAAACTCCTTTTTCTTTTTGTATCTTTAACTCTCTTTTCTTTTTCTTATTTCATTGTATTACATCTTAATTTTTATTATATTATTATTTTAATTTATCCCAAGATTTACAACATACACTATCAATACCTATTTGTGATATATGATAATTGTGAGCTTATTTTGCATTTTCATGTTAATCTAATTGGTCAACTTTATTATTCAAAAGTTTTTTTTTGTTTTTTTAAAAGTTTTTTTATCGAAATAATTTTGAAATGTTAGTGTAAATATTTTTGTTATGTTTATTAATTTATTTAAGTATGATTATAAGAAAAACCGTTCAAGAAAATAAGAAGAGTTGTTGTAACCCAATTTTGGATCCACCAAGATTTTCTCGAATGTTATTTTATTTCTATTATTATTTATAAAAATCCAAAAAATTAATAAAAAAAGTTTAAAATTCAAAAAAATATATTTTGCTCGAGTCAACCGCATCTTTCCATAAGAACCGAGTCCATCGAGTCAATACGGGTCAAACCATGTCGACCGGGGTAAAAAATGAGTTTCAAGCCGTTTCGGGTCAAAACCGTCATTTTCGGTCAAAACCGAGTCCACCGAGTCAATACGGGTCAAACCATGTCGACCGGGGTAAAAAATGAGTTTCGGCCGTTTTCGGGTCAAAACCGAGTCCACCGAGTCAATACGGGTCAAACCATGTCGACCGGGGTAAAAAATGAGTGTCGAGGCCGTTTTGGGTTAAACTGTCATTTTCGATCAAAACCGAGTCCATCGAGTCAATACGGGTCCAACCATGTCGATCGGGGTAAAAAATGAGTTTCAGATCATTTTGGGTCAAAACTATTATTTTCGCTCATTAAAATTATTTTTTAGCGGTTGAAACGAGGTTTTTCTAATACTGATTTGAGTTTTTAATTTTACCTATATAAATATATATTATTATATACAATAAAACAAAATTAATAATACAGGAATTGTCATATTAGGCGGGGCGGTTACATTTATTAGAGGCGGAGCGGTTGGATGGATATATTTTTTTATTTAACGTAGATGCTTGTTGTCGCCTTTATTGGCTATAAATAGCCAAGTGACGGTTACGAGAAAAGGGGGGAAAGAAAAAGAGGAAGGAGGAGAAGAAAAGGAAAAAAAAGAAAGGGAAAACAGAGAGGAAAAATTTTACTATTCCAGGTTTTTTTACTATTTCTTCACGAGAGTAGGATATTGATTTTTTTAAAAAAACAATATAAAAAATACCAAATGTATCCTAACCGTTAGATTTAATAGTGTTTAGATCTCGAACCGTTGATTTAATAAGATACAATAAGGCTTACCACACCTAATTAAAACTCAAATAAATCTCGGCCCTTAAAACAATTCTCCCTTAGATCCGGTGGCGCCACGTCACACGGTGTACCAAGCTTTCGGTACCGCGACACACCCGATCACACCTCGGCCCATCCGGACCGTCCGATCAACTTGCGAGATCCAGCCAACCGCAGCCGCAGGATCATTTCAACGGAGATCCAACGGTTCACGGCTTTCAGCTGCATCGGTGCACCGTGTGCGCGTTTACACCATAGCACATCTCGTAGTCTCTCTCTCCTCTCGCCGGCGACACCCTCTCTCTCCTCCGATCTCCACTTTCCGGCCGTTTCCAGCCTCCGAACCACCACGTAAAGGTTTATCCCCTTCACGTAAAGAAAAACCCCGGTGGTATTCATCGTTTTCTCCGCCTCATCCGGCCGGAAAAGGGCTGCGATTTGCGTCGGCCACCGAAGCTTCAAACCGACGATTCTCCCTCGTCGGCCCTCAACGGCCGCCGATACCACCGCCATCGGAATCCTCGACATCGGATCTACCGGGATCGACCGTCGGTTGGACATAAATCTCGCCGGAAAATCTCGCGGCCGCCCACAGTAACCGCGCGTGTGTCACACGCGCCGCAGATGGCATTTTCGTAATTTTCGTAGAAATTCGAGGGTATTTCAGTATTTTACCTATACAAGGTGACACTCGGGTAATTTTTTTTGGGTTTTCTACCGGTGTTTTTGATATTTTTTATATATATAAATACTTGTAAATTTTCTTGCATGTTGTAAAAAATACAAAAACCAAAGTCGACACGTCTCTTTTTATAAAAGGACCGATGTCAAAAATATAAATACCAAATATGGATTATATCCATTATTTCTTTTGGGCAACCCCAGACGTAACTCTCCTTTTTAGGGATAAACGTTAATATTTTAGACGAGTCTCCTAATTTTTAGGGATCGATGTCATTTTTAACGTGTCTCCTATTTTTAGGGACCGACGTTAATCATAAAAATTTACAAATAAGCCCAAAATATAATCGCATTTGAATCAAATAAAAAAACACACAAGTAAGGGTAACCTTTCTTTTGAAAGGATGTTTTAAGGGTGGTGTCTACCTTCCCTTAATCATAACTAACCCCGTACCCGAATCTACGGGACCAGTGTCTAATTTGGGATTTCTAGTTCCCTCAAATTACTAGATGGCGACTCCAATAAAATCTTTGTTTCCCCCAATTGAGAAAAAAAACCCCTTTTGTTTAAACAAAAAAAAGCGGGAGCCGTCGCCCGACGTCGTGTATCGACAGAATGGCGACTCCACTGGGGAATTAGGGTTGAGCCAACCGCTTGTGTTTGCTTTTCATTTACTCTTTCTTATTGCTATTTATTTTTGGGCATTTATTTTATTTGCATTATTTATTTTATGCAATATCTATTGTGATTCTTTTCCATTTTCCATATTGCCACATGCATGCATGTTTATTTATTTGTGTCTTCACACACTTCACGTGAACCCATAAAAGCTACTGGACCCGAGCTCGTCCTTTTTAAGATTAGAAAAGAAAGATTCGGGTGGCAAGTGTGACTTATGTCCACCGATGCTCATTTGGACTTTCGCTTGGATTGTAACTCATCCTATGCAACTAGTATTGTGGAGTTTTTCTCCCCTACTCATGTTGTATAAGGTTAAGAGGCCGATTACTTCACGAGTAATTCGGGCAATCTAAGAACCAAAGAATATCTTTAAGGATAGACTAAATCGAGCCAAACCTTATGAGCTAGATCCTATCAAGTAGGATATACCCATTAGGACACGAACAAATGTCAATGCATGAACATACATGTTCATATACATTTCATGTGCTCATTAAATCTCCACCGATCCTTACGGGAAGTGTGAGATGGAAAAACCCATTACTATTGAGGAATTTTTGACCGGATCGAATTGAGCCAACATGATGAAGGGGATTGTTTGCCATCAAAATTTGAGTCTCAATTTCCGAGCATGTTAAATTAGATGACGAGACCACTTGGTATAGGACAACTGCTAGGCTAGCGGGAAAAGTTATCCTCTCATGATCAAATCACTTTTCGAAACAATATGGGGATATATCACATTTACGAAAATTAGGGTCCAACATGCTTGTTTTCGGGCCATGATAGGGTTTTGGGATCCGAATATCGGTGCTTCACATTTGATATGTGGATATGACTCCTACTATCGAGGAGTATGAATCCCTGCTAAATTGTTCCAAGTCGGAAAAGATGTACTTTTACACACTTATTCTCGGCTTGAGGGGAAGATTTCGGGTTTGGTTGGCACCCCATGGCATCTTTATTCCATTTGGAGAATTTTCTTTGAAAAACACTTGCATGAAGTAGGAAGAACCACATGGGAATCAATGTTTCTAAGTCTTAGTAAATCTCAATTTCATTGGAGGAGTCGGTACTCTTACTTCAAATCTTATCGGCATATTGTGGTGAGTATCTATGGGTCCCGTTGATAGGAGCCTCTGCTGTATTAGTTATTGTCCTAACATGGTTTTACGACAATTTGGATTTAAGCTGTAACATCCCACCTTACTAGCAAAATATTGTCCGCTTTGGGCCTCCCAGTCTACCCATGTCCGGGGTTTCCACCCAGGTCCCCCCGACGGGTTTGTTCTTAGCAGCCATGCATGGCCTCAAAAACGCGTCTTTCGTAGTAGCGCAAAGACACTCACCCCGTCGATCTTGTCCCTTCTAGGCCCCCGGTCCACCCATTCCTAAGGCTTCCACCCGGGTCCCCCTCGGGGTTTTAAACGCGTCTTACTAGTCAAGATGAGCATGCACTTATAAGGCCCTAGCTCTTGACGTTCGCTTCCGATGTGGGATCTAACATGAGCGGTTTATTCCAAGGACTACCGAATGGCAACATTTTATGAAGATTTCAAGACCTCAAAGAAATTATTGGAGTCGGTGAAGAAGGCATGGAAACATCATGGTAGGGTTACTTCGCTAAGAGAGTAGAAGGAAAAACAACCGAAGGATATCCAATAAAAATCAAATTTCTCCCCCAAATCGGTTCAAGTTCCCGTAGGTTTGGAGTCCTCGGTGAGAACTTTCTTAAGAGAATCGATCCGGTCTATTCCTCGTCATAAGTTCCCCCACTGCCGAGGTCTACTCGACTCATAAATCTGTTTGAATAAGTGTTGATCTTCAAGAATGGAAAGGGAACATTTGCACAACCTCTTCTTCGGGAACCCTACTTGTCCACGTTCCATTGAAGTTGCACCTCTCCTTTTTCGTCATGAACAATGACAAGCAATGCCTTCAGTCATCAACTACCGACAACCCTTGTTCTCGTTCAACAAGACGATAGTCGTTCAAAGCCTTCACATATTCCAAGAGCACATAATAGCCGCTAGCTTTTACGTTCCTGGTGCATTGGCCTTCTTTCCAGACATCTCTATTGTGAACACCATTCCGATCCAAGCAATATCAGATGCTACTCTAAGAAAAACAAGAGCAGACATTGAAACTTTAACAGAGCAGAATTCCCACTATAGGTGTTTGTTTGTTGCACCGCCAGTGAGGAATCAAAGAGGAGACAAAAGGGTTTTCAGATTCATCAGTTTCTCTTTCAGTTGAGACAACGCATGATTCCACACGTTGGCAGTGGTGGTGCTGCATGTTTTTTGTGCGTTACCAAGATTACCTAGCTGTTGGAAAGTTTCTACCAATCCACAAATAACCACAACAATGTTGGAAAATTTACATGATGTTGTGAGAATTGTCGAAAGAATTGAACAAGCTACAAAGAGAGGAATGATTGAAGATTCTACCAAGAATTCTAGAACAATAATGAGAGATGAATCAAAGGATGACCCTGACGACGGGAAGCCTTAATTATGTTGGTCTAACCAGGTCTCACTGTAGCATCAATTGCTCAAATGTCTTTGCTAAGATTGACATACCTCGACCACTCGAGTTTGTCTACCAGCATCTATTAGACTCTGGACTTATTGCCCTGACTCCGCCAATTTACCTCATTTTGAGTGCGCCTTTGAGCCCTCAACTTCTTTTGAGTGCGCCTTTGAGCCCTCACCTCCATTTTGAGTGTGCCTTTGAGCCCTCAACTTCTTTTGAGTGCGCCTTTGAGCCCTCACCTCCATTTTGAGTGTGCCTTTGAGCCCTCATCCCTTAGGTAGTGTGTTTTCTAACCCTACCTCCTTTTGAGTGCGCCTTTGAGCCCTCAACTCCTTTTGAGTACGCCTTTGAGCCCTCACCTCCATTTTGAGTGCGCCTTTAAGCCCTCATCCCTTAGGTAGTGCGTTTTCTAACCCTACCTCCTTTTGAGTGCGCCTTTGAGCCCTCAACTCCTTTTGAGTACGCCTTTAAGCCCTTACCTCCATTTTGAGTGTGCCTTGGAGCCCTCATCCTTTTGGTAGTGTGTTTTCTAACCCTACCTCCTTTTGAGTGCGCCTTTGAGCCCTCATCCTTTAGTAAAAGATACATGAATATCATTGGGGGGATTTTGTGCCATTCGGTTGAACGAGTTGCAAGAATTTCAAGAATCGAGTTGAGTTTGTGAAAAATGACATCATCGGCTATATTGTCACCTCAACATCCTCGAATGACAAGTGATTGAAATGCTTGGCAAAACACAGATATCGCCGTAAAAGCCGATCCAAGAAGAGTGTTAAACTGTCAATCCTTTTTGTTATGAGTTTTGTCATTACGCATTTTATTTTGGGATCACATCTCATCTTTTAACGAAACATGTCTTTTCTTTGTCCCTTTGTTGTTCGAACGCATGAGATGTTTCTTTCAAAGGTTATTTACAAAATATTTTGATCAAGCTCCAACATGCGTTTAAGATTAGTCAATCTTGAAGATTAAAATTATTTTGCTTGAATGACTCGATGCTTGTTGAAATGACAAGAGGTGACCAAGAATCTTTTGAGCTCACACATGAAATTGAACCACACACCATGTAGCTATGTTTTAGCAGTATGCATAATGACACGTAGTGGATTCACTAGTTATGGACTCGTGACTTATGATTCTTACAAGTCTAAATCATTACATTGGATGAGGTCAAAATTTATCGGTTCTAACCGACCTTGCTTGAAATGAGAAAAGGCCATTTTTGTTTCATCCTTTCACAATTCTTGAAATATATATCCCTTGCAATCCCATTTTGAGCCGATAGAATATTTCTTTCATAAAAAAACCCCGACTAGGATCACACTCCACACCGAGGGCAATGAGAATCTTTTCCTAGAAAAGACGAAGACAATGTTAGAGTCGATGGATAAAGGGAAGGCTTAGAACAAAAGTCCAATGATTGAGAAAGGGCTAGAAGAAGAAAGCCAAAGATTGATAAAGACACAACAAATGCCAAAAGTTAACCCAAAAAAATTCAAGTGTGATGTCTTTTGGTGTGTCTATGATAAAGCCTTTACGATCTTCAAAAGATTAGATTGGCTATTCATCAAAGAAAAGTTGAATTTGTGTTATGACCTATTAACAAGGTTATATGTCACTGTCTCTACAATGACAACGTGAGGAAAAGAGATTGATGAGTAATTGATGGTGATCCTAAGTTCTTGAAACCCTCAAACACCTTTTGAGCTTGTGAAATTCCTTTCTTTCATAGCCATGAACCATAGCCTACATTACGTGCTTTAGAAAGTCCTTTTTAATCAAGTAAGCAATCGAACCGATAAATGGCGATCTTAAAACTTGAAGAGTTGTTTCATACAAAGTCGTGACTTCATGAATCAAGCTACCGATTATTATGCATGCCGATAAAATTGTTGCTAAGAAAAAGAAACAATCTTTCTTGATAAAGCCTCAAGTTTTGACTCGGGTACCTTGTTTTTCTTGAAATTCATAAAAGGTCACCTCATCACAGACAATCAAAAGATATACCCAAAATTAGAGTTTGAAATGGATACAAAGAACCATGGAAAAAGCCATTTTAATCTTACAACGAGTCAATTTTTTTTCTCTCTCAAAAGTACAAGACAATCAAAGGGCTACATTGAATAGCGAGTGTTGGATCTTTGACCAATAAAGCTTTTTTGCCAAAAATACTTTCAAAAATTAACATCTCTCTGATTTCATTTCAACAATCAGACTTGAATAGCCATGACCTTTGAAATGTGAGATTTGATTCCAAAATAAGAAAGATTTTCAAACAAGAAAAACATCGACCAAGTTTGCAAATTCTCGACGGAAATGACATCAATTCTCTTCGACACTCCTGGGGCAATACAATGGACCTCGAGAAGGAAAACAAGCAGTGTTTAAATCAGTTGAGGGATAGAGATGATCAAATGATGAATCAATGAACGAGGATAATATGGTAGGACAATATGGTTCAAAGAAAGATAATCGGTGAATGAGCACATTCAGATCAATTAAGGGCAATGATGTTCAAGAACGGTTTATGATCCAAGAAACCCCGACAACAATTGAGAGCAAAGATGTACCGAAGGACATCTTCATATCTTCATCTTGGTTTATCATCTCCAATATGGCTATGACTATTGAAAGATGTTATCACATGATTGCTTTTGCATGAATGTTGGAAGGATGTACCGCACCCACCTAGATTTGTGGGACCATCGATTTGAAGTCAATGTGCACCGCACCACATGAGTATGGGTGATAAAAGCAACATCATTGATGAGGTTGAGGCATTTCTTTTCACAATCTGGTTAGATGAGCTGAGAAGAACTTATTGAGAAAGAAGTTGAGCATACAACGATGAGCTTTTTCTCGCAAAGTATGAAATGCAGTGTCCGAATGACATGACAGTTCCATGAAAGTGGATGACCGCATATACTTGAAGGGTATGTTTCAACTGAAGTCGAGTTCATAATTGATTGACAATCTTGATTGGTTTTGGCACGATGCGCATAATTAATCAGAGAACAATTCTTGAAAGAATCCAAGAGATGAACGATTGGTTAAGCTTCTTAATGATGAATCAAGCAACACTACACTTGGGGGCATTGATAAGCTTGATAAAAGCGGAGAGCAATAATCATCACGGATTGACCCAAGATGGGCACATCGCATTTATAACTAAGCGGATGGCTAGCACATGAATGAGCCAATGCATCGAAAAAACAAAGAAGGCTTTGGAATGCAAACAAAGTCACCCTATGACGATGAAGCATCAAAGAGGGGGAACCTATATTTCAAAAACAGGTAAGATGCATTGCATATCATTTAACTTCACATGCATTGCATATTTGTTTTGCAGATATTTCACGAAACAAAATTCCCACTGGGATCCAACGAGACTCACATGAATTGAAGTTCTTGTAAATCACATCAAATATGGCAATTCCACAAAAGCAAAATTCATAAATGAAGACAAGAAAGATGGATTTTTATTCATGGAAAAGGGGTTTACAAGTACAAATGCTAAACGGTGCGAGGACGATCAGGGATATTTTCATCTTGATGGTTAATCATGCCTCAGAATTCTTCAAATTGTTTATGCATGCGTTCCATCTCTTCCTCAAACTCGAGGTGTCGTGTGTTAACATAGTCCCTCCAAAAGTCAACACGTGTATTTAACTCTTGGTTTCTCCTCTCCAAGTTGTTTCGTGACGTCTCTCATCACGGAGTCTATTCCTTAAATTCTCAATCGATGATGGAGATCAAGAACCCGAGTATTCAACTCAAGTCTTCCGGCATGAAGACGCTCGCAACGTTCACCAAAGACGAAGTAGCTCGATACTAAGAGCAAGTGATCGATTCATTGCTTCAATATCGGTCCTGGCTGCCAACATTGTTTCATCACGGGGAAGGATCATGTCTCTAGCCACGGCTATAGCAGTATCTTCATCATCCATTACAGTATCCTCTATTGTAACTGGACGGCCATTCACCTCAAAGGTAGTACGCCAAACTCGGGCTCTCTACCGCAAGAACATGGTTTGGGTTAGCATTGGAAGAAGAGGAAGACATGGTTAGAGCTTCAAAAGTTAAGAACTTTGAGAGTATTGAAAATGCAAGAAGTTGATGATGTCTTTTGCCAAATACTGCGTGATTTATAAGGAATTTACTCCTACCATCGTTTTGAACGGCAGAAATCTCAGTTGTACCTACAAGACTTGCTTGAGAAGCTTTCCTTATTTTTTGGGATCCACAAATCGAATCCCAACCATACATACATGACTTCCTTGAGAAGCTTTCCTCATCTTTTGGGATCCATTTACAAATCAAATCCCAACCATACATATAAGACTTTCTTGAGAAGCTGTCCTCATCTTTGGGATCCATTTACAAATCAACATCCCAACCGTACATACAGGACTTCCTTGAGAAGCTTTCCTCATCTTTGGGATCCATTTACAAATCAAATCCCAACAGTAGATACAAGACTTTCTTGAGAAGCTTTCATCATCTCTGAGATTGATTTACAAATCAGAGCTCAACCATAGAGGTATGACTTCCTTTAGAACTTTTCATCAACCCCGAAGCTCATTCTTGAAATCACATTCATGTATTTCACAAAACTATATTGAAATCACTTTCAAGTATTTCACTATCGGGCGTGTCGCCTAGAACAATTAGACCACTTGCGAGTTTCCTCGCATCTTCACTATCAGGCGGGTCGCTGGATCAATCGGGACCACTTGCGAGCTTCCTCGTATTTTATCATCGGGCGGGTCGCCGGAACAATTAGACCACTTGCGAGTTTCCTCGCATTTCACTATCGCAGGGTCGCCCGGAACAATTAGACCACTTGCGAGTTTCCTCGCATTTTATCATCGGGCGGTCGCCGGAACAATTAGACCACTTGCGAGTTTTCCTCGCATTTTCACCATCGGCGCGGTCGCCTGGAACAATTAGGACCACTTGCGAGTTTCCTCGCATTTTATCATCGGGCGGTGCGCACGGAACAATTAGACCACTTGCGAGTTTCCTCGCATTTTATCATCGGCGGGTCGCCCGGAACAATTAGACCACTTGCGAGTTTCCTTGCATTTTCACTATCGGGCGGGTCGTGCGGAACAATTAGACCACTTGCGAGTTTCCTCGCATTTTCATGATCAGGGGGTCGCCCGGAACAATTTGACCACTTGCGAGTTTCCTCGCATTTTATCATCGGGCGGTGTCGCCGGAACAATTAGACCACTTGCGAGTTTCCTCGCATTTTTTATCATCGGGCGGTCGCCGGAACAATTAGACCACTTGCGAGTTTCCTCGCATTTTATCATCCACTTGCGAGTTTCCTCGCATTTTATCATCGGGTTGGTCATCTGGAAAATAGGACCATTGTTGAAATCACTTTCATGTATTTCACAATACCATTGTTGAAATCACTTTCATGTATTTCACAAAAAAAAAAAAACAATGTTGAAATCACTTTCATGTATTTCACAAAACCATTGTTGAAATCACTTTCATGTATTTCACAATGCTAATCGGAAATCACTTTCATGTGTTTCATAAAACAAATGTTGAAATCACTTTCATGTATTTCACAAGACTAAGGTTGAAATCACTTTCATGTATTTCACAAAAAAAATCAATTTTGAAATCACTTTCATGTATTTCACAAAAAAAATGTTGAAATCACTTTCATGTATTTCACAACATTAATCTGAAATCACTTTCATGTATTTCACAAGATCAATATTGAAAACACTTTCATGTTTTTCACTTGGGCGAGTCGCCCATAAGAATTAGACTAACTGAAAAATCGTGTATTTTTCAACACTTCTATCGTTTTTCTTTACAAAACTTACTATGCAAAGTCAAAAGAAAATGAATTTTCCAATGCCTTTGCACCGTAAGCATTGTAAAGAGGGGGCAACTTGTTGTAACCCAATTTTGGATCCACCAAGATTTTCTCGAATGTTATTTTATTTCTATTATTATTTATAAAAATCCAAAAAATTAATAAAAAAAGTTTAAAATTCAAAAAAATATATTTTGCTCGAGTCAACCGCATCTTTCCATAAGAACCGAGTCCACTGAGTCAATACGGGTCAAACCATGTCGACCGGGGTAAAAAATGAGTTTCAAGCCGTTTCGGGTCAAAACCGTCATTTTCGGTCAAAACCGAGTCCACCGAGTCAATACGGGTCAAACCATGTCGACCGGGGTAAAAAATGAGTTTCAGGCCGTTTCGGGTCAAAACCGAGTCCACCGAGTCAATACGGGTCAAACCATGTCGACCGGGGTAAAAAATGAGTGTCGGGCCGTTTTGGGTTAAAGCTGTCATTTTCGGTCAAACCGAGTCCATCGAGTCAATACGGGTCCAACCATGTCGATCGGGGTAAAAAATGAGTTTCGGATCATTTTGGGTCAAAACTATTATTTTCGCTCATTAAAATTATTTTTTAGCGGTTGAAACGAGGTTTTTCTAATATCGATTTGAGTTTTTAATTTTACCTATATAAATATATATTATTATATACAATAAAACAAAATTAATAATACGAATTGTCATATTAGGCGGGGAGTTACATTTATTAGAGGCGGCGGTTGGATGGATATATTTTTTTATTTAACGTAGATGCTTGTTGTCGCCTTTATTGGCTATAAATAGCCAGTGACAGTTCGCCAGAAAAGGGGGGGAAAGAAAAAGAGGAAGGAGGAGAAGAAAAGGAAAAAAAAGAAAGGGAAAACAGAGAGGAAAAATTTTACTATTCCAGGTTTTTTTACTATTTCTTCACGAGAGTAGGATATTGATTTTTTTAAAAAAACAATATAAAAAATACCAAATGTATCCTAACCGTTAGATTTAATAGTGTTTAGATCGCGAACCGTTGATTTAATAAGATACAATAAGGCTTACCACACCTAATTAAAACTCAAATAAATCTCGGCCCTTAAAACAATTCTCCCTTAGATCCGGTGGCGCCACGTCACACGGTGTACCAAGCTTTCGGTACACCGCGACACACCCGATCACACCTCGGCCCATCCGGACCGTCCGATCAACTTGCGAGATCCAGCCAACCGCGCCCGCGGGATCATTTCAACGGAGATCCAACGGTTCACGGCTTTCGCCTGCATCGGTGCCTTGTGTGCGCGTTTACACCATAGCACATCTCGAGTCTCTCTCTCCTCTCGCGGCGACACCCTCTCTCTCCTCCGATCTCCACTTTCCGGCCGTTTCCGGCCTCCGAACCACCACGAAAGGTTTATCCCCTTACGTAAAGAAAAACCCCGGTGGTATTCATCGTTTTCTCCGCCTCATCCGGCGGAAAAGGGCTGCGATTTGCGTCGGCCACCGAAGCTTCAAACCGACGATTCTCCCTCGTCGGCCCTCAACGGCCGCCGATACCACCGCCATCGGAATCCTCGACATCGGATCTACCGGGATCGACCGTCGGTTGGACATAAATCTCGCCGGAAAATCTCGCGGCCGCCCACAGAACCGCGCGTGTGTCACACGCGCCGCCGTGGCATTTTCGTAATTTTCGTAGAAATTCGAGGGTATTTCGAGTATTTTACCTATACGGTGACACTCGGGTAATTTTTTTTGGGTTTTCTAATGGTGTTTTTGATATTTTTTATATATATAAATACTTGTAAATTTTCTTGCATGTTGTAAAAAATACAAAAACCAAAGTCGACACGTCTCTTTTTTATAAAAGGACCGATGTCAAAAATATAAATACCAAATATGGATTATATCCATTATTTCTTTTGGGCAACCCGGACGTAACTCTCCTTTTTAGGGATAAACGTTAATATTTTAGACGAGTCTCCTAATTTTTAGGGACTGATGTCATTTTTAACGTGTCTCCTATTTTTAGGGACCGACGTTAATCATAAAAATTTACAAATAAGCCCAAAATATAATCGCATTTGAATCAAATAAAAAAACACACAAGTAAGGGTAACCTTTCTTTTGAAAGGATGTTTTAAGGGTGGTGTCTACCTTCCCTTAATCATAACTAACCCCGTACCCGAATCTCCGGGACCGAGTGTCTAATTTGGGATTTCTAGTTCCCTCAAATTACTAGATGGCGACTCCAATAAAATCTTTGTTTCCCCCAATTGAGAAAAAAAACCCCTTTTGTTTAAACAAAAAAAAAGCGGGAGCCGTCGCCCGACGTCGTGTATCGACAAGAGTCACGATCTCATTCTAGGGAAGACCTTGATATTGTTGTCATTTAATCCATTCGTAACTAGCATGCATATGTATGCAGCTTGATAAATTTAAAGAGTTACTTTTCTAATGTTACAAAAAAACAGTGGGTTTTTTATAAGAGAAAAAAGTGGGTTATTTTTTTATACAGTTTGGTAAATAAATATTTTATTTTATTTTTATATTAATAAATTAAAATTATTGAAAGACACTAAGATCATTAATTTAATGTTTTTTAAAATAAAGACATTTTAAAAATTATTTAGAAACGGAAGCTACTGCATTCCCAAACATGTAAGTATACAATCTCAATTAGGGGTGTGCATTTTTAGTTCTGTCCGGTTTTGGGTCAAAATAAATAACCAAACTGAAATTATTTTTTTTCAAGTTTTTGAACTGAACTAAACCGAACCGAAAACCGGTTCGAACCGATCATATTCGGTTAGGTTCTTTTCCTTCCAAACCAATTTAAACCGGTTTGTCTTAATTATTTCTATTTTCAATTTTACAACTTTGTGCCTATTTTCTGAGAAATCTTGGCTTTCTCAACAAGCTAAACCGGTTAGGATAATATCCAGAAATCCAACCCCAATTTTCTTTTTGTTAGATTCTTGCCAAAAAATTAAACTTTGCGTAAAAGATACACAAAACAAAAGGAAAGAAAATAAGTCATTTGACTGGAAAAAAAAGGAAGATAAAAAGATATCAATTATTCAAATGTAAAACCAGAACGAGAGGAAACCAATTACAAAATTTTTACATAGATCCACAACCGTCTGCTTACAGACTGATATCGCTAGACACATGACTTCTTTTACCTTCCTTCTCTACCATCCATCTGCTAATGTAAATGACTCCGCAAAGCCAGATGGCCTAGTAGGTATGCTAGCCTGGGTATTATCCCCATTGGGAAGAAATGAAGAGCTGTTTCCATCAAATGCCTGCCACTTCAAGAGCACTTTGGGTAATGACATCTCAAAATCAATCCCATATATATCATCAGAATTTGGTCTGACATAACAATCTTCTTTGGTTACATGAGTATGAAAAATTATATAACAATTACAAGGTTATGCGAGAAATAGAAAGAAAAAGGATAAAAAAATTAAAAGCAAAAGTAAAAGTAAAGAGAGGCGTGCTTGGAGAACTAAAAGAATTAAAATTAAAAGTGAAGAAAGGGGTGCCTTTGATATGAGGACAAAGGAGCATAGAGCAGCAGGAGCCTAACAATTCCTAACAATTATGAAATGTGGAGTATAGAGGAAAATTAGAGAGAAGAGAGATGCAGAGAGCAAAAAGAGAGAGCAAAAAGAGGAAGCGATTGCTTGTCTTTAGAGAATGCTATTTTAGGTTTAGGGTTACAAAAAAATATCTTATTTATACTTTTTTTTTAAGTGTTGGCCTGGTTGAACTGCTTCGGTTCGGTTCGATTCAATCGGTTTCAGACTTTGAAAACCGAAACCGAACCGAACCAGAACTTTTTTGTGATTTTTTAATCAGTTAATTCGGTTTTTTTTGTTGTTTTTTGTTGTTTTTTTTATTTAATTGGTTATTCAATTTTTTTGCTCACCCATAATCTCAATCTTTCCGTCTAGTGATGGTATTGTTAATTTGAGCCCAAAATCAACTCTGAGTGTGTTTTTTGTATTGTAATGCACATGCTTTTTAAAGATTTTTTTCTTGAAAATATATTAAAATGATTTTTTTATATTCTTTATTTTTTTAACATTAACATATGAAACCATAAAAAATATTAATTTAATATTTTTTTAAAGTAAAATATTTTTTAAAAACACACTCAAAAACCAAACACACTCCAAACCCAATTTTATAGTATGATTTTATATAAGAAATTGTTGTTTTATGGTGTTAGATGCGTAAAGTTGATAGCAATTCAGTTAATAATAATGGTGTTGCACTTTTCCTATTCCCTTTTTCAACAAATCTTTACTTCCATGTTGTTTTCACCCCAAGTTATGCTTTTTCAAATTGCTATTATTTTTCTTCTTTCATTATGAAATATAAGATATCGTCCTAGTGGCAATCGATGCTTTGTTTGAATTTTCTACATTAAAAAAAAAACATTATAAGAATCTTTTTAATGAAGAATATTAAAAAACATATTTTATATAAATATATTAATTTGATGTGTAAATGAAATATTTAATATTCCAATAATTTTGATATGTTTATCTTCTTAAATCATTTAAAGAGGAAAAAAAACAACACTCAAATCATATCAAAATTTCATTATAGTTGCCTTTGATTAAAAAAATATAGAACTATATTCAATATTGTGTTCTTTTTCTCTAAATTTAAGAATACTTATTGCATTTCACTAGGGGAAAAAAAAAAGAAAAAAGGTAAAGAGAATTAAAAGAAAATAGAAGAAAAAGAAAATACGACTGTATGGAGTCTTACGTGGCACGAAAGAAGATTGCACCCTTTCCAACCATAATGCGCCACGCATGAGAAAGCCCAAGGACAGATCGGTCAATCCATAACCATACGTACCTTCTGGAATCCCCACCTCCAGTTGGTAGCGTCTCCGTCCAAAACACCAAACAAAACCGCACACACCCCACGCCCCCCCCCCCCTCTTCATCAACAAATACTTGCTACTCGGCCGGTGTCATCACTCTCTCCGTCGCCTGTATAATCAAAAGCGCTTTCGGTTGCGAGTGAGTGTGAATTGTATCGATTTGGATGCAAATAAGAGATGCCGCCGAAGCAGCAATCAAAAGTAGATTTAGCAAAGAAGCAGAAGATCGTAGAAGACAAGACCTTCGGGCTCAAAAACAAAAACAAGAGTAAAAATGTTCAAAAATATGTACAATCCCTCAAGCAAAACGTACAACCCCAGCCTGACCCCTCTAAACTCGCCGCCAAGGTAATTTACAATTCCAATCCCCCAAAATATCGTTTCTTTGCTTTGATTAACCGATGCTGTGAAAAGTCCTTTAATTTTGACAGTTCTGAGTCTTCTGACATCTTATGTGTTTTTGAATTTCAATTATAAAAATAATAATTAAAAAAACAGAAAAAGAAAGAGGAAGAGAAGGCAAAAGAGAAGGAGCTAAATGAATTGTTTAAAGTTGCTGTTAGCCAGCCCAAAGTTCCTGTTGGTAATTACCCCTTTTCTTCTTCTTCTTTTTATTTTTTTTATTTGAATTTTAGCTTTTGTTTTATTGAAATTTTTGTTCCTTGGGAGTTATACTGATAGCTTAACTGATCAGGTGTTGATCCAAAGTCGATATTGTGCGAGTTCTTCAAAGTGGGGCAGTGCGCGAAAGGCTTCAAATGCAAGTTCTCGCACGATTTGAATGTTCAGCGAAAAGGAGAAAAGATTGATATTTATAGTGACAAGCGCGACCAAGGTTGTTCAGTTAGAAGATTGTTTTATTTTGGTTATTTTTCTATGCTTTTGTTGGTTTTTGCCTGTGTTTATGTCAGGTTTGGTTCTTACATATAATTTATGTTTTGATTTTAAGAAACAATGGAGGATTGGGACCAAGAGACATTGGAGAAGGTCGTGGAGTCAAAGGGAAAAGAGTATCAGCAGAATAAACCTACTGATATTGTAAGTTTGCTCTCTTAATAAGTGGATTTTTTTTTGAACGAGTATTCAGAAGTTCAGCTTCAATTTACCGTGTGTAATTTATAATCGAGTCACGAGCTTCATATTTGTTGGTTGAAGCTTTACTTTCCTTTTGTTTTGGGCCTTGCTTAATGTGAACCATGTCTTCCTCCTATAATACTGAGAAATGTGATTTTAATCTGAGATACTATTGGTAGATATGAATTGAGAGATTGGATCTGCAGGGGAGGGACCAAGTGGGTTAAACAGTTAACTCTCTGTTTTAGATCCATTTCTGTAACTTATGGATTCTTTCTTTATGGTTTAGAGGATTCTGACACATGGAAGAGTAAAAAAGTACACTTTTAGTAATGTTCCCCCATAGGAAAAAGAAATAAACAGTAACTGTAAATGTCCAAAAGTTTTATTGCTGAAGTATCATTACCAGAATGAAGGTGGTTTTGAGAATTGTTTCCTTGCTAGTTCAATACAAAGGATCAGGGAATTTTAAATGTCTGTACTAAATTTGTTGCAGTACTTTGGAAAGATGATCTTGAGTTTGATTATGAAGGTTAGTGAAAGTGCCTCAGCCCATGTGTGATTGATTGTATTTGATCAAGGGTGGAGGGTAGAAATTGGAACATGAGTCTCTAGAAAAGGTAGTGGTCAGGAAATTATATCTTAATTTTGATATAATAGTATAATATGCACATTAGGTGTGGTCACACACACAGACACAAAAGTGCCCAGGTGATTCGATGAAGCATATGTCCCCAAGGATTTTTGTTGGCATCAAGAAAAAAGACTTAAAATATAATTTAACTCCGAATTATGTCCTTAATTGGGGCCAATTGAATGAGATGATTTAGCTCTAGCTGAGCAATTAGCCCAATGTTTTGTCTATGTGATTTACAATGAGTGCGGATATATATATATATATATATATGCAGGTTTGCAAATATTTTCTTGAAGCAGTGGAGAAGAAACAATATGGTTGGTTCTGGGTCTGCCCAAATGGTGGTAAAGATTGCCATTATCGTCATGCTCTTCCTCCAGGGTATGTTTTGAAATCTCAGATGAAGGCTTTATTAGATGAAGAGGCAGAAAAGATCTCCATCGAAGAGGAGATTGAAAATCAGGTGATGACAAATTTGCTAAGTTAGCCATGCTATACATTTGGTGCAGTGTAATTTTTCTCAATTGCATTACTCTTGTATTCTTATTATCCATTAGTTTTTAACTAAACACCCATTTTTGGTTTTAGCGTGCTAAAACAACAACTTCAACCTCTATGACTCCTGAGCTGTTCATGCAATGGAAGAAGAAAAAGATGGAAGAAAGAGATGCTGGTTTGGCTGCTCAGAGGGCAGAGAGGGCTAAGAATGATCGTATGAGGTATCTTCCCACACACATATGCAGGCACATTTGCAGATGGATATATATGTCATAGCTTACTGGATATTATTTGCTAAATCTGCTATACTTTCCAATCCATTTCAGTGGTCGGGAGCTATTTCTATCAGATGCCAGTGTGTTTGTGGATGATGCTGAGGCATATGAGAAATATCAAAGAGAGGAAGAACCTGATGGTACTGAACAGAAGGTAAACTCTTTTGCCTTTTTTCCTGTGATTTCATACCAGGGTCAAATAAAGAATGATCAATGACGCATTAGCATGCCCAATAAAATGAGGTTGATACACAAAACTAGATGGGGTTGATGATGTACAAAATTAGATTATACAATCTATATGGAGATTATTGACATCATGCAGCGAAAGTGATAGTTTCCTCATTGATGAGTTTTTATCAAGTTCTTCATGAAATTTTAAAACTTACTAGTCCTTCTGACCTTCTCCGTGTAAGACATAATGATTCTTTCACTTCGTTGAGGATCAAAAGGTAGCCTAGGTTAAGGATGACATGATGTTCTGTTTTCTTAGTTCTTTGTGCTTAACTAATATGAAACCTGTGCTTTGTATTGATAAATACGGATACAAATGTTGGTTCTATTGTCATTTCCTATGTCTTCCATTAATTCAATTAATTGAACTCCTGTGAATTGTTTCAATCTCTTGCATCTTAAATGTCTGGAATCCATAAACCGAAATTGATGTTTGCCTATTTAAAGTTATCTACCCCAACATGAAATGTAGTTTGCTTCTGGGATTCAGGTAAATGATAAATCCACTGCTGATGGACCGAGTACCTCAGCAGCAGCTGTTGGTGATGCTGAAGATCTTACTGATGACGACGATGAACTTGACATGGACGAGTTAAATGAGTTGGAGGCAAGTTTATCAAAAACTTCAATCCAAATTCCAGAGCGCAGTGGCAGTCATTAGTTTTGAGAGGCAGAGTCTATGGTCTACATGCCTTTTAAAATGTTGACTCCATGATCCTGCTGCGAAGGGATTTGCATTGCTGTTGCATCGCTTGCAACCATCTCACTAGTTGTCAATGATATTTTCTGAGATTAATTGTAAGTTATGATCTCCCCTAATCTGGGCTGGTACTTTTTAATATGATGTCCTTTGTTGTTGATGTTAAATCTTGCTTTTAGATTCGACCGCAAGTTTGTGCTTTTTGGCCATTTCATTTGCAGCTACGTTTTGATGCTATATTTACCCCATGATCATGAAGTTCGGAAAAGTTTCATTGTTGTAACCTTGTGATAATAAGCCATCTCACTACCATGGCTTTTTGTTGCTTAATTTACGTGATGGAGCACTGTAGTTTTTCCCATCATGATGAAGGGCACTCTACTCGCAAGTGCCATCAAACTTGACCCTGCTGGTCATTCGTCAAATCTTTTGACCTGAATTCATACCTAGACCATCACGAGGGGCTATAGCCTGGTAAGATCTGGTTTCCTTGTTCGGAAGATAAAAAAAAAGCATGGCTTGAATAAAAAAAAAATTAAGATATTTTTGTTTTGCAAACAACAAGATGATGATATATTGTTTTTTAATATTAAATTTAAAGTATGATGCATACTTAGATGACATATATTTTAAATATTATGATGATAATATATTAGTTTGTTAAGAATTATAACTCATGTTAACTAATTAAATTTACTATTAGAGTTATGAAACCGTGATTTCACAACAAATTACAATGTTAAATTTTTAATTATTTTAATATTGAAAGAAAAAATTAAATATAAAAAAATATTCAATTAAAAAAACAAAAACAAGATTTAAGTGGTTCAGAATAACTTGTCAAATATATATATATTAATGAATTTAATGACTTTTCATCTCTAAAATTATTTTTTGTTTAATCATGGGGGTGTGACTTTGTATCAAATAACAATTTTTAAAAGAGAAAAATAGAATAAATACGTTGGACTGAAAAAGAAGACTAGTGTAATTTCAAGCTAAATAAAAAGGTCATGATTTCATAAAAAAAGGGAACTTCAATGGTATTCAATAAAAAAAAAATATATTTTTAGTGAATCTATTTGAATTGGTCAGTGTAAAATGCATGGAAAAAAAAAGGAAGGAACCAAAAATAAAAGTAAGGAGCATATAGGTATGCACATCTAGCCCATTAATAGAGGCTTAACTCACACGCTAGGCCTCTTAATATGTTTCTTATATTAAAGTACAGATAACATGTTATACACTTTTTTTTTTAATTTTTTTTAAAGTGTTGCAGAGAACATGTCACCCGTTGTTCCAATTTCTAACATTTGGAGGGTCGTTGAAAAATTAAGCCATGAGTATTTTATGCTAAAAAATTTGATTTTTAACCAATTTTGATGTAAAATACCTAGAAAACACCTTAGAGACCTTAATAAACCTATTTATATCCTTAAATAACCCTAAAATCAGTCCAAAATCAACCTAGAATAAAAAACTTTCTAGGTTCAAATTTATCATTTCAAGTGATGAGAACGCCAAAGAACATCTCAATGAAAATCTCATCATCGAATGAAACTTTTGAGCATCTCAGTGACATCAATAATGATTTTTTTTATGGCTAGAATCAGTGTCAATAATGACTTTCCTTCTCTACCATCAAAATCCAGCGACTTCCTATCTCTTTTATCAAACTAGAAACTAAAAAATAAAGAAGATAGAGTTTTAGATTGAAATAAAAATTTTGAAAACAAAAAGGACCAAAATCGATCATATGAAAAGTATGAGGACCAAAAAAACCGTGTGCCAATTCTAAACCGCCACCTATTTTCCCTATCTTTTTTATTTTAGTCTCATGTCTTTTAATTTTTTCATTTATTAATAAATTATAAGTACATTTTATTGGGGAGGCAAGCTTATCCACGAGCGATCTAGTCTCATTACGAGCGTTCCAAACATGTTCTCAAGTATTCCAAGTCTGTCAACATGCTAGGATGGTTTTGGTGTTGGCTCCTCCACGAGGACTCAAGCTCCATCCAAGAGTTGAAACGATTTTTAGATGTAGTTAAATGATATATTTGAATGTTAAGATTATTAATTTTGTTTAATTATGAATTTAGTTTAAATTAAATTAAAAGATTGTGTTAATTATGAATTCTGTTTAGCGTTGAATAATGAATTATTGGATTGATTGTTTGTTGTGGCAACGAATTCAGAGGATGGAGAAACAACCCAGCTTAAAATTTTTGAACTGAAGTTGTATGCAATGCACGAGTCATCGATAATGCATGTGACTCGCAAGGCATAAATATCGTTTGTGCCTCGTTAAACTATGCTATTTTTTAAAATAAATTTTAAATTTTGTTATTTCCTTAAAAAAAAAGTTTTTATTGTGCTAATTTGAAAAAAAAAACCTCACGGATTATGCCTCCTATTATCTAATGAGAATTACATTCGGAGTTTTTATGCCTTTTAAATTTTGGGTTTAGGTCGCTTCAACTGCATCCAATAAAATTAAATTTAGGGTTTAAGATTTATAATATAATTGTTATCCGAAAAGAAGCAATGAGTATAAGATTTGGGTGTGAAAAAACTCTTTCTTGATCATCCTCGAATTCAGGATCATTTAGTACACTTATCTCATATTAGCAAATCTCACTTCAAACATATCCTTTTAAAAAATTTCTTCTACAATGATTAATTCCTACAGCTGAGCATTTTCAAAACAGAACCCACCAAGCATAATTATCATCCAGGTCAATTAGCAGTTTTGTATAATATTAAGTTTTTTTATTTTAAAAATATCTTTTTAAAAAATTAATTTTTTATTTTGAATTAATATTTTTTTAGTGTTTTCAAATTATTTTAATATGTTAATATCAAAAACAATTTTTTAAAATAAATAAATAATTATTTTAATATATTTCAAATAAAAAAACACTTTAAAAAAATATTACTATTACGCTTTTAAATATTCTATACCTAATTTCACTACCATTCCTAGATGCCCTATGCCTAACTCGATACATTTCTCCTTGACTCGATTTCTAGAAAAAAAAACAAATGACAAATCATGTAGGAGGAGGACAAGATAACGAAAGCAGACCAATGACATGGTGGTCGGCGAAATATTTGAGTACGAGGACAGCGGGGACCCCATGGCCACCGTTCACACGGGGGCACTTCCATGATTCAACAAATTCATCCTCGGTTCGCTAGCTTGGACTATATGATGATGATTTATTGAGAAAGTAAATTCTGACAAAAAGCGCTGCTCTGGGTTACAAGTGCTTTTCTTGATATCACTAACCAGCACAAGATATGGAGCAAGATTAGCTGAGCCATGTCCTACATTGCATTAAAGGAGAAGGTTATATTGCCAATTCTTCTGTTTAACACAGTGATGTTTCCAAGCTCCCCATTTTTTGGATGAATTAATGAAACCAGGATTGATTCTTTAGTCCAGCAATATTCTCTCAGATAAAGCACCAGAGAGGATGAGGGCTTGGGTTTGAATTGTCTGTTTTCCTTCGCTACTCTTTAGATCCTCTAATTTAGAGTGTTTCGGTACTGTATTAGCAAGTTGTTTTTCAACGAACAACGAATATCCCACAGCACAAGTTTATAGAGTCAGAAGTCGGAACCAGAGATTTTGACTGGTAGGGATTTAAATAAAATATATGGAGAGATTGTTGAGCCTTTTGGATTATCCACCAAATCAAAACGTAAAACAAAGACTCCAAAGATCAATCATTAAAAAGCATAACATGTTATGAACTCGGATGCCATGAAAGCACAGTGTAGACTTGAGTTCCAATATGATTCAGAGTCTTGTCATTTAGCATTGTTGTTGGATTGATATCATGGGAAACTCTAAAATTAGGAGATAAAACACTTTCTTATCAATTAGCATTCCCAAACTCCAGTGCCTAAACCATCCCAGAAATAGTAAGAGACCAAGTTCTTATCAATTTGGCAAAATAAAGCATCAAACCAAAGCATTGACCCACGCGCTAGTTTTCCTTCTTTAAGGGGGGAAGCAAATGGATATTTATTGTCCCACTTGTAGCCAACGAATGTTTTATACAACCTGAAGAAAGCTAACCGGCCTAAAGCATCAATGCCCTCCTTTTACTTTGCTCTTTCTACACATTACTTTTTTCTCTCTCTCTTTTTTTTATTCCGTACATTTCTTTTGCATCAATACACTCTTGTTTCTGTACATCACTGGATTTCATGTTATGAAACTGGCCTTGAATTGCCTTATCCATGCAGCGGAAACAGAGAATTGTAAATCACTTTTGCTGGAAAACTAGAAATTAGTATTTTTCCTGAGTTTTGACTATCTGCAACACCTGTTCATTTATGGCAATTAAGCTATCGATAGTAAGGAATTCTCTCTTGTTTGTTTCCCAGATTCTTAGAGAGATGGAGCTTCTATGCTTAGAGTTTTCTTCGTTTTTGGGTGTCAATAGTATTGACTTTTGATCCACATAAATGCATTTTTCTGACCTTGGACCGAAATCATCCTCCTTCAAGGAAAACACTGCTTTGAAAAACCAAGGCACTGGGTAGACTTGAGTTCCAAAATGATTTCTGATATTATCATCCGGCATGGTTGTTGGATTACTGATACCGAAAACTCCAGACTTACAGATAAATTATTGTTGTGAATTCCCGAGCTACAGTTCCTGTCTGAACCATCCCAGGAATAGTCGGACAAGAGTTCCCATCAGTTAAGCAATCAAACAAATGCATTGAACCGCATGTCTAGTTTGTCTTCTTTTACGGGAGAAAAAGGATATTTTCTACCCCACTTGTATTTGTCAGATTTTTCATGCAATATAAAGAAAGCTAAAGGGTCCAAGGGGATGCACTTTTTTTTTCTTTGCTGTTTCTGTACATTATTGGATTTATAGAGAACTGGTTTGAACTGCCTTATCCATGTAGCAGAAGCAGAGATGTTAATATGTTTCTTCATGTTCAATGCAACAAATTAAGCAATAATAAGAAAATGGCATGAGACAAGTTTCTTGTTTAAGCGTTTTTCAGCTAAAAGTATCTGGAATGAGAACGAAAGACCTTACAGCAAACCTGTTTTTTTCTCAGGAAATGCATTTTTATTTTTATTTTAATGCCTTGCTTCCAGCTATATGAAGTGACTAATGGAGAGGGGAAAGAGGGACAGAGAAAGAGTACAGGGCTAGTTATATAAACCTCAGGTTACATGGCTTAATGAAAGCCTACCCTGCTAAGTGCTACCTACTGATATCCTGCAGTGCAGAAGATTCAATGAACAAGCTCCAACCAACCAATGCCAGTGAAATGGTGCTTGTTAAAACAAAAAGGAATTCCCATGCAATTATTTGAGCATTAGGCCATTTGGTTGTTTAGCCTGCGCTCCACTTCCTTCCTTTCTTGCCATTGCTCTCACTGCATTAGAAGCTACATTGGCAACCACCTTGAAAAACTTTGATATTATGCTCTTTTTTATTTGACCTCTCTTTGGAGGAAGCATGCCTCTCTTCTTTTGTGGGCTTTTTGCTGGTTCATGTGTAATGGCCATGGCTGCTTCGTAGTTTTGGAGGAAGAAATCAGCAAGCAATTTGGAACAGAAAGAGCAGAGTTTTGTCTCTTGAAGAAAATAAACAAATAAAGAAGGAAAGAAACTTAGAGATACTGGTAGCAGAGGAGAGATTGATAATAAAGAAGGAAAGAAACTTAGAGATACTGGTAGCAGAGGAGGGATTGATGATGGGGTATATATGCACATATTCTTTTGGCGGGTAGCATTGGGTCACTAGCTTTTACATCAGATAGAAATCCGAAGCGACTTTTGGACACTAAGCGTTTGAGGTCTGCAACATTGCTAATATTTTAATGCTAATAAAATTATTCCATGCTTCCACCTAATTTGCAAGAAATCTTATTTTTAATCCCTGATGGAAACACTTTCAGATGATTAAGATACCGATTGCAAAATACTCCGATCCATCTTAAGTTTTCTGTCAGGTATCTTGTGGATCCGCCACAGTTGTTGATAATGTGGCTGGGAAGGAGTCTATGGATCAACAATGAAAACGCTATTCTGATGGCTGACTTAAGTAAAACAAAGCCAAGAAGTCAAGGTCATTGCTC
Organism: Populus x sibirica; assembly: GCA_019202695.1. NCBI lineage: Eukaryota > Viridiplantae > Streptophyta > Magnoliopsida > Malpighiales > Salicaceae > Populus > Populus x sibirica. The sequence continues at coordinate 1,428,961 of JAGMVL010001159.1, forward strand.
TATGTGATCAGACATGGTGTCAAGGTTTTTATTTTTTATTTTTTATCATTTCCATGTTAAGACTCCAATTTCGTAGTTAACAAGTTCTCAAGTGTTTTTAGTCCCCCCTTGAAAAGGACTCTAAATGTCCTTGTACATGGAAGAGCAGACACACCTAACAGGTGCTGTCTTGTGAAAAGGGAACAAAGAAAAGTGGGTGTAGATTAGGATGTAGCCATGCGTGCAAAGAACAAGTCTCACTGGGTTTTATTGACCCAATATTATTAGTGGCAAACTTATTGATGGATGTTGTTTTTATTTGATTCTCCCACAAACTGAAGCCCTCAGACAATATAGTGGACGAAGTGAAATTCGTGCAAACCATCAGGTGAACATATTGAAGAGCTTTGACATCATCATCATCCCTGAATTCTTCAGTGATATTTGCTTGTCTTTTCTCACATCAGTGCTGCTCCAATGGCCTCCCACACGCCCAAAATAGGATCAAAGGTCCACAATGCTACAGATATGCTGCCCATTTTTCATTTCTAATCTCATCCAATTAATAACTGGAATTATCTTAATTTCAACACACACGAAAGTGTTGAGATGGTGGCATTTACTTACAAGTTATGATTTTCAATCCATCCGTTGCACCAATTTCCCTGCATGAACCATCCCTTGTATCATTAAAGCACGGCGCCTGCTTTCTACGAGAGTAGCAGAATTTAAGTAGAATCACTTGGCTTGTGCGAGACAGTTACAATCGCCCCAACTAGAGTAAACTCTGGACTGGTCCATAACCTGAGATTTGGCCTCTCTGTTCTCTTGATGGGATCAACTTCTTCAGACAGTGGGTAGTTGCCTGGCGAGAACTGAGAGAAGAATGGTTTCCCTTTCTTCCTGAAGTTTGACCATGCCTTGTCCAAGTCTGTTGAGAATTTATCTCCTGCGGGGAGTTCATTCAATAATGCCGGCTTGAGATCTTGTTTTTGGCAGCAGTAGAGAAGCATGGTTTTCTCAAAGTTGATGTTTACAAAGATGGAGCACGCAAAATAGGTCAAAATAAAGACGTTGCAAGAACACACAGATATACACAGATTAGATGTATCCTTGCTGAGAGAATTTTTCTGATTTGGTGGGACACTAGGTTTGCATCACATAAAAAACTGTATAATATTCAAGGATGAGTTGGAGCAGAAGTTTTGCCGCTGTTTAGGCATGCCTGATTTAACTCTCATTCGCTCCATACATATCCATCAATGACACATACCCAAAGTGAAAACAAAGCCATGATTCGACCTTACATTTATCCTCCTACGGATTATGGAGCCTACCAATCCAAAAGAACTATACCCAAGAAGAAAAGTTCATCAATTTGCAGGTTTTGCTTTGCTAGGATTTTACTGTCTTTCCCTCATGCGAGCTTGCTTTCTTATCTCTCCTTCCTTTGCCTATACATTGCTCTTATACACATTGCTAACCGATTGATGACGGACACTTGAAGCAGGATAAGTAACTTTAAGGTATGTCACCAGACCAGTGCTCATTATCAAGGCTACAGACCTTACAAAAAGCTAGAGCTCTGTATGAATTGATTCTAATCTAGCTAGTTAAGACTATCTTCATGACTCTCCAAATAAATGATGCGCTAAGCTTTGTTGGAGTAAATTCCAACTGAGGTGGTTTAAGGGTTTCGCTGTTGAAATGTTTGGCGATAATACCTGAAAAGAACAGAGCATATCAGTTGTATACTCCCAGTCAGCAAGGCCTGGTGAACAAATTAGTGCATTTGTCATATAGAGAAGCCACTCTCTCATGTCAACTTTAGCAGTGTCAATCTTGGGCGAAGCCATAAGTTTGATGAATAGAAGGATATAGGAAAGATAAGTGGACGACTAGACAATAAGTATATGTCGAATGTTATCGTCAGCAGTAGGCAATAAATCTTTCCTTATTTTGGGGAAAGTGGGTAGGCAATTCCTGCTTCCTTTTTTTCCTGTATTCTGCTTCACGATCAGAGCGAATGAACCCAGCAGCCTGTGGTAACGTTAGATTTTCATTTCCACATGGGATCTATATAGAGTGAAATCACAATGGAAAAGGTGCTGTTACGAAAGTCCTACTGCCTACAAATTTAACAAGAGTTCCGAAATGACAGAGTGATCATACAGGGCAATTAAGATGATGAGGACATTGCCTCAGCTGCATGTTTTGAAAGCTGGCTGGCATGTAAAAAACATTGAAATTATGCTGTATTTGGAGGTCGTCAACCCCTCCCCAGTCCCCCATCCTACAGCGTCATCATCCTGGGTTCATAAATTAAGGTGGATTTCTGAATTTAGCCTAATCAAGATAAGCATCGTGTCCTCAAAGTAAGTAATACAACATCGTTACCAGCGTGGAAAAGCATTTATGTTATTGAAGGTCTAATCTCAAGCTCAAAAACCCAGATTCATGATTTTGAAAAACGCCCAACCGTACCAGTCAAGCAGAGCACGGACATCATAAACTGCAGTGCTGTCATTCGACGACCAGATTTATTCGACAAAGAAGAATGAAATTGGTCATAGAAACAAAACAAGGGAAACATACTTTATGCGACAATGCCATCCCTTTTGTGTTCTGTATCTAATTTGGTACATGATGTCCATTATCTCTGAACCACAGGTTAGCTACAAAAACATAAAACGAGAGCTTCAGTTGAATTACTATGACTTATGCTTAATTGGACGTACCATTTGTGTCACCATTTTGTTTGGGTTCTTGAGACTTTCTACTGGAGTGGTTTTCGAGATGATGATGATGATGATGATGATGGTGCCTTTTGTTGAATTCTTGTTATGGTACTGATGCTACTAACTTGAGTATTCATTCTGCATCTCAACAAGAAGATTCTTCCGGCTAGTTCTTTTGGGAGAACAAAAAAAGTCATCCGAAAACAGCATCAACCAACCAATAGATTCAGTCCTCTCTTATCTGAATTGCTCGGCAATACTGAGCCACGAATTATTGCTCCGTCACCTGAGAGCTCGGCATGTGGTAATTTCTGGACCCTATGCCCAATGGCAGCTGATTTCTCTCCGACGAGATCCTGGTAGCCCATAAGCAAGGCTCAAACAAAAGGTTTTCATCCATGCTAGAAAAGATAGGCCCATATGATGATACTATAAAGAAACCCAAATCGAATCCACCAAGAGACGGATTTTTTTTCTTTCTCGATAATTATATACATATACTAAATGGTGTTTTACTTCAGAAATGGTATAATTATAAATTTTATTAATTTTTTATTATAACGTGATAAAATTATAATTTTTTTTTTTTTTTTAAATAATTTTTTTTTATATTTTTTCCTCTGTATACTTGATATTTTTATTGATATATTTATCACCTTTTTTATCTTTTTTTTTAATATGTTTTTAGCTCTTCCTTCTTCTTTTTTTCTTTACACTTCTTTTATGGAAAAAAATATTTTTTTTATTTTTCACAATTTAAATATTTATCACTCGGCATATTTATACAATTCCTTTTATTTTTATTTTTATTTTTTTGTAATTTATTTTCCTTATGCTTTTTTTAAAAAAATTATTATACAAAAACTAAGGAAATGATATTTCACTATAGCAATTGCAACATTATTCTTTTTTTCTGATATGTTAAAAATTAACTTGAGATCTTATATATTTTTATTTATATATTTGATATTTATTATATTTTATTATATATAAACATTGACTTTTTGATTCAGGATCATATTTTTTTATTTAATATCAAAAAACACATTAATAACCCTATACATTAATTTTTTTGTGTTAGAAATTTATTCGACCTGTAAGGCTATAACAAGACGAGTTGAATAAACATTTTAACACTTTGTTTTTTGCATTTATCAGCACATGTGATTCTCAATATATTTAATTAAATGCATGTATGAGTTTTTTGACTTATAATTAGATTTTTTAAAATATATATTTTTAAAAATCTTGAATATTTATTTTTTTATAAAAAATAATTATTCAACCCGCGAAAAAACAGGAAGTAACTAGTATACATCTCTTTGTTTTTTTTGACAGTTTTCAAGATTAAGTGCATCTTAGAAGAAAAAACTCATTGGAAAGTCAAGGTTTCTTTACTTGATAATTTCGATCAATTTAACTTAGGGTGTCTTTGTCTTTTAAGCATAAACCACACATTTAAAAATTATAAAAACATGCTTTTTACTCAAAAAAACATAAGTAACCTCCCATTTAAACACCCTCTTAATCTGATTTTGTGTAAGAAGTTTTATATTATAGATTGAATTAATTAATTAATTAGAAAGGATATAAACGTATGATTAGATGTTTAGATTGATCTTAATGATGTGCCAGTGTAAATAACAAACTCGAGATTGGTCCTTTTACTTTTGAGATTGTTGAAAAGCTTGTTTTTTCCACTTGATTTAACAAAATGTCACATCCTCTCTCCAATGGTAAGAAAAAAACACCACAACAGGCAAAAAACGTGTCCTTGGTAACCATAGCACCTCATCATATTCTAAGTTTTTTTCTCACAGATTGATGTCTCTTGTCTTATTCATGTTTTTCTATATATATATATATATATATATATATATATAATTGTTGGTTCATATGTATTTTTGTTTTTTTAATTTCAAATTAATTTTTTTCTATTTTCAAATATTTTAATGTACTAATAACAGAAATAATTTTTTAAAAAATAAAAAATATTATTTTAATATATTTTTAAATAAATAATATTTTAAAAATAACCAGTAACAGACTCTAAAACTTAAAATTCACGAAATCCACGCACAAAAGTCCCCACCCAAACGGGGGACCATAAATAAACGTGTGACCGTACGGCTGCGCTGAATTGTAATAAGCCCGTGTGAGGGAGCAACACGCAATTAGGAGGGCCCAACATCAAGACTGGCTAAATTACACGCCGAGTTTGTGCCACGGACAAATTTTCTCGTGTCCGCATCCATGTTTTATCATGGTCGGCAGGTTAAGCCAAGCATACCACATATAGAAAAGTCTCTTCTCTTCCAGTGGAGGTCACGCAACCACGTGTCACCTGATCCTTGGTTTTGAAAAAGTTTAACGAGGAAAAATTAGGGTTGGTTAGGGGTGACGTTGTCCCACGTACAGGAGAGGAAAGGAGTGATCAATCCTTAGCAGGCGGATCTTGCATGGGGTCACGTGGCTCAACATGGCTATTTAAGGGTAAATCCTAGGAGGCAAGGTGCCCTAAAATTCTATGCTGGGCAATTTTACTTTAAAGGCAATGAGTGCTATCTCCTACAGTAACTTCTTTGTTGTCTTGTATTTTATTTGGAATTCTATAATTCTACAAGTAAATTACTTTATGTATTTGTATTTTATCTCTTCTTTAATATTTTTTTCATATTTTTTTATATATATGTTTACTAAATAACTCCCAACAAATTATCCTCCATTTTTAAGCCTAAGTTTTTTTTTCAATATTAAAAAATAAGAATGGATCTAGTTTGAGATGGTATATATAAAGGAGTCATAATCATAACAGTAATCATATAATGGAAAGCAAGACAACATTTATGAGGGAGCTTAATTATCATACATGTCAGCTTCTCCATTCTTGCCACTTGTCTGGAGAGTTTTTTTTTTTTTTAATCTTAGCATATTTTTTTTTAAATGACACAATTCTAAAAATATTTTGGGAAATAGCACAATTCAGAGTCACATATGATATATGTGACTTACGAGTCATGGATAACATTTACAACTCTTTTGAATTGTTAAATAGTCTGAAAAAAATTGAGAAAAAATATAGACCTTAAAAGCATACCGGAACTCCAATGATGACACCACCAGTAACATCAAAAAGATCTCAACGAGACAAATCCAATGATCTACATGTATTTTTCTTCGCTTTTTTTTTATGAGGTTATCTAAATCTTACGTCCATGGTCACAAAGTTAATGGGCTAACTTGGGTTGACACATATATATTTTTTTCATTGCTTTTTTTTTTAATTTTTTTTCCAGTTTTGCCCTTGAATATTAGATTGTTTTATAATTGAACTTCATGTTTTTATTTATTTTGCTTTTGATGGGATTATCCTAGTATCACGAACATGTTATAGATTTGGTATGCGAACCAGAATGGATCAAATTATGAAGGATCAAATTAGAAACAAAAACCAATAAAAAAATAAAATAAAGGGAATAAAGGCTTAGGCGCTTAAGCCTAGGGCAACCCACACTTCGGGCCTTGTTTATTTTTTTTTTGTGTTTTTTATGAGGCGGGTGACATGTTATCTACTCTTATTTTTTTGAAAAAAAGTAAGAAACATGTCACTTATTCTACCTAGATTTTTGCGACCCCCGGTCACTAAAAATTCAAGATAAGGGTGTTTTAAACCCTAAAACTCTATTTCAAGCAATTTTTTTTTTTACCAAAGAACACCTAAATTACACCTAAGAGACCCAAACAAACTTGTTCATGCCTTTAAATAACCCGAAAAAGATCCGAAAACAACAAATCAACCAAAAACTTTCAAGGTCATTTCTCAAGAATTAAAAGGTGAAATAACACCTTAGTGGAATTTTTCTCATCAAATGAAATCTGTAGACACCAAGATTGATCATTTTGGTAGTTGAAATCATTATCAATTGATATTTTCTCTATCTACAATTAGAATTCAATTACTTTCTCTCTTGTATCTCAAATTAGAGAACCAAAAATAAGAGAAATGAGGTTTTGGATAAAAAATGAACTTTAAAAAAATCAAAGGGATGGAAAATGGGTATGTTGCAAACTAAAAGGATTAAAGTAAATTTTTTAGTCAATTTCAAAACGACCATCTATTTCCTCCGGGGTTTTTTATATGGTTCTGTGTTTTTTTGTTCTATAATTCCTTAACAAAATAGAAGCAAAAGACCTTCAATTTAGCTATAGAATGATGCAATTGATGAAAAAAAAAGTTGGATTACTTATTAAAATTATTGAAAAATACTTAAAAATATATTAATTTAATATTTTGTTCTTAAGACATAAAACAGTTTAAAAAGTCTTTCCAACAACAAAAAGAAACACTCCATTAGTAATGTTTCAAGAGGTTAAGTACTTAAGTTGTTAAAGGAGAATCTATTAAAAAAAAACGTGGTGTAATGATTTAATAGAATCCCAAAAGAATAAAGAATCATTAATCCCAAAAAAAAAAAAAGTTAACAAAAATGGGTACACAGCAGAAGAAATGAAAGGAGCAGAGCAGCATCGTCATACGAGTCAAATGATCGTCACACAAGATTAGATCCTACGTCAAAGGATGGATAGGTGAGGCCGTTAGACGGTTAGAGACGACAAAAAAAAAAAAAAAAAAATCGGCGTAGACAAGGAGGTTAAGTAGACGATTAATTGAAAGGTCTAAAATGCAAACTCACTGTTACAGACACACAGCCCATCCGAGAGAGAGAGAGAGAGTTTGCCATTTTTGTGTCCTCTGCCCTCACGCACGCACACAGTGACCGTTCTTTTCTGTCTTTCCAACCTCCACAAAGCTGGAAACGGAGTAACTGTTCATGATTATGAACGCCAACTCCTCCTCTTCAACTTCAACTTCGACAGCAGGAGCAGGAGCAGGAGCAGAAACAGGTGCGAATCCTGCTGGTCCTTCTCAATCAATGGCTACACCTACATCATCATCAACACCACCAGCTACAGGTACAGGTACAGCAGCAGCAGCTAGCAGCGATGGGTCAGGCAAGAAAGTTAGAAAACCTTATACAATCACCAAGTCTCGTGAGAGTTGGACTGAAGAAGAGCATGACAAGTTCCTTGAAGCCCTTCAATTGTAAGTTTCCTTTTCGCTCTTGTTTCTATAACTACTCTCTCTCCCCTCGTTTCTTTAGTTCTCTCTCTTGATATTCAAAATAAGAAAGAAAAGGAAAACAAGTACTAATTGCTTATTATTATTATTATTATTAATCTTGTTTTAACAATTGACTTTGATTTGATGCCTTTGCTTCTTAGTTTTTGACAATTTGATGGTGTTAGAAGTACCTTGGAATCAATAGAAATTCTGTTCGTTAAAAGCAAAATATAATTTGACACCGTACCACGTTTGAACTTTCAGTTTTCAAATTGCTAATCAAATGCCTCTTGATTCTGTACCATGCTTATCTAATTTTTTTTTTATCTGGTCTTCTTCATTCAGGTTTGATCGTGACTGGAAAAAGATTGAAGATTTTGTGGGTTCAAAGACGGTGATCCAGGTCTGAATCATGCAGTGTTTTCGCTTTGCAGGTTAACGTATCTATCATGTTCTTTACTGATCATATACATTTGCAGATTCGGAGTCATGCCCAGAAATACTTTTTGAAGGTCCAAAAGAATGGTACAACTGCGCATGTTCCTCCTCCTCGCCCTAAACGCAAAGCCTCTCATCCTTACCCACAGAAGGCGTCGAAAAATGGTTTGACCTTTTTCATGGAGCTAGTATGATGATAAATGCGGTTGTACTTTAGAATTGCTTTCTTGACATGCTGTTTCTTAATTATTGCAGTTTTAGTGCCGCTCCCAGCATCCATGGCTTACCCTTCATCGATGAATACCTTTGCACCAGGATATGCTCTATGGGATGAAACTTCAGTGTTAATAAACTCCGCAACAAGCAAAATCACGCCATCACAAGTTGAACTTCCAAATCTTCACGGAGCTGAAGGTGTGCATACTTCTTCATTTCTTATCTTCCTGTTATCATATTAATTAGTAGATCATTTCTACTAGAGGGAACTTTCCAGCACTTCTTATGGCTTGCAACCTTGCTGATTCAGCTGATATTGGACCAAAGTGTGTATCAAGGGTTAGTAACAATACTGTCAGTGGCCTTGGGACCTCAAGTAGAACATTGCCAAGTGCTGAGATGCCAAAACAAGGGAAGCAAGCGCCTGTGCTTCATGGTAACCCGTGATCCACAAGACTAAAGTTGTTAATTTTCCACTTATACTGACCTCAAACTCAGGAAAAAAGAAAAAAAGAAAGAAAAGGCTCTCTCTTACTTTTTACCTATTGTCTGCAGGTATACCAGATTTTGCTGAAGTATATAGCTTCATTGGAAGTGTCTTTGATCCAGACACGAAAGGGCATGTGGAAAAGCTACAGGAAATGGACCCTATAAATTTTGAAACTGTAAGTTGAATTGAATTGAATTGAGATGGTTCCTTTTCCAATTATACTATGCGAAGATAAGTAGTTGTATAATCATAGAGAAAATTAGATATGCAGTTTAGCGGTGAGAAGTGGTTCATTATCATAGTGGAAGTCTATACTACAGTACCATAAATGAACCTCTGATTCTTATCTTTCTACTCAAGCATTGTATATTATGCAAGGGGACTACAAAAGTTAATAATATCGTTGGAGCACTAATAAGATTTGGTAGAAATTTGGTTGTGAGCCACGTTTTGCTGGTAAATTGGTAATAAGAACCAGTGTTCTGTGTATGGGAACTTAAACCAAGGATCTGAAAAGAACACTCAAGAATGAGGATTGCCACGTGTATTGGATTGAATATTTTAGTCTCACCTGTTATTTACAACACAATCAGGTTTTAAAGGGTTACACTGCCATCCTTCTTTAGATAGACATCAATTTAATACATAAAGAGAAAAGATCTATGTTAATTTTTCTGGTTTAACCTGACAGAAGTGGTTTTCATTTGGAGCTATCACAGCAAGTTACTTTTGGATATAGTGAGCCAATGTCAGGGGAAAGTCCTCTCCATCACTACATATAATTTTCATCCCATATAGCAACATTATGATTTTCTACTCCATAAAATTAAGTGCTGACCTGTTCGTGTTCGTCTCTCTTGCGAGTTTGATGGGTTGTTCGGCTCTTCAAAACCAGCTCTTCATCTTCTCAACTTGCTTAAGATGGCAGTAATTCAAGTAAAATATTTGAGAGAGAGAGAGAGAGAGAGAGAGAGGCATTGGTATTTTGCACAATCATGTCTATATCTCTAAAGTTTCCATCTGCTTTGATGCTAGTATCAGTGTGTTAGTGGAGTTCTCAAAATAGTACAAGATTGCATCTTTTTTCCCATCATGGTGTTAGTTAAAATAACTTTGGTGTGTACACTTTCTAATTTTCCTGATTATTGCGATGTGCTCTGTATATAATTCCTTTTGGTGTCTTGCAGGTTTTGTTATTGATGAGGAACCTTACTGTTAACTTGTCTAGCCCTGATTTTGAGCCATATGTAAGTGTTAATGTTTTGTAAGTATGTTCATAGCAGCTCTTACCAGCATGCATGTATATTACCACTTATTTTGGCTCATTAAAAGAATTCGTAAATGTGATGATATATTGCAACCATAATCTGTGTATTATGGAAAAGCTGAGGTTTCATTCAATGCTAAAGTTTCAACATGTTAGATTTCTTTGTTTTTTCCATGATGTTGAGAACTTGCCCTAACAGTTTTTACAGAGAAGAAAAATATCTTTGTGTAGAAGCTTTGTCTAAGTGAATTTATGGGGCTGCCTCAAAAGGAATGTTAAATGATCTGATGGAAAATTGTCTAGAGGGGGATTATAAACGACGATAGAAAATGTTGAAAGTATAGCAAAGTGTGGATTGCCATTAACAGTTTATCAGGCCTCTTGGCTTTTTTTGTTTTTTTTTGCCTCCCTTTCTTTTCAAGTCCTGATAAAGTTGCAGGCTCTGTAATTATTTTCAATTATAACTTGCTTCTGCTGATATTCCTCACTTATTTTGACCAAGTAAGATGAAAATCTGCTGATGTTGCTCACGTATAATTCATATGACACCACATACATAACTTGCAGGTATAATGCATGTGAAAACAAGAGATAAGCAACAGCGTTTGCATCCATCTCTTCGTAATTTTTCATTCCTGAATGTGCATGTAGTTTGGTGTGTACTACTACAAGATTCTGAATAGAATAAAAGGCCCAGGAAAAATTTTCCTATGAAATATCTTCGAACAAGTTCTTTAATTTATTTGCTAGTTTACATATTTTATTTTTATAGATTCTTCAATGATTGTTCTGTAACCTTGGCTAGTTTACCTCCTTGGTTGATTCAGAGGAAGGTCATGTCATCATATGATGTCAATACCAAAACAGTGGGAGTTTCTGCCCTGAATCAGACCAATGATATAGCATGTTGAACTACTTACATTTTGCTGACTTGTACGTTTTTCGTAATCTTCATTTATTTTTCATTTCCTAGCTTCTCTAGGCTCTAACTTCATCTTCACATCTTTCTTCGCAGTAACGTGGTGATGTTGGCTGGAATTCTTGCTGCATCACTAAAATCAAATAAATGTGTCTGCTTTTATCTTTCTGCACATGCCTGGAAGTTCATTCTGAGACAGGCTGTGGCAGCCACGCCGAGGGAGAGTTTATGATGGTAGAACAAAGTTTTCTACTGATTTTCAAGGTCCATGAACGGTGAACCTTGACGTCTACTGACCTGAATAGCAATGGCTGTTTCTATTCTATTGACGATTTGGCCTTCAACCAAACGAGTGTGTATATCTTGTGAGACCTGTTCGGCCGGCCCTTGAGATTAATATATAGTTTTGCATATAGCGGGGTACATTTTGCCAAGGCCTTGTAACTAAAAGAGCTTGAACACACGAGGAAAAAGTACTTCCCTTCCCTTCAGACTTGTGAAGTAGGTTACTCTGTGTATTAGAATGAACCTCCATTTGTTCACAATATACTGTGTTTTTGCTTCTGTAATTTTTCAGCTAAGAAATTGGATTTCTTTCTCAGGATTGAACTACAGTGCGCTTCCAGCACTAGTTGGATGTTTACAAAAGGGTGGACAGACTTTATCAAGAAAAAAATAATTGTCTTTACCTTCCTAGAATCAACTGTATACTGTGGGTCTTACCTTTAGCTCAGGTCTCTGCTGGTATATGGTGTCGTCTTAAAACTTGCTTTATTTTTCCTGGCATTGCATTTCAAATAGGAGTTGGATAAATTTTATTTTATTTTTTTGATTAAAATTATTTTTTTATAGTTTTTTATCGTTTTAATATGTTAATATTAAAAATAATTTTTTTTTTTAAAAAATATTATTTTAATGTATTTCCAAGAAAAAAACATTTTGAAAAGCAATCATTACCACGTTTCCAAACACTTCAAAATAGTTTTTCTATTGCTAGTAATTTTAGCATTCGCGATGATTACTTGTATATTAATAAAATTTTAATTTTAAAAATATAAAACTTGAGTAAAACTATACTAACATAAAATATTTAAAGTACAAAAATGAACAAAGATTGTATTTTATGCTTTACTATATTTGAACATGATTATACAAATCATTTTATTTTAAAGAATTACTTACCTTATAATAAATATTAAAGTTATAGATATGAATAAAAATCTTATTCTAAACTTTGACTAATGAATTTTTTTAATATTAGTAGTGTGTCAAAAGGTATGAATACTTTCTGTCAAAGATAACATGACAAAAAAAACCAAGGTCCCGTATAAAAAATAACAAAGGTCAAATTTAATAATTTGTTTAATTTTAATGTAATTTAAGTATGAATCTCTCTCTTTAGAGAATAAAGGGCTTTATTTTTTTATTTTTAATTACTATATGTTGTATCAATAGAAACTTAAAATATAGGCATAATATATTTCACGATTGCTTATATTTAAAGGAGTCTTCTTTTAATATTAGTCTCAATGGTAAAAAGGAATAATAAAAAATCATATGAATCTTTTAGTCTAAAAAAATAAAAATAAAATAATATAAAAAATAACTCAATAATTTAATAATTACTAAAAAAAAATCAATCATATAATTTAATAAAATTCTGAAGCGTATCTATTATTTTCAGATTTTAATACATAGCTTTTGTTAATCTATTTTAGTCAACATAAAGTATTAATTATTATTATAACAATGACTAAAAGTGGAGGTGAATTCACTATTCACCTTCTCACAAAGCATTATTAATTGGATTAGTGATTTGAATTTTTTTTTTGGTTTTTTGTCTTTTAATTTTTTTTATTTGTTTTTCAATTTTATTCTTTAATACTGGGTTGGTTGAAAATTGAGTTTCATAATTTTATTTTAGTTTGCTTTTTATAGAGTTATCGCGGTTTCAAATAAATGTCTCAGTATTGAGTTAATGCTTAATTTTGCAAGTAACTATTTTTGTTATCATATAATTAAATAAAAAATAGTTAAAAAAATAAAGTTATTAAACCCAGTAGAGTCCATAACTGAGTTGCGGGTTTAAAGGGTTAACCAATGTGATTAAACCCAGTAGAGTCCCGGGATGTATGTTTGACAATTTAACTTAGATTAATTAGGATTAAGCTTCATAATTTATTTCAGTTTGCTTTTATAATGTTATTGTAGACTCAAACAAACGTCTTGATATTGAGTTATCACTTGATTTTGCAAGTGTCTGTTTTTGTTATCATATAATTAAATACAAAATAATTCTATAAAATAAAGTTATTAAAACTAGTGAAGTCCATGACTTGGATCTTGTGTTTGGCGAGTTAATCAAAGTTATCAAATCCAATGGAGCTCTTGACCTATATTACGGGCTTGGCAGGTTAACCTACGTTAGTCTGCCAACCCCGGTTTGATTCAATATATCGTCGTCTTAATATTTTTAAAAAATAATGTCATCTTGAATTTTTTTAAGTCAAACCATGTTTTTATTGGTCGTTCAAGTTGTCTCTGGATCTGACAAATCGATCAGATCATGTTGGGACAAACTCCACACGATTTAATTTGATATCTGAGCTAGGCAAGGAGTTGGATTAAAAGACTTTAAGATTGACCCACTAGCTTGGGTTTAATGACACTAGTTTCCTATAACATAGATATTATTTTTTATGTTAATTTTTTTTTTTAATTTGATTTATAGCATAGCACAAACCAATTATCAAGTTAGTTACTATATGGATTAGGTGTGACTTCAAAAGATTATTTTATAATATTTAAGATTTAATGTGATGTATAAATAGACATTTAATGAAAAAATAAGATTAACTTTTTTTTAAGAATTATATTAATATTTACCCTATTTTTGTTAATTAGATATAGAGTTTAATTTATAGTATTAACATATATTTTGTATTTACATGCTCATATGCAACTCCACTTCTTAAAAAGAACCAGCTAAACTGATGTGCAAGAAAAAAACAAGAATATTACTACACTACTACATGCCAAGAAATACATCTCACCACCATGAAGAGATAAGATTGTCCTCCAGATATAATATTTATAAATCAAGAGGCAAGGCCATAATGAGTCATAACCATCGTCATTATTCCTTTCAGTGGCCCATAACATAATAGGCTATGATGAGGTAATGATAAAAACATTACACACCAAATAGAAAATTCTCTATCATGCCAGAATGTGTTGAACATTCACTTGTCTAAATACTTTGTAGCCACAAAAATAAATGTAAACAACCATGATGGTTTGTCTAACCCTAGAAAACATGTGTAAAACATGAGAAACAATCTTGAGTTGGTGATACAGGTTATCAATACAGTGTGTGGAATTCTCCCAACCATATTTCATGGATCTTCATGAGTTTGGTACCATAGTTTAGAGCCCGGTTCCTTACTTACTTTCTCTTATTTATATGGTAAGTTGATTGCTAATTTTAGTACAAATATTTCAGCAAAAAAGAGTTCAAATAAACATTTGGCCATTACTCAAAGAGTGGGAAATAAAATATTTAACAAATATATATTTAAATCAAAAGGTTTGTTGAAACCAGTAGGAATAAAAGCCCTAATCAGTAAGGGTACATAACTACTCCTTATAGGAATGACTTTATTCACTCCTATATAAAAGTCTTTTTAATACAAAAAAAATCCATAAAAAGTCATGTATGATCGAAATGAGCAAATATAGCAAGACACAAGCACCCACGTTTTCATAGACACATGAAAGAGTCTCCAAAACACAAGCAACCCTATCAGGCAACTTTTAAACATTCATAAATAACCCTAGAGGTCCAATACATAACAGACTTGTATACCCATAACTCATTATTACTCCTTTGAACTACTATAACTGAAGTATTAATAGTCATAAGAGGGAAAGATTTCATGTAGTACCCATCACCCATAAAGAAAGACCCTGATAAGAGAAACTTAAAGAAATACTACCTTTTCCATAAAGATAGGGGCGCGATACAAATGAATGTTGTTCTCTTAAAAAACTATATAAAAAGACTCTTTAGTAGGGGGCATCTCTAACATTTTGTAAAAAAAAATGGTAGAATATGAGAAACAAGAAGGAGAAGTTGATTCTCTCATATGTCATTAATAAAAATCAATATGATCATGAGAGGAATCTTAGTAGGTGAAAGAAAGCTTATGGAAAACAAATACTCTTATCAAAAATCCAGAATCCTTGTTATGAGCCAAATATGTTTGCTCAGGAATCCAACATTGCTTCCATACTTATTTGCTTTGAGACAAGTTTTGCACCTATTCACAATTCGACTCACATCACGAGTTAGTTTAGGTCAATAAAAGTGTTTTTGCACAAGCTATTGTGATTTCTCCCTTTCAAAATACCCAGTAAAACACCATCATGTTTCTCATGAATTATAGCTTCCCGAACATAACTTTATGGCACATAAAGTGTCTTTTCTTTGTATAAAAAGTCATCTTGCAAGAATTACTAATTCTTTGGTCCACTTAAACAAGCTTTCCAAAGAAAGTTAAAATCTAGATCATCTTTATACAATTTTTTATATATTTCAAAGTCTATTACCATAGCTTACATTGTATTTATAAGAACATATATTAGTTTAGAGCATCTTTAAATTGGTTTAATTTTCTAGGTTTTTATTTCAAAATAAATTAAAGAAACTCTACTCATTTTGCATGTCAAGCATTGAGCTTTTGTTAGCTACTCAAATACTTAAATTCTTCATGATTAGAATAAATAACGAATTATTTAGATAATAAGTAATGACTTTAATGGTTGAGTGCTCGGATGATGGCATAGAACTCATTATCATATGTTTAGTACTTCTTCCTTGTAAGTTTTTCACTAAAATAAGCTATCAGCCTCCCTTCTTAAATTAGAACAACTTCAATTCTTATTCCAAAAGTATCACAATCAACTTAAAAGATTGTTATAAGGAGCTTCGGTCATCTTAGTCTTAATAAGATCAAAATTAGCTTGAGCAACGTCATTCCACTTTAAAACCCCTTATTTTTAACACTCGGTAATAGGAGAAATCAATATGCTAAAGTTCCTTTTTATATAAATCATCTATAGAATAAGACCAATATTAAAAATGGTTTTTAAAATTGGCTAGCTTAAAATTGACTCTACCTTACACAAGTTAGCTTTGATTTCTATGTTGGAAATAATATAGCCAATAAAAAAACTGTTATTAGAAAAGAAATGACACTTCTTGAGGTCAATTCTATCATTAAATTTTTGTATATCAAACTCCATAATCGATGTTACGTTTTTCACCTTTGTGAAAGTTAATTGATAACCAAGCAAGCTCTGATGTCGGTTTATAGTGGAAACAATCTAAAATATCAAACTAATTGACAAATAGATCAATATAAAGACAATCACAATCAATCACATATGAGTACATATGTAATGTGTCATGGCATGAACTTGCCTAGAACTTAGCCTACCTAACCATATCATCTCAAAATCAACTAAATAATCACTTATCATTAGGGGATATTGTCTCACATAATTATGCTTAAAATAGATTATATAGTCTATTCACACATTTTTCCTCTACCTCATGCAAGTTCGCATGATTCATAGGTATATTAACGCTCATGAATCACTAGGTAAAGAATTCAATTCATTAAATCACTAAATTACACACACACACAAAATACATTTTAAGAACCACATTCCATATATTTATCATCTTCATCTACCATCTTTGGAATATACAACATACAACATACAACTTTTAATTCAACATTCCCCAACATTCTTACTAAACTAAGTGTCAAAGGGTCCCGATACTACATAAAAAACTTGTTTTGTAGGAGTTTGTAGACTATCAGCTAAACTCTTTTTTTTTTCTAATGTTCAAACCCTTATAAATAGTTGTGAAAAGACCCAGATTTTATTAAAGTTTGCTTTACACTTTGTCACAACTCAAGCGAAGTACTATCATGTTAATAATCAACTATTTAATTATTGATAATACAATAACTAATTATTTAGTTTTGATAATCAAAAGAGATTATGTTATAATTAAGTATGTGTTCTTTCGTGACCAAAAAACAACATGTGTTCTCCTTAGCAACATGCTTTGATTATATCTTCAATATCTGGATCATCCCCTGCTTCTTTATCCTGCCCAGTTAAAAAAACTTTCATTATATTACAAAAATAATAATAATAATAATAAATCAAGGATCCATTGCATTTTAGCATTAATTCTTCAAAATGATTTAGTTTATAAAAGGTTCATGAGGCTTTAATTTGGCCTTTTATATAGCTCAATTTACAAGAAAGAATGTACCGAGGTTTTTCATGATATCCTAAAATTCAAGATATGTAAATAAAATGTTATTTAGTGTTTGAGATAATGATTAATCTATATGTTCAAGTTCTTGGATTTCTTCTTCTTAATATAAGGAACATTAGGCTTATGATATAAGCTTGAATACCTGCAAAAACAGTTCCAATAGGAGGGACTTAAGGACCCTCCAATGATAAAGTCGGTATATTTATGAGAAATGTATTAAATAACTTAAAATAACCTTAAATTCAAGGAACAAAGATATTTTTTTTTTTGAATTTTAAGTTGGTTAATGCTCTGAAATCTATATTTTTATCTTAAGAGATGAAAAGTTCTAACCTTTTACCTGGATGGTTCAGGGGTATTTATACCCCCTAAACCTTGTCGTTTTCAGATAAGAAAAAGATTGGAAAGTCTTCTATTTTCGGTGACATTAATGAGAGACAAATATCTTTTACATATTATTAATGAGATAGTAAGTATGGTAGATCCCTTAATACACATATGAGTATAGGAATGATAATTTATCATGTCTTTAATACTTTTATTGTAGAGCATTGTCTAGGATTAAGCATATAGCATTAGAACTTGGTAAGTTCTTTGGGTCTGACATACTTGTCAGACTCACGTTACCTTGAACTTGGATGACTGTCAAGTCCAAATACTTTGGATCTAATATATTTGTCAAATGCACAATAAATTTTTATTTATAAAAATCTTAATTAAAAAGTTAACTCATCAGTTTTCAAATTAAGGCCCCACCAAGTTTTAATTACACATAACGCCATGCCCCATGAAGACTCCATGGTGATTTGGACATTCAAACTTTCCTCCATCAAGATGACTTCAAACTTGAAACAACACAGTTCCCATTCTCTACTAACTAGCTAAATCAGAATTAGAGAGGACAAGGAAAAGTCTAGGCACTAACCTTGTGGATGTATGAGATATTCGTTTTACCAGGACCTGCGACTATAATTCCACCTTGCTGCCTGAGAATCAATCAAGTTGACATTTGTTAACGAAATTTTCAGGATTATTTAAAGACCACCTAAAAGTTCTGATTGAGACCAAATGTATATTAGACATGATAGCAATTTTCCATGAGGCAAGTGTAAAATTTCGTTCTTCCAGTTTCAGGTAACTTCTTGTGAATCTCATAATGGCGACTATGATTGCGATAAGATGGATCACATACCAGCCGCCTTTAGCCACAGTGTCCCCTTCAAACGAAAGTTTCCAGTCTTGTCGATACCCTTCCATGTATGACTGTATTATCTTAAGGCCTGCCTGCAGATTTGAGAAAGCCTCTTTACAATAAAGAAATGCTAAAAATTTCGGACGTCTCATCTCCAGGTCACTAGTTCTTTATAATTTTGGGATATCCCAATTACTACAAGTCAGCAGAGCACATACACTTGAAATTAAGAAGGCACTACTAAATAACTCATGGAAGATTTCAATGGATTGTGCATACATACTTTAGGAGTAAATGTGGTTGAGACCCCAGAAACAAATTGTAATGCCTTGTATGATGAGTGGCTAGGATCTGCATAAACTTCTGAAAAGGAAAACAATAAAAGAAGAAAAGGTTTTGCCATTAAGTTGCAATTAGAAGAAGACAACCATATCAATAACATTGGCATATGGAGAATTTGCCTCGGATTGCTACATGGTTATCAAGGCTATGCTATCTGAAAGTTAACATACCTCCTTTGAATTTCGTTTGCTCAGAGAATGTTTTTGCCTACACCAAGTTACCAGTGATGGTCAAAACAACAAATAGCTGGCCATCATAAGCGACACCATGGAAATGCAGTTTATAGTCAATACTACATTCTTTTAATTCTTGTTCTTGATGAATTATACAAGCATGCTATCACTACATTCTTAGTTCCTGAAAACTGAAGCAATTATGCAAAGAAATTGAGAAAAAATATACCTGATCAACAGTTCCAGGACCGATCAAAACAAGTGCCACCCCAGATGCATCCATTACATCCTATTGACATATTTGATATCCATATCACTTGCCGTGAAGACTTTATAGTATATGTCCACAAAGATAATCAATAAACAACAATTACCTTCTTGGCTGCAAGGTAATCAGCCCGTCTCCGGCAAAGAACACATCTGAAATCGAACTGAATTTACATAAGAAACAAAGCGAAAAATTAAGGAGGGGTGATGAGATGAGGCAAAGCTTTTAGTTACCCAAAGTGCCGAGCAAATGCAACAACAGCTTTCCTATCTTTCCACAAATCAGAAATTGGAATTGCGTTTCCATTCAAATCAAACACTTCCGCTGTATCCAAGATATTTGTTGTGTCTTCACTAACTAAACCAGAACCAGCTTCGATTCCTATTGATCGCATCACAAACATTCAAACTTATATTGATCAACTCAAAAATAAAAGAAAAAAAATATTGTTGAATACATGCAACAAGAAACAGATGCTAATTGCCTGGAGATCCAGAGATTGCAGAGGCTTTAGTGTTGCTTAGCTGTGGGGAACAAATGCTTATAATTTTGTTGGACTCAAGCTTTGCTGTGGATTTATTGATGAATATAGGAGTTTGGAGATTGGTGGTGATTTTTGGCTGGAGGGTTTTCGTTAACAGCGCTGCGGAGGGAGATAAAACTGCCATAGCTTCGAAGACAGGCATATTTTTTTCCTTTCTATGGAGTGGAGCTGTAGAGGTGAAGGGGTTTTAGTGGTGGTGGGTAGTTGCTCTTTATTTTAAAAGACGGTTTTTATTCAGTGGCAGGAGGGATTTACACGTGGCACTGTCCCATGCTAAAAATCTTCATATATAATTTTTCTTTGGCTATATTATCAAAATCTAATCAAAAGATGAAAAACAAATTACAGTGTAAAACATTAGAAACACTTTCCATAAAAAAATCTTAAAACTAAAGTAAAACAATATGTATAAAAACAATAAAATATCTTAAAATAGAATACTATTATAAAATAATAAACTGCTAATATATTTATATAGAGAATAATATATTAGAATATATTAATAGTATGTTTAATGATATATTAGTACATATAATATTTTAATTTAGATAATACTTCTATAAAATATGTTCAAATACAAAACAAGTTATATTATACATTAATCATACATTTTAAATTATATAAATCATGTTGTTAAATTAAAATACCATAAAAAAACTATTTTCAATGTTGTTCAAATACCAAAAAATAGTTATATATCTATAATATTATACTTCAAATATTTATATGATATGTGTAGTTACATTTTATAAAATATATTATATATAAATATATGATATAATAAAAAAAAATTCCACCATTACTCTTTTTATAAGTAATTATATATGTATGTTAGATAAACTCGAAAAAAAATTATTAAGTGATTTTTAGTCATATTTTTTACAGTATAATTAAATATCAAAAAATATTTTTTAATTTATTTCTTATAACACTACTAAAAATCACAAAAAAAAAAGATTTACTTCTTAATAAACAACTTTCCAAAACAAATATTTTCCCACAAACAACCATGCCTAAATCATTCCGGTCAATACTATAATGGGAGAGAGTCCTGGCTTGAACTTCTGTAGAGAAGTGAAAATTAATCATGCATAAAAGTGTGGTAATTTTTTCTGAAAAAATGAAAAAAGGATATTCATACAAATTATTTTTTATCAAGCTTCTTTTAAGTTGTTTTTTAAATTGTTTTTGTTTTTTGAAAAAATATCAAAAATATATTTTTTAATTGTTTTATATATTAATATTAAAAATACAAAAATATTTAAAAAATATTATTTTAATTTATTTTTAATTAAAATTTTTCATGCAGTATATTATCAAACATAAATTTAATTGTAATTTATAGATTGGGTTGCCAAAACGTGCGAGGAACTGCTCTTGTACACCAAACTCGTCGATTTCCCCTTCCATGGGCTTTTGTTTCGGCACATGGTCTGAGTAGGCCCAAGTTTGTTTTTGTTCGACAGTTGGTTTGCAAAGGCCCAAGTTTGCTCTTTACATGAAATTGGGAAAATAACATATTTGTCTCCAAACTATAACGTTCAATTTTCCTTTCAATTATTACTTTAAATTTTATTTCGAAAAAATAATCTTCAATTAAGTTTCTGAATTTTTCCAAAGTCTTCGAAGCCATGATAGCATAGAAAGCAAAGGGAATCCAAACACATGAAGGGTAGATTAACATAACATTTAAAGATGAATTTGCAATTAAATAAAACTAGATGATGAAAGTACAAAAGAGAAAGAGTGAGAGAGAGAACTTTTCAAGGAATAATAACGCCTAGCAAAAGTGAAATCAAACCAGCATAATATTTAAAGATAAAATTAAATTAAATGATGAAAATGAGAGGGGAGGGGTTAGATTTAATTTTTCTTTTAGATTATAACCTTAAATTCTATTATATAAAATTGATCTTCAATTAAGTTTTAAAATTTTCGCAAAGTTTTTGAAACCATGATAGTGTACAAAGTTAAGGAAATTCAAACACATAAAGGGTAGATTAATAGCAATTTTTTTTTTAAGGATACAATGGATCTTTATAATCAATTGTTCTTATCCTTTGATGAAGAGGAGAACTAAAATGTCATCTTCCTCTCATAGCATTAAAACCTCTTATGTACGAAAGAGAAAAAAATATTCCACTCATCAAAATATTGTGATTCAAAATGGAGCCTAACAAGATTACTAGAGACACATGTATTTTAGCTCAACTTTTAGTTGAGCACAAGGATAATGAGTTTGGCAGCTTGTCAAGCTCATTTGTTTGTGGGCTTATTACTTAGTTTAGTCTAAGAATGTTAGGTCTTGAAGTTCGCTAGACTCGTATATGTTTGGGCTCATTGCTTGGTCGAGCTCAAATATGTTGGGTCTAGCAACTCGCTGGACTCATATATACTTGGGCTCAACGCTTGGTCAAGCCTAAAAATGTTGGGTCTAACAGTTTGCTAAACCTATATATACTTGGGCTCAGCACTTGGCCAAGCCTAAGGATGTTGGGTCTCGCAGTTCATCAGACCTGTATATGCTTAGGCTCAACATTTGGTTGAGTACAAGGATTTTGGGTTATCACCCTGCCTCTAATTCCTTTAAATAGAATCCAGGTAAAAATAAAACAAACGTGTTTGAAAAAATATTTGAAAGTTTGGACTATTATACTTTGGAGTGGGATAAAAATTACAACTAGTTCATGTAGCTTTTTAATCTGTGTGGATATGGTATTGAAGATGTGATTAAGCATGGATTTGAGATATCCTATAAAACTGAATATCTAATAAAATTACACCCATAAATAATTTTAAAGCAAATTGCAAAATATAATTTCTCACAAGAAACGTGATAGCTTTCAACACAAATCAATTACTTCTCATTTGGTTGCAGATGAATTGACGAGTTACAAGTTTACACGCCATACATTAATCACTTGGATGTGTTAAGAAATATATATATATATATATATATATATATATATATATATATATATTATTTTATTTATTAAGGATGGAATAGTATTTTCAATTTAGCATATATAAATCTCTTTGTATTTAGGTTAAAGCAATCCTTTAGAACATTGTGATTAATGAAAATCTTAGCCTCATTTTCTCTTATGTTCGTATTTGTTTTGTGTTAATTTGGATTACTTTAACATGGTATCAGAACTGGTTGTATGAAACGAGGATTAATCTCAAACACAGCTTTCATGGATCCAACTATGGGGGTTTGGAGAGGGCAATGCGCCCCTGCTGAGACTCGAGGCAAAGCCCTGAAATATTTTTTTGATGTGATATTTTTTTAATTTCTATAAATTTGGTACTTCATCTTCCCTTCAGCTTCTGCAATTTGTTATTTCATTCAATTTCTGTAATGTGTTGTTTTAGAGTAATCGTATAACTTAAAGAAGATATTTTTTTCACTTTTTATGATATCTGTTTAGTTTTTGCAATCTGGTATTTTGTCTTTTGTTGCTTTTGCATTCTGGTTTTTTTTGTTTGTTGATTATGGCTACTGAAAGAGATGATTCATTTAAGTCTGTAAGTGTGAGGTTGGATGGAAAGAATTATTCGTACTGGAGCTATGTAATGAGAAATTTTCTTAAGGATAAAAATATGTGGGGATATATTAGTGGAACATATGTGATACTCAAGAATACTGAGGAGGGGGATGCTGCTTTAATAGATACATGGGATGCAAACAATGCAAACATTATCATTTGGATTAACAATTTTACTAAGCATTCTATAGGTACACAGTTGGCAAAGTATGAGAAAACAAATAAGGTTTAGGATCATCTACAAAGGTTATTCATGCAGTCAAATTTTGCAAAGCAGTATCAATTAGAGAATGACATACGAGCTCTTCATTAGAAGAATATGAGTATTCAAGAGTTTTATTCTGCTATGACAGATTTTTAAAATTAATTGGCTCTTACAAAATCAGCAAAATTAAAGACATGTGGTGTCTATATTAATCGTAAAGAGCAGCAATGATTGGTACAGTTTTTAACAGCACTTTGTAATGATTTTAAAGGACTTAGAGCTTCAATTCTGCATCGTTCTCCATTGCCTTTTGTTGACTCTGTTGTCATTAAGCTATTGACTGAAGAAATACATCTACAGTCTTATTCTGAAAAGGGAATTCTATCTACTTTGAATTCCTCTATACTAGCAATACCATTTAAGTCATTCTATAATCATGAGAATAAGCCTTACACAAGGGTTGCCTTCGACGAAAGCAATTTTTATAAGTAGAAGGGTCATTTGAAGGCTCAGTGTCTCAAGTTGAGATAGCAAAATCAAGCTTGAAAGTCTGGCAGTTAGTCATAATCTAATGCTCGTAGACCACCTCAGGGTTATAAACCACTACGCCACAATACTGCAGTAGTAGCTTCACCAGGCTCTATCACCGATCCTAGTACTCTGGCAGAGCAATTTTAAAAGTTTCTCTCTTTATAGCCACAAGCAATGTTCGCTTCTCCTTCTGTATATCAATTGCCTCATAGTTCCTCAGGTATGTCATATTCTTAGTGGGTCTTGGATTATGGTGCTTCACATCATATGTCTTCAGATTCTTTATCTTTTACTTATATGTTCCCTTCGCCCTTTATTTCTGTTATGACTGCTGATGGAACTCTCATGCCTTTAGCAGGTGTTGGTTTTGTTGTCACACCTCACTTGTCTCTCTCTAATGTTTATTTTATTCTGAAACTCAGATTGAATCTTGCTTCTATTGGTCAATTATATGATTCTGGTGATTTCTTAGTTATTTTTTCCTCTTTTTTTTGTTGTGTACAGGATCTGCAATCTCAAAAGCTGATTGGGACAAGCCGTAAAGAGAATGGACTAATATATTTTGGATGAGTTAAAAGTGTCAGTTGTCGTTACTGCTGTTATTACTGTTGATTTGTTTTCTTTTCATTTGAGTCCTTCATCTTCCAGTTTTTATTTATGGCATTCTCGTCTAGGTTATATTTCTTCTTCTCATTTGAGATTTTGGCATCAACAGGAGCTTTAGAAAATTTGCAAACCTGTGATATTTCTGATTGTAGTGGATATAAACTAGCAAAATTTTCCGCTTTACCTTTTAATCGAAGTATTTTTGTTTTTTCTTCCCCATTTAACTTGATTCATTTTGATGTATGGGGATCTTCTCTTGTTGCCATAAAAAAAGGTCTTGATATTATGTTTCATTTATTGATGATCATACTGGTTATTGTTGGGTTTATTTAATAAAACATCATTCTGAATTCTTTGAGATATACACAGCCTTTCGAGCTCTTGTTAACACTCAACTTTCTGTTGTTATCAAATGCTTTAGGTGTGATTTTGGTGGGGAATACACCTTTAATAAATTTTGTGATTGTTTGCCTCAGATGAAATCATTCACCAAACTTCATGTACAGATACTCCTGAGCAAAATAGAGTTGTTGAAAGAAAACATAAGCACATTGTCGAAATTGCTCATTCTCTCTTGTTGTATGCTTCTATTCCTAGTGAGTTCTAGGGAGAAGTTGTCCTTACTACTGTAAGTTTGATTAATACAATTTCATCTTCTCATATTTCAGGTTTTTCTCCTTTTGAAAAGTTATATGGGTATGCCCCTGATTATTCCTTCTTTAGAATTTTTTGTTGTACTTGTTTTGTTCTTTGTCCTCATGTAGAACGCAGTAAGTTTTCCGCTCGATCTGCTATTTATGTCTTTTTTAGTTATAGTGAAGGTAAAAAGGGATATCGTTGCTTTGATCTAGTAACTCAGAAATTTTATGTGTCTCGTCATGTTGTCTTTCGCAAGTATATACCCTTCTTTTCTATTTCATCTACTACTCATAGCTTGACTAGATCTGATCTTATTCGTAAAGATCCCTTTTCTGAGGATTCTGATAGTATATCATCTCAAGTTCCTAGTACCTTAAATAACCTTCCCCATGTTCGACCAATTTGAACTCATCATTCTGTAGGTACTGACACTTTACTCTCCGGCACACCTGAAGCTCCATTCTCGTTTACAGTCCCCCAAACTTTGTTTGAGATTGTGGATCCACCTCTACGTCAATCCATACATATTCGTAAGTCCACAGAGCTACCAGATTTTTCTTATTCTTGTTATTCTTCATCCTTTACTTCTTTTTAGCTTTGATTCATTGTCTCTTTGAGCCTTCTTCCTATAAAGAGTTAATTCATGATCCTCTTTGACAGCAAGCTATGGATGAGGAACTTTCTACTTTGCATAAGACAGATACTTGGAATTTGGTTCCTCTACCTCCTAGTAAGAGTGTTGATGGTTGTCGTTGGGTGTATAAAATCAAGACTAATTTTAATGGGTTTATTGAGTGATACAAAGCTAGGTTGGTTGCAAAAGGATACTCTCAACAGTATGGTATGGATTATGAGGAGATATTTGTCCTGGTTGTAAAAATGATTACTATTCATACTTTTATTGTCGTAGCTTCGGTTCACCGGTGGCATATCTCTTAACTTGATGTTAAAAATACATTTTTAAATGGAGATCTTCAAGAAGAAGTTTATATGGCGCCCCCTCCTAGTGTTTCACATGACTCTGGGTACATTTGTAATCTCAAAAAAGCGTTATATGGTCTCAAACAAACACCTTGTGCTTGGTTTGAGAAATTTTTTGTTGTGATCTTGTCTTTTGGATTTGTTTCTAATAGTCACGATTCTGTTTTTTTTATTAAGTGCACTGATATAGGTCATATCATTATGTCTTTATATATTGATGATATGATTATTACTAGTGATGACAGTGATGGTATTTCAGTTTTGAAGACAGAGTTGGCTAGACAGTTTGAAATGAAAGATTTGGGTTACCTTTGATATTTTCTGGGTATTGAGGTAGCTTACTCACCTAAAAGTTACATTCTTTCTCAGTCAAAATATGTTGTAGATATTCTTGAGTGAGCTAGACTTACTGATAACAAGACTATAGATACTTTCATTGAGGTTAATGCAAGGTATTTTTTTTATGATGGTTTACCTTTGACAAATCCTACTTTATATCATACTATTGTTAGGAGCTTGGTATATCTCATTATTACTCATCTAGATATTGCATATGGTGTTCATGTTGTTAGTCAGTTTGTTGCTTTTCCTACTACCGTTCACTAGGCAGTTATTCTTCGTATTTTGCAATATCTTTGGGGTATAGTTTTTCACAGTCTTTTACTTCCATCCACCTCTTTCTTGAAACTGCGTGCATACTCTGATGTTGATCATAGTAATGATCCCACAAATAGCAAGTCTGTTATTGGTTTATATATCTTTTTAGGTGATTCTCTTATTTCTTGAAAGAGCAAGAAACAATTTATTGTTTCTCAATCTTCAACCAAAGCAGAATATCTTGTTTTATTTATTAAGGGTAGAATAGGAATTTCAATTTAGCCTATATAAATCTCTTTGTATTTAGGTTTAAGCAATACTTCAGAACATTGTAATTAATGAAAACCTTAGCCTCCTTTTCTCTTATGTTCATTTTTTTCGTGTTAATTTGGATTATTTTAATAGGTTTCACCTTATTTTATCTTAAATTAATAGTATGGATAAAACCTCTTATTAAAAACCTAAGATATGATCGGAATATATAGAAAATTAAGAGTTAGTCCTTTTGCCTATTAGCTAGTGACTTCACTTCAAAAAGGGAAAAAAAGTTAAACAATAAGAAGAAAAAGAAAAAGAAGCAAGGCATGTATAAGAAAGTGATATTTTACTATTCTAGCACATTTTGATAAAAATATTTTAAAAAATGATATAGATTAGAAAAGTACTAGGGAAATAATATAGGTTAAACATAACTGCTATTGTGAATAATGGTTATACACAACCATTATTGCATAAAATTTTATGAAGATTCAAAAACCAAGAAATGAGATTCAAGATCCAATTGTCAAGAAAAAAGGAGATAAAGTGATGTGGCATAAGAGAGAAAGATGAAAGAATAAAAATGAAAAGAAAGAATGATTCACCAAGACTTCATTTTCAACACACTCGGTATCTTTTGAAAAATCTCGACGAGATGATTTTAATTACACCTTAAAAAACCACCAAACAAGGTCGTACTTGATGAAGAATTTTGTTCGAGGTTAATATAAAGTTAGTTACGACCTTGTTTAGTGGGTTTTTAAAGATGTAGTTAGTATTGTCTCATCGAGATCTTTCTAATAATATAGGATATGTCAAAAACAGTCTCAGTATATCCTCGGTAACCCATTCTTTCCTTTCCCTTTTCTCTCCCCTCATTTCTCTCTCCTGACATATGACATTATCTTCTCTCTTTTTCTTAGCTATTAGATCTTGAATCTCATATCTTAACATTTGAGTTGATTTTTGTTTAGGTTAATTAATTTGCATGAAACATATATTTTAAAACATGACTAAACAAACGATATTCAGAAATACAGTTATGTTTAAATTGTACTATTTCTAAATATTTTTTCATCCTATATTATTCTCCCAATAATTTTACCAAACTATGTTATTTAAAAATAAAAAAAACCCTCTTCTTAATATATATGTAAATTGGAGTAGTAATTGACGAATTAAAACTAAAATGATGTGTGGGTCGAGGAATGGGTGAGAGGACTGTATGTTGATTGGCACGTGCTGCACATGATTCAACCACCAGTCTAGGCCTTAGAATTTCAGTTTGGAAGCCCGCGTGTGCATGTTCACCCCAGCTAACTTTCCAAATTCTCTGCATACCTTTGGCTAAACTACTTCCTCCACGCGATATCCAAAATTTTCTAAATAATAAAATTTGATTCATAAATAAACTATAATATATAAATAAATAAATAAAAGGACGGTATTTTATTGTAGCTTTTCTATTTAACCTCTCACAAATAAATATTCATAAATAAGCACTGTACACGATGCGAATTTCTTTTCTTGATCAATCAAGTTTTTTTTTTTTTTCACTTTGGTGATCAAGCTATAGGTTTTTTTTCAATTTTGTACTCAGAATTCTTTTGTTGTTCTCCTAGATTTCTTCATATTATATATTTGCACATGCTCAAGGTATGGATAATTATTTCGAGATTAAATGACATATCAATTTTATATAAAAAAGTTTTTTAATTATTATAAAAGACATAATTAAAAAAAATTGCAGAATTATTCTGAACCGATCAATCATTTTATTTTAAAAAAAAACAATAACGGCTATAAATAAATTAGTTTTTTCTATATATATATCTACAAGGTATTTTAAAACTAAAAACAACTTTAAATCATCAACTATAAATCATACTCTTATTTGCGCATTAAAACCTTCATATTCTTGGACAAGAGTATAAATTTTCACACTCACTACACTTAAACACCTTCATACATTCTAAGTGCTATTGAGTGAGTTATAGAGATATAAATTTCAATTGTATTACATATTATTTGTGAGAGTGTTGTTACATTTTAAATAATTATAATCCTTCAAGAGTTTAAGTGAAAAACTATTCGTCATTGGTGAGGTAGATCATCAAGATGAACAATCTTGAAGAGGATTTTTTTCAAGTAGTGAAAAAGAGCGAGGACATTGTGATCTCTTGCTTGAATTAGTAAATTGATCAACTGAGTTGAGTGTAATGACACTTGACAACGTGTAATTGTTTTAGTATTCTTATGCTTTTTAATACACTTACAATAAACTTAGTAAAATGTTTTTTTTTTTTAATGGAGAGTTGCTTTTAGAATAATGATATGATGTTGTTTATGAAAGAAATATTCGGTGAAACATTTTTAAAAAAATAAAAAATAAGCACGTTAAAGTTTTGGTTAGAGAGATTTTTTTATTCTTATTTTAAATCATACATATTTTCTGGGTATATTTTCTAAATGCTTTTGATTTTTATTAAATAAATGACATAGAATAAAATGTTGGATTTATTTTGTTGAAATTAAACATATTAATAAGAAGATGACGAGTTTTACTAGCAAATTATTTTATTTCAATAGTACTTAAATTATTATTCTTCACATAAAAAAGTATTAGTGTTGTTTAATTAAGTTTGAAAAAAATTAAAGGGCTCCTTACATCACATGATTATATATATATATATAAAAGTCATGACGAGTAGGGTACCATATTTATGAAGATATTGATGTGTCACCTTTAAAGCTATGATACAGCTAGTATTGAGCTGTTTATGCCTCTAGGTCGAGACTTTCATGTTTCAAAAGTCTGATGATGAGGCGGCTGTTGATAAAGGGTAAATTTCTTTTTGGAGTTAAAATGTTGTTTGTTTAAAAATTAAAATTATTTTTATTTAAAATTTATTTTTTTAATGTTTTTAAATTGTTTTGATATGTTAATATTTAAAATAAATTTAAAAAATAAAATAAATAATATTATTTTGATGTATTTATAAACGAAAAGCATTTTAAAACGCAATTTCTATCACATTCTCAATCATGCACTTAGCATTCATATCTTGTCGGTAATAACCATGGTTTTTTTTTTTAATCAAACTAGCACACTAAACTTAAAATTTTAGGGGGAATGATACTGTTTGAAAAATATTTGGCGAAATGGTATAGTTTAATCTTGTCGCGCTTCTAAAACGTGATATAAAATAAAATTAAATATCCTATCCCAGATCGAAGAACACATTCCAAGCACAATTTCTTCCTTCCTTTTTTTTAAAAAACGGGATAAAATTTCTGGTATAGTTTTTATATAGGAAAACTTTGTCCAAATTTTGTTAAAATTATAAAAAAATTAACTCTCTAAAATCATAAAGTAAATTAAATTCTAGATTAATAAAAATCATGATTTTATAAACTTTTTCAAGCTCAAAACTTAAGAATCTCCCAAAACAAGATAGTAGTCAAAACAATTGGATAGTTTTCTAAAATATTTATCAAAATGATCTTTTAATTAATATTACGATTATGAACTGCGATACTTAATTAAGTATTACATTTCTGAACTACAACATCTTCAAATTATACTATTTCACAAAAACTTTTTTATCCTATATTATTTTACTATTTATCTGTATTTTTTGTGCTCGAAATAGTTTACCCATGAGGGATCCTATCACTAAAAGCAAAGGATCATAAAAGGAAGTTGCTTGTTTAGGGATTGAAGACATGACTAGCTAGCTAGTAGCCCACCGAATTAAATGAAGTGTCTTGATCAAATATAATTGGTTGGTCACAAATCCGATCCACCAAAATCCAATTTTAATTGGGAATTTAATTAGCTTCTTAATCTCTACATCTTGCGATTTTTCTTTTCTTCATGAAGGTGCTAAGTATGTATTTCACTCCACGTAATCGCATGCACCATCTAGCTAGTACTTAATTTGGTCGGTGATCATAAAGGCTTCCAAATTTGCTCGGTAATCTTCAACACAATTTTTTTTTTTTTTTTTTGCACTCCTTCCGTTCCAAAAAGATTGTATTGAATTTTTATATACATTAAAAACAAGGTAATGTAGCCTTATTTCAATTGCAGGTATCTTGCAAATAATGGAGAAAAAATACATGATATATATATATATATATATATATATATATATATATATATATATTGACTAAGATAATCATTTTGAAGTAAACAAAAACAACTTTTAAATCACGATTTGAAATCTAAAGTAATAACTCACGTACGTTGATTTCAATTGCCATAGGCAGCGTATGTTTTTCAAAGATAATGGTCGAATCAAAACAAAGCTTAACTACTTGGCGTTTTATATTGAATATTTTGAATATTTAGAAACCGTTTTGCGATGTAAATCGTATTCTCAAAATTTTTAAATTTTTTTTATTAAAATTTAATATATATTATATATTTTGGATCGTTTTGATATGCTAATATCAAAAATAATTTTTAAAATATTAAAAAACATTATTAACTTGTATTTTAATATAAAAATTTATTTAAAAAGTAATTATAATCACATTAATGATGATACTCTTAAAATCTAATTTGTAATTAGTCGTTAGACCCAACAAAATGATCCATGATTGGAGGAAGGCGTAAGCTGCGTCACAGGGAGCATGTAGGGGCTGCCGTTGCTGCCTCCAAGCCTAGGATTCCTGACTAAGATTATACACGAAGTTTTTAAAAGTATTTATAAAATGCATTTTTATTATTTTTTATATATGTCTAACAAATAAGATTTTGAGCTATTTTTATTTTGTATTTAGAATTTTTTTTTTGTTAAATGGTGGCAATTTTTTTCATAAAATATAATTGACAAGTATATTTTACTTGTTTATCTAAGATTATCATCCAAATTACTCATATGCTCTGGGCTCCATCGGATATTATTTAAAAGAAAAAAAAACTAATGATTTAAAAAATAAAAAAAAATTAAATTTAAATAAAAAATAAATTTTTAACAAACACACACCAACCTTCTGCCAAAAAAGTTCAAAATTATTGATAGCCTGCTCATTGACTATTTTGTCCTTTCATGACATAAAATGGTGGGGAAGGAGTCCTTTTCAACTCTTAAAATTGGATCATTAAGAAGGTGGGGGGCCCATTACGATAGACATGGGGTGCCAAAATATAACTAGTTGGGCAGTGCCACATCTGGCGATGATAAGATTTTGAGTGGTTGGAGTTTAGCCAAGTGCCCTCCTGATAACTGACCAGATCAGCAAGAAGTGGGGTACACGCTCCAGAGATGAAAGTGGGTCGTGCAAATTTTATTCGGAGGTATGGAACAAACAGGTCAAAGGAGAATGTGGAGAGTTAGTTGGCCGTACCATCCCTTGTATAATATACTCATGACTATCTATGGAGAGCCTCTCTCTAACTTTACAAAGCCCTCCTAATAATCCACAAACAAATAACCAATCAAATCCCACGAGACAAATCCATAATGCTAAGAGTATTTTGACGGAGAGATTGTTTTTATTTATTTTTATTTAAAAATAATTAAAATAATATATTTTTTATTTTTTAAAATTTATTTTTATTATCAACACATCAAAACGATCAAAAATATCAAAAAAATAATTTAATTTTTTTTAATTTTTTAAAAGCACTATTAAACTGTAAAAACAAATACTACTTAAATTCATAATAAAAATATATTAGATTGGTAGCCTCCACGATACAGTGTGCCATGAAAAAAAATTTAACTAGAAAAAAAATTGAGGAGACAATTGTGTGTTTTAAAGAAATGAAAAAACTTGATAATCAAGTAAAATCTTGATTAATTTGATAATATAATAAAAAATTAGACACCACCAACAAATAATTTTTTTTAAAAAAATATTGTGTCGATTAAAGCTAGGTTAACATGCGAAACTCATGACTAGACACATGAGATTGTGATAACCCTATAAAATGATGGTGTTAGCAAAAATCATTTGTAAAAAAAAACTTGGAAAAAAAATCTAAGTCAACTAGGTTCAATCTTTGAACATGTGAATCAAAAAGTTAACAAAATCTTGATTAATAAAATATTGAAAGATGAGATCGGAAAAGAAAGTTTCAATAAAAAAAATTAAAAACAAAACAAATAACAATAACAAAATAAAGACCAAATCTAACATAAAATAAAATAAACTAAAATATTGAGGGATGCAATTGAAAAAATTATCCAATTAAGAGAAAGATATAAAATACCGAAAGATGTAATTGAAAAGATAATAATTAAAAAATCAAAATAAAAAAAATGAGGACCAAATCTAAAAGGTGAAAAAAATCAAAGGAAGATTAGATTGAAAGAAAATTCCAATTCTATAAATAATCTAAAATAAAATAAATAGCAATAAAAAAATAAATATAAAAAAAAAATTAATTGAAGAATTGCTTTAAAAATATGTAGGGGTTGGCTCTGCAACCGAGGAGGAGGGAGGAAAAAAACTACCACCAACGCAAAACTTGACATATTTATTTCCACACATGGTGCCCAGGAATGGAGACGACTCCACGAGGATTAAAATACAGTTGTGGAAGTTAAAGTATAGTCACCAAACGGAGGTGTACGCGTCATCCAAAGACCACAACAAAACTCACTCGTATTTGTGTTAGTGCCATATCCAACCACTTTTTAAAAATTAAATAATATTTTATTTATACTAAAAATATAAAGATGAAAATACTGAAGTATCTCTTTTAAAACTCGATAATTAAAAAAATAAAATGACAAAAACACCTTTACCATGATAAAAACAATTCTAATTAAAAAACATTGAGGTAATTTTATGGTGTAATTAAAAAAAGTCAAAAGTAGCCGTGCCTTTCCATGCTTAAATTTCTGCTTCCAAGAGCATATTAATACTTTCAGCGTGCAAATAACAAAAAAGAAAATATATATTATTCCCCGCTTTCAATGTCAATTATATTAATTATATTTCGCAGAGATAAAATTATCATTTCATTGTTTTAATTCAAAATAAAAATAAATCCATGCACACAATAATAAATGCTTTACTAGGAATCCTTTTAGTTTCTTTTTAATTAATGTACTATCATAATAAATAATAATAATAATACTAAATGTTGTATAAAAAAACTATATTCACGTAAAATAAATAAATAATAAAAGAGTTAGTTGAGATTTTCCCTCACTCTGCTTCCTGCACCCTTTTCTTATTATGCCCAATGCGCAAATATTGCCTCCCAGTTCACTTGCAGGACCATTTAAGACAACACATACCCTCTCTCTCTCTCTCTATCTCTCATGGCTTTTTAACAAGGGAACTGTTCATTGTGTCCAACCACCTTATTACTCATTCAAAAACTAGAGAGAATGCTTTTTTTTTTTTTGTAGGTTTGTTTTTAGCTGGAAAAACTGAAGCAGTAGTTTAAAAAGACAAGCTGGTGATTATGTTATATATCTCTAGAAATACAAGTCTGAGAGAATCACTTGTCATCTGTTGAATTGAGTCAAGGATTTCTCGTCTCCAAGGTCAAGTTCTCTCATTCCGTGTCACGTTTTTCAGTTTCTTTATTAAAAGTTTGGTAATTTTCTCACGAACTTCTTGGTTCTGCAAATGCAGGTTATAGATTGATTAGTGTTGTAAACTGAGATAGTACGTAGTAAATGAGATCTTGCGGAAGCATTGAAACTCCTTACTAGTTTCTTACTTATAGCCATTCTGGTTAGTTTCCACTACCTCTTGCTCTTTTCTGCCTTCTTTTAGCTAAAACCTGTCTATGGTTTGTGTTCGTGTTCTCTCTCTTCTTAAGATTTCTGGTCTTTGAACCTTTTCTACAGCCCTTTGTTCTTTTTTCAGATTACGGAGAATGTTTTATTTAATGTTAAAAACTATACTGGTTTTCGTGGTAGTTCCACTAACTTTTAAAGATAAACACTTTCATTACAATACTTGAATTTTGCTGTAATTTTTGGGAGCTAGTGCTTGTAAAAAAGATCCTATCTTTCTGGGTCCTTTTTGCCTTTTCTGTTGAATAATTTTTTTTCTTAAAAAAACAATAATAAAAATTGGTTATAGATTTGGCTAATTTGAGAGCCTAGAGATTAAAAGTGCACCCACGTCCAGATGAATGTATTTTGCAAGCTGGGGAGCTTAAAGGCTTATGAGAGATGTTGATGGTTTCGAAGAGAAGATCCCAAGTTTTCTTATGCTTCGTCAGCCTATATCCCAAATTTTTATTGTTTTAGGAAGGTAATTATGAAGATTCATGGTCACTAGTGGAATATCAGAAGTAACCAAATGATACAGCCTGAGCTTCTCGTGGATATTAGGTAACCGTAAGTAGTGATTGCAAGGGGAAATCGCAATAGTAGATGTTTGATGTGATTTTTTGCCTAATTGTAGTGAGTGAATTTGCAACAATAATTGGGCAGTCAAAGCAAAATTTTTAGTTTTTCTTCATGTTGATGGAAAGCATTGCTTTAGCAATGCACAAGTAAGTTCTGAGATTGTGGAGACTGAAATGAGTTTTTCTATGCAACCAGAGACCAAAGATTCATTCAAGTCCTTATCATTTAGAGGGGTTTTTGAAGAGATTCTTTTACATTCAACAGATGTGTTTATATTGCCCATCCCATCCACTCACGGTTGTTTTGTTTGTTTCTCTTTTGTGAGTATTCCTTGGATTTTTGCCAATGTTTTACTTACTGAGGTCCTCTTCAAATTGTATTTTCTATCAAATTAGGTACATCGGGAACAACTTAAAGCGCTCATATATATGTTTAATTGGACTGGTGTTCTTGGAAATGTTTCCATGGTTGCACCTGCTATTCATGTTTTAATTGGAAAGGTTTAACTTTTTCTAGAAGACGATTTCTATATTCCCCAAATTGGAAGAAGTTGAATCATTCATGATGGAGTTGTTTGGGAAATTAGTCCTATGTTTTACCTCACTTTCCACTCGCATAAAACATCAGTAATAGAAATGAATAACTGAGAGTTGCAGAGAGATGTTCTTAGGACTAGTTTGTACTTTACTTTGCACCTTTTAACATGTTTTCTCCATTCGTAAAGAATAAACAAGACAGATTATAGAATACTCCATTAATATATGAAATGAGAGCAAGTGTCTTCGGTTCAATGCTATTATATATTGAGATAGTGCACAATGAGTCATGGATGATGATTTTTTTGTTATTGTTGTGCTATTTATGGCGTGGATCTATTCTACCTACTTGTAAATTTAGTCATCAAATTATATTTGCCATCAATATAATTTCAGTATAATGCAGGTCTGAGAAGTTAGCGAGGCTGAAGCCAACTCAAACAAACAGAAGTAGTGCTTTCCTGAGTGTCTCCAAATCATGTTTCCATCTCTGCGGCCTTATCACGTTCTGTTGGCATTCAGTTGAATGTGAGTTGAGGTTTAAGAAGATAGGACTTCCAAGTTTCCCTCGATGTTGAAATGGCTGTTGCTTACACGTTTGCCTGTAAATTATAGTTGACATTCCAGATATTTATTGAAAATGGAGATCAAGGAATCAGAGAGGGTGGTTATAGCTAAACCAGTAGCTTCCAGGCCTAGTTACTCAAATTTTACGTCTTTCTCAGAGTTGCTTGCGGGTGCCATCAATACCACACCCTCTAATGTTTGTTCTGGAACAGCAGTTGCTGCCATTAGACCAAAAACAGTGAGGTTCAGGCCAATGGTGAATCGTGCTCCAGGTGCACTGGTTTCTTCACAGGTGATCACGTAGCTCTTCTGAATGCCCTTTTCCATTATGAATTCTTGCCTTCTGAACTTGATGTTCTTGGACACTTTCAGGCTGGACTCTCTGGAACAGCAGTTAGCAATTCGTTTAATAAAGTTTCAAGTACTGATAGCAAAGCCACTATCATATATAAACCACAGGCAAAGCTTGTGTCAAAGGCAACTGTTTCTCTACTGGCGAATATGGTCAGTAGCAAAATTCTACCCATTTTTAACATCTGCCATGGTAGTCTAGCAACTGCTGTTTGTATTTTTTTTTTTGTCAGACACTAATGCAAGAGTTTCTTTTGACCAGGGAAACTTCAATACTAATTCACAACAAATGTTACAACCAGTTGAGACTCGTCCTCAGCTTTCAAAACCAGATAAACACAATTTCTCATCCCATCTTACCTCAAATCTTCATCAGAATATTCCATCCCCTGCAGAAGCAGACCACACAACTGAACCCTTAAGGTTAACATCTCTGAACCAGGAGGAGGATCCAAAAACTTTATCTCATGCATCTAATGGGGACCGACCTTCATATGATGGTTATAATTGGAGGAAATATGGACAAAAGCAAGTAAAAGGAAGTGAATATCCACGGAGCTACTACAAGTGCACCTATCCAAATTGTCCAGTGAAAAAGAAGGTCGAAAGATCATTTGACGGGCAGATTGCAGAAATTGTCTACAAAGGGGAACACAACCATTCAAAGCCTCAGCCTCCAAAGCGCAACTCATCAGGAACACAAGGACTATCTGATGGCAATGCTCCAGATAGGAACAGCATCCCATTATGGAGTAATCAACTCAATGAAAGAAATGAAGGCTCTGAAGGTAGAGAAGAAAATCAGAATGGAATTGGATTACCAGTGCATTCAATTTATCAGGGTAAAGCTCCACCATCTTATGATCCTGCTGGAACCGGCACAATTAATGCTGGTACGGGAACTTCTGATAACTCATGTGGTGTCAGCGGGGAATGTGATGATGGAAGCAAGGGATTGGAGGGAGCCAGTGATGAACCTAAAAGTAAAAGAAGGTAAGAGATAAGCTACTCGTGAATAGATTTGAAAATCAGCTACTATAGGCGTTCACCTCACCATTAAAAAGAAAATAATTCACTTTCACTGTGTTGTTTTGTGCTAAATTGGATCATCAAAAGAAATAATCCAAGTTAGTTTTATGCCAACTTACCTTTGCTTCTTCCTCCCACCCTTCACACCCTTACCTCACTACACTAAACTCAATAAGCTTTTGCCATGGCCTGATGCCTGTTTAATTTTACTACATACATCACCCTTGAAATTATTCTCTTCATTCTTATGTAATGGAAATACTCTCTCTTCTTATAGGAAAACTGAGATACAATCCACTGAAGGTGGCATGTCAGGGGAGGGAGTACAAGAGCCCCGTGTAGTGGTGCAAAGTTCCACAGATTCTGAGATTCTGGGGGATGGTTTTCGATGGAGAAAATATGGGCAGAAGATTGTGAAGGGGAATCCATATCCCAGGTTGAGACCTAATGACTTGTTTGAGATGTATATTGCAAGCTGATCTTCTTCATATCTGATTCTAATATGGCCTTCAAAAACCTCTGGAAGACAAACGTTTTTGGTTGTTTTCATAATATTTGATCAATCCCACACATATTTGCATTAGGATATAGGGACATCATACCACTGCTACAGTTAGGTTGTTTCTGGATGATTAGTCACCTCCTAATCTCTTTGATTGAGGTTAACAGACCCTCCTTATGTTTTCTAGTATATCCATGGACTTGTTGCATTTTTCCAGTGTGATACTTTCCTCGAATTTTGCTCACAGCACATTAAAAACCATCTTGCAGGAGTTACTATAGATGTACCAGTATCAAATGCAATGTTCGCAAGCATGTGGAAAGAGTATCAGATGATCCAAGAGCTTTTATTACAACATATGAAGGAAAACATAACCATGAGATCCCTCTGAAGAGCACAAACCTAGCAGCCTTTGAACCTGATTCACGGGCACCTACTACTAGAGTCAAGCAGTGATCTCAGCCATGGAAGGATATGATATCGAACTTGATGCTTTCTCTGGCGCAGAAATCAGAAGAGTATGAGGGCTCCGGAAAAGCTAAATAACATGACAATCAAAAACAAAAACAAAGCTGTTTCAGTTACGGAGGCTTCTTCATGATGTCAGTCTTGTGTTGGTAATGAGAATTATCGAAACAGGCTGTGTCGTTTTCATTTCATCTTTTCTCTTTGCTGCCGATCATAAGCTTATGAATACATTTCCCCCCCTCTTTCAGGTATTGCCTTGGCTAATCCTTTGTGTACAACTTTCCGCAAAGAAGTTAATAACAATTTTCAGGCACATAAATATTTCGATACTTGAATAAATAGTACTTTCTCAGTATGTTCAACTACATAAACAGATGATTACTACTCGCACATTCTGATTTCATTATGGTGACATTGCATGTAATTAAGCATTGAAGCTCCTGCTAAATGTCTTTCCAATCATCTTCAGCATTAATAACTACGTTAACTGTCCTAAGTTTTGCGGTCCTATTATGTCTGCAAACTGCAATTAATCATTATATGCAGGACTCTGAGTTGAACCTGCAAGGTCGTGTCTGCGAGCTAGATGGTGAGCTAGACTCGTACTTTGAACAGGTTTTAATTTTATATAATATGTTGGAGTTAAGAAAGAAGACGAAATGATTTTGCAAACAAGACATCAAAGATCATTGCTAAAGTTGGAGAAAAACTTCAAAGCCTTTTATGGCTGCGTTACTGGATTGATGGCTTTACACTAAACAGTATTTTTATTTAATATTAAAAAAATAATATGTTTGATAAAATTGATAAAAAAAACAATATTCAATTAAAAAAATAATTTAATCGAGTTCAAGTAAACAAATTAAATTTATGACTCGGAATATTTTTTTATACTTGAGATATAAGATTTTTTTTATATGAAATATTTTTTTAAAAAGAAAAATTAATCAAGCCAATCGCAGGAAACTAAAATAGCAAAAACAAGTCTAATACAAAAATAACAAAAAAAAAAGCTTTTTCTTTATCTTAAATTGAAAGAAGAAATAGATTATTGATGATAAAATATAAAATGTATTTTTTTTCCTAGAAATAGATCATTGATGATAAAATATAAAATGTATTTTTTTTCCTCGTAATTTAAGGGGTCAAACATGCATTAAATAGGTCATATTGATGGAAAAAAACCCGTTAATGAAGGTAATTATTTGACACTAAAATTAAATATTTTAATAGTTAGAATTAGTGTCGACCGAAATTTTTTCTATCAATGGAATTTGACAACTTCTTCTCTTTCTTTTCTTTCAACCTAAAAATTAAATAATAATAAAAATAAAGTTTTGTATTAGAATTGAATTTTAAAAAACACAAGTGACTGAAAAGGTATCATTTGAAAAATTAAAGGATTAAAATGAACTTTTCACACTAATTGTCCTTTAATTTTGCAATTTAAAGACTCATCCGAGAAAACAAACTTTGGAGATGAAAATGAAATTTTTTTAAAAAGACTGCTTTAATCCACAGAAATTTCACAGTTGTTTTTAATATTTTGTTATCGAAATATCAAAGATCTCTATCGTGGTCCCAGCGGAACAGTGTAGAGAGCGAGAGAGAGAGAGGGGCGGGAGGATTTAGCTGGATCATGTTTTGGGGCAAAACCAAGTCAAGGATTGGTGATATTAAAAACCTGTGAAGTGTCCGTGATTTTGACGCCGCCTGACCGCCTGCCTGCCTGCCCGCCGGCCGGCCTGATCCTGTTCTTAGAAAAAAGTGTTTTCGTTGGTGGTCACGTATTTTAGGACGTGCCTGTCTTACACTTTGAATCCAACCATTTGGCACACAAAAAGGTTTTTCTTTTTCAAAAACAATAACTTCGAATTAGGTTAGAGGACGACGACGGCGACCCCACCCCTCCTCTTTTCCTCTTCCATGACATGACTTTCTAAATACAAACAAAGAGAGAGAGGTTTTCATTCTATTCTTGAAACAAACTACACGAAGACGGAAAAAAATAATATAATTTGATTAAAAAGAATTAAAATGATATATATGATATTTTAAATAAAATAAATTATAAAATTTAATTCTTAATAAATCTATTGTTCAACAATAAAATTAAAAAAAATTATCTAAGAAAAACCAGAACAGATGTAGAATATTGTAGGCAGAATTTTGGAATAAACTAAGATTTTGAATAAAATGAAATTTATTTTATTTTGATTTTTGATTTTTTTTTTATTTGACTAGAACGAAATATGCCAGCCAGAATTGAAACAAGATGATGGTGGGGTTCGATGAAGCCGTCAGCAGCCTGCTTATTCCTGAAACGAAATAAAAGTGAGTAAATACATCCTCCTTTTTTACTTCCATACCCCTGCATCATACGCTTGCACAAACCTCTCATCTAAACCGTCCATTTTTATTGACTGACAGGCCTGACAAAGGAATATTCGATGCTCGTGGGACCCGTGATCAGTAGACCGTGATATCCCCTTGAAAACGCTACCGTTTCGTAAGAACATGGCCCAAACAATACCGTTTCCTCCAATCACCAAATATGAAAAAGAAAAGAGCACGGACAGAGAGCGCGCTTGTTGGGCTTCTTCAACTTCTCTCTCCATATCATCAACGTCCATGGCCACTGTGTATCAATCAGTAAAGTCGCTTGAGTTATCTTTAGCTAGTGCTTAAACTGTGTAGATAGAGAGTGATAGGTTTGAGAGAGAGCAATGGAATGGATACCATGTTCTGGTATATCAAAACGGGCTACAAAGAACAAGAAAAACAACGACAACAACAACAAGAATAGGGTGATCGTGAACCAGAAACCACTTGATCAGACCAAAACCTCTCCAGGTTTGTCTTTAAATCTTATACTTCAGGTTTTTCTTATGATTTTCTGAATATACTAGGATTTGGTTATTTTTATTTTTTTATTGATTATGAATTTTTTTTTGCCTTTTCTTATCTGGGTGTCTTCTTAATTGATCAGAGATTTTGTCTCCTTGTTCTGAGCAAAGTCAAAGAACGTTCGGTGATTGACTATTCACTCGTTTGTTCGATAATGTTACTTTGTTTTTCATTCTAAAGATTTTACTTTGTTTTATAATTGCAAGTATTTCTAGCCAATAAACTAAATCTTAATGATAACTTTCAGACAGCTCTTAATAGCTTAACTTGTTTTAGCAATCACTAATTCATTATCCTTCTTTGTGTTTTCCGATACCTACGAAGTACTATGGTTTCATGGATCCTCGCGTTTTTTATTCTACATGGACTTGATTTTATTTTAGATCACAAATTACGAGTTCCATTGTGAGGATGAGTGGGTGCTATAAGATTGTTTGCTGTTGCCTTGTGAA
The DNA here is from genome assembly GCA_019202695.1 of Populus x sibirica. NCBI lineage: Eukaryota > Viridiplantae > Streptophyta > Magnoliopsida > Malpighiales > Salicaceae > Populus > Populus x sibirica. The sequence continues at coordinate 1,471,514 of JAGMVL010001159.1, forward strand.
CAGGGACAGTAATGTTTATAAATTTTTGTTTTCTTTGGATCATTACAAGAATTCATTTGCTTGTTGGTGTTTGTCCTAATACGTGTTTGCTTTTGAGCTGTTGATGGTTGTGGTTTGGTTTCCTCTATTGGTTTGGTTTCCTCTATTGGTGGAAACCCTACTTTGACACTTTCCAAATCATTTATTGTCTTCATCCTTTTCTCCCCCGTTTGTGTTTGCAGAGAGATTGAGGAATGACTACCCTTTGCGTGTTAAGGGGGAGTCTAAAAATGGAGGGTCTGATAGCACTACAGCACAGACTTTTACATTCCGTGAATTGGCATTTGCAACTAAAAACTTTAGAGCGGAATGTCTTTTAGGTGAGGGAGGTTTTGGAAGAGTGTATAAAGGATTTCTGGAAAGCACTAATCAGGTTGGTCAACTTCTTACTTTATGTAAAGAACGAGTCAGATTTCCAAGCAGCGTGTAAGTCTTGCATATTTTAATTCGTGCTGCTAATCTCATGGTTCTTATTATTTCTTCTAAAAGCTATTTTTTGGATCCCACATGCACCATTCTTATAGAAGCTTAGCGTGTGAGATTTGATTATTAACTTGTTAAAAAAAATGGGGCTTCTATCATGAATATGACGTGTATGGTGAAAGGTGAATCTCTCTTTTTTCTTTGGTGCAGGTTGTGGCCATCAAGCAACTTAATCGTAATGGTTTGCAAGGGAACAGGGAGTTCCTAGTTGAAGTGTTGATGTTAAGTCTACTTCACCACCCTAACCTTGTTAATCTAATTGGTTATTGCGCTGATGGAGATCAAAGGCTTTTGGTTTATGAATACATGCCTCTAGGATCTTTAGAGGACCACCTACATGGTATATACATTATGTTCTTTTTTATTGGCATCTACTTTTTAATTTGGCTGTTGGGCTGAATCGAATCTTTTGCAGAAGTTCCACCTGGTAAGAACTGGCTTGATTGGAACACAAGAATGAAAATAGCTGCTGGGGCAGCGAAAGGATTGGAGCACTTGCATGATAAAGCTAGCCCCCCAGTTATATACCGAGATTTAAAATGTTCCAATATTTTGCTTGATGAAGGTTATCATCCCAAGCTATCAGATTTTGGCTTGGCTAAACTGGGTCCTGTTGGGGATAACACCCATGTATCTACTAGAGTTATGGGCACCTATGGATACTGTGCACCAGAATATGCAATGACTGGGCAACTAACTCTGAAATCAGATGTTTATAGCTTTGGGGTTGTTCTACTGGAAATCATTACAGGGCGGAAGGCAATTGACAATTCAAAAGCTACAGGGGAGCAGAATCTGGTTGCATGGGTATGGGATCCTTAACTTTATCATTTTATTATTGTTGAAGAATAAGTTTTGCGACCCTGCTTGGTCCTGTTGAGATCTATGATCCCTTATTTTTTCCTGCCATTATCATTTCATCAGTCTGCACAACCAGTCACTGGTTCTGGGAGGTTGGTATAAGGTTTTCTAGACAATATTATTCACTTAAGAGGGTGTTCTCTATCACTGATTGTTCTGTCAAACAAATATATGCTATGTACAAAGTCTAGAGAAATCATCGTCTTCGTCGTCGTCGTCGTCGTCGTCGTCGTACTTCCCTTGAGTGGGAGTATGATGGGGGTCACCACCCATCCAACTGACATTTATGCCAGCCGCAATAAAAACCAAGCAGACAGGCTGTGGTGCTAATTTTGTGAGTCAGACTAGATAAAATAGATAAGAGTTACTAACATACTAGGCATCCCATTACTATTACTAAATATATTATATGACATGTGGTTGTTTTCACGGTTCATATGACCAATGAAATTGCTCTTTTTTTTTTTTTTTTTTTTTAACTGTTTCAGCCATCGGACATTTTTAATTGTGAATTCATCCTTCAAAGTTATATAATTATGGTTTTATAGGTTGATGTGTTATTTGATTTGTATTTTTTCATATACACAAAGTGTTTAGGAATTTTTTTATTGTTATAAGAATATTTATTCATAATATTGGCATATTCTTCTACTACAATAAAAATTAATTTAGAATCTCATTCACTGCTTAGTGCAAGTTATCAACATGTCAACCAAGTGTGTGCACTTCTCTTGCTTCACATTTCTCTAATTGTGCGACAGTGGTCTGTGGTATATGGCGACAACATCTATATGTTAATATTTTTGCCATAGAAAACTAATGATAAAGGTTATGTCAATGCAAAATTACAAACGAACTTTGACTTTAGCGTGTCATCACATGTATAATCTTACACTCTTTTTTCTATAATTTCAATCCGATGTTGATTCGTTTTTCATTGAATTTGTGGTGGATGGCTGGTGAATACAATGCTTTAAATGTTTTGATACTAATGATGACCCTGATAGAGGCTGAAGGCCATATTAAAATTTGCAGTTATCTTGTGCCAGTAATTACCTAGAGGCACTTTGAAAAAAAAAAAACCCGACTCTACCTGCAGTCAACAAATGTTCACTGAAACTACCAACAATTTTAACCATGAAATCCAAAAATTTGATCACATCCTTGGTAATCCATTTACTCCCCCTTAATAATCTTGTGCACTTATCATTGATGAGAATTGTGTAAAGGTGGTGATTTGCAGCTTGATTATGCATATTTGATCTTTTACTTCTATTACAGGCAAGACCTTTGTTCAAAGACAGAAAAAAATTCTCAGACATAGCTGATCCAATGCTTCAAGGTCAGTATCCTCCAAGGGGCTTGTACCAAGCTCTTGCTGTTGCAGCAATGTGTGTTCAAGAGCAGCCTAATATGCGCCCGGTCATAGCTGATGTTGTCACAGCTTTGACCTACCTTGCTTCTCAAAAATATGACCCTGATGCAGAGACAGGCCAGAGATCCCGCTACCCCCCTGCCTCGCCTCCTCCTAGAGCAAAGAGGGGTGGTAAAATTCAATGGTAGTGGATATGAGAGAAATCAAACAAGGAAATTAACATTGCTTTATCCTTGTGTGCATGTAACTGAGATTTAGAGTTCCAAGCAGACTCCTTGCCCGACTTACTGCCAAGAAAAGTCGTGATGGATGCATAATGGATTGTATTATGAGTAAGTAGTTTCCTTTCGAATCCATGTGGATCACAACCTCACAAAGCTCCAGAGTTCCATTGTCAGCTCATTTCTCATTTTTTTCCTTCCTATCAAATTTTGTATCATTCTAGATCAGCACATTTCCCTACTCCAGTTATTATCAGGAGATACTGGAACCTGGGTTGTTGTGATCCTATAAATATATCTGGCTGTATAGCTCTGCCATGTATTTGACCCGTGCCGAATATAACAGTTTGAAGCACGATGATATTGCAATATTGGATTGATGTTCTCATGGAAAGGGTTTTTTTTTTTTAAAAAAAAAACTTGCTTTAATGGCATGGTAACAGATGGTGGGCGTTATTTATTCACATTCTCAGAACATGTCATGCATATCAATCTTCTTGTAGTTGTAAAAAAAGGAACAATCTGAGATGGCCAAGGGCAACATGGAACCCAGCAACTATTAGCATTTGTTTCACCTGAAACGTGGTGGCATGGTAGCATCACAAACAATAAAACATGTTAATGATCTTACTACATCCGTACAGCATCCTAGCGCCAAAATCTCAACATATTTTTTTCCAGCCCCAAGACCGACCATCACATGTGGCGTCTGTCGCGACTGTGGATCTTTTGTCTCATGAAGGTTTAAAAACATGTCAGAGAGCAAAACGGATCCACCAGGAACTCTTGCACATATAAATTCATCATGTAAGGGCAAAGAATTGTCTAATTATTTTGATTTGGCATCGATGCAGATACAAGGCTCCTTTACTCCGACCTATCTGTCCATGTATAATTACAGACACAAATCAGTGAGTTCTTGAGCAACAGGTGCGATATTGCCGGGAATGAATGGTGTAAAAGTCGTCTCGTAATTCCCTCCTACCCCTCTTCTTGGTTGTTTCTACCTTTCTACGAAGTGCTCGAGTTTTTCCCCTCTTTGCTAGATTAACTGGTGCCAGAATCATCATTAGTCGGTTTGTCTTTGTCCTGCCATACAAATTTTATAAATGTTAAGCTGTCAGATTGAAAACAATCACAATGCATTGTGGCTTAAACTCCAGCCACAACTCGATTAAGATTGTGTTTCTTTTTTTCTTTCAAAAATCGCTTTTGAAAATTATTGAATTTTTTTTATGATTTTAGATTGTTTTGATGGACTAATGTCAAAAATAAATTTTTTAAAATAAAAAATAAATTATTTTAATACATTTCCAAGCAACTTTAAAAAATAATCGTTACCCCAATCCCAAACACTACCTAAATGCTTTCTCCATTGGAAAATCTTAGACTGAAAAAGACAAAAAAAACCCAGGGGGACAATGAGATTGGCAAGTTACACTCCGCAGTTAATGGTCCAAAATTGCGGAGGATTCTCGTCTTTTGCATATTTCAGCACAGAAATTCTAGTAGTGAATGCTTACAAGTAGATTTAACCTCTCTCTCTCTCTCTCCACATGATTAGAGGTTGTTTTTTGAGCATTAACAGTCATGAGAAATCAGGTGTGTACTGTTTATGTGCAAAAACTTACCTTGTTCCGGTCACGCCAGCCGAGGCCAAATAGGCCTATCCTTCTTCTGGGACTTTCCACAGAGGAGCTCACTGACCTGTAAATGAGTTAGAAAAAAAAAAAATTGCAGCTCATGATAAGAACACAAATGAAGGAGCACACGTAATACCCCTGTGTGCCCAAATTGAGCTAGTGGAGAAAGGATATACTTGCAAGTGAAGAAATCTAGGAGCTAAAAGTACGACTTGATGAATCAATGGATTTCATGGCACTAGGAACGTGCTTATAAAGTGCGCTGGAAAATCACAGCATGCAAAACATGACTAGATGCATTACCGCTGCGGTCCACACATGAAAATATTAAGCTTGCCAGAAAACCCGACCCTGATTCATAGGACCTTTCGAGAATTTTTAGGATGTTTCATTTTTATGCTGTGATTGACAGTTGGCTACATTTGTTGAAAGGACTATCATGAAAACCTATTAGATCTTATCCATGAGGAAGTAAACATTCATAAGAAACACAGATTTCTCGTGTACCTTGGTGAAGATTGTGCCTTAGCTTTGCCAGACTGGTACTGTATGGTAGCCTCTAACACTGATTCAGCCATGACCACTCTCTGTTCCATCTGAGCAAGTGAAGCCATAGCCTTCTCATATTTTTCCTGCGCACATAACTTTATTGTGAATCAATATAGTTGTGTAGTTCAAAGACAGAAAGTGACATATTATGCTGAGTTCTTGGATCTATGTTGGCAAGGAGAGAAAAATGGAACAACCTCCTCGATAAAAGTTCCAGCCTACCTCATCATATAGCTCTTTTTTTTCCCCACAGCAATGGGTGACAGTTTAAAACAACTGGATGAAGGACCAGATAAATATTATGCTAAGTTCTCTGGAGAATGAAATTAATTTCAAGCTCTGATCTATGCTCAAGACTTCCTGATATGAATTTAATCCTTAATTACCAAAATTGTGTTCGGCACAGTAGTTCTATCTTTTTAATCAAACTGAGTTATCACATGAAGAACATTATCATAGAATAAAACCATGACCCTGACCAAGATCAAGATCCAGGGTGAACAAAAACTGCTTGACGGAAAAAAATGCCTCCCAGTGTCATTAGCTTCTCGATAAGATCTATTTCATTTTGATAGGATAGGAGAAGGCATGCCTCTGTATTCTAGAAATTTAACTTCGAAAATAAAATAGGTACTTTCTCAAAACCCAACAAAGAATTCAGTACTCTTTATTTCGATAAATGTAAATCTATGGTCTATTGTAATCTTGTATAACAAGAACCTGAAACACATTTACTGCATATCTTTGTGCAGCTGCATCTTGCTCAGCCCCTATTCGAGCTTCTTCAGTTATCTTCTGTTCTTGCTCTACCCGCATCAGGACCTACAGATAATGCGAATAATATACATATTATACATAATAATATACATATTATAAATGAGTTCCTAATATTATATAGAATAGGAATCCTTTTTCCATAAACACATGATAGGGTATGTATTTTTACTCACTAAAAAAATTAGAAATCATGGAAAAATATTGGGAAATATTAACCTTAAGCATTGCGGCTTCTTGTTCTTTCTTATTGGCAAGGGCTTGCCTTAGATCAGCTACCTCTTGCTCCAACTGCTCAACCTGCAGAACAAATTTTAGTTTCGCAGCAAGTAGAGTGGCTTGAGGCTAAAAAATGGATAGACTTTGTGACTAGCTCCTAAATTGTGGACATTTATAACGAACTTTTATATCAGGCTTCTCATTCTCAGCTTTGCATCAATCAACCAGTCAAGTAAACATGGTGGGAGACTAGAATGGGGTGATACTAATTATAATTTGAATATACAACAAATTTAAGTCTTATGCATTGGAGCTCCATGAATACAGAAAGTCAATCGACTAGTTTACCATCAAAGAGGAAAAAATATGACACCAAATTGAGGGTACCAAACTACACAAGTCGAGAAAATCTATGTAAATGGTTCAATAAAAATTCCAAAAACAACACAAAACACTTACGAGCAGAGGGAGGAAAGTGCTTTGCATGTATACCAGAACATGTATCTATTTTGTCATGTATTCAGAAGCAATAATGGTTGTTTGAATCAACTTTGAATATACCTTTGCACTCAATTGCCGTCGATTATCTTGTTGGACCATCTCCATTAGAGCTGTCTCAAGCTCCTCGGCTCTGGAAAAGAAAAAAAATTCAAGCAGAATATTAGAGGCAAGTAAACCATGAATTTTAAACAAAAGATAGGCTCCTACATTGTGCACCTCATTTTTGTTGTGCTTTCTTCATCAAATATGATCCAGAGAAAAAGTAAAAATGCATCCCAAAAGATTGCAGAAATTAGAAGGCACTAACCTGAGTATGGCAGATCTTTTCTCCTCCATCAATCTGCACAACTCAACCTTTAGCCAAACCACCTGCACAAAAGCTGTTAATTGCTGAAATTTAAATGAGAGGGAAGTGAATGGAATGAATTTCCCACACAATCACAAGTAACATTATTAAGCCTCAAATAACTTTTGCAAATATAATTGGAAATTTTAACCAGGAAAATGTTAAATTAGGGAAAGCACAAAAATTGTCAGCTATCACAGGAATAGAAATTCATCAAAATAAAGCAGCACCAAAGGATGGTATTTGTGAATCTTCAAACATGGATCTAGCATCAGGTGGATGACTTTCATAACTCAGGAAAGCAGCACTACAGTGCAAAGAAGGAAGGAAGAGAAAAATTACCTGTTCTTGAAGATCTGGTAAAGAATCTACTTCTGGGTCAATACTTAAGCCACTGAGCAAATCATCCAGATTAGAGGAGTGAGACTCCAATAAGGACTTGTCTCCCTCGCTTACTTTTTTTTCTTCTACTAGTGATTTAGGATCATGCTTAAAACTGTACAACTTAGATGCAAGCCCTTTTGAACCCTTCCAAACTCTTCCCCCTTTTGATCTTTCCTCAACTACTACAAGCACAGCTGGTCTATGCTTTTCTCTCAACTGTAGTAATCTAGCTTCGGTTACTGCCAAATAACCTATGCAAGCAGTCAAAACAAGCTGGCTGCTATCAAATGTTGAACCTGCAAGTGATTGCAATAAAGTGATCGCGTCCCCAGCATCTTTAGTTGTAACTAATGCTGGACCTACAAGAAATTACATGGCTTGGAATCATGTCATGTTAAATACTCTCAAAAGATCACTGATTCACAATTTAAATAAAACATGTCCTCATAGTGTGTCTGTGTGCATTCAAGTACCATATAACTCCATTAAAGCAAGAGCTGTTTGAAACAGCATTACACGATTTCCTTCAAAAAGAAGAACATCCCAAACTCGGAGAACTGGAAAAAAAGGAATAGCAAAGATTCAAGTCAATCTGAAACAAGAGAATAAAGAAAAACTAGAGCATGAAACAAAACTCAGTTTAAAATATGCAATGCCATATGAAACCACCCAAGCTCACCACTTTCCCAGGGAAGCATATTGATGAAAATGGAGAGGAACCAGGGTCCAGAGATCCATGCCACCTGCACTCCCAAGTAATCCAGATGATTAACTGCACCAGAAGCATAAAGGAATAAAAGAACCATACATACTGCTTAATGTAAGAACAGAACCACAATACTTATCAACATAACAGCTTCTGTAGATGGACTAACCCAATTTAGGAAATTTTTCACGTATCAACTCCTCAAAAACAAGTTGGTCCACCTAATGAAACAAAGAGTTTTTTTAATCAACATTAAACTACTGAAAAGAACCCCCATTTGAAAAGTGGATCTATCAGAATCGAATGAACATCAAAATATATGCCAAGGCAAAAACAACAACTGTCACTAAGAAAATCTTGATGAATATCACCTGAGATTCTATCATTTCTTCTGTATAGTAGCCATCAAAATAGTCATCAAGAATGCCCACCAAAGTCCTGAGAAGTTCCACCAAAACAAACCAGTCCATAAAACTAATTTGGCTACAGTTAGCTTGTTGTCAATTTGCTTCATGGATGCATGTGCAGATTAATGGAGGAAACATATAAAGTAAAAACAAATGCAAAAACTTTTCAAGTCCATTCCTAATGAAAAAGGGGAAAAATGAAATTTGGGTCCCAAATATAAAGCCAACAATTTAAATTCCATTCCATACTCACAATGCCCCATTCAGATGTTTTACTAAATAATTATCCCTGGTTACTTTAGAGAGCATGTACCTTGTTTAAAGCAATAGATGAAAGAAATGAGCTACTCAAACCTACCAAAAGGCATTTTCTTCAGGCATCAGAAGGAGCAATAAGCCAGCAAAGAAATTCATTGCCTGCAAATGTTTTCATACTAATTAAGGGAAGTAATAAAAGAGATCACACCAGTCTGCATTATATTAAAAGAAGCCTATCACATGAGTTGCATTTAACGAGAACAAACTGCAGAAATACAAAGGTTTTGAGACAACCAAAGTAGCAGATTTTGATGTCATAGTTCTTGCTGGAATGTTTTAATAATATATCAGTTGACAATCCAAATCAAGAAATCAGTTTCCCCCCTTGTTTCTTTGGCTTAAGAAGTGCCCTCAAAAACAGCCAAGGTCACTATTAGACAATAATCAATATATAAAGATAGTTCAAGGATTAGGAATATGGTAAAAGGATGGCCAGTTGAAGCAAGCCGAACCTGTTATGACTGGTGTACAGCCTATTACCTAACCTGATCACTTACAAAACTCAGGTTTGCCAATAAAGTTAGTTTGGAGCAAATCAGACCCTGATATGTTCAAAAACCTTCAAATTCATCTCTTTTCAGGAAAACAATGACTTCTTCCTTTCATACAACAAGGATAAGCTTTACATAAAAATCTTTTTTTTCAATTATGAGGTCTTGAGCGTCAATTACTTAAAATTATGACACTAGTGTTTAAATACCAGAAACCAAGAAAGTAAAATATAATGAACAGTGAACTGGTTATAAGAAAATGAAACTGCAGAGGAAATGGCAAATGAAAAGGAGATTGAGGGCTGGAGAGAGAGAAAAGAGAAACAAAAAGATATTTAGAAGGGCAATCTAACAAATATCACTAGCATAGCTGTCTCAAAAGTTGGTTAGTGTGATGGAGTTTAGGCTTTGACTTCATTCTGTAGTTATTACTTATTAGTCAAAAGAAAAATGTCTACACAATTTTGGGTCCAAAAAGAAAAGATTGAGCTAAAAAATCAAAGAATTATTTGGATCGTTAGAATTAACAAAGAAGGCTTGGTCAGATCCTAATTACCTGACAATACCCCACTGAAGGGTTATGTCGAGCATATGCAACAAGTACACGCCTCAAGGAATCCCTACCACGCTCATCCAAGGCAGGATGACCTGGGAAAGTTCGTGGTATGTCCTGTAAAGTAAACACAAAAATCATTCTAGGGAGAAAACTTGATTGCAACCCAAAGAAAAAGAATTGGAACCTACAAATTTAAAAGATTGAACCATAAAATCCAAGGTGCATGCATCTAATGACCTTCTCAATCTGCTTTTTCCATTTTCTGGGTGCAGCATTTGAGTTATTGTGTTCCTTGCTTTCATCTGTATTAGTTTCTTCAGCAAGCAGCCCCTCATAATATCTCTCGACTCGACGTGTCTTCACACCGACAAAGGCTTGCCACACCTATAATGTCAGAATCATACATGGAAGATGTACTTTTGCACACATATAAGGAGTTAAAAAGTCCATTGATAAACTCAACAGTTTCAGATTTACCTCTCCCCTGAGATCCTTTGGAACTCCCCCACGGACGAGGAACTCGAGCTCTTTCCAAGGAAAGAATGATTCTGGGGACTCCTTACTATCCACGTTGGTTTCTTCTGTGGATTTGTCAACATTGTCATCAGAAGTCTCTTTAATGCATAATTCCTTGTCAATTTCCGCCACAGAGGATCCTCCTGAAGATCCTGTCTTTTTTATAGATGGAAGATGGTCTCCGTTTATGGTATTATGCCTGTATTTCATATCCTTTATGTTCTTAACACGTGAACTCATCATATTCTCAATAACATGAAGAGATGGTCTCGTCCAAGACCACGATTGAACCTTGTTGGCCTTTGTTTCTTTTAAAAGCTGACCCTCCTTGTCAGATTCTTTTGAAAGCAGTGTCTCCCTTTCTTGTATTTGTGAAGCTTGCACCTCCTTCTGAGGTTCCTCTGAAAGTTGTACCTCCTTTGGTTCCTCGGAAAGATGGTCCTCCTTCTGAGGTTGCTCTGAATGTTTCACCTCCTTCTCTGGTTCCTCTGAAAGTTGCACCTCCTTCTCAGGTTGCTCTGAAAGTTTGACCTCTTTCCCGGGATAACTTTTGGTTGAACCATCAGAATCTGAATTCTTGTCACTTGAATCATCCTCCTCCCGGCCCCTTTCAAAAACAGTCTCTTCTCTTAACTCATCAGCCTCAGCCTGCAATTTCTCTCTACATTCCTCCTCGGAAGAGCTAGAATGATTAGATTTTGCTTGCTGTTCAATGAAGTTGTTCCATTTATATGACCTTTCCTCTTCCTCCTCCTGATATCATGAAAGTACTACTGTGTTGGAGTGAAAACATCTTTTAACTCTTTAATTTTACAATTGCTTTCACTGTCCTATACTCAACACTCCACAATACTCGGTGACACAAATTCAGCAAAATAAGAACTGAAGAAACATTTGAACAAGAAACAAGAGGATAACATATATATATATATATATATATATATATATATATATATATATATATATTCCATATCCTCAATTTAGTGATGAGAAACTAATGTTTCTTTACACCAGAAATTAGAAAGAAATTGCAACCGTCTAATACCATTTGCTTTCCAAACACATCATTTTATCAATTCTCGATACAAGGTCAATGATTCTAAAAATGATCCACGCCAATCACTTACGCTAAACATCTTGATTTGAGAAAATTTCTTAATATGTGTCTGCCATACCTTATAGATATTTGCGTACTCTCTATATCTTTGTATGTGTTGAGGTCTTAAAGCAAATCCATAGCCGTCCCTGTTGACATCATCAACAACAATTTCTTCATTCTCAAATGCCCCCAAATCAGTTATCGAAAATCCCCATTTCGGAGAAAATGAAAACACTCAATGCAAACAAATTCATTCATTAAAAAAGAGAAGGGACAACATATTGCCAAAAACAAGATCTTTAAACACGAATGTAAGAAACCTTGAATGTAATGGAATTGAACTTGCCTGGATTCAACCTCCAACGCACGCCTACTCAACAAGGACAACAACATCCTTCACACGTATAATTCCAATCCTACTTCCCATAGCTCTCTCTTTTCATTTAAACGTACCAATATCACAATTTGACACCTCTCATGATAATCTCTACATATCACCCTCACAATTTCTTGAAAAACCAACTAGGCATTTCATTCACTATCATTAAAGCATCCGAATTTCTTTTTTTTTTTTAAAAAAAAGGATCAATCTAGACTGTTATAGGCATGCAACACCGTCAGCTATGAGATTCACGAGAGAACAAAAAAAATAAAACCAGAACATTTCAAAGAATTGTGAGAGAGATAAGCATCAAATGACACGTGGAAACAAGAGAAGTGTTCGTTGTTGTAATACCTTCTGTGTTGGATGATGTGGAGGAGATTGAAGCTCTTCTCCATCATCTTCGGGTTTGTTATGATTTGTCGAGATCTAAGGATGTTTCCTTGATTTACTTAGAATCTTGCCTCGTCCTCTCCTGCTGCTATACATGACTTGTTATATCGTGAGCTGCTTGTTTTGAAGCCGCTGTTGGCTCTGTTCTGGCCTGGCCTGGTCGTTACAGAATCGATTGTCACGTGCTGTGTTTGCTTAGGCGGGTAAAAGGACGTGGCCTTCAATCAATAATAGATAAACACCATCAACTCAACTGGGTTGACTTTGACACCCCTCTGTTTGCACATTCCACGACGTGTCGTTTAGGGCTGTGGGGAGCCCATCTCTATCGTGTTCATTTCTGATTCACCTTCCATAATTGTCCAGGCTCTATTTATGTCTCTCATTTATAGACTTGCTGGGAGCACAGCAACCTTTTCTCTTAATATCGTCGACAGAATACAAAGCTCAATGCTCAAACGACTAGAATTTTGTTGGTAAAATGGATGTTTACTTGGCGAACATTGTGGATATTTCTTTTCAATATTTTGGAGCCAAAATCATGAATCTTGAGTGGAGGAGGCTTATAGCATAGGAGTTTGATTGGTTCGATGATATTTTTTTTCCTTGTAGATTTTAGCTTTTTTATATTTTTTGATAAGTTTTTTTATTAATATTTTTTAATGAATTTATTTTTTAAAATTAAATTGAATAATATTTAAAAAAATTAATTTAACTCGGATTCATAATTTAACAAGTTACAAGTTTTTTAAATTAGACTAGATTTAGGTGATTCACTTAGACTTGCTTGATTTAAAAAAAAAAACTAATATTTTCTATATTTTTTTGTTTAAGTTTGTTTTTTTTTCTTGTTTTTTTTAATTATGTTAATATTGAGTTGTTTGATAATCCGAATAGCTTATTTTTTTTTATTGTTTTTTATGTTAATTTATTTATTGTTGTTGCTTTTCTTATGGTATTATTTAAATTTGCAATTTAATCACTTGGGGCTTGATTTTTTCAATCTATCACTTTTTTTTATATTAAAAAAAAAATTATTCAGCCCATGATGATGCATGAACAACTAATCTAGTAAAAAAACAAAAGTGACATGGACGTCAATTAAATTTCCTTTATTAGAAGATAGGAAAGCATATCATTGCCAATACCCCACCCATTGCATTGCATTTTTATTTTATTATTTTAGTGATTGCTTGGAAATGTGATTAAACTGTATTTAAAAAACATTTATTTTAAATTATTATTTTTTATATTTTAAAATCGTGTTAATGTGGTGATATAAAAAATAAAATTTTAAAAAATAAAATAAAAATATTATTTTAATATATTTTTAAATAAAAAATACTTTAAAAATTATACACTACTAAGTGTGTAAGTTGTTGCATGCCATTGTCATTTAATTTTATTTGGTCCCAAGAGCGCGGCCACACGATTCACCTAACTAGATATATTTTGTCACCACCCTTCTAATTTTCATACCGTTATGTTTTTTTTTTACTTTAATCTTTTCAAAACATATGAATTATTAATTTATTATTGATTGACATTACTACCCAGATATAGCCACGTTTTAAAAGTACCTATCCTGATTGTTTTTGTATTTTAAAAATGCTTTTAAAAAAATTTAAATTTTTTTTATTTTAAATTAATATTATTTTAGTATTTTAAGATATTTTGATGCGTTGATATCAAAAATATTTTTTGAAAAATAAAAAAAATATTATTTTGATGTATTTCTAAATAAAAAACACTTTAAAAAGTAATCGCAACTACACTTCTAAATATCCATTTAATACATTTTTTTTAATCACAATGTTTTCTGTTATCATAATTAGGAATGGAATTAGCAGCTTAGAAATCAACAAAAATAACATTTACCGTTACTATTGTTATAGGCAGTAGCTTCTTTAGTAAAACAGATTTGAGTTACACTGACCGCAATTTATAATATTATCCTGTAATGGGAGAGAGTTGTCCAATGCTTTGCAATATAAAGTAGTATTTATATTTGTTTTTTAATTTCAAAAATGTTTTTTAAAAAATTTATTTATTTTTACTTCAAATTAATATTTTTTGGTGTTTTTAGATGATTTTGATGTGTTGAAGTTAAAAATAATTTTTTAAAAATAAAAAAAATATTATTTTGATATGTTTCTGAATGAAAAGTACTTTGAAAAGCAACCGCAATCACATCCCAAACAGGCAATAAGTGAAGAAAAAAATGTTTTTGGTTTAAGAGATGGAAATAGATACAAAAATATAAAAATAAACTTATTTCTAAGATAATTTTAAAGTGAATTTTTATATTTATAAAACAGGAGATACATAGAAAATATGTCTCCAGAGACAATATTTATTATGTAACTAAAATGAAAAAAATATCAATTTTTAAAAAAATAATATGTAAGTTTGATAAACACTTTTCATATTTTATTTTGTATTATCCATCTTAATCAAACAAAATATAAATATAATTATTTTATCTTGTATTTTATTATCAACACAATTTAATGTGATGTTTTTTTTTTTTTTTTTGGTTATTGAAACCAAATTGTACCTTATATATTGAATGAATAAGTTTGGACCAGTAAATATATAAAATATAACATAAAGATGCAAAATCTTTATATAAGGACAAGGAGAAGGGTAAGAAATGGAGATCATTGCCAGTGCCTGTCTGTACGACCATCTGCCATTGGCATTGCATTTATTTGGTCCCAAACTGATATATTATCAGGCACCATCAGTTTAAACGTGCCTTGGCATTTGTATCTGCGAGGCAAAGGTCTTCAATAATTGATTTTATAGAGAGAGAGAGAGAGAGAGAGAGAGAGAGGCAACATAAATTCTATTAAACAGAGCATCATTATAATTGTGCCCATAATAGGTGCTAAAGCAATACAATCTTGAAAGTATAGCGAGCACACTAACCAAGGCATGGCTCTTGAACTCAAAGTAACAGAAACTTACAAAGCCAAGCCCAAATATATACAGTCACCAAATTAGCATAAACCTGGCTGCTGGAAAAGCCCAGAGAGCTTCACCTTCCATTATTTAGAGCGTGTTTGGCAGTGTGGTTGTGGGTGCTTTTCAAATAGCTTTTCGTGCCAAAATGCATGACAATGATGTTTTTTCATTTTTTAAAAATTATTTTTGACATCAGCACATAAAAACGATCCAAAAAGTACAAACCGCACTCAATTTTAGCAAAAAAAAAAAAATTCAAATTTTTTGGGAACGCAGCCACAGCCGCGTTCCCAAACGCTGCCTTACTAGAGCTGTAAGTAGACCATCCATGGAGACCCGACCATGATGCGCAACCAGTATACATTTGCACCTCGAGTGTACAAACACAACCAATCTTATTCAACTATGAGACACCTGGGCCCTTATTCATCACAGTGGCATTTTAAAATCTAAGCCTGCAGAGCAATGATAGAGAGGAGATTGGTTACTTAACCACAACTACCATGAATTTGGAGGGGAAAAAATGATTAGATGCTATAAGCATATCAAGATGACTTCGGTGCTTTACCAAAAAGCGCTTCTTGTAAAATTCAACCAGCTCTTTCGGATCAGTTTTTGTCTGCTTGTAAGCCTCAATCTTGTTCACCTCCTGCATATGGAATACTGGTTCAGGACAGGGTGTACTAGAAAATTTAGCTCCAATGTTCAGTTGCTCGACAGAACATGACTGCTCATCATACGCTTAAGAATTGGACACTATAGAGGATGCCAAAACAATAACTATACATGATCCAAGTCATGCAAGATTGAAGATCCAGCAAACTACTACAAGCAGAGGGTATCTTGAGACCAAAAGAAGAAGAAGAAACGGGAGGGTAAGGCAACGGTACAGAACCAGGTACTCCCGGGAGGATCAAAGTGCAAGAACATAAGACATGGATCGAATTAAAAAAAAAACAAGAAGCAAGCACTTGAAGCAAAAGATTCCCAGAGTGGAGTTAAACATATAATATCAAATGGATGGATAAAATAAACTATCTCGGCAAAGAATAACTAAATTAATGATTGGATGACCTGGTAAAAAAAAAACAAACACTTGAAGCAAAAGATTCCCAGAGTGGTTAAACATATAATATCAAATGGATGGATAAAATAAACTATCTCGGCAAAGAATAACTAAATTAATGATTGGATGACCTGGTAAAAAAAAAAAAAAAGCAAGCACTTGAAGCAAAAGATTCCCAGAGTGGAGTTAAACATATAATATCAAATGGATGGATAAAATAAACTATCTCGGCAAAGAATAACTAAATTAATGATTGGATGACCTGGTAGAAAATAGATTCAAAATTACCTCAATCCAAGCTGCCAGTTTTTGTCTGCCGGCAGTAATATCATACTTAAAAACTTCTAGCAAGAAGATATTCAGTCTTTCAACAAATGGGATATAGGCTATGTCCACCTGACAACAAATGTTTTTTAAACATATAAATGACACACTCAAATAATGTGGTAAGGCAATGGTCAACCATCCCCCACATATTTAAGAATTAAAAAATAAGATTGCACTGTGATTGTGCTATACAGTGAACGATTCAACAAATAGAATAGGTTTAGGCTCTAGTAATATTAAATTAAAACATACCAAACTGAATTCTTTACCAAGAAAGAATGGCCCATCATCAAATTTATGCAGAGCATTTTCTAAGTGATCAAAAGCAGGACCTGATGCAAGTTACTAATTAAAGTTAATCCAGTTTGCATACAAAACATTAGGCATAGAAAGAGAGGAATATCTGGATTTTACCAGCTTCCTTCGCTAGGTCTCCCTTGAATGCAGTATACACTGTACCGTTGAATTTATCAGTGTAGGAGAACAACTCTTCAGCAAACTCTTTCTTAGCAGGATCCTGCAGAACTTTTCTTTGTTAACTTTGTCTGTCTAAGTTGTAAGAGAGTTTTCATCAAGAGTGCAACAGAATTATCTGCATCTTACCTTGGGGAGAAGAGAAGGTCCTTCAAAGTTGCTCTCTAAATATTTAATCAAATCAAGACTTTCCCCGGTAATTTTGCCATTGTGTTCCAATGATGGTACCTATAAACAAAAAGGGTTTTGTAATCCAACAAGAAATGATAAATAATGCATAGGTTACACAAATGACCATATGCACTTGATGTAACTAGGTATCATATTAGTACTAACACCAGTTATCCAAAATCTTCACGTATCCAAAAATGACAACAAAGTTGCAGGAGTTTTCGGTGGAAAATTCATGTAAGATACGAAGAGCAATAACTCAGTAAGCAATTTTATCAGGCTAAACTCAGTAATTCATCAGCTTTATGTCCACACCATTTTAATTCCTGACCTATATATGTGTAGATTAGTATTGCCACCATTATAAACAACTTGACGAAAGCCATATGGCAACAAAGCAGAATCGACAATGACTCAAAAACAAAGCTATTACAACTCATAACACCCCAATGATCACTCTACTTGGTGGGTTTTGAAAAAGATGCATGCTAGACTGATACTACAAAAATAAAAGGAAGAGTAAACAATTGTGTACTAATTCTTGATCAATAGGGTATGAGTAACAGGTGACGATAAAAAGAAGCACTAATGGAGCAGTAAGAATAAGAATACTGACCTTATTTGGAGGGTAAACTTTCTCAGGATACCAAGCAGGCCTGTTTTGAAGGATTAGAGGAACTAGCTTAATCTCATCTTGTAATCCCTGAATCCATCGAAAAATTAAAGGTTAAAAAAAAAAGCATCCTTGATATAACTGAAGATGATGATGGTAAAATGCAAAAGCAACCTTGAAATTCCTGGTGATCCAAACTCGCTGGGCAAATGGACACGTGTAGCATGTATACAATCTTAAAAACACAACACAACAGCTAATTTTAGAAACAAGATTCTTACGATGTACTATCAATCAAACACAACGCAAAAGAAAGAAAGAAAACAAACTTGGTAGTTCCATCAAAGAGTGGAGGTTGCTCTGCAGTAGCATCCAATGGTGGGGCCAATTTCTCTGGTACGCTCTTATCCAAACTTCCCATTTGGAAAACAAAAGGAAAATTAGAGAACTCACTAAAACAGCAAGAAGCAAGTTGAAGAATATAGAGAGAAGCAGGAGGAGATTCTTACGCAGAAGCAGTCGCCATGGAATGGGATTAGTGCAAGTGGTTTCAGGCTCGTTTGTTTGGTTGTTGAGTAATATGCGTGATCTGGAGAGTAATGATTTGAGGCTTGAGAGGCTTTTTATAGGTGCAAAAGAGCAGAGATTGGGACTAAATTGCGTCCAAATGCAGAGCGGGCTGGGCGAGTCTATTATGCATTGCAGTCAAAAGTTTGAATTTTTAAATACTTTAGGAATGGGTTTATTTTGGAGGTAATTTCTATTGTTGGGATTTGAAAAAAAAAATTAAAAATGTATGGTAATTCGTGGATAATTTTATTTAGATATGTATTTTGTAAAAATTATAGTTGAAGTTTATGTATAGTAAAAATATATATATAATATTTATTATTTTTATAAAACTCAATTAAAAAAATATGTAAAAACTGTTGCACAAAAACTGTTTTGTTTCAAACTTAATTTTTTAGTAGGTCTCGCAACATAAAATACAGTTTGGTTTATTACCAAACATCTTATTATGTTTGTTTCACCACAAATGTAAAAGTTAGAGAAAAATAAATGTATTGCTTGAAAACGCAATAAGAAAAAAATTAATTTATTTTTTTAATTTCTTAAATTGTTTTAATATAGTGATAGAAAAAAGATTTTAAAAATAAAAAATATTATTTTAATATATTTTTAAATAAAAAAATACTTTTAAAAAAAACAAAATACCAAAAAGCTACATTAAAAGTGATGTTTGCAATGACGTAATTACATTTAACTCTTCCAGGATCTTTGTTGGGTGCAATTTTGGAGCCCAGGTTCGGACGAAGGGTTACTTTGATTAAATTTTTCTCAGCACATTATTGTAGGTTTCTGAGATTATTTAAAAAAGAATTCCGTTTTATTTAACGAATAAACTAATCCACGGATATAGTCAATGTTGAATAAGAAAAATGGTATAAGAAGGTGATTGTAGATTATTTTTTTCATGTAAAGGGGTAAGTAACTTTTCAACTAAGAGGACAAAAAAACCAAAAGGTTGGAGGGAGATTCGTTCATTTCCTTCACTTTTTAAATTTACACCTTGGAACAACACTCAATAAAATTTATTAAATTCCTATAATTACACTAGACAGCAATTTTAAAATAGTTCGAAGATGAATTTAATTTCATTTGATGTTAAAAAAAATAGATTTAGAAATAAATAGAATAATAAAATTGGAAAAGATACGTGTAAACAATTCTATAAAATAAATTAACATATGCTATAATAGCTTAACTTTTCACTGTAGTAATGAACAATAAAAAATTAAGTACTTTTTTTTTTATTTGAGTCCTAGGGATTTTTTAGGATTTTTAATTTTTTTCATCAATTTCATCATTCAAGTCCAACAATGGATTTACTAGATATGAAGTTTTATAATTTATTTCAATTTGTATTTTATAGAGTTATCCTAAACTTATGACCCGGGATGCAAGTTTTCAAGTTAGCCATGTTGACTCGAGTAATTTTTTGTCTATTTTTTAATTTTATTTTTCAGCATTGGGCTGATTGAAAATCATACTTTATAATTTTTCTTTTTTCTTTCAAATAAAATAAGAAATAAAAACCTATTAGACTAAGCGTGAGGGAATGCTAGACGTTTGGTAATTTTTCCTCTAAATAGAATAAAAGATCCCATTGAAGTGGCTAATCCTATGCATATTGTTTGTATATTTGGTCACACAAATTGCATATTATCATAAATAGCTATTATGGATATTATCATGTTAGAGAATAATATAAATCATATCTTAGAACTTCACCTAATAGTGTAAGCTATTGGGTTGAGATGATTCTTTAATATGGTATCAGAGCCTTAACGACCAAGCGGTCATGAGTTCGAATCTCACCATCCTTATTTATTTAATAAAAATTAAGCACAAGGTAATGTGGACATGTGTAAGTTTCAAGTCTAAAGAGTTTTCACTTGAGGGGGTGTGTTAGAGAATAATATAAATCATATCTTAGGACTTCACCTAAGCTTAAGCTATTGAGTTGAGATGGTTCTTTAACATACTCATCAGCTAAGAGAGTTTATAAACAAATACAAGTTTTTGGTTTCACTTTCTCTACAAAGATATACTATAAGATCGATGAGTTGATTTAAGATCTCTCTATCAATATCTTGACCTATAAAGAGTAATCTTTCTCGATAAAGTCGGTTGATTATGATCAAATTATATCCTTTAAGAATTGTACATACATCTTTTGATGCATATGGTTCATCAAAAAAAAAAAAGAATCAATATGTAGATCTCATTTAACGAATAACGAAGGCTTTTTTCCTCTATTTTTCAAGAAAGATGGTTTTTTTACCCGTTTACCTATAAATTAAAAAAGCTTATTAAACTTATCAAACTAACTTCTCATTTATATATTCTTTTATCATGATCCAATTCAAATCATGATAACATTCTCTTGTTCCTTAGTAGGCTTTTTTAATTCTTTTAGGTTTTTTGCTCTACTCCGAGTAAAGATCTGCTTAATTTTGATTTGTACATATAAGGAAAATGCCCCAATATCGTGTCTTTTTGCTATAACTTCCTCTTTTTTTCCATTCATTTCACGCCTTCAGTAAAATATTTGATGTATTTATCAAATTATTTGATTGATTATGATTAGTAGTTGAAATTACTCATATTTATAATTTATAAATAGAATATGATAGAAATAGTAATCATGGATATAATATTAATTGAGTTTTTCTAAGCGGAGTCTGGATACTTTATTTTTTTGGTCCAAACAAGCTAACCATAAATTATTCTAGTTGATAATATTAATCTGAATACCTCCGAACAAAGTTTTAAAACCTGGACCGGCCCGGCGGGTCGACCCGGGACCGGCGACCGGGACGGTCCGGGTTGAGGCAAAAACCCTGCTCTGCGGAATTGGCCGGGAAACCCGGTCGACCGGGACCCGGTCCACTGGCCAAACCGGGTGAGACCCGGTTAATTTTTTTTTTATTTTCACTGTCATTAAATGGGTTTTACTTAATCGCTACCCACAAAACCCGAAACCCCTTTTTTTCCCCTGGTCTTGCGGGGAAGATTCCGGGCAAGGCAAAGCAACCTGTCAAGTCAAGACAACACCTTTTTTCTCCAATCTTTATTCTTGCTCTCCACAAACAAATGGTCATTTGGGGTGGTTTAGGGTTTTGCAGAGAATATAATGGTGGTGGAGAGAGAGAGAGAGAGAGAGAAGAACATAAGATAAACAAGAAGTTATGAAAACAAGAGTGGGAAGAGGCAATAATTAGGAGATGGACCAGTGTTTCCTTACTGCTTCCTTCATTCTGTGGTTTTGAGTTCCCTTTGCCATTCTTCTCCGAAGTTGGCTAATCTTCCAACCAAGTAGTGAGAATATGAAAGGTCGGCATGTAGATGATGCCGTTATCGGTCTTCGAATTGAGTTGGAAGACGAAGACGATCTTGGGGCCGCCGATCTGGCGGCCATATTCGATAGCGTTGCGCGATCTTTTGGTTAGAAAGAAAATAATGGAAGCAGGTGCTCCGAGTGAGACTATGAAAGGTCGGCATGTAGATGATTTTTTTTTGGGTTGACCCGGGTCAACTCAGGTCAGATGGGTCAACCCGGGTCAACCCATCTGACCCGTGACCCGATCACTTAACCGGGTCGATGACCGGGTTGGGTTTCAAAACTATGCCTCCGAAACATATATCTAACTGCACTTTATTGCCACTTCACGCTATAATTTTTCAATGATTTACTCAATCTTTCTTTGGTGAAACAGATGATATCTTAATCGGGGTAGAGAACAGGTAAATCTCATAATAACCCAATGTCTTTGACAAGTTGTACTATATGTCAATCTAATTTGAATTATCCTCCTTAGGATTTTGAAAATGGACTTTTAGAACACCAATTGACATTAAATGAAATCAAAAAAATAAAGTACTCTAGTTCACTTTGGTGTGAAAGCGTAACAATGAATTTATTGTCTTAATAATATGAATTTATTGTCTTAATAATATTATATTGGATAATGGCTTTTGTTTTGTTATTTTCATGTTTTATTTTATTTGTTATTTGTACATATTCAATAAGTTCATAACATAAATAAATAAAAAAACAATGAATAAAGCAAGATTCTTATTAATAGGCTCTTTGAATGATGAAATCTTTCAAAGAACAAAGTGTTTTTTTGAATAAGCCAATTCATTTAGGACCCTGTAGATCCACTCTTTTCGAATTCAAAGATCAACTCTTTATTTATATGTTTTCATATCAAGAATGCTTCGCAGATAAAGAGATGTTAAAGAGGATTCTTACTTTCCAAACAGATCATCCTACATTTATATATAAACATTAGTTTATCAAGGATATACAAGACAAGCACTTCAAATTATTGATTCATCATCAGAGATGGCTTAGAACCAAGAGTTCATTATCTAATGAATTTTTATGTTCTAATACTCTAACCAAGAGTTATTAGTATTTATCAATTTTGTTCATATCTAACAAAAGGCTATTAGATTAAATGAAAAAGGCATTGTTGAGAAAAGATGGCTTTTTTGGATGAAATGAAAATTGGATTCATGTAATAGGAGAAAGGTTTCTCATTCCTTACCCTGAAAGATATGTGGCTATGAAATAGGGATTAAGTGGAACATAATTGATTGGGTGGTACAGTTAGACATCCAATTTCTTCGATTTGAGTTATCTAGAAAATGCCTTATCTATATTTTATCAAGAAAATGGACAATCAAACATATTTCTTAATTTAATAGAAGCCAAAATAGGTGAATATAATAGGCAATGAGGTCTCAAATAAAGAGGTGTGTATATATATATTAAAAAAGATCTAATTACGCTTATTCCTAATCTTAAATGGAATGTAGTGACGGTGGGATCCATACGTAAATATAGTCTTTATTTAAATACACTTAAATGACTTTTTCTTATAATGAGAATGTATATAAGCCTATTATGGTCTGGTCCGGTATGAAATGAACTTATAATCATGAAATTAACTTGATTATAGATTATAGATTATAAGTTCATAACTCTAGCCCATTCTTATTTTGGGTAGAAGAGATCTACTAATTCTTTTATTCTAATTAGTAAGAAAGATCTTAAACTAAGAAATAGATTCTAGAAAATAAAAAAGAGTATTTTGAGCAATCTCAATAATCAGTGTAGTATAAACTATCACACATACAATCATACTCAATTTGATGAAATTGTTTGATCTTAAAGGGGATCCTTTATAGTAGATAGAAAAAATGATCGTAAAGAGTTCTATTGAAACAAATAAATATAGGCTACTTGTCATCCACACCAGAATAAATGGAGTTTTTTGAAAAAACCTACTAGTGGAGGAAAACCTTCTATGGATAAAAAATATAGGGATAAAAAAAGAAGCAAAAAAAGGATCTTTCATTTATAATCCTACGTAATCTTGAATGTTATCAGTTCTGGTGCCTGAGACCAAATAATACAATGCAAGAAAAATTTCTTAGATTCATGGATATATAGAAGAACATATAAGTTATCATCCTTGCATATCCACCATTTGAGTCTCTAATAATTACATATCCAATTTAACATATGGATAAATATGCAAGCATATGTTTCATGCTTGTTTAAGTAATAACAATGAGAATCTCCACTATCATGCTCAAAATAGCTAGGATTTCCATAAAAAGATGCCATTTGTTTTACAGGATATAAAAAGGAATATCAAGAATTCAAGTGGATGAAGTTGAAACAATTATTTTCTAAGTAACAAAAATAAAAGCAATGATTGGAATGGGAGAGTCAGAGTCTTTATCGGGGAATGGTTATACTGTAAGCATTCCATTAGTTATGCATCAACTTTCCAATAAAATACTTGTATGCATAAAAAAAAACCTCAGGTTTAATGAGGAAAATGCATTAAAAAGGGACAAGTTTTGGCGAGCGGTGTTGTTACAATTGATGGTGAACTCGTCTTAGGAAAAAACATATTGGTAGCTTATATGCCATAGGAAGGCTACAATCTTAAAGATGCAGTACTCATTAGAGAACGTTCGGTATATAAAGGTGTTTATACTTTTTTTCACATACAAATATATGAAATTCAAACTCATGTGACAACTTAAGGCCCTAAAAGGGTTATTAACGAAATACTGCATCTAGAAGCCTATTTACTCTAAAAGTTAGATAAAAATAGAATCGTGATGTTAGGATCTTGGGTAGAGACATGCAATATTTTAATAGGTAAACTAACACCTCAATTGGATAAAGAATCATCGTATACCCCTGAATATAGATTATTATGAGCCATACTTGGCACTCAAGTATCTACTTTAAAGGAAACTTGTTTAAAACTACCTATAGGCGGTAGGGGTCAAGTTATTGATGTGAGATGAATTCAGAAAAAAAAGGGTGGAGTTTCCAATTATAATCTAGAAACAATTTGCATATATATTTTACAAAAACATGAAATCAAAGTAGGGGATAAAATCATTGGAAGACAAGGAAATAAAGGCATCATTTCTAAAATTTTACTTAGACAAGATGTGTCTTATTTGTAAGATAAAGGACTTTTTGATATAATCTTCAACCCATTAGGAGTACCTTCATGAATTAATGTAGTCGACCTAATCTTAAGCTTTGACTCACCCTCAATGGATGAACCTTGCAAATGAACCCTTAGGTTTTCAGGGCATTAGAATCTCATCGATGTTTGTGTTACTCAAGCCGATATTCTTGCTTTCGTTTCATCCATCCTTGCTCGCGCAGAAGCTTCCTTTTAAGAGGAACGCTCCCCTATCCATGTATTTTACATCTAATAACTTCAACAAATCATTTAGCCTTGTTCATCTTTAGCGTAAGAGCGCTCGATCAGTAAGCTATTACGCACTTTTTCAAAGGTGGTTGCTTTTAAGCAATCCTCCTAGCTGTCTCTGCATCCTTTTCTCTTTTTTTTTTTGTATCACTAAGTGGTAATTAGGGGCCTTAGCTAGTGATCTGGGTTATTTCTCTCTTGACAATGAAGCTTAGCCCCCGTTATCTCATTAGTCGACCTTGGCCCCTGTTATTTTGCAAATTAACACGAGATGATTCGGGTTATTTTTTTGTCCTTTTTTATATTTGATTTTTTTAATTTAATCCTTTAAAATTGGGTTGATTAGGAATTGAGATTGATAATTTTTTTATTTTTTTTCTATAAGGTTATCACAGTCTTATGAGAGTCACAGGTTAGGTTGGTTAATTTTTTTTTTCTCTTTTTTTATTTGAATTCTTTTGAATTGCATCCTTCAATATTAGGTTGATTAGGAATTAAACTTCATAATTTGTTTTGGTTTGCATTCTATGAGGTTATCTCTATAGTTTTGAAACCCGACCCAGGACCCGGCCGACTCGGGCCTGGAGCCGGGCCGGGTCTAAGCAAAAAACAGTCTGGGAATTGGCCAGGTGAGACTCGGTCGACCCGGTGGGTGGACCCGGTACCCGGCCGATCCAGGTAAACCCGGATGAGACCCAGCCATATATATATATATGACCGAAACAACATCGCTTTGGCCTTTTACAGTTAAAAGGCCAAAACGAGAAGAATTATCAATTGAACTAGCACTGCAACTAATTAATTTCAAACCTAATTAAAGAAATCTTCAAACCCATTTCAGTCGCGAAGAAGAGCAGAGGAGCAGAAGATTCTTGAATCCTTTATCGTTGTTTCAAATATGCGAATAAGGTTAGATGAGCTGTTGTTACTTATTTCTTTCTTCTTTCGCTCTCTCTTTTCTTTCTTACGTACGCATTTGTTTCAAATCCTTGATCGCTATTTGTTTTGAACTTGCAGCTCTTTACTATAACAGTGGCATCGATTCTTCCCTATTCTCACACCCACAAGTATGTTTCTCACTTTCTCTGTTCTTTTCTTTTCTGCAACTTGACCGTTGTTCTTTTCTTTTCTCATTGTTATTTCCACAACTGAATAAAGGATTAATTTTTCTTCATTTATTTCTTTGTAAGTTTCATTTTAGTTAACTGTCTCATTTATCTTCTTTATGTTCGTTTGAATTGCTTGACAAAGAAGATGACTTAGTAGTGCAACCGTGTGTTTGTGTGTTTGTTCTACTGCTTCTGCAATCCCGAATTCAAGCTGGTTGTTCGTTAACTGTGTTTTATTTTAGTTAACTGTGTTTGTTCGTTTGTTCTACTTCTGCTTTTGCAAATTAGTTAGTTGATGTTATCAACTTTTGCTAGAGTTACTGTGAAACCTAGATTTTTATTTAAGTTGGTTGTGCTTAGTTTTTTATGGATTGATCTGTTTGTCATCCAGTGTTTAACATCATCCAACCTTCAAGATCATTTACTGTCATTTTAGTTGATTTTAGTTGACTAATAATTTAACATTCAGGCTCATCCAGTGTTTGATTTTTTCCGTTAGCTTTCATTTATGTTGTGGATCTTGTTAGTAATCTAGTATCAGACTTTCCTTTCCCTTTGTCTAGTATCCTTGCAAGGTTCCATTAGGAAACAAAATTTTCTCAATATAAGAAAAGAATCTAAAAAAAAAAATATTGAAGTCATTTATTCATTAGTCATTGTTAATCTAATGAATGGATTGCAAAGTGCTTTCTTTGCTTAGTCTGAATATATAATAAAAATATATGATTTGGCTTGAAATTATATTTCCTCTTATAAATTATGTCAGGTCCTTAAAATATCTTCACATGATGGTAGTACTCCAAGTAGTGATCCTTCAACGGCCCAATTCCATCGACATTTGATCCAAATTTTGCTCCTATGGACACAGAAGAACTTAATGTGTTCATTCAACAAAAGTGAATGTGTTGTTGATTTAGAATTTATGTTATTGGATGTTTTGTTTTAAATATTTTAGAATTTATATTTGGTTTGTGTTTTGGATATGGAATTAAATTTATGTTGTTGGTGTAGAATTTAAATTTGGTTTATATAAATGTTGCACTGTAACTAGTTAAGTGTTTTCAATAGGTGTCTTTTTTTTTATTGACCCGGGTCAATCCATCTGACCCGTGACCCGCTCGTTAGACCGGGTCGATGACCAGGTCGGGTTTCAAAACTATGGTTATCTCATTCTCATGACCTAAGTCATGGGTTTGGTCGGTTAACTCGGGTAGTTTTTGTGTTTTTTTTTTAATTTCACCCTTAAGCATTGAGTTGATTGATAATTGAGTTTCATAATTTATTTCAATTTATTTTCTATGGAGTTATTCTGATCTTACGATCCATGTTTGACAGATTGACATGAGTTAACTCGATGTATTTTTTAGTTGAATTTTGTTTTCAGCTTTATCATTCAACATTAAGTTGTTTGAGAATTGAGTTTGATAAAAAAAAAATCTTATTTGCTTTTTATAGGGTTTTTATGATCTCATGACCTTGATAATGGATTTGACAAGTTAACTCGAGTTGATTCGAATTGATCTAATGTGTTATCGTTTTAATATTTTTAAAAAAGTTGGTGTCCTCATTTTTTTTACTTCAAATAATATTTTTATCGGTTGTTTGGATTGTCTTTAAATCTATCAAATCAACCAGGTTAGGTCAATTCTTATATAATTTAATTTTTTTGGTTAAAAAACACATTAACATATTATTTTTACATTAAAAAAAATCTAGTGTTCACTATGTCTCGAATTACGTTTTAAATGGTGACATGATTTTATGGAAAGAAATTGTGATTAGAAAAAAGGCAGCAAGTTGAAAAGTATAATGAAGTAAATTGCATGAAAGAATTAATTATATATTTTTTTATTACATATTTGGATGAGTTGATTAGCGTTCGCAAATGAAAGCATATATTCGGATGTGACTAAAAAATCGACTCATAAAAGAATTTGAGTTAATATGCTAGTCACTGGTTTTAAATTTGACCTGAAAATAAAGTAAAGAAAAATCAAAAACAAATTAATAGAAACCATTAAATAGAGAGAGAACAACACTTAATTAACGACACCAATTCCATATAAATAGAAGGGGGGAATTGAGGTTTAAAAAAAAACTAATAGAAATGGTGGTTTCACTAATTACCATTTTATAAAACAATGTAGATTTTAACAGTGTTTTGTGATTTTTTTTTGGATCTTTAAGTTTTTTTATCATTATTTTTTTTTAATTTTATCCTTTATTATTACATTGATTAGAGATTGAACCTAATAATTTTATTTGTATTACTTTCTATAAGGTTATCGCGGTTTTAAAAAACTTCTCAACATTAGATTATTTCTCGGTTTTGCAAAATAAAAATTATTTTCTTATTAAAAATTAGAGGACCAAAATTTATGGCCGGGCAAAAATGCAAGCTTTTTTTTTTGTCATTGTTCATTCAACATCTTTTTAAGGAATTTTTCTTTTTGGAGTTTTTTTAATTTGTTTTTTGATCCTTTTAGTTTGACAATTATATGTTTGGTTCAATACTTTATTTTGTTCACATTTTAGTTTCTAGATTTAAGAGGAGAAAGAGTTATCAGAAAACAAGAAAGAAAAAAAAGTGATTGATTAGCTTGATTTTGTGGACAAAAAGGCTAAATTTGATGTCAATGTATTCCTTTTAATAAAAAAAATATTATTGAGGTATTTTTTAGCTTCTATATTTCCATAAAAAATAGATAGGGATTGATAATGGTTTTTTTCTAGCTAATTTTGTGTTTTTGAACTAATTTAAAGGTGTTTTAAATTAAAAAAAAATTAATCTATTGAGGTTCTAATGTTACTTATTAGGTGTTTTTAAGTTAAAATATGTCAAAAATGGATTATTGAATCCAAAAAACTCCAACCTAATTTTTCAGTTACTTATCCTCTACTCGAAATTTGGAAGTTTGTCGTAACAGACAATGTGTCTAATTTTTTATAAAATAAATAATATGATTGATAGTATGTCGTTCACTTTTTTATAAACAAAAAAAAAAACATATTTAGAATGTCGTTCACTCTTCTATATATAAAAAAAACATATTTAAGCCATCCCCCCCCCTCCAAAAAAACAAAATTGTGGCCTAGGCACTTTGCTCATTTCTATAGTTTTTTTTCAATATCTTTTTTTTATCAATGTGCTATATATATAAAAAAGCTCGATGTGTTATTGTTGTTGTTATTCAATTTTGCAATTGTTCTTAAATAAATATTATATATTTTTATGGGAATTTTAACGATTTTTTAATTATTATTTACCTGATATTCAAAAATAAAAGATTTCTCATGAATATTTAATGAAAATAAAATTTTAGTTCTTTAAATTTTTTGATAGATTTCTTATATGATTTTATAACATTTATTATTTTTTTCCTTTTAATCTTATGTAATTGAAACATTATTTTAATATGTTTTGTTTACTTGCTTTTGAGATTATAATATGTTTTTATTTTAAAAACAGTACATACATTAAAAAAAAAAACCTTTCATTAAAAAATAAATAAAGAGATGAGTTGATAAGAAAAATCAAATAAATACATTTAACATTGATAATTATATTCGTTGTTTTTTGTGCGAATGTTTCTTTTTATAATCTTTTAATTAAATAAAAAATAAATTCCAAGAAGTAATGTTATTAGACTCAGTAAGAGCCATGATCTAGGTCACAAATTGAATGGGTTAACCTAGTTTGACCCACAAAACATTATCATTCCAATATTTTTTATTAGAAAAAATTAAATCGACGTTACATTTAATTTGTTAAAAGGCAAATCAGGTTTTTTTCCGGGTTGACCAAGTCGCAAATGCACTTGGTAGGTTGGCCGGGCCACACAGGTCAATTCCCACTTGATTAATTTTGAAACCGGCTCGATCTAGAGGCAAGGTTGTTCGGTCACCATGTTAACCCGCATGAGTTTGGCAGAGTTTAATAACATTGTCGAAGAGTAAATAATGATGTCTTTAGCTTTTTAGTTAAACCGAGTTTGACGGAGTTGATTGGATCACATTAAATCAACTTTTATATAATTTAATTTGAAACCCGAGTCAAATAAGGAGTTAGGTTTGGAGGCCTCCAGGTTAACCTGCCAAGACAGACATTAATTACTGCCAAAGAGTTCCCAAGGCAACGCGTGTATAATATATTATTCTTATGTTTTTTTAATATTTTTTTGAAAATTTATTATTTTTTAGTTAAAACTTTGTTTTATGATTATGATAAGATATGTTTTTAAAAAAATAAATATTTTAAAAAATACAAAATAAGAATTTATCGTGTTAATAAGATAAAGAAGTTTTAATTAGACAAATACCTTTTTTATTTTTATTTTAAATCATCTAAAATATTTTTTATATTTTTTTTGATTACTTTTATTTTTATTAAACAAATAGCAAGGAACATATATATATATATATATATATATATATATATATTGAGATAACAAATACAAATAAGAAAATGAGGAGTTTTTTTTGTTAATTTTGATTGAAATGCAATATAAAAAAAATATTTAACATGATATTTCAATCGTTATAGGTTTTCATAGAAATGTTAATAATTTGTTTTCAATTATTATGTATCTAATATGAAAAAAAAAATCTTATGAATATTCAATTAAAATAAATTTTTTTATTTTTAAATTTTTTTTAATGAATTCTTAACATGATTTCATCATATTTATTATTATTTTTTTCAATCACATAAAAAATATTGAGACTTGGACAATTTTTATTGTAAAAGAAATTATATGAATCATGAAAAATAATTTCAATAAAAAAAATATATTTTTCTCTTATTATAATTTTATGTATTGTCATTTCTATAAAGATGTAGTTTTATAATTGTTTAATAACTAAAACAGAATTTCAAAAGCAAGGTCATAAAACCCGATCAAGAGCATGTCTAGATCATAGAGTAGGTGGGTTAACTCGATTTTATCTTGATGAATCTAAAACATTGTTGTTTTATTTTTTATATAAAAATAAGCTAAACTAGCATTGTTTTATTTTTTTTTTCTTTAAAAATTAAGCCCATGTTTTTTTCAGGTTATTCGATTTGCCGGTGCACCCACTAAATTAGCGATGTCATATTGAATCTACTTTAACAGATCATCATGTAAACCCACCATGTCACATTGAGCAACTGACTGGTGACTTCAAGTTCTACTCTATTTGAAACCAATTTTGGCATTGCTTAGTTCTTGTCTCCCATTTAATTTGATATGAAAAAAAAAAAAAAACAATACTGTAAATTTACCATGTTGCCTTTAGCGATGAAACCCAAGAAGAAAATCTCCGCCGTTCCTTTTGCAACACTTCCCCTCACTTTCCATGACTTTCATCTGTGATAGATCACCTCCTCTCTTAAATTCTGGATTTCAAGCTCGTGGCTTGATGCATGGTGGTGGTATCATGTAAGTAATGTGGTTTCAAGTCTGTGTAGAAAGTCGAAAGTTGTAATAATTGATGGGTTTTGAAACGGGAAGGTAACGATAAGAACTGGAAGGAGCTAGGAATTGCTGTGGGTGGGTATACAAAGTTATTTATACAGAAATCCATGGGTGATTCTGCCAAGAACTTTTCTTAACAAAAAATGAAGATTTAAGAAGAAAAATGAGGAGAGAATTGAGAAGAAGAGATGGAGAGAAACGCAGCAAGCTGGGATTCTTCCGTACCTTCTTAATTTTATTTGACGATTTCGATTCTTCTTACTACCTGACTCGTAGCTAACTAATTTTATTTGACAATAAACAAGGCTTGA
Source organism: Populus x sibirica (assembly GCA_019202695.1). Lineage (NCBI taxonomy): Eukaryota > Viridiplantae > Streptophyta > Magnoliopsida > Malpighiales > Salicaceae > Populus > Populus x sibirica. The sequence continues at coordinate 1,503,590 of JAGMVL010001159.1, forward strand.
TACGCGTAGGGAGACAAGCCAGATGGGTCCTCACTTCAATCCATATCTCTTTCTGTAGGTAATAAATAATAAATATGGACAAAGCTAAGCTCGTATAAATGCCTCCTTATTGCCCTCGCCTTTTTTGTCTCCCTTTTCTCCTCGTTAATCCATGAAGACTTTTCTGTCGCACCGGCTACTTGCTTTGTATCTGGATTTACCGACATTATTTTTTATGGCTATAAAAGATATAATTTCTTATCCAACATTGACTTGTGTCTATTGAAATAGTTGGCTGAGAATAACCCCAAGGTCAAGACTTTTCTCAAGGACAAGGAGCACAACCTTGAGAAGGCTCATGTCACTCTTGCCACAAGCGAAGCCATGGTGTTACGGCTGTAGCTGGTTACGAGCTTCTCCTTCATCAAAAGGTCCCTGTGGAATTGACTGCCCTCCTTTTCACGCTGAAATGGCAGCTCTGGAAGCAGAAATCGGTTCTGTTGATAGCGAAAAAGCTGTACCGAAAAATGAGTAGCCCCATGTTACCATATGGACCGGAGAAAAAATGGCAGCCAAGGAGGCCAACAGATTGCCTCAATTGCTTCCGGAGGGAAAAGCAACGCGATTTGAAATCAATCCACCCATCACCATATCTGGCACACTGGGATTGTATCGAGTTCTTTGATAGTTCTTCCTAAAATATAAAGGTCGAGGAATGGTTTCGGTTGCATTTTATGTAAAAGTTGTCTGAAAAATTCTGTGGGTGATAGGGCATTAGGCTACGATGGTTGCTAGGATGCTCGCCCAAGAAACAGGTGGAAATTGAGTTCTGCTCCTGAAAATTTGTATACACGCAGGCTAAGCAGAATAACAAAGCAATAGAATGTGTTACTTACATGTCGTGTCAGTTCTCTCTTTCCTTCATCAAAATGATGCATGTAGCGGCTAAGGCAAGTCCATGAACGGAGTAGCTAAGAAAACGCTTACTGACAAACAATTCATTTTATTGCAGCTCTTCTTTGCCTCAGGCGAATATGACTCTCTACACTTCCGGTTAAAGTGACTCAAAGATGGTCATGCAAGGAGCGAACTCTGAACTTAATGAGAGAGCCTTGAATGAAACATGTACTAATGCTTTATAACCTAAAATAGGAGCACTCCAAGAAACCTACAAGTTTATGCCGGAGCACGCTAGTAAAAGAATTCGAAGAAAGCCAGTTTTTTTATTTATTTTATAACTTCACCAATTCCACCACCAAGTCAAATGCAAGTCCATAAACTAGCCATCTCCCTCTCTCGTGCGCCGACAAACACATGGGACAGGACAGCGAGGGAAAGAACTATCCTTGAAAACAGCTAAAAGAGTCATCAAATCCATTGGCCTATCTACCAAAACTCGTAAATTAGAAAGTAATCAAAGCAAAGCACCTTCAAAAATTTTTGTCTGGCAATTTGCTGAAGGTTCATCAGTCCACAACATTCACCTTCTCCACAGCTAGATTTGGTAAAATCGCCACCGCCTCTCCATCAATAACGAGAAGCTTATCGTTCTTGAAGCACCTTGTCAAGAATTTTACTCTGATCATTTAACAGCCAGAAACCGAGTCAAGTGCTGCTATCATTACTTCAGGACAAAAACAGAAAGCGTAATGTAGCTTACATGTATCTACTCTTGTTTTCTCTTATATTAGTAGCTTGTACCTCTCCAACAACTGCATCTCCAATATATACAGGGCTTTTATAATGTAAGCTTTGAGAAACATATACGGCTCCAGGCTACAAAAGTTTGGCAATCTCAACATCAACTGTCAACTGAAGAAAGAAAAGCCAATAACTTGAATCTTAAAAAAGAGGGTAGGAGTCATGACTTACAAAGTGGGATGCAATAATCCGAGGAAATAGAGCAGCAACGAGCATTCCATGGACAAGCCGATCCTCAAATCCAGCATTCCGGGCAAATTCAGAATCGAAATGCAATGGATTGGAATCATGACTCGCCTTTGAATATTCAGTAACGTCCTCGTTTGTGAATATCCTCGTTTGTCTTAAAGTATCTCCGGTTTTCAGAACCTGCCGTGGAGGCGGGGCTGTCCCTGAAAAGTTTCTCGTACAAGGGACTGAACTCGAAACCAAACTTCTGATAAGCATCCTGTTTCTACTAAGCATTTTAGCAAACACTTGGAGTACGTACCAGCAATTGCTTTATTATTAGTCAAAAGGGAAACGGGTTCGATGAGAAGAACTTGCTAATCAGCAACAAGCATTTTAACAAACATGTGAAGTGCATTCAATCAAGCACAAGAGTAATTCTAAGGTTGGGTGAATTTCAATTTGTGGTGGTTTTTCAACACGTTTTGTTGACGGTTTCTAGTAGAACTGTATGGCTTGTGGTTCCAATACAATCCCATTTTATTCAGCTGTTGTGGAGTTGAGGCGGAAAGACATACCTCATAGTAAAACACTAGTCACGTGCCGGCGCTCCACGCTAAAAAAAAAGTGCAATCCTCGGCAACTTGTTTTCACCTATGAAAAAAATCTTATTGCGTGACAAAAACAAATACTGCTTATAAAAAGGCAACAAATAAAATAATGGAGGAAAATTATAGCCTTCTTTTATGACTTATGTTGTATTTTCTTCTTTATAAGAAGCATAGTTTATTAAAATAAAGTAAAAAAAAAATTCAAAGAAAGATATTTGTGATATAACTATAATGACTCGAGCTTCATTTTCATAGGATATTTGCGACCATAAATATAAAAAAAATCTGCATTTCACATGAAATAATTAATGAAATGATTGCAAATATAAAAAAGACAAGAATCTCATTTAAAAATAAAAACTGGATTGATTGATGTCCAACAAAATAATATATCAACTCTAAATTTAAGTAAAAAATAATTATGATGGTGAAAACAATCTTAAATCTAAAAAAAAATCATAAATCAATCATTTCTTTACAACTGTATAAAAAATAAAAACAATAAATTTGAAAACTAATGGTAATTAAAAAGCTAATGGTAATAAAAGCATGGTTTATTGGATAAAAGCAAATGGTAATTAAAAAATATTAGTAAAGATTCTAATTACTTGAATTAAAAAGGAAAGAATAAATCTTTTTAATAAGAAAACTCCTTGTTTTATTTTTAGTTTGATAAGAATATGTTTTTTTATTATAAACATTGTTTTTTAAATAAAAATTTATTATGATCGGGAATGCAAATTTCAATTAAAAAAATCATGAATCAATCATTTTTATGCATTTATAATAATGAATATAAAATAACATATCTGAAAAAAATTTATAAAAAAAAATTACTTTTATATAATATCAATGAGAAAATTTATAATTAATTATATACTAACCTAATATCCATATTTTTAAAAAAAATATATGCATATTAGGTTAGTATATAATTAATTATAAAATAATTATTATTATTACTATAAAAGTTTAAATCTTCTTGAAAACTATGACGTGATATTATTTTAAATTTTTTAAAGGTTAAGGGCTATTTATCAAAGAGTCGGGTACATATGGACTTATGAAGGCAAGTTCATATACCTAGCCCAAAAGAAAACTTTGGAGGCTGGAATGTCACCTTCAGAATTATTTCTCTCTCCTTCTCTTTCAAAACCCAGAGACTATTACACGGTGACAACAAAGTTTAAGGAAAAAAACAAATGAATCTAAAACTGAAGGTATCAAATCTAAAAGAGTGAAGAAATGGATGTGAACCTAGTAGTTCTATCAAAGAGAGGAGATGGGTTGGAAGTAGAATCCAGGGATGGTAGAAGAACCTCTTCAGCATTTTTGTAGAGAGAACTTTACAAGAAAGGAGGTTCAAACGAAATAAGACTTGTAACCCCAAGAATAATTTGAGAAGTTTTTGGATTAGGCTTACTTGGTTGCCTTAGCTTAACTTGAAAGACGGAGAGTTCCAAAGCTTGCTTCTTGTGAGGAAAGGAAATACAGAAGGGGGTGTGGTTGCTGCATATATGTAAAGTCTAGCCTGCATTCACGCCATCTTTGATGAGTTAATCTCAGGGAAATTCGAACTTCGTTTAATCTGGAGAGCTTGCGTGTGCCTGGACCCGAGACCATGTATAAACAAGGCATATATATCTAAACAACAGGGACAACTTCTGGTGCATATCTAAGCCAGCAGCCCGCACGGTTCATAACTTATAGCTAGTGTCAAGGCACAAGCACAACGAATATTTTGATCAGTCATTTCCTCTCCAAAGAACCCTGTATTTTCATTAGTTCGCCTTTGTTACTTGTCTGAAAGTGTCCCTGATTTTAAAAGCAGCATAATTAATTGCACAAGTAAGCGGGAAGAAACGAGAGAGGGTTGTCCATGTCAATGATACCCTAATGGAAGCAGGCAACTTGCTCCTTTATACCTTGTAACTGTTGTTATTATGACCTTTTAGTGTGCATTTAGTCATACAATGTAGGAGTTTTTCACTTGAAAATTCATCAAATTGACGCTTTTTGGATGTTTTTTATTGGTCTAAAATCACTTTAAAAATCATCATTTTGATGCTTTTACTGTCTAGACACTCTTTGAAAGCAATGAAGCCGTATTACTAAACAGGGCCTTAAATGCACTTAAAATCATATAATATGGCATGCATTCCCAATACTAAAATAGCAAGAGAATACAGTTACTTCCAGTGGCGTGCGTGAGATCTTGATCAATGTCAAAGGGCATAACCTACGCATGCAGGTAATATGAAGAGGGGTGGCAAAAGCATTCTCAACCAGGGTTTTCATACTTAACCGAGGTCCGCTATCTCTTTATAGCCAAGGGAGCTCGTGTATTAAAAGTTCAAGAAACAATATTTCAAGTGAGAGAAAACTGGATCAGGAGCATATGATTATTACACATGATAAAAGGTATGATCCAGTTAATAGGTGTGCTTGATAATAGTGTTTATACAGGGTTTGAAGATCATGATTTCTTACTCGGTTGTTTATTCATTTGCTTTTCCTTCAATGATCCTCCATTGTGCCACATTATATGTTGCCTGCAAATATACAGGAATAGCATCTTAAATTTGGACTTGTAAGTATTAAGATGTTATTCTGTCAAGGATATTCAGCTAACTACCATTCTTGAAATTGTAGAAAAGCCACATGATGCAGAAAGAGCCAACAAATTCAAGTCATTAGATAGGAAAAAACTTAGTTATAAAATGTGGAATGAGCAAAACAACTTCTATATCAGGCAAGGAGAATTGCCCTTTATACAAGAGTTGCACATATAATCTCAGAGATTTTAAATATAATCCATTAGGACATATGATGAGACTTCCCCGTAACAAACTCCCTTTTGGAGCAGTTTCTTACTGAGGCTCATACATCTTGTATTAATCTTACTGTTTTTAAAGTGAACAAGACAGGAAAAAAGAAACAAAACAAGTTTACCACTTATGTTGTAGCAAAGAATATTTGGATCCATATCTTCAATTGCTTCTTTAGCTAGTCAGACTTCTTCATTAGACTCAATAGGACGCCTGCACCAAGACTTGTTGCCACAAATCCAAGGGACGCCTCGGTTGATATGTGAAAACCTGCATTAAAAAAATGAAATCTTGAGCTTGAGTGAAATGAAAATTTATCAGAAAGTAGAACCAGTAAAGGGCTAGAAGGTCCCACCCATAAAATCCAGAATCATTTTGCATCCAATGAAACCTAGAACAATAGCTATCGATGGCTGAGGAACATAAACGCAAGACAAAAAAAAAAGATCCTGTAAGTATAGAATATAGATTCATACTTGTCCTTGTCAACATAGAGTGACTGCAATAACTGGACAAAGTGACAGCAAGTTAGTTTATGAACTGCACAAAGGAGGTATACTCCTCTCATTCCTTGGATGTTTCACAGATTAACCTTGCCTAAACCAGAACATGAATTTTATCTAAGGCTTGATGTGTCTGCATGTAAGAAATCCTTATGGGTATTGAGTGGATAGATGATGCAATTGTATAGAGAATTGCAAGTGACTTGCGGTTGATAGAATTCAATTACAGAGAAGGTCCTCTCATGTGCTTTCCTATCTTACCCTGATCTCTCATTTGAGCAAATACATTTTGCCATCTAGGAAATTTTGATATTTAAGGTTGTTTCTCCTTGACAGAACATCAAAACATAGAAGTTCGTTGTATTTATTCCGAACTACATCATCCCTAGCTAGCATGGAACAAACCACAAAAACTATAAAATGAAGGAAATGAGCTAAAACAAACACAACTAAGAACCCATGAAAACTGGTGCATCATGACTGTCTTGCACAAAATTAAAGTGGAGTACACGGCAGAAGTCAATGATTCATGTAAACAATAAAAACAATTTACCTGTAAATACTCCAAATCTGCCATACCCTCAGAAATTAGTGTGTAAAGAGACCTCAGACCTACATTAGACAGGAATGTGGCCAATCAGCCTTTAATGGAGTCATCTCTTATTTGACTTCAGAAGTATTCCATAATCAGTACAGATACATCTGTGGTTCAATTATAAGGTAACTCAATTGTAGAAGAACAAAGATAAGGCAATAGCAGTTTAAAATTGAAGAAGCAAAACCAAACCATATGTTGAAATATATTGTATCAGAGGCACACAGGATGTGCAGTACTGGTAGCCTAAAAACCTTGAATTTTTTTTGGTTTTGCCAAGTACTAAGTGGAGTGGCAATGGGCACGCATAGAGAGAGATTTTCTTCTTTCTTTCATCCCTTTCTCTTATCTTTTCTTTTCTGTTCTTTTTTTTTTGTGTGTGTGTGTTTGGACCAAGAAAAGGAAAAATAGAGAAACACATCCAACTTCTAAATGCTATGATTTTATCCATTTATCAAACACAGTGGATTTCAGATATGGAATTAACAATTGTAAGCCTAATATTAAAACAAAATAGAATTACCTAAAATGGCAAAGAGATTAGAAGAAAAAACTATGAAAGGATCCCGTGTAACACCAAAAACAGCTGGTATGGAGTCAACCTAAAGAACATGAACAATGTGTGAACATTCTATAGACAACATCAATCAGCAAATCCATTCATATTTACATACATGGTAAATATGTGTGGATATATACAGTTATTTTCCTGTGTGTGTGCAGGTGTCACAGAGATGAAGAAAAAGAGAACCTACAGCAAATGCTATATCACTGAGCTCAATAACTGCTACTGTCAGAAGTAAGGGTGTAGCCTGCCCAAAATGGTTGATGCCTGTTAGAAATAAAGTACTTAGTATAATTTAGGATGTATAAAATCCTCTATGCTAAGTTTATGATGTGATATTATTTTTCATGCACTAGCGTAACTAGTTGGACCATTTCCATGTCATGAATGACTTACTTTCCACAAACCATCCTCACGTGTTATGAATTTGTTCCCATCATAATTAGCTGCAACATTAAGGACAAAAAAAATATCAAAAATATTGTAACTATAAATCAGTTCAAAGTTTGTGACTCAATATATTTTGACCCTTTAGTTTTTGTTTGTTTGTTTATGGAAGGCTAACACAATATGTCAACATAACGAAATTACATAAGCAATATACTTTTATGAAGTAGAGAGAAAGCAAGAGAGGTTTTTTTCTTTTTTGGAGGGGGGGTCCCTAATTATTTTGACCCTTCAACTTTTAATGAAGTTAAAGTTTGTTGAGTCTTGGTTCTTTTGATTCCAATCAACAAAAAAAAAAAACCATTTCAAAATGACACTGATTGACAATTGTCATTCTCGTATCTTATTATCAAGGACCTCTAGCCACTTTCATCGACATTAGACTAATTGGTCTATTTCTAACCACATTGGGGCTTCCTTTAAATCTGAAGTTCTGGATCTAGGTTTCCTCATATTTTGAGGTTTAATTTGCTCGATGGAAGTCTCTAATAATTTCAAGGATCAAAAACAAACTTTAAAGAAAGCAAATGTCGCACAGAAGGACATTACAAGTGACAGGGATAAATCTCTGGCACGTCTTCACTATAAAGTTGTCTGATAGGTCGCTGTCATCCTCTTCAGTGGCAAATAGCTACAGTTACACAAGGAAAGCAATAAGTCTACATTAATTTAAGCAATGGGAATTAACACAAAGGGCCACATGCTGTAGGTGAAATAAACTGTCACAAAAATGACAGATTCAACAATCAAAAATTGAAATATGCAATAATGGAGGTGGTTTCCAGGCTCAAGAAGAGACCTGATATCTGGCCCACAGTGAATTCCCAACAAAACCAGCTAAAGAGCTAGTATATTTCTTGTCTTTATAGCCCGTTTTGAAAAGTAATTAAGGAAATGGAAGGCATAGATCACCAACAGTTTCTATGTCCTCGTAGAAAAGATATGTCACCTTGAAAGATGAGTAAAGGAGTATTGTAGCCAGGAATAGGTTGACTGCCTCAAACCTCTAAAACATCAAAACAGAAAAATCAGAAAAAAGAGCTCATAGACGGAGAAAATGCAAAAACTTGCCTCTCAACTAGGGATTTACCTGGAGAGTAGCTGTTCCAAGAAGTATCAATGACAAACGGAAGATGATTGCGCCAGCAATTCCATATGAAAGCACCCGATTCTATATTTCCAACACATCAAATTTTCCATTATCACAGTTGACATGGAATGTATTGGGGTGTATGGATAAAAATATTCATGAATAATAGATTGGGAGTCCAAGACTGCATTATGTATGATCATAATGTTCATGTTGTAAATAGAAAGCCATTGCATTACCTGATACATAAGTGGCACTTTAAAATACTTGAAAATCAGAACAAAGACAAATAGATTGTCCACCGACAAGCTTTGCTCCAAAATATACCTGAAATGATCCATGATATTCATTATGGTGGATATCACTCAAGCTTAATGGTACAGACTGGCAAATGCAAGACAAGATATCAAACAAAGAAGTCAAAGAAAATAGCTATTTTGGACCACACTTAGCAGAAACAATTGTAGAAATTAAAGTTTAAAATGCAAAATATATGCAGTGAAAAAATGCTTATTAAAGAAACGGCCCAGAACAAGCTAGTTTCACCAACCGCATCTTTTCAGGAGCTTCATACTATATTCCTATCAATTCTCCATTGCCATCAATACAGATTAATAAAGAGGGTTCCATGAAAGCCAAAATACAGACCAGGGCCTAAGCAACTGGGCATAATATTTTTCACTACACAATACCTACTACACACATAGATCCTTTCCAGGACAATAATAACACCTGTTTCATACTCTCACAATCTCATTTTCCTTCATTCTTACATTTTAGCACTTTTTTTTTTTAATTCTTGTAGGTCCTAAATCTTAACATGATGCATAATATAAAAAGAAAATCCAAAATAAACAAATCATGCGTCGAATCTACAGGGAAAAAAAAGGGTGGGGGTGGGGGTTTCACAGGGTAAAATTATGGTACCCGGCAAAAAACTCAGACGCCTTGCCAACACCATCTTTCAAACCAATACCAAAGCCAAATGCCACAGCAGTGCACACCTGCAAGAACCATTGAATACATTTATTCGAAGCTAGACAATGACGGAACCAACAGATTCAGGATGCACAAAGTCACTTACACATAAAGCAACAGTTTTAATCGATGTCTTATAATTTCCTTTAACTTTCTCCTCTGCTTTATCCACAGAAGGGGGAGCCGTAGAGGTAATAAATTTGCTAACATCATCGCGTGTCTGAGAACTCGTCTTCACAGCTTCTGCAGATTTAAAGAGGAAAAAAAAAAGAGCAAATGATACGCACAATTTATATGAACAAAGCTGTAATCCCTTAAAAAAATGGTACAAAAACCTGAAGGGGATAGATCATCCTCCTGTTCAGTGCCTCTTGCACATGAAATTGGAGAATTCTGGCCACGGCGTTTGCTAATAACTGCAATTCAACATTTGAACAACGATTAAAAACTGATTTCATGCAAATGTAAAGAGAGGGAGGGAGAGAGTGGACCTGAATTGAAAGAAGGGAAATGAGGATGAGAGAATTGGACACTATAAGTGTAATTAGCTGGCGAAACCTTGAGGGAGAGTGGAATGATGCTATTATTGTGGATTACTGAAGTTAATCTCATTGTGTTTTTTTTTTTAGGGATTTGTAGTTTAGATGGAGAATTTGGAGTTCAAATTCCAAATAAGAAAAAAGGGAATGGAGCGATGAGAATGGAATAGAGAGAGAGAGATGGTTTGGTTTATTTAACAGTCTCTTGTGCGATCCAGCAGCACTACAAGTTCCAGCTCCTGTGTTCTAGGTTTGCGTTACAGGCAGATTAGATAAAAGTTACCTGGCCAGCGATTCACCGTGAGTTAGATTAAAAAAAAAATACACAAATAAAATACTATCAAAGCGTTTTAAAACAGGAAGAAAAATTCTGATTGTAAATTTAAAATGTGAAAAGGGAGGCTTTTATGCACAATAATTCTTAATGTTATTAGGATGTTTTTACACACAAAAAAAAGTCATTAGAGTTTTTATATATAAAAAAACAATAATTAAAATAAAATAAAATAATTTGCTATGATAATTGATAACCCCTCTTTCTCTTATTAATATATATTATCTATAAAAAAACATTGTGTTACTCTATATCATTCATTTATTAAAAAAATCATCACTAACATAAAAAAAAATATATATAGGTTTTAAATAAGAATAAAAAAGATATTTATCTAATTAAAATATTTTTTTTATCTCATTAAATTATATGGATCGAACTAGAGATTCTCAACTTGGCTTTATGTTTAGTATGGTTTTCAAATTGTGTAGGAGTTGAGCTAATATAACTTGTTTAATTTGACGGGTTCAACCACGACATGATAAAAACCAAGTTTAACTTAAACAAATTGTAGATTTTGTTGTTTTAATTTTTTGAATAAAAGTTATCATGGTGATACTTTGGGTGGACCTGAGTCTTAAGATTTGACCCAACTGATTTGGCCACAGTTTCACATGAAAAACATCTAAGAAATACTCTATAGACCTTTAAAAAACTCATTTGTGTTCTTAAACTTGCAAAAAATCGGTTCTAAAACACAAAATTAACTTGATTCTAAAACATTTCATAGTACCAAATCTCTTTTTTAGACAAAATTAAGGTCAAAAAACATATTAATAGAACTCTTATTATCAAAAGAAACATGTTAACGCTAAGAACAACCTTTTTCATGATCAGGATCTTGACCAATCGATAATTTTCTTTCTTTTTCATTGTTCTTCAATGATTTTTTTATCTCAAATCATGGACTAAAATAAAAATAAAATAAAGTTTTGGATCAAAACATTTGATCCCCAAACTAAATGGATCAAAAAGAATCTTTGATAAAACCACTAGGTAAAATTTATCAAAAAAAAAACCAAGAGAGAAGTTTTTTTATAACAGGATTGCCTTTTTCTATCCATTTTTAATTTTAATTTTATAACTTTCACTCTCATGCAAACAATAAAAGTAAATAGATTTTTGTAAAATTAAAAATCAATGTCTTGTCGAGACTACTATAGTAACGTGGAGGGTGGGGAGGAACAATTTTTGAAGGTCGATTCTCAATAAAAACAATGTTAAATAATTAATTAAAATAAAATTGAAGGAAAAAGAAAAAGAAAAATATTGCAGTGAATAGTTCATTATAAGGATAACTACAGGGAATGCAACCATTCTTTTAGATATTTCAGCAGCAAACAAACAAGAGCTTAGGTAAATTTCATTTCTGCTAACATTCATTCATGTTCCGCCCTATCCCTATCTTTTAATTATTTTCAATAATACCCTTCTAGTTCTCTAAAATCCTCCAACTTTCCCACCAAATATAGCTATTTTTAAAAATTGTTTTGGGTAAATTTCACTTTTTCTCTTTTAGTTTCGTAAATGAATTTTGTTCTTTAGGCTTTCTTCAAGCTTATAAGTTTTTTTCTTTGATTTTACAAAATATAGTCCTTGTTTTTTCGTTTTAAAAATATTTTTAAAAAAATTTGAATTTTTTTTATTTTTTTCTTTACTTCAAATTAATATTTTTTTGGTGTTTTTAGATCATTTTGATGCGTTGATATTAAAAATAATTTTTAAAAAATAAAAAATATTATTTTGATACATTTTCAAGTAAAAAAATATTTTAAAAACAACCACAATTATACTCCTAAACACGAACATTTGGTTTTTTCTTAGTTTCATAAATGTTAATATAAGACATGTTTGACAATTTTTTTCTTTTAATTTTATGTTGGATAAAATTTTAACTGAAATAGTTATAAGAATATAAACTTTAATTTTTCGTAATCTTAACTTTTTAAATTAAATGAATAAAGCTAGTAAAAAATTTTGTTTTTCGTCACCCCATGATCACGTGCTCTGGGGATTGAGTCACGTGTAGGTATGTGATTTGAAAGAGGATAATTGAATAGGTATAGGACAGATGTCACTCACTTATTTGTTAATATGTTGACTGTTGAATTTTGGGTCCTATTTTCATATGGCTAAGAATTTCTTTTAAAGAAAACGGAATATGGCGATGAAAGGGCTAAATTACATCCACTCGTTATCTTCTTCATATTTATATTTAAATACATTCATTGCTTATAATATCACGTTCATCACTATTATTAATTATTAAAAGAAACTAGAAAGAATAGTGAAATTACTATAGCAAAAAACATTGTAGCCCAAAATTCACAAGTATTGTCGGTTATAACAATTAATCAAAAAATAAAAGGAGTACTAAAATTCCTATAGTGAAAAACATTGTGACATACACTCATAAACACCATGAATTATAATAATGAATTTTTGCTCAAGTTTTGTAATTTTTAATTTTACACTTGGTTGATTTAGAATTGAATTTTATGGTTTGTCTCTATTATCTTTGCATTGGATTCTCAGGGTGTTCGGAAAAAAAATCCAGCACTCGGTTAATGCTCGGTTTGAGAAAAACAAAATTGATTTCATTGACCTGAGAAATTTAAAGCTTTATGGATGAATTCAAAACTTGGCAATTCAAAGACTAATTTGAACCTAAAAAAAAGGAGAATTGTTTGCTGGAAAATTGAGTTTCGTAATTTATTTTATTTACCTTGTATGTGGTAATCCTGATTTTAAGACATGGATATTAGGATGGGTCTCCCGAGTTGACTTGGGTTTTTTTTTTCAATCTCATTCTTTAATATTGAGTTGATTGAAAATTAAAATTCATCTTTTCCTTTTATTTTCTTTCAATAGGGTTATCCTAATATCATGACCTAGTTCGAGGGTTTGACGAGTTAACCTAAGTTATCTCAGGTCTTTTTATTTTTTATTTTTTTTAATAGTTTTTTATTTGCAATCCGTCTTTCAACATTAGGATAGTCTGTAGTTAGGCCTCGTAATTCTTTTCAATAGGGTTATCTCATTTTAATGACCCGTGTCGCAAGTTTAGAAAGTTTACCTAAGTTATCTCAAGTTATTTTTTTAGCCCTTTTTAAAAGATTGAACTTTTTTTTGTTTATTTTTAGCATTTTATCACTGAGTTGATTGAAAATTAAGCCTCATAGTTTCTTTCAATATGATTTATGTGGGGTTATTTTATTCTCATGACCTTTATCGTAGCTCATGTGGTTTACTCAAGTTAACTCAAGCTATTTTTTCATCCTTTTGTTAGATTGAATTTTTCTAAATTTCATCCTCCAACATTAGATTGAGAAATTGAGTTTCGTGATTTTTTTTTATTTGCTTTCTATAGGATTATCACAATCTCATGACCTTGGTCGAGGATTGTGCTAGTTAACCAAAGTTGGTATGGGTCAATCAAGTTTGTTATCGTCTCAATATGTTTTTTAAAAACAAGATGTCGTCTAGTATGTACAATCTCAATAATTAAAACATGAATCGTCTAATATGCATCAGATTTAGAATTCATAATTATTATTTTTTTGCTCGAAAACACGTTAGCAATGTATTTACACTTTTTTATGTTTAGAGAAAAGAATAATTCTACTAGTGGTGTATCGCAGACCACAAATCTAGTTATCAACAAAAACTAAAAAGATTAGTGAAAATCACTATGCATAAAGACACAATTCATTATGAATTGGAATAATGACTTTATTTTTATTTTTTTTATCCTTTGACATTTTTTTCTTTGACCATTGAGACCTTTTTTTATTTTGTCCTTTTCCATTGCATTGTCATGGCATTGGGCTTGGCAATTTGTTTTGATCTGATTTCTACAAGGTTATCACGGTGCATAAAAAAAAGTCATGACATTGGGTTAGTGTTTGATTTTGTATGAAAAAAAATCCAATTCTATTACCTATAAAAAAATAAAAATTTGGAATCAAAATTGACACTGAGGTAAAATAACCAAGGCTTTTCCCTTTTTTGTCATTGTTCATCCATCGCCTTTTAAAAGAAATTTGTAAGTGGGATTTTTTATATTTCATTTTTGGTTCCTTTAGTTTGGAAATTGTATATGTTAGTCCAAAATTTTATTCTATTCACATTTTAATTCCCGAGTTTGAAAGAGAAAAGAAAGAGAGAGAGAGTCATTAAAAAAAGGTAAATGAGAGAGAGAAAGATTGGTTGTCCAGATTTCATGAGTAAAAAAGTCAAATTTGATGTCAATGTGTTTTTCTTAATGAGAAGAGTGTTGTTGAGGTGTTTTTGAATTTCTATATTTTTAAAAAAGTATATCAAAGTTGAAAAGTTTTTTTTCGGTTTATTTTTTTGTTTTTGAATCGACCTGGGAGTGTTTTGAGCCGAGAAGTTGGTTTATTGAGGTTTTAAGGGTAGTTATTAGGTAAAAATAGGCTTTTTTTTTTTTTTTATGTTTAAAAAACCCTAGCTTGATTTTCTACTACCTCATGGATACCTAGAATCTAGGCTAACAAATGGTGATTTGTTTGCTTTATTTTTAAAAAATAATAAAGGGTGAATGATATGCTTCACCCTTGGAAAAAAATAATTTAAGGCTATACACGCGAGATTTAAGATTTATGTGTTTAGATTGTTTATTTTGCATATTCTTACATATGCAAAGTATCGAGAAATAATCAAATTTTGAATTAAAAATCAATTATATGAAATTAAATTTTGAGCTATAGTTAAAAGAAACTAAAAAAATAAAGACGAAAATAACAACAAAAAAGAAAGTCCAATGTTCAAATAGAATAAAAAACTTCAATTTAATTCCTAAACTTTCAATTTAAATATTAATTTCCTCCCTAAAATTTTAGGATTTTATGTTTTGATGTTTTTTGATATTTTAATCCTTAAGTAACAAGAAAGACGAGAGAAAGTTGTTGAAAAATAGAACGAGAGAAAAAAAAGTTAGTTAGACACATTCTGATAAAAAAACAATTTTAGTGTCAATGAATTCGACTTGTTTAGAGAAGTTTCATGAAAAATAACTATTTTAATTTTATAAAAAATAATTTTCTTAAAAAAATAAAGAAAAAATAAAAAATAATTTATTTTTCAAGAAAATACTTTACAAGAAAATAATATTTTTTAGATAAATAAATTTTGCAAAACAGACACGCCTTTAGTGAATATTAAAAAAAAACAATTTAATTTTAATAAATTTCAATAGATATGGTCTATTTTTTAATTATTTTTAATCAATGTTGGTATTTAATATTTTTTTATTTTTATCTTATTTTTGTATAGATAATATATTTTCATTTATTTTCTCTTACTGTATTTACATATTTTTTCATAAAAAAATTATTTTGACCTTTATATATATCTATATATATATAAAACCAATAATTCGACACTTTAGTTATTCGTGAATAATCAAATCAGGCGTATACTTTTCAATAAATTAGATGCCATGTGTCAAACGATGAATAGCAAGAGCATTTAAACGAAGGAAGGATGGCTTTGGAGAATTTGTCCAAAGAAATATAAGTTGGATCCCCGCACCTGTTCTTCTGTGCACCTGCTTGCTTTTCCCTCGAATTACACGCTACTTCGAGCCAAGCAACAAACATCTCCAAATCCACCCATCTCTTGCTCCAGCTTTCAACGCGTTATCTCCCACCTCTAACTCTCTCAATGGCAACCGAAACAGAAAATCCTTCAACAGCCGCCGCCATCACCGTTGAAGATAACCCTAGCAAAACCCTAGACACGGCAGTCCCTGCTTCTACCAAGCCAGATCGAGTCGAAGATTCTACCAACACTGCATCATCTACCGTTGACTCAGCTACAGAAGGGCCTATGCAGGGCGCCGATAATTCAAAGAGCGCTGCCCCGGCCACCGACACTGACAAGAAGATCCGCCGTGCTGAGCGGTTTGGAATTACTGTTCAGCTTTCCGAGAAAGAGAAGCGCAATTCTCGTGCTGAAAGGTATAAACATATATTTCTTTTCATGTTTTAGATTCTTTATAAACATATATTTCTTTTCATGTTTTAGATTCTTTCTTTTTTATTCGCTATTTTAAACTTCGCAATTAGTGTTTTGAGTTTCTTTCTTTCTTTATTTTGGGAGGGGGGGTTAAATTAGGAAAAGAAACGCTTATTTTGCCTGGGATTAAAGGACCTTGATTCAAATTTATCTAATAAGAATGTACATAATGCTTGATTATTTTGGCCCAAAGTTTAGGCTTTTACCTGGGCCATTCTAGGATGTTCAGAATTTGGTGTTCGTGATGCTGCTGCTTATGTGTTGGTTTTTTTTAGGAGATGCCCGAGTCTTTTGTAGAAGGTTTGTTATTTTTTTTGTGTGTAAACTTGTGCCTTTTTTCTCACCAAGGAATATGTCTCTGGCATATGGAGATTTTTTTTTGGGGAAGTGGGGGTTGTCGCTAGTGTTCTTTTGGGAGCTTAACTATTTATTATTGAAACTGGATAATAGAAAGTTAATAAAGCTAGGTATGGAGGACTTCATTTCTAGATTTGCATGCATATGCTGCTGTGCAGGCACTGGTATAAAGCTTGAATCTGTGAACAAGCTTTGATTAGGCGTGTGTGCTTGTGCTTATGCATGCATGCAAGTGGGTCTGTGCATGGGAGGGTGTTGTGTTGATGACTGCAGGTGTCCGTCCATGTGGTTGTGTTTTTTGTGAGTTCTATGTTCCAATGGTGTTTTGCGAGTGGAAACGTCTGTGCAGAACTTGATTTCCCTTTTCAATTGACTGAAATTGTCATATGTGAACCCTTCTCTGGCATGTGGAGATGCTTTATTGGGGATGGGGTTTGTCTCCAGTGTGCTTTTGGTAGCTCAACTGGTGATTTTGTGAAGTAGAGTGTAACAATTTTTTTTATGTATTGATGTTTGGGAAGCTTAAACTGTAATTTTGCTTCTATAGTGGTTGCAAAATTGATCTTTAGTCGTGCATTTTGTTTGATCTATTATTCTATTTATAATACAAATTGAATAGTTGGATTCCTTAAAGCAAGGCACGGGGAACTCATTTGCATGCATTTGACACTGTGCTGGCCCTGGTGTCCAGCTTTAGTCTGTGAAGGAACTTTCACTTTGGTGTGCTGTGCTTATGTGCAAGTGCAAATGGGTCTATGTGTGGGAAAGTGCTGTCTGGATCAATTGAGTTTGTATGTGCCAATGACATTTTGTCCATGGAGATGTCTGCGAAGAACTTGATTCCCCTTTTCTATTCACTAACTGAAATTGTCGCATGTGAACCTATCATGTTGTAGGTTTGGCACTGGATCGCAGGGGCCAGAGTCAGAGTCAGACTCAGTGAAGAAATCAGAGGAGCTGAAGAGGAAGGCTAGAGCAGAGAGGTCTTATTCCATGTCCCACCCTGGGCTTAAATAGCTAGTTTAATTGATCCAGCCTTGTTTTTCAGTTTACTGTTCTCGCAGTTTTGTTCTAAAACTTTTTATTTGTTTCTCCAGGTTTGGGATTCCTGTGCCACCCACAGCTACTGCTGAGGAGACGAAGAAGAAAGCTCGTCATGAAAGATTGGCACCGGCTCCAAAAATAGATGCACTTGAAGAAAACAAAAGGAAGGCAAGGGCTCTCAGGTCTGTTTAACTGGAAACTGCTCCGAGTTGTTCAGAATTTACAATGCTTGTGATTCATTAGAATCATGACTAACATGCTAATCTATGCTTCCAGGTTTTCACAAAGTTCATCTGGTTCCCTATCAATGAATGGCAAGGGGGATCTTGAGCCAGTAAGACCTTTCATGGATAACTTTTCCATTTCATTGATTGTCATTTATATTTATGTTAGTTCTCCTTACTGAACTTTCTTTTGTTTGTTCCTCAATCAGAAGGCAGCTATTGCAGGCAAGGCTGGTGGAGGGTCTTGAAAAGAGATTTCCTTTGATAATTTTTAGGTATTATTTGAGATTTCATTTTCTAATTTTCAGGTATTAATTTTTTTTGAGGGAATAATTATTAAGTATTTACTGAAATATGCTTTGCATTGGAAGCTCCCTTATTTGACATATTGACTTGAATTGGCATTTTATCTATTGATCAGTTTTTCAGTCTTGTTTATATAAGTTTCAATCGAGCTACTTCATTCAACCTTGGTTTTTGTTTTGTTGTTTTGTCAGGTTTAGTGTTATAACATGAGAGATTCTCTTAGTGGCTTCTATTCTCATTTTAATTTTCCAACAAAAGAACTCCCAGATGCAGCACTTTTCATTCTTGGATAATTATCTACAGGGCATTTGACAGGATTTTGGCACCTCTCATTTCAGACTACCTATTGATGTCATTTACCCGGGGTGTAGAGGAATCAACAGGGACTTTGAGTGTTCACTTTTCTCAAAATCTTCTAAAAATATCAGAAGTTCTGAATTTTGAATCTAGGAAATTTTTTAATATTTTAAGCCTATTTAAAGAAAGTATCAAGTGATATTTTTCTGCTGGACTACATTACCGTGATAAGGATGCGTTGCTAGTGTCTTGTATATTCATGAAGCTGCTTATGCATGATCCAGTATTACATGAGTATTGAGTAGATACTGTGTGTTGCATCATATCATTCATGTCATTGAGATTTCAAACATGTTTCTTACTTCACTAAGAATTGGGGATGATTCTTATGACTTAATAAGTGATCCAGAGAATGGGCAATTATGAATAAAATTATGGAGTCTTATTTTGGTTGATGCAAGCATTTATCAATGGACCATCGTCAGTCTTTTGCTATTTAGTGGTCATTCGTCAGTCTTTTGCTATTTAGTGGTCATTGAAGCCTATAACCTAAGCAAACAAGCTTTTAGGTAAGCCCGCTTTTTTGAATTAGAACATTGGAGAAAGGCTGCATTCTTTTTGTTTTGTATGCATGTAAAGCACGCATATGTTTTCAATCCTTTAGAGAGTTCAGTGAACTAGAATCAGTTTTTATCCTTTAGTTTTTTTTAAAAAAAATTTGTTTTGTTTTTGTTTGTGTTTCATGCCATGACTGTGCATTAGAACATGTTTCCATAAACCATGGATGGATTGGCTAAGTTCATCCCAAATTCCTGTGTTTACACAATACTATGAGGTGTTCTGATGTGTAAGATCTGGATATAGATGCATGTGCTACTTAATGCAACAGAGTTTCATGAGGTGTAAGGCTACTAAAGGAAATGTTGTCTAGTTAGTTATTCAGAATTTCTGATATTCTTTCTGGTATTTTGAGATCAGTGAACACACTTCGAAGGTGTTATTGATTATGTTTTTCGGCCTCATACTGAATTGCTCTGCAAGGTAGACAACTGGGAATGGAAGATATCTTGATAATTGGGCTGCTGATTTAAGTGTCTCCATTACAAATTGTGAGAACACAGCATCTGAAGTCCTTGTAATTGATATTTAGGGATGGAAAGACCAGGATGATTGGGAGAATTTGTAGAATTTCTTTTAATTCTTTTGTTTCCTTTTCCATATTCGCAACTTTATATATGTGTTTGGTGTTGATTTCCGTTTCTGGTGTTGGTGTGAATTTTATTTTCAGAGTCTAGGAGTTTGCCGTGACATCTCTTGCCCAAGTGATGTGGGCACCTAGTTTGATGTGTTGTGTGTCAGATGGAAGACTTGTGTTGATTTTTCAAAGTTTATTGATCGACAGGGGTGGGAAAATGTTAGGTTTATATGGGGAAATTATAGCATGAGTCATTTTTTTAGCTTGTATCCTGCGTCCTGCTAATGTGCTGGAGAGTTCTTTGAAACAAGGCCCCGGATTTCTTCCCTTTTCCTAAGCCTTGGTTCAAACGTCTCAGGAAGAAGATGATATTGTCACCAGAAACGGATTGTGACAAATGTAGATTTAGAGTACTGCCCGAATATTTTCGAATGGAATTTAAAAAACAAAAGCAAATTAGAAGGGGGATTTTTTTTTTTATTTCTTACAGTAATTCAAAATAAAAAATACCCTTCTAGCTTTGGTTCTTTATCATATTACAAAGGTATATATGGTGATGCGAACTATTTTTGGATTTTATTGAGTGGAGTAGAATGAATCAAGAATACATTTTTTATTTTTATTATTAATAAAGAAGAAATGGTCTTTAAAAAAAATATATTGTTGGTCTATTATCATGGATTTACAAATGTGTATTTCTTTGGTAAGTGGTGTTGAAATATACTATTTTTTATATATATAAATATATGTTTTTAATGGTGAATAGCTTATTTAAAAGTAGATAAATTGTTTTATTCCGTGAAAATACGAGAATATCTTTAAAACTAAGAGAAATAATATATTGTTGTTAATAACAGTCATTTGTTCCTGATATTTTCTACTGTCATCGCTGTTAATATTGCTTGACCATGCATTATTATTTATTATAAAATAATTTATAGATTCTATTTTTTTATTAACAAAAATAAATATTTTTTTATAAGAAAAAGAAATGATTTCTGAATTAAGAAATAAAATAGTCAAGGTTGTTATTTCAATTCAATCCCACAATAGTTTTAAATAATATAATCGAATATAATTAAATGATTTAATATTTTATTTTATTTCAAATATAATAACAAATAAATTGAGTTCAAATTACATGTAATTTCACATATGATTTGACTCGGAATCATCATGATATAATTATGCATGATTCTACTTTCACGTGAGATGGTGGCAGTGTGAAAAAGCAGAGCAAAGGTTTCGCTTGTTTCCCTGTGAATCCGACTGGTATGCTCAAACGATGTTCGATGCTGCAGGCCATCATGGAGCCTGAATGAATAACAAGCTATTCACGAAACAGCTCGTTCTGCAACTTAAAGGGCTTAATAAGCTCAATGTCCAAGGGCGAAAAAAAGATAGGCTTTTATTTTTATATAAAAAAGATATTTTTATATAAAAAGATAAAATAAAATAAAAATAAATAACATGAAAAATAAATAGGCTTTTATATATTTTTTAGTAGTTGGTCAATGAAAAGTTGTTACATGAAATGAGATATTTAATATATTTTGTTATAAATACAAGATCTCATAAATAAAAATCAATCAATAAAATAATATTATGTGATATTATAAAAGTCACAAGTACCACTGCAATTTTCTTTAAATAAAGGGTCTTGCCCTAATATTTTTTTTTTTTTTGAAATACAAGATTTCTTTAAGTAAAGAAACTATTTTAAAAGTTTTCAAACCTTATTTATCTATTGGATAAAACCTAAAACGACCCATAAATATTTTTTAACAAGACTTCAAAAATAAATTAAAATTACTCTTCAAAACATCAATTCATGCTATGAAATACACATCTAAATTTATATTCTTGTAAATCACAAATCTTGTTTGACCAAATAAGTCAAATTACTACAAATCAAATTCAATGGAAAAATCAGATTATTTTTTAATATTTTGTAGAAATATTTTAAATAAAAATCGTATTAAACCATGTATTTTAATAAAATCATAGGTAGAGATTTATGTGCACGCTCTTTCTCCACGATTACATAAAGTTTCTGCTCTGAAAACTTAAATAGCAACATTAACATTACATTCATTTTTGCGTAACCTAGCCTGAAGAGTAGTGGACTAGGTGAGGAGACTCCCTGTGCTAAGAAATAAAAAACAAGTAAATAACATTTCTTCAAGTTGCTATATCAGGCTTACTTGTAATTTTTCTTGTTCTATTGTTTTAAAATCGTAGATTAGTTGCGGATATAGGCTTTTAGCTTCTCTTAAATTAGCTTATATATATATAAGCTAACCAGGTGCAGGGACTTGGGTCAAATGAAGACTTCTTTTCACGGCTAAATTTGAGGTTTTCCTTCAATTATATTATGTTACAACAGAGATTGGGAGTGAATAACAGGATTCAAGAAGCACAACACACATATCAATCAATAAATAGTAAATACTATACAATACTCATTCTATATTTCTTTTTCAGCACAGGGAGTGTGTAACAGGATTCAAGAAGGGCACACATATCAAGAAAAACATCGGTTTCAATAACATAACCACATGTTTTATCTCTTCTAAATTCACTAGGATCTATACGAAAAACAACCTCTGAGTTGTCCAACATCATAAGCATCTCCATGTCTGATTGGTTTTGGAAACTTGTAATGAGACATCATTTTTCCGTGATCCATAATCTACTAGTTTTGCAATCTCAACAATTACACTACTTTTTATTGAATACATAACATCATAGGCATATCATGATCAGTCTAACCTTTCAATTATATGTCAACATCTGTACAGGGAAATGAAACCAGAGATGTACCGACCAGTCTCGGGTCACTCAACCTTCTCCATCACCTTGATGCCATACGCTTGTAAGATGTCCAGTGCTGCAAGACCACCAAACATATCATCATTCAAAAACATATTTCAATGTCATATCTAATTCTCAGCAGCACCATAACCGGAGAGGAGTGGATTTTCATTTACCTGGTACATATACTTCAGGTTCAAAAGGTCTCAAGACACCTCTTGTAGTGATCTTGTTCTCTAGCAAGAGCTGTGGAAATTGAAATCAACGTCTTGGTTAGAGCATTCCCTGAAAACTGATGAAAATAAAAATAAGTTAAATAACAGTACGGGAGAATTGAAGCAAACAAATACCAGAGCTCCAATGGCCACTGGAATACCAACAGTGAGAGCCATGGCAGTGGTTGTTTTCCCATTCCCGGTCCTTCCAAATTCTAGTAGTGTGCCCTTATGGTTCTCTGTGGCTTGGTTGTCAGGGAATTCTACCTCCATTTCATGATGCAAAAGCACCATATCCTGACCATAAATTTGACAAGTAGGAATTATTAGTTTCTGCCAAGAACAAGGAATCATTAAAAAAAAAAAAAACTGAATTATATGACACTACGTATATTATTTTACTGCAAGGTGCATACCTGTTCTGTGCTGGAATAGGCCAACCTTTCTTCCATGCGGTAACAGGTAACATCAAATGCACTTTGGCAGGAGACAGGAATTTCTGTCAGCTCATGAAGTCCTAAATATCTAGTCCACATGGTAGAACAATCTTAGCTACTTGATATGAGTATGTCACAGCATGCAAAGCAGTTGATAATAAATAAAATTACTACTGATTGGAATAGTTTATGCAATTGCAGCTATTCCACCATTTACTATGCATCTCAGCCCGAAGTTATGGGATTGGAATAGTTTATGCAATTGCAGCTATTCCACCATTTACTATGCATCTCAGCCCGAAGTTATGCATTGTTAGTTTCTCCAGCAGAATGTGATAGCTTACATAATGGTTTTGGCCGTCCTTACTGCAGTTCCTTGCTCTTTGCAATGCCCAAGTGCAACAATTCTCTCACTAATGTGCTTCTCTCCTAGCGGAACTCCATCCGGAATTTCACTAACAATGTTTAGCAGTTCACAAAGGAATCTTTTGAATGAGGGTCTCTGTCCATGTCTTAAAACTAGATGAGATTCAGTATTAAATAGACCAATACTTGCAAGTGTCCCCATTATTTCGCCAAACCCTACACAAATAATCAGAAAATAAGTTCTAGACGGACATACAAAGTTCCTTGCCCCCCTTTTTTTGAGGAGACAAAGCATTTCAGAGAACAGGAAGCCAAGACAGTGGGGTGAACTAGGAGAAGAAAACCACTTCCATTTCAGCTATGACAAAAAAAGTATGTTGGATTTAGTTCCTCGGTTAACAAAGTCCTAGTGCTCAATCTACTGAAACATAATTTTTGCAATTATATTTTCTTAGAGATCAGCTTGAATAATACATATTCGAAGGAGCCAAAGACATGTTATACCTTCATAGCGGAGCGTTCCACGAAAGATGGTGGATGCTTCATCTTCTATGCCATACAGTTTTCCATAAACTAAAGAATTGCGATTTGGAAGACATTCTAATGCAAAAGCTGGAAAATTTGGTAACCGAAATCTGAAAGCTGAATCATAAAGTTTCTCACCTGCAAGTTCAAACAATAAAGTGAAAAACAAATCAGAAAAGAAAAAACCTTGAGAGATTAAACATTGATTCTTTTGAGTGATCATATAGTCTTCTAAGTGTTTTTCAAAGTGTTTTTCACTCGGAAATATATTAAAATAATATTTTTTTATTTTTTAAAAATTATTTTTGACATCAGTACATCAAAATAATCTAAAAACACCAAAAAAATATTAATTTAAAGCAAAGAAAAAAATAAAAATTTTAAATTTTTTCAAAAGCACTTTTAAAACGTAAAAATTGTTAGTAGCCAGCCATAACATTTATGTATGAAATAAAATAAAATTATGAATATGTGATTGTCATGTTAAATTAGATACATTTTGGTGATAAAGGTCAAGTATGATTTTTTCTTGCAGACATGAGAAATATTCCATTTCTGGTCTCTAATAAGAAACAAAAATGATACGTATCCTACTACTTGGATTTATAATTTTTTCTTCTTCCAGGCCACTTACCATCAACATGCACAATTTCACCATGATTTTTATATGTGGCCGGATTGCGCCCAGATCGGATGGCTCCTGCAGGACTCCAGCTGAACAACTAAAAAGGTCAGTAACTGCCGTAACCCATTTTAAGTTAGAATTACTGCAAAAGAAATCCAGGGAAATGTCAAACAACCTTCAAAATTATTTTCTATAAGAGAACATTTAATGAATCTTCCTTCTTAATTTGCAGTCAGAAACTTTTACAATAAGCACAATTTATGCAGTGTGATAATGAACCAACAGTGCAGAGAAATAAGGAAATCAATTACACAAGAGATAAGGAGATAAAGGTGAACATTTGTCAAAGTAAAGGGAAGAACAGCGGAACAAATTCTGGATCGTCTCTAGGGTATAAAATGAGCAAGAATACAACTGTCCATTCATATTTATAGGCACTTATTCAGTGAACAATCCAATACTTAGCTGTAACAGAAAACAATGTTACCAGAGTGGGAAAGGAAACAAGAAAGAAGTTGGTGATTTTAAGAGTTGCTGAAACAGCCATCTCAAAGATATCTGGTTAAAAGAACCTTTAGGCCACATAACGAGCTTTACCTATTTCTCTCATTCTCCCTTGCCTTATGTTAATATATTAGACTTAGTTGCTTATTAGTAACCACTAGCATGAGCATCTACTTGTTTACAGGAAAAAATCACAAGAAAATAGAGAATCCTGGTTCTCTAAGCCAATGCATTAGTGATCCAGCAAAGTCATGAAGGTACCGAAGAATATCCAAACAAATTGGAATATCAACAAAAACTTATAAAATCGCACTTAAGACATTCTAATCCTATAGTTTAACAAGTACGTCATTGTCTATTATCTTACAAAAGGGCAAGCGTACTTCAAAGGGAATCAATACAACAGCATTACAGCTCATATTTAAAAAGAACAGGTCGTTTTAGTCCAACAGTACCCATGTGATTGTAAAACTCACTGATCAGTGTTGATTTGTGATAGAGCAGTTAATTTTCCTGATCTCCATGATTAATTCACAATGATATGGAAACTCAATCATACTGTCCAGTTGCATGGTGATGTGCAAGTCCACTTAATTTCCAATACCCAGCAAAAACATGAGAAGGAAAACCACCAGAAATGGTAACTTCCAAGGAAGCCGGGCCACATAGCTATGTTTTTATAGTGTAAGCAGTTTCAGGAAATACCTGAATTTATATGCTAATGGGTTATTTGCAGCTGCTGGGGATGGGAGTCCTCCACAATAAGAAGTGAAGGACTTTATTCTCCCTTTCCGAACTCGTACATTGTTGATCATCTTCATTGCCATCATATGATCTGAAAACAATGTGTAATTACAGATCAAACAAAAGCAGGTAACAGGAAATCATGTGTACATTTTGGTTTTCAAAAATCTGCTGGGTTGTTATTTTTAGATATTAATAACCACAGATAAAAAGAACAAATGAAAGCTTGAAAGAAAAAAATGGCTTCAGTTTGATGAAAAAATAATTAAAACTTATATGAGAAATCTGAATCCAAGACTATAAATCTTCATAGCTGATGTTGGAAATGGGTTCAAGTCATTAAGTTGCATGAAATGATAGTAAAATATGATGAAAAAATATGGACAGAATGATGCTCTAAATTTCAGGAAGGTCCTTTTGAAGTCAACAAATGCATCTATACTGGCTACCTCCTGATTATAACTCTACATGAAATTAATAATTTTATCATGCTAAGGATATTGTAAACTGGTAGTAAGTATGTTAAGCCTTCGGATCTCAAAACATAAAACTTCGATGTTTATGTATTTTTAAAGGAAGTTGTTGATCAGCACATGTCATTCATGTGCTGATGTTTAGAAATAGAAGGTAGCCTTGAAAGGCTTGGCTGGTTGGTAAATGGGTTTGCTCCCATGCTATCATCAGGGTTTGAATCCTACAAGAGGCTGCAGAAAAAATTCTTTTGTGAATGCACTGGTCTAGGTGTGGATGGCCTACCCCCCCCACACACACACACACAAAAAAAAAAAGACACCATGGAAGCATACATTATCAAGGAAAATGTGAGATGTAGTAACAGTGTAATACATGATTTTCTTTATAATGGAAATTACCAATTCCTGGATCCAAACCCATCTCGCCAAGAATAGTAATCTCAGCAGCTTTTGCCTCTTCATGTAGAAATGACATAGAATCATCAACGTAGCTTGCTGTGACAAGATGCTTTTTAAGCTGAATCAAGAGACAAGTCATGTCCTTGGCTAGAAGAAAGAAATAATGTAAAGCATATGCAATATTTCTAACATATCCAATAAATGACATTGAACTTCAAGAATTTGTGGAGACAACAAAAACAACTTGTATGATGAACTTCATTTTAGTATCAGGCTTAATTTTCCATCAAAATCAAGTGAACGGACTACGATGCATAATGAATATCAATAAAGAGTACAATACCTTGATGCATGCATTAGCTATGATTATGTGGCAACTAGGGGGAAGTAAGCTGACAACAACCTCAACCTGCACAAGGGCAAGAAAAACATTGGCAATAAATAAAACCATGATCCGGCACTTATCTTATCTTATCTTGGGAAAAAAACCATGTTATGGTGAAGTTGAAGTAAATTTTCCAGATGTCATAATGCGGTGATTTGTACCATATTGCAGCCAGTTAACAACCTCTGCCTTATTCTCCAGTTGGTAAAGTATCATTCATTATAGGTGCATGCTATTTTTTCTTAGGTTGTGAAGCCAACATTCATCAAAGTGTCATTAAATTGATAATGATAGAATTTATCATCACAAAATTGTTTCTCAAGAACTAGTGCAGCCAATTTCTGATGAATATATGATATATATCCCTTTGAATCATATTGCATAGAAAGAGGACTTTACCTGTGAAATATACTTGCAAAGACTTTCATCATCCTTCACATCAAGCTGAACTGCCGATGCATTAGGAATTCCATCTATAATCTGCACCAGACCAATTATTATTATGTCAGAACTTTCTAATGAAAAGAATAGCAAGCACACCAAGTTAAAGCTTTTGAATGCAAAAGAATAATAAGCACACCAATTTATATCTGAATAAATACAACACTGACATGGATGCACAGATATAACCATCATTGTTATTGTTACTACTAATTCACATCCTTGAGAATTAAAATTTTGTCATTATAACATAAGTTGAAACCTTGATGTTCTCACCAGAAATTGATAAGGTAAAGTTTAGAGGTTTTTTTCTCAATTATACCTCTTCTGCATCCTTAAGATAAAGAGAAGCAACGACAACTTCGACTACATTCTGCCCTTCAAAATCAGTATTCAGACATGCCTTGTACCATTCACGAGATGAAGTGTTTTCATTTGATGTTAAAAGCTCAACAGCTGGTCGACAGACGCGGCCTGCACCAATAATTAGAACAGCGGCCTTCCTTTTTGTATCATTTCCCTTATTCATGTCATTCTGCTGGACTTTACCAACCTTCAAGGAAATTCTATTTCCTTCTTTATTTAAAGTTCCATTACTTTCATCTGGATTGGCAAGAGAAGTTAAAGAATCAATAATTTGATTCAGAACTGCCCTATCATGTGCACCAACCTGTCCAAAGCAATAGGAAAACCTGTCATGAGGTTTGAAGAAATCCCATGTTGGCAATATGCAATGTTTTTTGCTTATGGTTATTAGGTTCAATAAAGTTTCCACTTCAATCCT
Source organism: Populus x sibirica (assembly GCA_019202695.1). Taxonomy (NCBI): domain Eukaryota; kingdom Viridiplantae; phylum Streptophyta; class Magnoliopsida; order Malpighiales; family Salicaceae; genus Populus; species Populus x sibirica. Next base: position 1,532,102 of record JAGMVL010001159.1, read on the forward strand.
TAATTATATGAGCATATAAAAATAATCGCTAATTTTCTGAGCATATCAACAAATAACTAGAACATCAAAAGGCAGCTATCTGTCAAAATTATTCCTGACAAATAAACACAGCTTTGACAGAGGTATTTGCACGATCACAGCTGATTTGTTTCGTGTAAGAAATCAAATATAATTCAAAGATAACTTAGAGATTAAAAAAAAAAATAACTGAAAAACAAACGCCAACAACTTAAATTTTATCCAAACGTGGGAAGAAATTTCTCTTGCATAAACAGGATCAAACTGAAATAAGGTCTACTTACTTCAAGATCAGAGTATGACATAGCAGTAGCACTTTGACCCACTTGACACTTAACCAGGTGGAAGGAGCCACCAGCAGCTTCGATGATATCTAATGCCTCATTTATTAGGAATTGATCAAATAAGTGTCCACTCAGAGATACCTGTCAATTATAATCATAAGAGCAGCCAATCATTTGATCAAATAGTTGGATTAAAATGAGTGGCCAATATAATTTCGTGTGGCTTTGAAACGAGTATATCGCAATCAATTATCTTTTATCTTTCCAACTACATCAGCGAATCTCTTTATTGAGCTGGCATATGAGGCATCACATCACCAAGAGTAAGAAAATAGAAAACCATGCTTAAGATGGTCTCTGTTGGACTTTTGAATAAGTATATTTTACAAGAAAAAAAAAAAAGGAAGCAATTAGAATAGAATACAAGGAAAGTCCATGTCCCGCGTGGGTCCCATGATTTGATTACTCACTATCTTGTGCTAATCTATTTCTTGTTGCTTTTCTCTTGGGAAATAGCATTACTCAATTTTCTCTGTTATGCCAGCACCCTTGGGAACAATGTTTAGAACTGTCTACCCATTTCTTTTGGCTATAACCAGAACATGTTGAGAGAGCAGTTCTTTAGTTCCACGAGTTTTGAAAGAAAGTTGGTAAACGGGTGTGATCAGATTTTGATTACTATAATAAGAGAAGCCTTTGCAATTTTGTGCTTCCATCATTTGATATGATGAAAACATTTGCTCCATATTTGCTGATGGAGCTAGGTTTTAACTTGAATCTTTGGCTTCTCTACTTTGTTTTCTCAAAGAAATTTGTACTCATTCTCATTTGCCAGCATAAATTATGAAAAGAAATAGCATGATCTACAAATTATATTTAATCTGGAATACAAACGCGCAAGCAAAACTGAATAACTTACCAAAATACTGAACTTATACTTGCTAGACTTTAAATTTGTATGACTTTCTGCTATATCTCTGCATATCATGAAAAAGCGTTCATGTTATTACTAACAGAAGACAGCATATACATTCTCAATAGACGCAATTGCTTTCACAGATCTCTTGGATCATTTGAATGCATTACAAATTCCAACGACTTGATACTATAGCCAAAGGTTTGCAGAAACCTTGTTGCTGGTCAGTTTTATTTCATTGCCAGGTAAAAGCAGGACTAGTCCTCTAAAACTTAATATTACCCCCGCCTCCTTCCCTTCTTCGACTATATAAGTTTCAAAGGATGAAGGTGGTTTTCAAACTGTGAGGTTTGATCTGTAAATCTATGTGGTGACATCCAAAACTGGTAGGCAGTAATTCACCGCCCAAATAAATAATGTCAAAGAGAAGGAAAGAAAAAATATTATGAAATGGAATAAAAAAGCTTACTCTGAATCAGACTTTCGCATGCGTGGAATGTATTCAAACAAGGGGGCAAGTGCTCCTCCATGGGCTATGCAAGCATTCCTTAGATGTGAAGGTAGCTTAGTAATGTCAGTTGTTGAAGCCAAACTGCCAATAAATTGGGATAGTATGTCTCCAAAATGTTGGGAAGCCTTTCCATGATTTATTGGTTTGGTACATGTTAACATGAACATTGATTAGATAATGCACGAGTACCCTAGACCTATTGCTCAGAGAAAGAACAATTACAAGCTTGAAGGTTAAGGATCGGAATAACAAACCTCTTTTGCAAACTGTGTAGGAAGAATGTCAACGGATGAAAATATCACACCATCGCCCTCTATGTCATGGTGATACGAATCATTTAATGGATCATATCTGACAACAATGATAACCAATCAACACAGGAATAGTAAATAGCAATTGAAAGTTATTGTTGGCCAGGATGCATGTTAAAGCCTCAGCTGGTGAAGGTGTGAAGCAAACTACAAATACTAGAAAACCAAAATCCAAGCACTCTAAGTGGAATCAGCAGAGACAAGCCACACTGTTTCTCTTTAGGGAGACAGTTGAAAGAAAAGTTTCATTTTGAGTTTCTGTTAATCATTTGTGACAATTTCCTTATTAGGTTCCATCATCCTAGAGCAATTTTTAAGGGGTGTAAAAGTTGGTTTTTAAAGATGTTCGGTGTATTCATGAATTGAAGGGTTAAATGTTATTAGAAAGAGAGAAAATAATTAAATGAATTAATTTATGCACCATCTCTTAATTTCCCCCAAATGGGATGTTAGATTGATGTTATTTAAGATCTTAGTTAAAGCTACGGAAGCAAACAAGCGTAGTAAAACACCTAAACAGCTCCCTGCACGATCATCACCATCTCCAATTTCAGTCAAACTAAACAAGGAAAAAATCAATGAAGCATGGGACAAGAAAATAGTTGGCATACAATGGATTTCATGAAATACTAGAAGCTAAAAACGTAATACCTCACGAATGGTGAGTCAATTGATGTGGTTTGGTTAATGAACTCTAATGAGCCCTCAATATCACAAGTTATGTCAGCAATTCCAATAAGCGGACATCCTCTCCTCGTTAGATCTTGAAGCTGCTGGGTACTCAACAACCGAGGAAATCTTTTTCCCAGTACATGCAATTGACTGCAGTACAGTAAAGTTAAACAGTTACTAATAGCACACAATGATTCTATAACTAAAAGGACAGAGAAACACATTTTGATCCGAAGTTGGGTCATTTATAAGCATAAATCAGGAGCTTGAGCTCAAAAATTATTTTTGAGATAATCTAATAAGGCTTGACAATTTGGAGGTCAACAAGGAAACTCCATCAGCAAGAGCTCGCTTGTAATAGCAGAAACTTTACTGTGTGAACTCAGTAATGACAATATCTTACGGAAAAATAAATATTATACCAATAACAGATGCATATGGGGCTATTTTTTCATGGAAAATGGGCTTGTAGTGCTCTGGATGTGCATAATAGTCTGTCTGCACCGAAAACAAAACATCCATGGTCAGAATAGTTCAAATTTAACACATACAATCCCAATGAATTCAAAGAAACCAAGTGTTCACTCTTAATTGAAGATCAATGACTTCCAAGGCTTTAAAGAATTACTAAGCACATTTGCATCTCGAAAGTTAGGAATCTAATAACTGATTAGCACAAGGTTATTAAGCAAACTATAAGTGAAAATTGATTGTCCTTGGTATGCTAAGAGTTAATCGAGCAGCCAAAATCTATTGAGGCTGACAGTAAGGCAGTTCACACAAAGATGAGATATCAACTCTATAAACGATACACCACAAGACCTAGTAGAAATGTATCATGCACTTTGGCAAGGGAAAAGATAGTTGATCAGGAATGACAGACAGCAAAACCAGAAACAGAAATACTGGAGAATCTTACTTTATCAAATGTTTTTGAAGAATCTAGGTGTTCAACCATGTCTTGACAAGTGACAACACAACCATATACTTGGAAAACTCTCTTTGAAGCCTTTTCAGGTGGAATGACATCCCTGCCCTAAGAAGAAACAAGAAGTTGACTTAGGTGAGCGCCAAAGAAATGTTGCTGAGCAAAATAGCAAAAGAGACAGTGAGAAAATTGAAATGATGAAGAACAGGAGTACATAGTATCATTTTTAAAGTATAGTGGCAATAAATTAGAGCGAAATGATAACTGAAGACCCCTATAGAACTTTCTGTGGTTTCTGGTCAGATTTTTCCATTCATCTTAACCTGTTCTTTAAAAAAGGTAATCAGGTGGTTTCTTCTGCCAAAAAGTTGCTCAAAACTTACTTGTGCAAATAGCTCTGGAAGTCTGCTTGGATCAACAAAAGTGTGTGGAAGAAGCTTAAATATCTCTTGCGCGCCATGAGAAACTATTAGGAAAAGGAAAAGACAAGAGAGACATACTGCATGAGAAATATGTGCCTTTAAAAGTTTGCAGCAGAAATCATTATGTTTGCGTGTATGTGGAGCAACTTAAATTTATAAACATGAAAATCAAATTCCACTGCAAATAGTAATTGAATTAACAGCAGCACTTAAGAAACATGTAAAATACTTCAGAACAGAATGATATATCATCAAGTGATCTAAGAGTGCAGAGACTGAACTTAATACCATGATCCACATCTTTGATAGCAACAATATTGAATCTATCAGCTAAGGACATCATGGATGTTTGGAAAATAGAATATAAAGTAGCTCTTTACCATACCATTTCCATTTCCAGATCCGGTGAATATGAATACCAAAGGACAGATTCCTGATGGCAATCCAAAAGTAGCGATCTCTTCTCCGACAGAAATAACAGCAGCTTTGGCAGCAGCCAAGGATGAATACATGTAAGCTTCACCCAATGAGAGGAACGGTGTTGAATATCCAAGACTTAGATAACCTGAAGAAAAATTTTAGTAATAAAAACAAAAGGGTTAAAATCAACTCCAGCTGGAATATTCCAAACATAGCAGAACCGGATCATCATTTCAGCATCACTAAATGAAATAAGGCCCTATAAACATAGACATCCTCCTCGTACCGGAAGTTAAAAAGAACAAGAAGGAAAAGGTAATTCCACAACCCTTTCCCTCAAAGGAGAAACAGAGAAGAAGTGTGCAGAGGTAATTGTGATTGTATGCGAACAAGCTCTACAAAAACGAGACATAAAAGTGCACAACAACAGTTCATCAAATCAACAGTGTAAGATCAGTAAAAAGGATTCCAGAAGCGGAGCATACGCTTTCCTAATCCACCCAAGAAATCAATGAAACCGGCTCTGCCAGCAAATTTCCCAAATGCAAGTAACCTTTTACCATGGTCCCCAACAATGAGTTCGTAGTCATACAATGACACCCTCTGAACTAGTACCTACATGACAGAGAAATCAGCATGGGCAAAATTATCATCATCAATTTATCACAGCCAACAAGGACATGAACACAAAGAAATACCTTATCCAACAAAGGCATGTTTTCTTTCTGAGCCTTGTGAGTATGAGAGAAGAAGGCATAAGCTCTATCATGAAGAATCATATCCAGCTGCACCAAAACCAAACAAATCCAATCAAACTTCCTAACATAGTTACCCTTCAAAACCAGAGAACATACGATCTCATCACCTTGGGCTGCTTAATTCCCACGATGAGACCACATTCGGACAAATCATCCGATAGCTCACAGCCAACATCCTCATACATCGCATCAAGATGAATACGCTTCGTCGACGGCTGCACAATTATCCGAGCCACCCCAGTTTTATCCTTCCCACTATGCAAAAGTCGAGCACAATGAGAGGGGGTTAGAGGCGCCCTTCTTTCCCACTTGTTCCCTGACTCCGAGAGGATTCCAACAACTCCATTACCAAGCATGGTGTACGTACCTTCTTCCCTGTTCTTCCTGAAGAAAGCAATCATACACTGAGCATTACAAGTTAAGATAACCTTGTTGCAAGATGACGAAACAAACTGTTCCTTAATATGCTTGATTTTGAAACTATTTATGCCATTCCAAACAACATAACTTTCAAAATAAAATTAAAAATATATTAAAGTAGAACAAAACCAGTTGCACTTGCAAACGCAATCAAACAAATTATTTAAAAACATAGCCTCCAATTATCGTCTCGATAAAAAACAGAATCGATCAATAAATAAATATATGACGACGACGGACATGCTTGAAAGTGAAAGAATGATTATCCAGATTTTTTTATTTCTTCCTCGGAGTTGGAACAAATAATGCATGCATGGATTACATCAACAAATATAAATTTTGAACAATATTCTTATATATATAAAAAAGAATAGTCATGGCAGGATCACAGTACTTGAAACTTTAATGATCAAAAACCCTTCAGTGATTTTCAGCAGTTTATTATTTGTTTTTATGTTTCAAAAATATTTTTAAAAAAATTTAAAATTTTTTTAATTTGTTTTTACTTTAAATTAATATTTTTTAGTATTTTTAAATTATTTTGATGTTAAAAATAACTTTTAAAAAATAACCACAATCATATTCTCAAACACACGTATAAACCTTAAGAAATAATAAGAGAATAAATATTAAAAAATTAATCGCAGTACTGATTCATAAAATGAAAAGAGAAGAGATGAGAAAGGGCCACCTTTTAAACACAAAAGTCTTAGTCCTCCACGTTTAAAAGAAAGAGAGACGACTCTGTTTTATCTTCCTCTTTGTTTATCTATTTTCTGTCAGAGAAAGAGAGATAATCTCGGATGCAAGTGCTAGAACAGTCATATTACAATTAAAATAATATTTTTTTATTTTTTAAATATTAAAACAAACCGCCTCTAACAACTTTTTCTTAATTTTTTTTGGTTACGGATTTTGAACTAGAGTACAAAAATTTAAGTAAGAAACACTTTCGCTATTTAAGAGGAACATGCGTTACGAGATTTCAGTTTATTTGTTTGTTTTTTTCTTGAGAAAGGACTTGTGTGTGACTAGACTATTATTCATATGATATGGATATGGCTGATGTAATTAGCAAGAAAGTTGTGGGTCCACACATTTCCTATAATGTTGTGCCACGTTTGTTTCATTTGTGAGTTATCTACCCACATCCACCCGCACTGCTTTCAAGGTGTTTGTTTTTGTGATTGCTTCTTATTTTAAAATAAATCATAAAAATAAAGCATTTGGTTACATTTTAAATGTAAATTATTGTTTATGGGACCCGTTAACATTTTCGTTGAAACCGCGGGATAAGAAAGGGTAGCTTTTAGCTATTTTTTTGAGACATATTTCACAAAATAAACAGTGTAAATTAAATTAATTCACTATTTATTGTTTACTCTGCAAAATGGGTAGTAAATTATTTTGTTATCCACAATTCACTGTTGATGTGAATAGTAAAGAATGAATTAATTTATTTTCTACTGTTCACGTTAATAATGAAGAGTGTTTTCATTGCTCACCGGATCTAACCTAAACCTAAGTGCAAAATTTATAACGAAGTAAGGTGCATGCTGTGATTTTTCATTTGGGAGATTCAGTAAGGTGAAAAACAAACTCTTAATTAGATGTTCTTGTACTCGCCATCATGTTTTCATATGGCTATGTCGTCCAAATTTAGATGCTACATCGATTTCAGAGGCTGACTTTCTTGCATTGGATCTCGAGCTTCGGGATTCTTATCCCCAGACAAACTCTCCATCCTCAAGTTCTTTCTAACCCGGGAAGAATGATGCGGGCCCGCATAATAGATTTTGTAGGGATATTTATTTTAGAAAGAAACTAGATTATTTGCCCATGCAACTCCGGATCAAAAACATTTAACTCAAAAATAATAATTTAAGAAATGATTATATTTTTAAAAAAATAAAAAAAAATTAATAATCGAATTAAATCTTAATTAATTTAATAATATAATAAAAAAAATAAGATAACAACAACAAAACAAAGAGTCAAAAAAAGATAGAAAATAAAAATAAATTCTTAAGACAAATTTCAAAGTTGTGATCTATTTCACTTGTTTTTTTTTCTTTTCAGTCTTTTATTTTTTAATTAAATTCTTTTTAAAAAAAATATATAATTGGATGCTAATTTTTTTTGATAGAAACCACGCGGTGTCCTGGACGCTAGTCCAGACTAATCCACGCTTGCACCAGGTCGGCCCACGAAGGGTAAAGTGCTCTCCAAGAAAGGTTCTCCATACACAAGGAGGGGTCGAACCCCTGACCTTGCTTAAGGGAATTGGATGCTAATTTGAATTTAAACAAACTAAATCGTGCAAAATAAAAATTCAAGAATTAATTAAATAAATAAATCAATGCTTCAATCACGCTTAGTACATGTTAATATAGTGTTTAATTATAGTTTTTGAGTCTCTCTCTCTTGGTCCCTTAAAGATTGAGTGTGCTCCCATGATTTGGCGATCTTGTTGCGATTCTACATCTTGTTCGTGCATGCAGCATATCAGCTCTTTTTTGAGACAAAGCATTAGCACATGAATGGAAGGCTCTTTTCCATGTTTCTTTTGGTTCTTAATTTATTACTTGCAACTATTTTTCTCAGATGAGTCTGGAGATGAGAGTGATATTATGGAAGCTTCTGAGGATAATGTGGACGGGGAGGACACTTTCATGAACACTTATTCTGATGCTCTGAATGAGGAACTGAAGAACACCACCCTTAAGAGAAGTTTGTTCATATTGTAAAAATTAAGGAATTAAGAAATCTTTTTGGAAATACAAGATTTCTTCAAGTAATCTCAAGTCTTATTCATCTATGGTTCGATAAAATCTAAAACGATCCATAAAAATTCTTTGACAAGACCTTAGAGATAAATGTAGCTTGATTTCACAAATAAACCATCCAGTTTCATAACATCATAGGCATATCATGATCAGTTTACCCTTTCAATTATAAGTCAATATCTGTACAGTGAAATGAAACCAGAGATGTACCGAACAGTCTCGGGTCACTCAACCTTCTCCATCACCTTGATGCCATACGCTTGTAAGATGTCCAGTGCTGCAAGACCACCAAACATATCATCATTCAAAAACATATTTCAATGTCATATCTAATTCTCAGCAGCACCATAACCGGAGAGGAGTGGATTTTCATTTACCTGGTACATATACTTCAGGTTCAAAAGGTCTCAAGACACCTCTTGTATTGATCTTGTTCTCTAGCAAGAGCTGTGGAAATTGAAATCAACGTCTTGGTTAGAGCATTCCCTGAAAACTGATGAAAATAAAAATAACAGTACGGGAGAATTGAAGCAAACAAATACCAGAGCTCCAATGGCCACTGGAATACCAACAGTGAGAGCCATGGCAGTGGTTGTTTTCCCATTCCTGGTCCTTCCAAATTCTAGTAGTGTGCCCTTATGGTTCTCTGTAGCTTGGCTGTCAGGGAATTCTACCTCCATTTCATGATGCAAAAGCACCATATCCTGACCATAAATTTCACAAGTGGGAATTATTAGTTTCTGCCAAGAACAAGGAATCATTAAAAAGAAAAAAAACTGAATGATATGACACTACGTATATTATTTTACTACAAGGTGCATACCTGTTCTGTGCTGGAATAGGCCAACCTTTCTTCCATGCGGTAACAGGTAACATCAAATGCACTTTGGCAGGAGACAGGAATTTCTGTCTGCTCATGAAGTCCTAAATATCTAGTCCACATGGTAGAACAATCTTAGCTACTTGATATGAGTATGTCACAGCATGCAAAGCAGTTGATAATAAAGAAAATTACTACTGATTGGAATAGGTTTATGCAATTGCAGCTATTCCACCATTTACTATGCATCTCAGCCCGAAGTTACGCATTGTTAGTTTCTCCAGCAGAATGTGATAGCTTACATAATGGTTTTGGACGTCCTTACTGCAGTTCCTTGCTCTTTGCAATGACCAAGTGCAACAATTCTCTCACTAATGTGCTTCTCTCCTAGCGGAACTCCATCCGGAATTTCACTAACAATGTTTAGCAGTTCACAAAGGAATCTTTTGAATGAGGGTCTCTGTCCATGTCTTAAAACTAGATGAGATTCAGTATTAAATAGACCAATACTTGCAAGTGTCCCCATTATTTCGCCAAACCCTACACAAATAATCAGAAAATAAGTTCTAGACGGACATACAAAGTTCCTTGCCCCCCTTTTTTTGAGGAAACAAAGCATTTCAGAGAACAGGAAGCCAAGACAGTGGGGTGAACTAGGAGAAGAAAACCACTTCCATTTTCAGCTATGACAAAAAAAGTATGTTGGATTTAGTTCCTCGGTTAACAAAGTCCTAGTGCTCAATCTACTGAAACATAATTTTTGCAATTATATTTTCTTAGAGATCAGCTTAAATAATACATATTCAAAGGAGCCAAAGACATGTTATACCTTCATAGCGGAGTGTTCCACGAAAGATGGTGGATGCTTCATCTTCTATGCCATACAGTTTTCCATAAACTAAAGAATTGCGATTTGGAAGACATTCTAATGCAAAAGCTGGAAAATTCGGTATCCGAAATCTGAATGCTGAATCATAAAGTTTCTCACCTGTAATTTCAAACAATAAAGTGAAAAACAAATCAGAAAGGAAAAAACCTTGAGAGATTAAACATTGATTCTTTTGAGTGATCATATAGCCTTCCATTCGTGTTTGGAAGTGTGGTTGCGGTTGCTTTTCAAAGTGTTTTTCACTCGGAAATGTATTAAAATAATGTTTTTTTATTTTTTAAAAATTATTTTTGACATCAGCGCATCAAAATAATCAAAAAACACCAAAAAAATATTAATTTGAAGCAAGAAAACAATAAAAGAAATTTGAATTTTTTCAAAAGCGCTTTTGAAACGCAAAAATTGTTAGTAGCCAGCCATAACATTTATGTATGAAATAAAATAAAATTATGAATATGTGATTGTCATGTAAATAAATTAGATACATTTTGGTGATAAAGGTCAAGTATGATTTTTTCTTGCAGACATGAGAAATATTCCATTTCTGGTCTATAATAAGAAACAAAAAAGATACATATCCTACTACTTGGATTTATAAATTTTCCTTATTCCAGGCCACTTACCATCAACATGCACAATTTCACCATGATTTTTATATGTGGCCGGATTGCGCCCAGATCGGATGGCTCCTGCAGGACTCCAGCTGAACAACTAAAAAGGTCAGTAACTGCCGTAACCCATTTTAAGTTAGAATTACTGCAAAAGAAATCCAGGGAAATGTCAAACAACCTTCAAAATTATTTTCTATAAGAGAACATTTAATGAATCTTCCTTCTTAATTTGCAGTCAGAAACTTTTACAATAAGCACAATTTATGCAGTGTGATAATGAACCAACAGTGCAGAGAAATAAGGAAATCAATTACACAAGAGATAAGGAGATAAAGGTGAACATTTGTCAAAGTAAAGGGAAGAACAGCTGAACAAATTCTGGATCGTCTCTAGGGTATAAAATGAGCAAGAATACAACTGTCCATTCATATTTATAGGCACTTATTCAGTGAACAATCCAATACTTAGCTGTAACAGAAAACAATGTTACCAGAGTGGGAAAGGAAACAAGAAAGAAGTTGGTGATTTTAAGAGTTGCTGAAACAGCCATCTCAAAGATATCTGGTTAAAAGAACCTTTAGGCCACATAACGAGCTTTACCTATTTCTCTCATTCTCCCTTGCCTTCTGTTAATATATTAGACTTAGTTGCTTATTAGTAACCACTAGCATGAGCATCTACTTGTTTACAGGAAAAAATCACAAGAAAATAGAGAATCCTGGTTCTCTAAGCCAATGCAGTAGTGATCCAGCAAAGTCATGAAGGTACCGAAGAATATCCAAACAAATTGGAATATCAACAAAAACTTATAAAATCACACTTAAGACATTCTAATCCTATAGTTTAACAAGTACGTCATCGTCTATTATCTTACTGTGGAAATCAGTCTCAAAATCAGTTAGGATCTTAGAGAAATCTTAGTATATATGGTTTAGGAAAGAGAATATTCTCTAGATTATTGCTCTCTAGTTTAGTGTAGGATACTTTCCTATCTAGTATTTATTTCTTGTTTTGAGGGTCAGTAGGTTAGCTTCTCTTCTCTATTTATTGTACAAACATACTGCTAGTAATATTAAGAAAAGAGAAAAACTTCTTTCAAAATTCTTCATGGTATCAGAGCCTACTCTTGAACCCTAATCTGCTTCTCTAAGGCATGGCAGCAGCAGGACAAAGCTCTCTCTTTGAGGTGACCTCACAGCCAGGAACAACCTCTCATGGTAGCCTTTCGGGGAGGCATCGAAGGCACATCACACCAAATCACAGGACACAAACTCAATGGATATAATTATCTTCAATGGTCATCATCGGTCATGATGTTTATTTGTGGAAAGGGCGAGAGATGACTACCTCACGGGGGATATCATCATACCGAGAAAAGAATGATCCCATGTTCCGAACATGGAAGACTGAAAATCATATGGTAATGTCATGGCTGATCAATTCAATGACCAATGAAATTGGAGAAAATTTTCTCCTATATGGAAGCAAGAAAAGGAAATCTAGGAAGCAAGAAGAGAAACCTACTCAAGTTCTGAAAATACATCGAACTATTTGAGATTGAGCCGCGTGTTACATGATCTATGCCAAGGAGAACTTTCTATTACTCAATACTTCAACACTCTGCCGTCATTGGCGGCACCTAGATATGTTTGAAATTCACAGCTGGAATTGCCCCGAAGACACGATCCTATATAGAAGAATTGTTGAGCGGAAAAGAACTTTCAAATTTCTTCTTGGGCTCAACAAGAACCTTGATGAAGTCAGAGGAAGAATAATGGGAACCAAACCTCTTCCAAATCTTAGAGAAGCATTCTCTGAGGTTAGATGTGAAGAAAGTAGAAAGAAAGTAATGATGGGACCTCACAACTCAGCTCAGATAATGGAAGGATCTGCCCTTGCTGCTCGAGGCTATTCAAACAGCAACTATGATAATCGACAGAGGAAAGGAAGACCCTGGTGTGATCACTGCGACAAACCAGGACATGTCAAGGAAAACTGCTGGAAGATTCATGGCAAACCTGCTGATTGGAAACCATCAAAATCAGTAAATGACAAAGACAGACGTGCCAACAATGTTATCTCAGATAACAACCGAGATAAGAACACCATTCTGCCAACAGAAACAAGTCCTTTCAGCAAGGAACAACTTGAGATCTACAGAAACTCTTCAGTCAGAATTCATTGTCTCAACCAAGTATGTCAGCCTCTAATTCTGGATCTGGACTGTTAGCACAAAAAGGTAAATTTTCAACAGCCCTTACTGTTAGTAAGAAACACTCCAGCCCTTGGATCATCGACTTCGGAGCATCAGACCATATGACAGGAGATGCCACTCTTCTTAATGAATACAATCGGTGCACTAATAATTCTACGGTCCGTATAGGCGATGGGTCTTCCTCCCAAGTTAAGGGAATAGGCCACGAGTAGACTCTCAAGGGACATGATCCTAAACTCTATTCTCCATGTTCCTAACCTAGACTGCAACCTACTCTCAATTAGCAAATTGACTTATGACCTGAATTGTGTTGCTAAATTCTTTCCTCATTTATGTATATTTCAGGATATGGATACGGGGAAGAAGATTGGCAGTGCTAAGATGTGTTCTGGGCTCTATCTACTCAAAAGTGAGATTCCTCTAAGGCAAACTCAAAACAGAAGCTATGTATCATCCAAAGGTCAGTCAACTTTAAATTTTCATGTCAATAAAGATAGTGAAGTTCTGTTATGGCACTATCGTCTTGGTCATCCAAACTTCATGTACCTTGAAAGGCTGTTTCCATCCTTCTTTTCCAATAAAAGCTCACAATCCTTCAAATGTGAAATATGTCAACTCTCTAAACATGTTCGCAGTAGCTATCCCACCATTTCATATAAACCATCACATCCATTTGCAATGATTCATAGTGATGTATGGGGCCCCTCACAAGTGCACAATATAACTGGAACTTGGTGGTTTGTCTCCTTTATTGATGATCACACTAGATTGACTTGGTTATTCCTTATGAAAGAAAAATCTTAAGTCAGCCAGATTTTCCAAAACTTCCATGCCATGATACAAACCCAATTCCGGGACTAAAATCCAAATCCTAAAAACTGATAATGCCAAAGAATATTTCAATTCTAGCCTTAATACTTATTGTCTAAATCAAGGCATTATCCATATAAGCTCTTGTGTTAACACTCCATAACAAAATGGAATGGCTGAAAGGAAGAATAGACATTTGTTGGAAGTTGCTAGATCCCTTATGCTCTCTACTCATGTGCCAAAACAATTTGCGGGGGAGAAGCTGTACTCCACAAAGAACCTATCTCATCAACGAGAATGCCTTCCAGTAGTTCTAAACTTCAGAACTCCCAGCCAAGTCCTTCTACAAGCCTTTCCACACACCAAACTACTCTCTTCCTTAGACCCTAAAGTATTTGGCTGCTCAGTGTTTGTTCATATACACCATAGAGGAAAATTAGACCCTACCTCTCTCAAGTGCATTTTTATAGGATACTCTCCACACCAAAAGGGTTATAAATGTTACTCTCCTGTTCTAAAAAAGGTCTATACTTCTATGAATGTCACATTTTTTGAACATCAAGCATACTATCCCAAGTCTGATCTTCAGGGGGCAACCATGAGAGAATATCAGAATTGGGATATACAATCTGATCATGTAATTAAATCAGGAGACAACCAACAAAGTCTTGTCCAAAGTCATTTGAGTCCTTACACTACACCTCAAGCCTCAAGCCAATCAGTCCCAGCACCACCAGCCTCAGTCCAATCTCCAAACCAGATTCATCCTACACCAAAACATATCACAAATCATGAGCTTCTTACTTATTCTAGAAGAAAAAAACTTGGAAAGGAGATAGAGCACACAATACCTCTTGCACATGACCAAGATTCAGAACCAAGTTCGGATTCCTGCCCCAATATACTCGGGTATGGAAACTTCGACCGTGAGAATACCGCCTCGTTATTGATGATTCAAATATTCCAATTGCTTTGAGAAAGGGTGTTAGATCATGCACAAGTCATCCCATCAGCAAATTTGTTTCATATGAAGGGTTATCACCAACCTATCATGCATTTGTTTCACCATTGACAGTGTATAGATTCCTAAGTCTATTGAAGAAGCTCTCAAAGATTCAGGGTGGAGAAAGGCAGTGAGTGATGAAATCAGTGCCTTAAACAAGAATAGAACTTGGGAAATTTCGAACTTCCACCGGAAAGAAACCAGTTGGGTGTAAATGGTTATTAACTATCAAACATAAGGCTGATGGAAAATTTGAGAGGTTAAAAGCTCGTCTGGTTGCAAAAGGGTTTACTCAGTCCTATGGAATAGATTATCAAGAAAAATTTGCTCCAAGTGGCCAAACTTAATACAATCGAGTGCTTCGTCCTAGTGACTAACCAAGACCGGCCATTACATCAACTAGACATCAAAAATGCTTTCCTTAATGGAGACTTGGAAGAAGAAGTATACATGGAGATTCCTCTAGGACTAGAAACATCCTCCAACGTCAACAGAGTAAGCAGACTGAAAAAATCACTATATGGACTCAAGCAATCCCCTCGGGCATGGTTTGACAGATTTACAAAGACAGTAGCACAGTATGGATATTCCCAATGCGAGGCAGACCACACATTGTTTGTAAAAACCTCTCCAGAAAAGGAAATAGCAATCCTAATAGTATATGTGGATGACATCATCTTAACTGGGGATTATAAGGAAGAACTGGTGAGACTGAAGAAACTTTTAGCCAAGGAATTTGAGATCAAAGACCTTGGGTATCTCAAATACTTCCTTGGCATGGAAGTGGCACGATCAAGGAAAGGTATATATGTTTCTCAACGAAAATATGTCTTGGATCTGCTAAAAGAAACAGGAATGCTTGGATGCAAACCTGCAGACACTCCAATGGATTAAACAAAGAAGATAGGAGCGAGAAAATGATAGTATACCAGTGGATAGGGGGAGATATCAAAGACTTGTGGGTCGACTCATCTATCTCTCACATACTGACACGATATTGGCTTTGTTTGTCAGTTTGTAAGCCAATTCTTGAACAACCCGACGGAAGATCATATGGCAGCAGTTAATAGAATCTTAAGGTACCTAAAAATGACTCCTGGTAGAGGCCTTCTATACAAGAAATGTGACAACGTAAATATTGAAATCTACACAGATGCATCGGGCAGGGAAACATTATAGATAGGAGATCTACTTCTGGATATTGCTCCTATGTTTGGGGAAATCTAGTAACTTGGAGAAGCAAGAAACAACATGTGGTATCTAGAAGCAGTGCAGAATCTGAGCTGAGAGCTCTAGCTCTTGGTATCTGTGAAGGGATGTGGATACAAAGATTACTTAAAGAACTTGGCATGGAATCATTGACACCTATCTAGATGCATTGTAATAATCAAGCAGCCATAAGCATAGCAAAGAATCAAGTTCATCATGACAGGACAAAGCACATTGAAATAGATCGACACTTCATCACAGAAAAGATTGAGAAGAACATTGTTCACCTCATCTACACTCCAACAAAATCTCAAATTGCGGACATCCTCACCAAAGCTCTACCAAGAACTAATTTTGAAGAATTGAGTCACAAGTTGGGCATGTATAACATATACAACCCAGCTTGACGGGGAGTGTGGAAATCAGTCTCAAAATCAGTTAGGATCTTAGAGAAATCTTAGTATATATGGTTTAGGAAAGAGAATCTGGTATTAACTATCCAGATTCTCTAGATTATTGCTTTCTAGTTTAGTGTAGGAGACTTTCCTATCTAGTATTTATTTCTTGTTTTGAGGGTCAGTAGGTTAGCTTCTTTTCCCTATTTATTGTACAAAAATACTGCTGGTAATATTAAGAAAAGAGAGACTTCTCTCAAAATTCTTCACTTACAAACGGGCAAGCGTAGTTCAAAAGGGATCAATACAACAGCATTACAGCTCATATTAAAAAGAACAGGTCGTTTTAGTCAACAGCACCCATAAGAGTAAAACTCACTGATCAGTGTTGATTTGTGATAGAGCAATTAATTTACCGGATCTCCCTGATTAATTCACAATGATATGGAAACTCAATCATACTGTCCAATTGCATGGTGATGTTCAAGTCCACTTAATTTCCAATACCCAGCAAAAACATGAGAAGGAAAACCACCAGAAACGGTAACTTTCAAGGAAGCCGGGCCACATAGCTAGGTTTTTATAGTGTAAGCAGTTTCAGGAAATACCTGAATTTATATGCTAATGGGTTATTTGCAGCTGCTGGGGATGGGAGTCCTCCACAATAAGAAGTGAAGGATTTTATTCTCCCTTTCCGAACACGTACATTGTTGATCATCTTCATTGCCATCATATGATCTGAAAACAATGTGTAATTACAGATCAAAACAAAAGCAGGTAACAGGAAATCATGTGTACATTTTGGTTTTCAAAAATCTGCTGGGTTGTTATTTTTAGATATTAACAACCACAGAAACAAAGAACAAATGAAAGCTTGAAGGAAAAAAATGGCTTCATTTGATGAAAAAATAATTAAAACTTATATGAGAAATCTGAATCCAAGACTATAAATCTTCATGGCTGATGTTGGAAATGGGTTCAAGTCATTAATTTGCATGAAATGATAGTAAAATATGATGAAAAAATATGGACAGAATGATGCTCTAAATTTCAGGAAGGTCCTTTTGAAGTCAACAAATGCATCTACACTGGATACCTCCTGATTATGACTCTACATGAAATTAATAATCTTATCATGCTAAGGATATTGTAAACTGGTAATAAGTATGTTAAGCCTTTGGATCTCAAAACATAAAACTTCGATGTTTGGTCTTATAGCAAAATCTAGAATGAAAACTGACCTATGTACTTGCATATATATGCCACCATGTGTTTATGTATTTTTAAAGGAAGTTGTTGATCAGCACATGTCATTCATGTGCTTATGTTTAGGAAATAGAAGCTAGCTTTGAAAGGCTTAGCTGGTTGGTAAATGGGTTTGCTCCCATGCTATCATCAGGGTTTGAATCCTACAAGAGGCTGCAGAAAAAATTCTTTTGTGAATGCACTGGTCTAGGTGTGGATGGCCTACTTAAGAACTAAACAGAGGGACTTAGCCCCCCCCCACCCCCAAAAAAAAAAAAAGGAAGAAAAAGAAAACGACACCATGGAAGCATACATTATCAAGGAAAATGTGAGATATAGTAACAGTGTAATACATGATTTTCTTTATAATGGAAATTACCAATTCCTGGATCCAAACCCATCTCGCCAAGAATAGTAATATCAGCAGCTTTTGCCTCTTCATGTAGAAATGACATAGAATCATCAACGTAGCTTGCTGTGACAAGATGCTTTTTAAGCTGAATCAACAGACAAGTCATGTCCTTTGCTAGAAGAAAGAAATAATGTAAAGCATATGCAATATTTCTAACATATCCAATAAATGGCATTGATCTTCAAGAATTTGTGGAGACAACAAAAACAACTAGTATGATGAACCTCACTTTAGTATCAGCCTTCATTTTCCATCAAAATCAAAGTGAACGGACTACGATGCATAATGAATATCAATAAAGAGTACAATACCTTGATGCATGCATTAGCTATGATTATGTGACAACTAGGGGGAAGTAAGCTGACAACAACCTCAACCTGCACAAGGGCAAGAAAAACATTGGCAATATATAAAACCATGATCCGGCACTTATCTTATCTTATCTTGGGAAAAAAACCATGTAAGGGTGAAGTTGAAGTAGATTTTCCAGATGTCATAATGCGGTGATTTGTACCATATTGCAGCCAGTTAACAACCTCTGCCTTATTCTCCAGTTGGTAAAGTATCATTCATTATAGGTGCATGCTATTTTTTCTTAGGCTGTGAAGCCAACACTCATCTAAGTGTCATTAAATTGATAATGATAGAATTTATCATCACAAAATTGTTTCTCAAAAACTAGTGCAGCCAATTTCTGATGAATATATGATATATATCCCTTTGAATCATATTGCATAGAAAGAGGACTTTACCTGTGAAATATACTTGCAAAGACTTTCATCATCCTTCACATCAAGCTGAACTGCCGATGCATTAGGAATTCCATCTATAATCTGCACCAGACCAATTAATATTATGTCAGAACTTTCTAATGAAAAGAATAGCAAGCACACCAAGTTAAAGCTTTTGAATGCAAAAGAATAATAAGCACACCAATTTATATCTGAATAAATACAACACTGACATGGATGCACAGATATAACCATCATTGTTATTGTTACTACTAATTCACATCCTTGAGAATTAAAATTTTGTCATTATAACATAAGTTGAAACCTTGATGTTCTCACCAGAAATTGATAAGGTATAGTTTAGAGGTTTTATTCTCAATTATACCTCTTCTGCATCCTTAAGATAAAGAGAAGCAACGACAACTTCGACTACATTCTGCCCTTCAAAATCAGTATTCAGACATGCCTTGTACCATTCACGAGATGAAGTGTTTTCATTTGATGTTAAAAGCTCAACAGCTGGTCGACAGATGCGGCCTGCACCAATAATTAGAACAGTGGCCTTCCTTTTTGTATCATTTCCCTTATTCATGTCATTCTGCTGGACTTTACCAACCTTCAAGGAAATTCTATTTCCTTCTTTATTTAAAGTTCCATTACTTTCATCTGGATTGGCAAGAGAAGTTAAAGAATCAATAATTTGATTCAGAACTGCCCTATCATGTGCACCAACCTGTCCAAAGCAATAGGAAAACCTGTCATGACGTTTGAAGAAATCCCATGTTGGCAATATGCAATGGTTTTTGCTTATGGTTATTAGGTTCAATAAAGTTTCCACTTCAATCTTTAATTATATGAGCATATAAAAATAATCGCTAATTTTCTGAGCATATCAACAAAGAACTAGAACATCAAAAGGCAGCTATCTGTCAAAATTATTCCTGACAAATAAACACAGCTTTGACAGAGGTATTTGCACGATCACAGCTGATTTGTTTCGTGTAAGAAATCAAATATAATTCAAAGATAACTTAGAGATTAAAATAAAAAATAACTGAAAAACAAGCGCCAACAACTTAAATTTTATCCAAACATGGGAAGAAATTCTCTTGCATAAACAGGATCAAACTGAAATAAGGTCTACTTACTTCGAGATCAGAGTATGACATAGCAGTAGCACTTTGACCCACTTGACACTTAACCAGGTGGAAGGAGCCACCAGCAGCTTCGATGATATCTAATGCCTCATTTATTAGGAATTGATCAAATAAGTGTCCACTCAGAGATACCTGTCAATTATAATCATAAGAGCAGCCGATCATGCGTGAGATGCTGTAAGGAATCCTAGGATTATAAAATGAGTGGCCAATATAATTTCGTGTGGCTTTAATTGAAATGAGTCAATAATCTTTTATCTTTCCAACTACTTCAGCTAAGCTCTTTATTGAGCTGGCATATGAGGCATCACATCACCAAGAGTTAGAAAATAGAAAACCTTGCTTAAGATGGTCTCTATTGGACTTTTGAATAAGTATATTTTACAAGAAAAAAAAAGGAAGCAATTAGAATAGAATACAAGGAAAGTCCATGTCCCGCGTGGGTCCCATGATTTGATTACTCACTATTTTGTGCTAATCTATTTCTTGTTGCTTTCTCTTGGGAAATAGCATTGCTCAATTTTCTCTCTTATGCCAGCATCCTTGGGAACAATGTTTAGAAGTCTCTACCCATTTCTTTTGGCTATAACCAGAACATGTTGAGAGAGCAGTTCTTTAGTTCCACGAGTTTTGAAAGAAAGTTGGTAAACGGGTGTGATCAGATTTTGATTACTTTAATAAGAGAAGCCTTTGCATTTTTGTGCTTCCGTCATTTGATATGATGAAAACATTTGCTCCATATTTGCTGATGGAGCTAGGTTTTAAACGATGTAACGTTAACTTGAATCTTTGGCTTCTCTACTTTGTTTTCTCAAAGAAATTTGTACTCATTCTCATTTGCAAGCATAAATTATGAAAACAAATAGCATGATCTACAAATTATATTTAATCTGGAATACAAACGCGCAAGCAAAACTGAATAACTTACCAAAATACTGAACTTATACTTGCTAGACTTTAAATTTGTATGACTTTCTGCTATATCTCTGCACATCATGAAAAAGCGTTCATGTTATTACTAACAGAAGACAGCATATACATTGTGAATAGACGCAATAGTTTTCACAGATCTCTTGGATCATTTGAATGCATTACAAATTCCAATGACTTGATACTATTGCCAAAGGTTTGCAGAAACCTTGTTGCTGGTCAGTTTTATTTCATTGCCAGGTAAAAGCAGCACTAGTCCTCTAAAACTTAATATTACCCCCGCCTCCTTCCCTTCTTCGACTATATAAGTTTCAAAGGATGAAGGTGGTTTTCAAACTGTGAGGTTTGATCTGTAAATCTATGTGGTGACATCCAAAACTGGTAGGCAGTAATTCACCGCACAAATAAATAATGTCAAAGAGAAGGAAAGAAAAATATTATGAAATGGAATAAAAAAAGCTTACTCTGAATCAGACTTTCGCATGCGTGGAATGTATTCAAACAAGGGGGCAAGTGCTCCTCCATGGGCTATGCAAGCATTCCTTAGATGTGAAGGTAGCTTAGTAATGTCAGTTGTTGAAGCCAAACTGCCAATAAATTGGGATAGTATGTCTCCGAAATGTCGGGAAGCCTTTCCAAGATTTATTGGTTTGGTACATGTTACCATGAACATTGATTAGATAATGCACGAGTAACCTAGACCTATTGCTCAGAGAAAGAACAATTACAAGCTTGAAGGTTAAGGATCGGAATAACAAACCTCTTTTGCAAACTGTGTAGGAAGAATGTCAATGGATGAAAATATCACACCATCACCCTCCATGTCATGGTGATACGAATCATTTAATGGATCATATCTGACAACAATGATAACCAATCAACACAGGAATAGTAAATAGCAATTGAAAGTTATTGTTGGCCAGGATGCATGTTAGAGCTTCAACTGGTGAAGGTGTGAAGCAAACTACAAATACTAGAAAACCAAAACCCAAGCACTCTAAGTGGAATCAGCAGAGACAAGCCACACTGTTTCTCTTTAGGGAGACAGTTGAAAGAAAAGTTTCATTTTGAGTTTCTGTTAATCATTTGTGACAATTTCCTTCTTCGGTTCCATCATCCTTTGGGGTTGCACATCTTCCAAAAGCAATTTTTAAGAGTAAAAGTTTGTTTTTAAAGATGCTCGGTGTATTCATTAATTGAAGGGTTAAATGTTATTAGAAAGAGAGAAAATAATTAAATGAATTAATTTATGCACCATCTCTTAATTTCCCCCAAATGGGATGTTAGATTGATGTTATTTAAGATCTTAGTTAAAGCTACGCAAGCAAACAAGCGTAGTAAAACACCTAAACAGCTCCCTGCACGATCATCACCATCTCCAATTTCAGTCAAACTAAACAAGGAAAAAATCAATGAAGCATAGGACAAGAAAATAGTTGGCATACAATGTATTTCATGAAATACTAGAAGCTAAAAACGTAATACCTCACGAATGGTGAGTCAATTGATGTGGTTTGGTTAATGAACTCTAATGAGCCCTCAATATCACAAGTTATGTCAGAAATTCCAATAAGCGGACATCCTCTCCTCGTTAGATCTTGAAGCTGCTGGGTACTCAACAACCGAGGAAATCTTTTTTCCCAGTACATGCAATTGACTGCAGTACAGTAAAGTTAAATAGTTACTGATAGCACACAATGATTCTATAACTAAAAGGACAGAGAAACACATTTTGATCCGAAGTTGGGTCATTTATAAGCATAAATCAGGAGCTTGAGCTCAAAAATTATTTTTGAAATAATCTAATAAGGCTTGACAATTTGGAGGTCAACAAGGAAACTCCATCAGCAAGAGCTCGCTGGTAATAGCAGAAACTTTACTGTGTGAACTCAGAAATGAAAATAGCTTACGGAAAAATAAATATTATACCAATAACAGATGCATATGGGGCTATTTTTTCATGGAAAATGGGCTTGTAGTGCTCTGGATGTGCATAATAGTCTGTCTGCACCGAAAACAAAACATCCATGGTCAGAATAGTTCAAATTTAACACATACAATCCCAATGAATTCAAAGAAACCAAGTGTTCACTCTTAATTGAATATCAATGACTTCCAAGGCTTTAAAGAATTGCTAAGCACATTTGCATCTCGAAAGTTAGGAATCTAATAACTGATTAGCACTTTAGGTTATTAAGCAAACTATAAGTGAATTGATTTTCCTTGGTATGCTAAGAGTTAATCAAGGAGCAGCTAAAATCTATTGAGGCTGACAGTAAGGCAGTTCACACAAAGATGAGATATCAACTCTATAAACGATACACCACAAGACCTAGTAGAAATGTATCATGCACTTTGGCAAGGGAAAAGATAGTTGATCAGGTATGACAGACAGCAAAACCAGAAACAGAAATACTGGAGAATCTTACTTTATCAAATGTTTTTGAAGAATCTAGGTGTTCAACCATGCCTTGACACGTGACAACACAACCATATACTTGGAAAACTCTCTTTGAAGCCTTTTCAGGTGGAATGAGATCCCTGCCCTAAGCAAAAACAAGAAGTTGACTTAGGTGAGCGCCAAAGAAATGTTGCTGAGCAAAATAGCAAAAGAGACAGTGAGAAAATTGAAATGATGAAGAACAGGAGTACATGGTATCATTTTTAAAGTATAGTGGCAATAAATTAGAAAGAAATGATAACTGAAGACCCCTATAGAACTTTCTGTGGTTTCTGGTCAGATTTTTCTATTCATCTTAACCTGTTCTTTAAAAAAGGTAATCAGGTGGTTTCTTCTGCCAAAAAGTTGCTCAAAACTTACTCGTGCAAATAGCTCTGGAAGTCTGCTTGGATCAACAAAAGTGTGTGGAAGAAGCTTAAATATCTCTTGTGCGCCATGAGAAACTATTAGGAAAAGGAAAAGACAAGAGAGACATACTGCATGAGAAATATATGCCTTTAAAAGTTTGCAGCAGAAATCATTGTGTTTGCGTGTATGTGGAGCAATTTAAATGTATAAACATGAAAATCAAATTCCACTGCAACTAGTAATTGAATTAACAGCAGCACTTAAGAAACATGTAAAATACTTCAGAACAGAATGATATATCATCAAGTGATCTAAGAGTGCAGAGACTGAACTTAATACCATGATCCACATCTTTGATAGCAACAATATTGAATCTATCAGCTAAGGACATCATGGATGTTTGGAAAATAGAATATAAAGTAGCTCTTTACCATACCATTTCCATTTCCAGATCCGGTGAATATGAATACCAAAGGACAGATTCCTGATGGCAATCCAAAAGTGGCGATCTCTTCTCCAACAGAAATAACAGCAGCTTTGGCAGCAGCCAAGGATGAATACATGTAAGCTTCACCCAATGAGAGGAACGGTGTTGAATATCCAAGACTTAGATAACCTGAAGAAAAATTTTAGTAATAAAAACAAAAGGGTTAAAATCAACTCCAGCTGGAATATTCCAAACATAGCAGAACAGGATCATCATTTCAGCATCACTAAATGAAATAAGGCCCTATAAACATAAACATCCTCCTCGTACCGGAAGTTAAAAAGAACAAGAAGGAAAAGGTAATTCCACAACCCTTTCCCTCAAAGGAGAAACAGGGAAGAAGTGTGCAGAAGTAATTGTGATTGTATGCAAACAACCTCTACAGAAACGAGACATAAAAGTGCATAACAACAGTCATCAAATCAACAGTGTAAGATCAGTAAAAAGGATTCCAGAAGTGGAGCATACGCTTTCCTAATCCACCCAAGAAATCAATGAACCCGGCTCTGCCAGCAAATTTCCCAAATGCAAGTAACCTTTTACCATGGTCCCCAACAATGAGTTCATAGTCATACAATGACACCCTCTGAGCTAGTACCTACATGACAGAGAAATCAGCATGGGCAAAATTATCATCATCAATTTATCACAGCCAACAAGGACATGAACACAAAGAAATACCTTATCCAACAAAGGCATGTTTTCTTTCTGAGCCTTGTGAGTATGAGAGAAGAAGGCATAAGCTCTATCATGAAGAATCATATCCAGCTGCACCAAAACCAAACAAATCAATCAAACTTCCTAACATAGTTACCCTTCAAAACCAGAGAACATACGATCTCATCACCTTGGGCTGCTTAATTCCCACGATGAGACCACATTCGGACAAATCATCCGATATCTCACAGCCAACATCCTCATACATCGCATCATGATGAATACGCTTCGTCGACGGCTGCACAATTATCCGAGCCACCCCAGTTTTATCCTTCCCACTATGCAAAAGTCGAGCACAATGAGAGGGGGTTAGAGGCGCCCTTCTTTCCCACTTGTTCACTGACTCCGAGAGGATTCCAACAACTCCATTACCAAGCATGGTGTACGTACCTTCTTCCCTGTTCTTCCTGAATAAAGCAATCATACACTGAGCATTATAATTTAAGATAACCTTGTTGCAAGATGACGAAACAAACTGTTCCTTAATATGCTTGATTTTGAAACTATTTATGCCATTCCAAACAAGATAACTTTCAAAATAAAATTAAAAATAAAATATTAAAGTAGAACAAAACCAGTTGCACTTGCAAACGCAATCAAACAAATTATTGAAAAACATAGCCTCCAATTATCGTCTCGATAAAAAAAAGAATCGATCAATAACTAAATATATGACGACGACGGACATGCTTGAAAGTGAAAGAATGATTATCCAGATTTTTTTATTTCTTCCTAAGAGTTGGAACAAATAATGCATGCATGGATTACATCAACAAATATAAATTTTGAACAATTTTCTTATACATATATAAAAAATAGTCATGGCACTATTCGAGGTGGATCACAGTACTTGAAACTTTATTGATCAAAAACCCCACAGTGATCCCCAGCAGCTTTACACTTAAACCTGAAAATATAACCAGAGAATAAATATAAAAAATTAATCGTAGTGCTGATTCATAAAAAGAAAAGAGAAGAGATGAGAAAAGGCCACCTTTTAATCACAAAAGTCTTAGTCCCTCCACATTTAAAAGAGAGACGACTCTGTTTTACCTTCCTCTTGTTTATCTATTTTCTGTCAGAGAAAGAGAGAGAATCTCTGATTCTGATTCGGGGCGTTAAAAGAGAGTGCGGATGCAAGTGCTAGAACAGGTCATTCAATGTGATATCAACATCGTATGTATTACAGCTAAAATAATATTTTTTTATTTTTAAAAATTATTTTTAATATTATTATATAAAAATATAAAAAAATAAATTTTAACCGACAGTGCCTAATAAAAAGGTATTTAAAAATATTGTAGTAATTATTTTTATAAAAAAATATTTTTTTATTTTTAAAAAAATATTTTTAATATTATTATATAAAAAATAAAATTTTAAAAATTAAGTTTTAATCAACAGTGGCTAATAAAAATGTATTTAAAAATGTTATAGAGATTATTTTTATAAAATATTTTTTGATTTTAAATATTTTAAATTAATATTTTTTTTATTTTTAAAAAATTATTTTAACATTAACCCATCAAAATATCTAAAAGCATAAAAAAAATAATATAAACTTAAAAAAATAAAAAAATTCAATTTTTTTTTAAATACTGCCTTTATAAACTTTTTCTTGATTTTTTTTTTCAGATTTTGAACTAGAGTACAAAAATTTGAGTAACAAACACTTTTATAGAGGTGATTATTTTTTGTTCGGTTCGGTTTTTATTAAAAAAAATAACCAAACCGAAATATTTTAAAAAAAAACCAAAACCAGGTCAAACCGACCGGTTTCAGTTCGGTTTTTTAGAGCAAACACCGGTTTGGCTCGGTTTTCTCTGGGTTTGGCTCGGTTTTTTTTGTTTGGCTCAGTTTTTTTCTGGTTTTTTTCGATTTCGGTTCGGTTCGGTTTTTTCGGATTTTTGCTTATAAAACTAAAACCGAACCGAACCGATCAATTTTTTCAAAATTTTAATCGATTTAATTGATTTTTTTTTCAATTTAGTTTTTTCAATTAATTTTTTTTTAATTTTCTCAATTTAATCTATTTTTTAATTTTTTTATTGACCCCTGCAATACCGCGCTGCTCCTTTAGAGGAACATGCGTCACGGAGTTTCAGTTTATTTGTTTGTTTTTTCTTGAGAAAGGACTTGTGTGTGACTAGACGATTATTCATATGATATGGATATGGCTGACGTAATTAGCAAGAAGTGGTGGGTCCACACATTTCCCATAATGTAGTGCCACGTTTGTTCCATTTGTAAGTTATCTAACCACACCCACCCACACTGCTTTCTTGTTGGCAAATGGGACAAGTTAGAAGAGGAACACCGTGGCGTCACGTTTTCCTTGTGAGAATCCCAGACTACTTCCCTTCCGATTTTTTAAGATAAAATTAATAAAATGATATATGACATATTACCACCTATGCTAATGTTAGATTTTTTTAAGGTAATATTTATAATTATTTTATGAATAATTATATATAAACCTAATAAGTATATTTTTTAAAAAAAGCTTTGGCTCATGAATATTCAATGAGAATAATTTTTTATATAATTTTTCATATTAATTGTTGTTTATTTTTTCATATAGTCATAAAAAAATATAATTAAAATATATTTTTTTGTTTGCTGAAAATTTCTATATAGATCATGATAAATTCTTATTTGAAAAATCAGTATTCTGATAAAAAGACATGCTTTAGTCAAAATAAGAAAAATGAATGAATAATAAAAAGGAGATTTTTTTACTAAAAAAACATTTTTTCTCCTACTAAATTTAAACCATTTATATTTGTAAGATTATCTATTTTAATTGCTTTAAGTTTTCATTTAAATAAATCATGCTATTCATAAGAAAACATTTTTCATCGAAATTAAAAAATTACATTAACAAGAAAAAAAGAATTTTATCTAAAAAGCATATTTTTTATTTCAAAATTTTAATCATTTGAATTTTAAAAATATTTATTTTAAAAACTATAAAATTAAATGAAAGTAGATTTTCAAAGTGCACGGGAAAAAAAACAAGTGGCATCCTATAAAGTTTAGAAAACAACTAGGTTTTTTTTGCCCACATTACGTTACAAGTTCGATAAAAAAAAAATAACTGTAAGTAAAAGTTGTTCAGACCGTAATAGATTATTTAATATTATTATTAAATATAACTCAACGAGTTTATCTTGAATTTTACCAACCAAATTCCTTGTTTAATTTAAATTTAAAATTAACTCGTATTAAAGTTTTATAATACAATCCACATAATTTGATGAATTCAAAGGTAACCTAGAATACTAGTAAAAAACATAATTTGTGTAATAATAGCATGTTCAACCTATTGTATATTTTTAGTTTTGGACCTTACCTTCCTCACGGTTTTGTTCTTGGTGATGTAAGCTCACTTCTGAGTCTGACGCTTCAAAACCAGTACAACAGGTTAGTGACCAGCACTACTCATATAACCCTGACTCTGAACGCTCACTTCTAATATAAGATATCACAATTTGAGTTGATAATATGATAACAAAAACATTGAATACTAACCAAATATCATGATATTTGTGTTAAACTACAATAATGATAGATGATAACGAAAGATAATGAGAACGAAAGATAATTAAGTTTATTACATGTCAAAATCTTTAAAACCCAAAAATATAAATGACTATAATAATCTAATAAAAAAATAAACTAGAAAAAATAAACTAGAAAAAATATCCTCTTTAAATAGGAAAAAAACTTTAAAAGCATCATAATAAAGAATAGATAAAATAAAAACAAGAAAATATCTAATCTTCTAAAAAAATATATGTATTAAATAACAAATAATCTCATAAAATAAATTAAAATAAATTATGATAATTAATTTAAAATCAACAAAACATCAAAAACAAAAATCTAAAAAACACTCAATTGAAAAAAGAAAAAATTGAAAAATAATTTTAATTATCTTAAAAAGGCTACCTCCTTAATTGATGACAAGCGGGGAAAATACAGTAGGTAAAGGTAATACGCAAATCTCTCTTCGAGAAATGAGGTGGAAGGATTTCGAAGTTCAATTTCTAAAGTAGCCCAAAGCAAGTCCCGAGGGAGACTGAAGCCCCCTCCGCGAGTTTATATGCGACCATGAATCGGCCCATTGAGCCCCTCCTCGGCCTCTGTTCAGTTGTGGAAAATAAAAGAATTAAAAAACATGGTAAGGTTCTGGTTTTCCCCAGAAAGTCCTCAGTCTCTTTTGCTCTTTTATCACCTTCCCCGCCTGTCTAATGCTTCATTGATTTCCCTTGTACCCAAATTATCAAAATGGCTGACCAGTCGCAAGCACACTCCCGAGTCCCAGACGACACTGTTTACTACGCTATCTTCCCGGACTCCTCTTCCCTCTCTAATCCCTCCGCTTCCTCTCAATCCCTTCACCTCTACCTCCAAATCCTTGACTTCATTTCTCCTTACACCTCCTCTTACATCTGGCAACACGAACCCTTCTCTCTTTCCCTCTCCTCCTCCTCTTCTCCCCCTCTCCCTCACCTCCACGGCAAGCTCCGCTTTGGCGACAACATTGAAGATGAGTGGTTCACTGTTTTCCTTCTCTTCCAAATCTCTCACCACTTCCCTTCTCTCTCCATTCGAGTCTGGGACAACGATGGTGAATTTCTCCTCATTGAAGCTGCCTTTCATCTCCCTCGTTGGATTAACCCCGAAACCAGTGATAACCGTGTGTTTATTCGCCGCGGTGACATCCATATTGTTCCGAAAAGCCGGTTACCCAACCCGAAGTTGATCGATTCCTTGAAGTTCTTGATAGACTGCGAGGGTGAGTCACGTGCGGCGGAGTCTGTTCAGATTGCGGTGAAGGGTCGGATTTCTGATTATCCAGAAAGAGCGAGGCGAGATATGCATCAAGCTAGGGTTAGGGTTCCGGTATCGGTGGCACAGGTCTTAAAGCAGGAGCCGTGCTTGATTTCTTTGGCGGTGGAGGGGTTTTATGATAGGGATATTGATACAATGAAGTATGCGGCAAAAATGGAGAAATTTCTTAGTAAAGGGAAAGAGGAGGAGTTGGTTTGTGTGGTGATAAAACTGTCTAGAGCTATGTATGCTCAGTTAATGCAGCAGAAGTTTCAGGCACCCAAGTGCTATCGTATGCCAAATCGAGGAGATGACCTGGGTGCGTATCTGGAGGCGGAGTTAGGTATGAAGATTGCTTGTGGGTTCGAGATGATGTATCAACAGAGGAGGAGGGAAGGAGAGGAGGGTAAAGGGAGCACGTGGTTGAAGTACAAGGAGAGTTTGGAGAGGAGTGGGTATTTTGAAGGATTTTTGCCAGGTTCGAAGGATTACAAGAGGTTGATGGAGAATGCTGAGGGGTATTACCGAAATAGTAACTTGTTTTCGAGGACCAGGTATTTATTTGTCTTGATAATGCTAGAGTTTCTAGTGCATGGTTTGTTTATATGATTGTGGTCAAACTCTAAATAAATAGCTGAATTGGTTATCCCCTAGCAGAGGAAACATAATTGGCCAGCAAAGCTGGAAGATTCATGAATTGTTAGACATCAGGTTCCATCTTCTAGTTTTGTAGGAAAATTGATTATCTGTTGCAGTTTGTAGAAATGCCATGCATCCAGCATCACATCTCATTTTTATAATTGTTTTTAAATTTTCAAATATGAGATGTGGATGTCACAATATCAATATTTTAATGTCTCTTGGAAGCCTTTTTCCTTCGAGTTATGCAAAATAAACCTGATTACTATTTGATGTTACACAAATGTAGTGTTGCTTTCTTTGGTTTTTGTTGTTTAGTCATTTCTAATGATGAAATGCTATTGCAGTCAAATGATGAGTGCTCCAGTGAAACGGATTGATGAGATTCTTGCTTTACCACACTCAGCTGATGATTTTAGTTGCCAGGAGGTTCCACCTTCTGATGATGATTCTTGGCTGTATAGTGGAGAAGATGAGTTGAATGCTGCTCTACAACAGAGACAAAACGAGATGGATCTCTACAATGCCAAACATAAAAAGAAACAGATGCCAAAAGAGTCACAAGATGCTGGTCCTTCATCCAGTAGTAATTTTGATGATTTTGATCTTGGTGAAATGGCAAAAGCTATGCAAGCATTCGTGGATAAAGCATCAAGTTACAAGGGAGCAGAGGTTCCAGAAAACAGGTTTGCACATAAACCCTATGGCGTCCGAATTGCAGAAATCTTGTGCCTAAACTCTAGTTTAATTGTATATAATTCTAAAAGATCAATGCTCAAATGTATCTCCCTCATGAAAGTTGTGTTTTTTGGTTGACATTTTTATCGACTGTGATTTTTAAACTTGTATTGGCTAGAGAGTGTTGTACCTTGGTGACTTTAGTATTAGGAATTCCTGAACTCCAATCTGCCCTAGCTTGGGCTGTACGTAACTTCCTGATTTCAATTCAGTTTGTATAAACATAGTTTGTCAGGTCTTAACTTGCTTACCCCATTTCAATTTTTTTAATCTTCTTCTTCTTCTTTGGAAGGGTGGTGGGGTTAGGTAGAACTTATTTGTAACCATTAACTCCAGGATAATGCACCATAACTTGTATGTTGATGTAGTATACCTGGTAGAAAATTAAAGTTTTCAAGCCACTGGCTTTTCTTGCTTGTTAGGATCAGATTTTTTGTCATTCCTTGTTCAGATTTAAAATGATTTGATGTGAAGTCATTACATAGATTATATGTTGTTAACCTTTTGATTTAAAGCCTTGCATGGACATGTTTAAGATGCTGCATACCCATTCATTCAATGAAGTAAAGGAATAAATTTTATTTTCAGTTGCTAGTTATGTGATTAGAATACCATTGTTGATCTCTGGTTGGAGCTATGATAGTCTTTTCTGAATCATGTTGCTTATGTACTCTAGGGAACAAGAGGCATCAACACCCCTTGGTTAGACTAGAGTTTTATTCCCTTCTCCCTTCTTATTTTTCAGCCTAAATTGCCTGTATCTGATCCATGCTGCACTGTTCTTTATGTTGGATCAGCAATTAAACACAACATTCATGTATTTTGCTGCTTTTATTTGAAGGAATATGAAAGAGGTGGACCTTGATGTGGAGTGTTTTCTAAATGACATGGAATCAGTAATGAAGCGCTATGGCCCTAAAGACGGTGCTGCCGATGTTGATTCTGAAGAAGCATCCTCATCTGACATGGATTTTGGTATGTTTATTCTTTAGTTTATTATGTTGCATAAATTTTTTATTCTCACATGTGCTGCTTGTGGGAATCATATACTTTCTTCCTTTTATGTTAGCTGGTCAAGTCTCACATCATTTTAATCTAGAAGCAGCAACACAAATCTAATTAACTTTTCCTATACTTAAGGAGCTCTCTGTCTAGAGGGTAGTGATGTTGGTTAGAAAATTTTATGTGGTCCTTTGATTTCTAAATCTTATGGCTAGACTTATTACACAATAATAGACAACAAAGCTACAACTAAAATATGATGCCTGACGGCATAAGATAACTGTCAGTTTGCTGTTTTTGCAAGAATTTGCATGCTTTTTTAAGAGGCTTTTCTGTTAGCAGCCAATTGTTTTTTATTTTTTGGGTGGGATGGAGTTTGGTTGGGATGAGTGGCTGTGCTGGGAGCTTAGTAAACTTTCAAATTGTTATAAATCACATGGCTTAATCATGCACATGGATACCTATTGTCTGGATGTTTTGGGTTTTTCCGCTCTTTGTTGTGTTAGCACATAAAGCCAACTCCTCTTTGCTAGAGAATATTTAGTTAACTTGCATGAGCTCCAAAGTATATTTGGTGAATTTAGATCAAGTTGAAAATTTATACTGAAGTAAGGTGCATGTTGTGATTTTTCATTTGGGAGATTCAGTAAGGTGAAAAACAAACTCTTATTTAGATGTTCTTGTACTAGCCATCATGTTTTCATATGGCTATGTCATCCAAATTTTGATGCTACATGGATTTCAGAGGCTGACTTTCTTGCATTGGATCTCGAGGTTCGGGATTCTTATCCCCAGACAAACTCTCCATCCTCAAGTTCTTTTTAACCCGGGAAGAATGATGCGGGTCCGCATAATAGATTTTGTAGGGCTATTTATTTTAGAAAGAAACTAGATTATTTGCCCATGCAATGCCATGGGCTGGATAAAAAAAATTTAACCCAAAAATAATAATTTAGGAAATGATTATGTTTTTAAAAAAGTAAAAGAAATTTGATAACCGGATTAAATCTTGATTAATTTAATAATATTATAAAAAAATGAGGTAACAAAAAAAAAAAAAAAGAGCCAAAAAAGATGGGGAATGAAAATAAACTTTTAAGACAAATTTCAAAGCTGCCATCTATTTCACTTGTTTTTTTTGTCCTTTCAGTCCTTTATTTTTCAATTTAACTCTCCCTAAAAAAAATATACAATTGAGTGCTAATTTGGATTCAAATGAGCTTAATTATGCAAAATAAAAGTTCGAGAATCAATTAAAAAAATCGTTGCTCCAATTCACAATGATCTGTGAGATAGTGAACAGTAATCATGCTACTATAAAAGAAAGAGCACTTTTAGTATATACATCTTGTTCGTGCATGCAGCATATCAGCTCTTTTTTGAGACAAAGCATTAGCACATGAATGGAAGGCTCTTTTCCATGTTTCTTTTGGTTCTTAATTTATTACTTGCAACTATTTTTCTCAGATGAGTCTGAAGATGAGAGTGATATTATGGAAGCTTCTGAGGATAATGTGGACGGGGAGGACACTTTCATGAACACTTATTCTGATGCTCTGAATGAGGAACTGAAGAACACCACCCTTAAGAAAAGTTTTGTTCGTACAGATGACCAATTGTCCAAGAAAAACGAGGTAGCTTTCTCATATTTTGCTTGTGTGGAGTCTGCTGAAATTTGGATTAGGCAGCAATATTTTGTTCCTATTCAGTGAAATGCCTTGTAATGTGTAAAAGAAGATACTTGTCTTTCTAGAAGGGTGTTATTTATTTATTTTGCATGTGTTCTTTTTAGTAGATTTTTAGAGGAGGTTCAAATGCACGGTTTATTCTTGCTCTGCTCCATGTAGTGTCAAGTTAAAGAAGTTTAAGCAAAATGTTCAGACAATATGCACATTTAAAAGTAGGAATTTACAATATCTGTACTCCTCTTTTTTTTTTTTTCCTAGAGTGCCCTGTTGCGTCAATTATTTAGATCAAATTATGAGATATATGAATTTATTCGCGTGTAGGAGACATCAAATACCATGGAGGGCATGGATGAAGAATTTACTCCCGTGGATGTTGATGTTAACCTGGTGAAGAGCCTGCTTGATTCCTATTCATCTCAACAAGGACAGCCTGGCCCCACTTCCAATTTGCTGGGGCTCATGGGTCTACAGCTCCCTCAAGATACCACTAAGGGCAAATGAAGCCATTACATCTTCTCCCCTCATCTCATATTTCTTGTGCAATGGGGTTCATGATTTTGCGAGGTAACCCATCTGCACTGCTTAGTGTCAACTGAACTTTTAGATGCAGAATTTCCTCATGTAACTAGTGCCTATATACTCTGAACCATCTAGTATAATGTTTGAAGTGTTAATTATCCAATTTCTGGTTTGATCAGTTTGTATTTAGCCTGACTACGTTTGATACTTCTGAATTGGATTATGGATGAGGTGGTGGATGCGATTTTAGGACAGGAATTGAATTTACATGAAACAGACCTGAAAACCAGCGAAATTGCCTAGAGTGCGGTGCGGTATGGTCTGCCTGCGGTAGCACATTTATTGTTGAAAAGGCTTGCCTTCTACTAGTCTCTCTCTTCCATAGGGTCTCATCTCATGTCTGTAACGGTGAAGACATTGATAAGTAATTCACCTGCCATTTGTCATTATATAATGAGCTGGAGGAGTTCTGAAGGCAAGATGACGAAAGATACCAACTCATCACTGAGCGAATGGGTTTTTACCCTATGGCTAACAAATCATAATGATGTTTTCGTTGGAGAAATTGTGCTATTAGCATACAAAATTAAAAAATTTAAAGAATTGATATAGTAACAAAAAGCTATGGTAAAATAGCACGGATACAAGTTAAATTATGTTATTTTTTATTTAATTGATTGGCTGATTCTGAAAATAACAAGGAAAGTTGTAAAACTTTTAAAAGTATAGGGTTTCGGTGAAATTTTTTATATTTAAAGATTTAATGGTCTGTGGTGTGTAGTGATACAGTGACTACCATAGAAAAAATAGCTTATGAAAACTCTTGGAAAAAATTAAGTGCGATCTAACAGTCGGATACAAATTTATGACATTTATGAACTATTATTCTATATGGTGTGACCAGATCTTTTCTTGGACCTAAACTTATCTTGCTGGTTTATAAATACATTTGCTCAGAATCACTTACTACTATATCGAATAGTAACTTTTTAAGATTTTTATTGGAATCTATTTTTGAGTTTACAAGTTGAATAAAGATAATTTTGACTTATAAAATATATTTGGAAGAAAAACTTTATAAATTTATGATTTTTATATAAAACGGTCGATAGATTAATACAACTGGATCCAACCAGCTGAGATTGAAGATTGTAGTTTGACTATGCTATATTTTAGAAGCACGAAATTTACTAAATATTGTTATTTTAAGATGTGATAATTATCTTATTATATTTATAAATAATAATATTTAATAAATATAGCATTTATGAAGCGGATCATGATCATGATCACACTGTGTTATTTTAAAAATAAAATCCGTTTTCGTGACGATTTTTCATGAATTCTGACCCAGCAGATACGGTCATACTATTTCCCCTGATGTAAAAGGACCAATTCTATTAGACTGATGAAATAAGCTCAAAGGGATAACCCGAGAAAGATTTGCTTGGACACTGTGGAGAGGATAGCTGACAAAAACGGAGTCTTGCTTCGACTTGATGAGAAAAACCTCTCTCGAGTGAGGCTCTAGCAAAATCTGTATACAAGTTTAAGGCCCAAATAGTTGTCTCTGGGTTGTAATGCATTGTGCTAAGCTGAACCAATTTGTTTAATGAATTTCAATATACTATCGACCTGAAGTTTTGTTGGGTTTGAGCTATATATATATATATATTACCACCCTTATTTCTCTCTAAATCATTGATGCGAGAGGGATTTACTTGGCATCATCATGCCAGACATTTAACGAAATGTTTTAATGATAAATTTCTTCGAATGCCATCATCAATAATATCTGAGTGATACAAAGGGGGCGAGGTGGGGAAAGAACTAGCATTAAACAAGAACTTGCAGGATTGTTTCCTATGAAGTTCAAATCTGAATGCGAAGCTAAGTTAGCATGGAGGATTTCAGTGAAAACCTTCGTATGCAGTAGTGGCAAAGTACAGTGGCAAGCAGCAAACAAAATCGAAATTACAAATTGCAGAGCATGAGGGTAGGTAGGCGCAGCTTAGAAAACTGGAAAAATTGGCGGTTTTCTAAAAAGCATTGTAAAATGGGAGGAGGACTATTACAATGCAGACTGAAATAAGTGATGTTATAGACCCTGGGATGGTGACTTTGTTCTATAGTATAATTTTTTTTTTATATTTTCAGATTATTTTGATATGCTGATGCTAAAAATAATTTTTTTAAAATAATTTCTTTTTTATTTTGATGTATTTTTAAATGAAAAATACTTTGAACCATCACCGCTACTATAATTCCAAACAGACCCTTTATCTGCAGAGAGTATATCAGAATACTTGACCAGGTGCTAACATTTCCATTTTTTTTTTGTTTTTTAGGATAAAAGTGTTATTTTACTGTACATAAAAATTAAGAAAACCTGAAATATAATTATCCAACAACCCATCATTTTTTTAATCTTGAGGACAAGAAAATATTTTTACCATTACGAATATTGTGAAAAGTCAAGAAAGTTCTTAGTCAACAGTTTTAAATTTTATTGACTCTTAAGATAAACGAGTAGTTTTACTGTGTTAAAAAAGTGAAAAAGACACATACATCCCCAAACAATATTCTAATAATCATTAAACCAACTGAACCAGATGAAAACATCCAAACACCCCTAAACCAAAACCGAAAGCTTAAATTTAGTTTTTTTTTTTAATGAAATACTATAAGATATTTATAAAAAAAAAAAAAAGGAAGAAGAAGCTTTTCGTCCGGCCCAATATTTGGGTGGAGCGGATTGGAATAAATCCAATACCTCATTCCATAAGAGGCCAGGAAATGGGAGGTAACGAGGGATTTCCTCCGTGCGTTCAGTCCATTTTGCAAATGGAACCTAAGCTTAGAGAGTTAAGATCGCAATCTCTCATGTCTTCTCTTGTTTATTTAGACAAGACATATCGTATCTCTTGGTGGGGTTGGTAAGTTCGAGTTTGGACATTTATGTTTTAATCAACAATGTTGACCATTCGAATAAAGTATGAAATAAAAACTAATTTAAAAATAGGTTATTGAAATTATTATCTATGAAATCATCTCATCTAAGAACTCGAGTTGTTAGGTAAATTTATAATAATAATTTTATATTATTTTCTAACATAGTAAATAAAACTTTTTAAATTTAAAATTTAATAAAATCTTAATACCATATAATTCGATAATTTTATGGGAAACTTTAAAATGTATAAGGAAGGTATCAAATATAATTTTATTTGCAAGTATGAAGAGATGAAGGGCTTGGAAATGTGGAGCTAAAGCATTCTTCTGACAAATCCCAATAAAGAGAGATCGGAGATTTTGTACAAGCCATGTCAGTAGACAGAGGCGGCCAAAAGTCGGTTGCAGGTAGGTCCAAGATGAGAGAGAGAGCCTTCTACCTTCTTCTTCCTTTTTTTTTTTTTTCCAATGTTTTGAAACACATTAAAAGAGTGGCTTAACATCAAAAGAGAGATTGATTGATGCATGCCCTTCAAGTTATTCCAAAAGAGAAGGAAATCGTGTCAAGATAAACCTCTTCATTTGTTGAAAATATTAATGGCTTTTCTTCTTCTTTTTGAAGTATTTCGATTTTTCACTACAAAACAAAAGAAAAAAAGAAAAAAGAGAAATTGATTGATTGTACATATTTTTAAATAAGAATTATACTTTAAATTTCAAATTATAATATATTTATTTGGAACACATTGAGAATATATATTAAATAGAATAGCTTATTTTTCTAACCGACACTCTTAAAATAAAATGATTTTTGCAATATATTTTTAACACATTATTTTAAGAGTGAGACTAGTCCTGTTTGGGATATGTGGCTGTCCCTCTCAATAAGTGTGCTTTTTGGAGATCGAACTTGTGTTCTCACCGTTGCAAAGATATAACAATGTCTTAACCGCTAGATCAACACTTCATTGGTAAATTTTATCCGACTCTAAATCATTATTTCAATGCGATAAAAAATTAAATATGGTTTTCCACGTGGGAAAAATAATTTTTATTTTTGAAAATAACAAGCATGAACTCCAATTATTCATATTCATAATAAGAGGATTGAATCTCACAAAAGATAATATTGCTCTCCAAACCACCTACACATGGTCCACATCTTGGTGTGTTCAATTCCCGATTGAAATGATCAAATATAGTAAAAAGTAATAATTAGCGGATTGTGGAGCACAAGCATGTGAGGTTGTTCTTCTATGATGAACAAACACAGAAAAGAAGAGATCATACAACTATAGCTAAGCTAAGCTAGGGCAAGGTCCCCTCATAAGAGCCTTTGCATCTTACACCGTCCCCATGAAAACATTAATTAAGAAAACGAAATAAAGTTTGAAAATGAAAACATACACACACTATATATTAATTATATATATTATGTTGAGAATAAAGCATACTAGCTGGTTCAAAAGATAAGATGACAGGAACAAAGCACATGCAACGTATAGGAGACGGTATCCATGCCCGCATTAGCACAGTACTATTATTAGTGAAGTGGGTCTCAAGAAATTATATATAGAAGGCTTGATAAGGATTTTGGCTATATATATAGCTATATACAGACAACGAAGCAAGTGCAATTTGGATCGAACTGACATTTGAATTTGTGGCATGGAAAAGCTTAAGACCGCGTCGGGTGCTTTCTCCTTTGCTAGCTGTAAAAAACGCGTTTTCGCTTTCCTCTTCTTTAATGCCATCTCTCTCCCATGTTTCTTTTCCAATTGTCTAAAGAGAGAGATCCCTCTCTGTTCCTTTTCTTTTCTTTCTATATATTACTACAGGAAAGATATCTCTTTTGATAGCCACATTTATGTCCCTCTGTTAGTATATTCTTGTAGTGTATTCTTGGCCACAATGTCTACAGTACTGTTACTATACATTTCCATTCTATAATTTACTAGCCGAGCCAGGCTTGCTATGGTGAATTCACCACCCCTATTTATTATTATTATTATTATTATTATTATTTTTGTAATTGTAATGATATAGATGTGATTAAAGTCTTGCTAAAGCTAATTATAACTAACGAGATAGCAATGATCATCCAAGGTTAACAAGGAAGACTTTAATCACATCTAATATCATTACAATTACAAAAAAAAAATCATTAGGATAGTGAATTCCTTACACCAGACACAATATATTGTGGATGAGAATAATGTAATTATGATTGTGTTTGTTTTCCGAAAAGTGATTTTTGAAAAATTATATTTCAAACTTTTCTGTGTTTATTTGCTATTAGGAAAGTTGGTAAACGAAAAACACTTTCCGGTCAACGGAAAACACTTTCCAGTCAAAAACAAATTTAGCTTGGTTTTCAGGAAAGTATTTTCCTTTTATTTTGGATGAAAAACACTTTCCGGAAGTTGTGAAAAATTTAGAAATATCATATTATTTGCTGATTATATCAAATTTGATCCTCAAACTTTTGATTGGTATATATATTTTGTTTTGAATATTTGTTTTTAAATTTCATCCCTTAAAATTTAATTTTTATATTAATTTTGGTCCTCATTTTTATAATTGTTATTTGCTTTTCCCTTATCATTTTTTAATTGAAAATTTTTATCTATCAAATTTGATCCTCATTCTTTTGATTGTTATTTATTTTATTTGAAATAATTTATGAAATGTTAATTATTATTATTTTAATTTCTTCATCTTTCAATTTTTTTATTTTTTAAATTTGATCTCTATTATTTTGATTATTATTTATTTTATTTGAGATAATTTATGAAATTTTTTTTCTTTCAATTTCATTCTCATTCAACTTTTTAATTTGTAAGATTTGTTCCTCATTATTTTAATAAACTTGAAAAAAATAAAATATTAATAAGTTATTTTCCAGCTCATTTTCCATGACATAACCAAACACTGAAAAATATTTTCTAACTTATTTTCTATTACACCACCAAACATCGAAAAATAATTCACTTTTCCGGAATTCACTTTCCAAAAAGAAACTATTTTCTAGCAAACAAACGGGGCCTATATTTTTGTTCTTCTAAAAAAATCTATTAGGCTAGTTATTAGAAGCAATACTATCATTTTACAAGGACAAATTTTTCATTATCATCATGATTGGGACAACGGGGTCTTTTTGCATTTTCAAAGCACCGTGTAATGACTAAAATACCATTAAAATCAAAATTACAAAAATAAAATAAAATTGATTGGGGTAGTGAATTCGCTATACACCTAGACAAAATGAATTGTGGATATTGGGAACAGAATAATTATATTTTTGTCATTCTACAAAAAACCATTAGGCTACTTATTGGGGGCAATACTATCATTTTACAAGAACCAATTGGTCATTATCATAATGATTAGAGATAACGAGGTGTTTTCACATTTTAAAGCACAATATAATTTTTAAAATACCCTTAAAATCAAAATTACAAAAATAAATAAATAAATGGGACAATGAATTTACTGTACATCTAGAGGAAATAAATTGTGGATGAGAACAAAGTAATTATATTTTTTTCATTCTACAAAAACTACTAGGCTATCTATTGGGGACAATACTATCATTTCACAAGAACCAATTGATCATAATCATAATGATTGGGGACAACAAGGTCTTTTTGCATTTTCAAAGCACAATGTAATTTTTAAAATACCTTTAAAATCAACATTACAAAAAAAAAATTGAATGGGGTAGTGAATTCACTATACACCCAGATAAAATGAATTGTGGATAAGAACAAAGTAATTATATTTTTGTCATTCTACAAAAACCATTAGACTTTTAGTAAGAGATCCTTTATATTCCATTGCCACTTCACTGCCTTTTCACCCAAGATATTTTCCTTTTCCTTTTATTTTTTCAAAAAAACTTGCAAATTCAACAACTTATCTATTTTGGTTTCAATCAATATGTATGAATAAGAAAGAAGTGTATTTACTCTTTGTCTAATTATTGATAGGCTAATAGGCTTGAACATGAGAAATTAGTTATGCCAATTTTTTTTATCCTTTTTCTGTTTTTAGGTTGATTTCAGAGCTT
Organism: Populus x sibirica; assembly: GCA_019202695.1. NCBI lineage: Eukaryota > Viridiplantae > Streptophyta > Magnoliopsida > Malpighiales > Salicaceae > Populus > Populus x sibirica. Next base: position 1,573,431 of record JAGMVL010001159.1, read on the forward strand.
CACAAGTTATGCCAAATGTATGCTACTAGATTGTTTAACCTTTAAAGCCAAGTTATTGATTTTATTAATCATTTTATTATTATTGTATATGTTGTATTATAAGGGGTTTTATCTTTCAAATTATCATGTGACAATGATAATAATCAGGTGATAATAGGTTATGTCCATTCAAGTTACAATTTTATGTATTTAGTGATCTGAGAGGTAAAAGTAAATTTATGCTTTCTTCTTGTATTTGGTTTTGGTTTTTCTAGTTCCATAAATTATGTGGTGAAAAACCCCCTTTCAATCTTTATGTTTGAATTAACAACATTTCCTGAACTTGTCCTCTTAAAGATGCCATGAAATTGATGCCCAATTAGTTGCTGGTAAAACATTATTCAAGATTATTACAAGTTTAAGATTGCCAAATTGATGAAGAGCATAGAAAGCTAAATGGGTATGCATGAAAAAGAAAGAAAGAAAAGAATATGAGTTGCAAAAGAAGAATAAGGAAAACCAAATGGAATTATAATGTACACAAAATGTTTGATAAAAGTAAAAAACAAAAATAGCAATCTAGTACTTATTGGATTGTCATTTTTTATTTGGTGGTATTTTTGTTATTTTGCACTAGGAATTTTTTTAGTCATTAAATAAAATGTAATGACAATCTTGTAAATAATTTAACTTTTTTGTTGATTTTTTTTTGTCGTTAAATAAAGTGTTATGAACTTATAAAGTTCAAGATGTAAATTGTATTTTTTCAAAGGATGGTGACAAAGTAAAAAAAAATAAAAATAAACTACAAGATGATCAAAGTAATTTTTCCAAATCTTAATTGTGATGACGAAAAGATTAGGTTATAATCAAATATGAAAACAGAGGGATTTAATATTAGTTTTTTTTTAAAAGAAAATGATTAATAATTATTTTATTATTTTATTATTTTATATTAGTATCAATATTTTTGTAATTGTGTTTCAAATGTTAGTGTTTAAAAGATATAAAATATGGTTTATAATGTACATAAAAGTTTAAAAATTTGATGAATAATAATACATGAAAACAACATCGTAACAAAAACTCAATTGAACTAAGCCAATTAATGTGTCAAAGAATAAAAGTTTGTAACACTAATAAGTTTTTTCCAACTTAATTTCCAACACAACTAAACAATAGAAATTAATCTCCAACTTGTTTTTTTAAAGCATGGTCAAACACCAGAAAATAAACTATATTTTTAACGTTCATTTTCATGGAATTCACTATTTAGTAAACATGCAAGCCTTAAAAAGACTAAATGTGACATTAGTTTTAATCGTTTGAAAGAGTGGTAAAAACAATAAAAAAGCTAGCCCACAAGCTAGATGCCTAATTGTGGATTACAAATAATTAGACTAAATGCCTAATTTGCTTAAATTCAAAATCTTATATCATACATGTATCTTTGATGAGATTTATGAAAAACACTACAAGATTAAGGTATTTTCAAGGCTAATGGATTGACTAGAAAATTAAGACTACTCGACTTGGACTTCATGAAGACCTGTAAAACAAGTCTCTTCCTAGGCTTAGGAGATTGTCTGATATTTAAGTTAGTATTATGATGGAGTAAAAGAGTTTCAAAGGTTGTGCTATATTTATTTACAAAAAAATTATAAGATATGATCAAAAGTGGAAGGAAAAAAAAGTGATTTGAGAGATTACAACCATTTATCTCATGGCTAATAGAGATTTATATAGATATGAACAACACCAAATTGCATGGATGTAGAGGTAGATATGAGAAAAACATTGAGGTACTTATCTTAGAGGCTAACATTTAAGATAACAACCTTTAATGATTAATGGTTCATTGTTGAGTGAAAAAAATAATACCACGAGGGCCATTGCCTAGGTATAAGCTTGATACAATGCTATTTTATGGGCTTTATATGACAAAAGGATGTGTGAGCATTTAATGCATATGTATTTTATCTCTATAGATAATGGTGAACATACAAGTTTGACTATACAAGCGTAATTAAGGGTAATGTACCTAGATTGCAATAGTTGGATTCAGGGGTATAGGCTCCGTCACTAACGATTGCCTTTATACCTAGGCAAGATGGGTTTTTTTTTTATACTTAGGTAAAGTTGTTCCTCGTACACAGAGTAAAGAATGTCTTCGTACTCAAGCAAAGTTGCTCCTTATACTCAGGGTATAGAATTTGTTATTCAAAAAGCACATACAAAGCCATTTTATACCAAGATGTAGAATATAATATCTTCTCGTATTAGTTGTTCCTTGTACTTGAGTGAAGAATGTCTACGTATTGAAAAAAAGTTATGTCTTGCACCTAGGATGAAGACTATCTTATTTAAACAACATATGAAGAGCCATCTTATATCTAGGTTACAAAATGCCTTTGTACTTGGATTATACAGTTACAGGGAGAGAGTTTCATGTAGATTAATTGTATAAAGAGCAACTAGTCAAGAAAGTTTCATGGATATCAATCATATAAAGAACATTTTATAGAGAATAACTCATTGAGAAATTTTCATAAAGATCAATTGTATGAAGACTATTATATGGACAATACTAAATGAAGAACATGTTATGAAAAACATTTTATGAAGAATTATATATGGAGAAAATTTTAGAGATAACAACCTTTATTCTAGTGGTTGTTCTTGGTGGCCCGAGGAATATCTAGATACTTACCATATTTGGAGGACATATTCTTATAGTTTTGAAAACAAGAGTTAGATTTTCTTACCACACTCATTTCTTTTACTTAAATATGGTCTTCAAATACTTGTTTTAACTTTAAGACATTTTTTTCCTAGGAGAGTATGTAGCTCTCTCTACAATATTAGGCTATGGAATACATGAATTAAGGTAATTATAACAATTAGCTCTAAGAAACCTTCTACCTTTAACATTTCTTCACTAAACCTATTCAAATAAGCCTTAGTGCATTCATTCTCTCTTTGAGTGATGATGAACAATTATGTGAAGCTTTTCTTGGTCAAGATGTTTATGTTAAAGTGATTTATAAGCTTTACAAAAAGATACTCATTGCCAATATTGGGTCAAGAATCTAAATAAGGTTCCACATCTAGACTGAACCTCATAAAGTCATAGAGAGAGTATTTTACATGATGCATGAATCCTATATAATCAACTTTAAATTGCTACATGTATTTTATGTGTTCTTTTAGATTTGTCATCCCATTTTTATTGTTTAAATTCATTTAGGTGAAGATCAGATATCTCAAAAGATAAGTGTTTAATACATTTTTTTTTCTAATAGAGAGGCCTTTACCTAATAAATGTTATACACTTTTGTATTTGAGGCCTATATCAATATAGACTTAACATCTCTCCAGGTTCTCTTTCTATTTGGACTACCCAAAAAAGTCCCTAATAGAGAATGATGGTGATGGTAGTAGCTATTATCACAATCATGGTTATATATTGTTATATCCTTGGACTTTTTTTTATTATGTTTCGAGTATCCACTTGTAGAATAATATTTTTGATGATAAGAATGAATTTTTTAACAGTTGTGCGAGTGGAAGGATTCTTTTTTACTCTATTGCATGTCAATTTAGCCTATTTCCTTTTCAAACTAGAATTGTTTACATATATTGAGGATTGTAGGTGGTGGTTATAATGAATAAATCATTTAATATTGAAGAAACATGACCTTTAATTGATGTTCTATGAAATGATATAATGTATAACCTTTCTATATTCTGGAGTTTTTAGGTTGTCAATCATGAAAATAATTAAAAAATATATGAAAAGATAAGAGATTGAATTGACTTTTGTTTAATAATTTCCATAGACAATGTTGCTAATGCCACTAATGAGATTTACAGAAAACTTTACAAGATGAAAGTCTTTAAAATGATAATTGATGGATTAAAAGATTGAGACTGCTAGACTTGAGACTCATGAATACCTGCAAAGTAAGTCCCTTGTTGGGTTTATGGTACCTTTTAATTTTTAAGTTAATATTATGATGGAGGAAAAAGGGCCTTAAAGATTATGTTGTGTGTGATTACAAAAATTATATAAAAAGTGATCATTGGTTGAAAAAGAAGAGAAAGTAATATAAGAGATTGTAATCATTTACATTATGGCTCATATACTTTTATATATCCATGATCCATATCAACTTGCATGAAGAGAAGGCTAGGAGGGAAAAACATTATAACATCTAATTTTAGAGGCCATCATTAAAATAAAAACCCTTTAAAACTTATAGTTCATTATTAAATCAAGGGTTATACTTGGGTATGAATATTGCCATATCACCATTTTATAGGCTTTATGGTAGGAGGGCGTGTGAACATTTGATGAATATATTTTTTGTTACTATAGTTAGTGTTGAGTAGACTAGGTTTAACTATAAGATAGTTCACTCGAGGTATATAATCTGGATTCAAAGGTATAAATTGAAAGTATTTAAAATCAATATTAAAAGTATTTTAACAGTTTTAAATAAATATAAAAAAGTTATCTCTTTAATCACAAGACCTTTCCCTTGGTAATTGATTTTTTTGACTTTTTTTTTATCAAAAATATTAATTTTTAAATAAAAACTTATCATAATTTTTAAAGAAAGTTTTGATAAAAAATAATGAATTGATGATTTTAACGTGAATGTATTAAAAAAAATAAGAATAATAAAATTGAAAAAATTATATTAAAAAAATAAATACTTCATTAACATTTAGAAAATTATACATATTAAGTTCAAATATAATTATTCAAAAACAAATTGTTAATATTACCATAAAAAACACTAATATTATTTGAAAATAAGAGCATACTTTGATGATTATTTAAACATAATTTAAATAAATTCATTTAAAAATAATCTAATTAAACAATGCAAAATGAGAAAAAAATATTGAAATAAAAAATTGAAGGGCTAATTTATGCGTCCGAACCATTTTAAAACCTAAGTTCTTGGACATAGAAGCCTATACCTTCAATTACAAGGCGAATTGCTTGTCACATGCCTTTATTATTATTATTTTTAAAAATAGGTGGACAATGCATCACCTACAAGGCCACATAATGTGTCATTCGTTTGCAATCTTAATTTTTCAATAAACTTTTTAAACTGTAAAAGCCCAAATTCTAATAATTGTTTTCACACAAAAAAACTTGAGTAAATCATCTCATCATCCTCTATAACCTCTTTTTTTTTTTTTAACAATATCACACATTCTAATTAACCAAAAAACTCAAAAATCAAATCAAATATAAAAACTTCTTTTAATTCTAATATATATATTTTTAGCATCATTAAAGGTGGAAATCACCTCCATTAAGTTCCTCTCTCATGACTCTATAGACACTAAAATTAAAGTTGTTGGTGGTCGTAATCTAGCCACCCGAGAGCTTTCTCTCTCCTTAAATTTTCTGACTATTTTTTCTCTAATCTCTCAAGATTTAGACATTATACCGTAAACAAATGGTTGGGATCCAAATAAAAAATCTCAAAAGAAAAGAGATCAATATATAAGAAAAATAAACACTAAGGTATAAAAGTGTAGACTTACATACCTCTTGAAAAATACACATGGGATAAGATTACTTACTCTGAATAACAAATTTAATTTTTATTCTTTTAATTTTATGTTTTAAAATGACTAAAAACCTTGCATGTAAATTTAATTTGTCATTTAATCTTGTAACGATCTCCAAAACCCCAAACATATCATAGCATGCAATATGAAGATAATACAAAATTTGCATTATTAATTTAATGACTTAGTGTAATGTGATTGTTTTGGTATTTATGGATTCGACCATTTGACTCTGAAAAAAATAAAAATAAAAAGTGTGACCGCCGACACATTGATGATAAAAATAAGCATAGTTGCGAGATAGAGGACTGAGGACCCCATCTCAACCCTCTAGCACATTTTGACCCATGCCATCACCTTGTCTTAAATTCCCTTACCTGCCCTCCAACACCCACCTGATCTTTGCCTTAAATATTCACTCACACCTCTCTTCACTTCTACAATACAAATCCATGTCCTGAACACCTCTCCTCATCTCTCTCTCTCTGTCTCTTTCTTCTTGTTTATGACTTCGATAACATTCATTCCACGATGACTTTTTCACACCCCACTAGAATGTCTAAAATCTCAACTCTTTCACTCTTCCTTTTGTTGCTTACATTTTTCCTCCCTGTATGTACTGCACATGCAAGTTCCATCACTGATGATCTCCAGAATAACTGCTTGAAGGTACCTGTAAATCAATTTGTGGGATCTTTGACGAGCACTCTTGATATAATCCGAGATGTCATCTCTATAATCTCAAATTTCGGCAATGTTTTTGGTGACATTCGCCTTACCAATGCCATAACCGATTGTCTTGACTTGCTCGACTTCTCTGCTGATGAGTTGAGCTGGTCCATGTCTGCTTCCCAGAATCCTAATGGTAAAGAACAGCATCCTCTTCTTGGCATTCAGTCTTGAGTTTGCTTGTTTGTTGTTGTTTTTTTTTTTTTTTTTTTGTATTACATAATGCCAAGAGAGTAATGGGGTTCCAATTCCACTTAGTATCCACCAAATCTCTCTTTTGCCATGTAAGATAGAGGGGACCTCATCTTTACTATGTAAAATTTTTCATTCTCTTCTTTAATTTGGTTTAGTTCTCATTTTCATTATGTTTGCAGGTAAACACAACAGCACCGGCGATTTGAGTTCTGATTTAAGGACATGGTTAAGTGCTGCACTTGTTAACCAGGACACATGCATTGAAGGATTTGATGGTACTAACAACATTCTTAAAGGTCTGGTGTCAGGTAGCCTTAACCAAATCACTTCATCAGTCCAAGAACTTCTCAAGAACGTGGACCCACATACCAACTCCAAGTCCACTGGAGGTGGCTTCAGTGGTAGCAAAAGTGGCAATAATGACCGATTTCCTTCATGGGTTAAGCATGAAGACCGCAAATTGTTAGTCTTAAATGGGGTCACTCCTAATGTAATTGTAGCAGCAGATGGGACTGGGAATTTCACTAAGATAATGGATGCAGTAGCAGCTGCACCTGATTATAGCATGCATCGACACATCATTTACATTAAGAAAGGTGTGTACAATGAATATGTGGACATCAAGAAGAAGAAATGGAATCTGATGATGGTCGGAGAGGGTATGAATGCTACAATCATTACCGGTAACCGGAACTATATCGATGGTTGGACAACTTTTCGCTCTGCAACCTTCGGTAAGCTGGAACTATCAATTTTGGTGGTTTGCTTATTTGTCTATGGAAAAGATGGTTTTGATGTGGATTTTATCTGCGTTCGATAATAATAATAATAATACTACTATAAAAAATTATATTCTCAAACCTGAGATGTGAGATGATCTACATGTTATTTTCCTCATAGTAAACAGTGTTGTGATTGTTTTGATCTTCTATTTGAAGTATTTCAATAATTATGCCTTGAAGTGACACTGACATGGCATAAATATGACTAATTTATATAGAAATTTGACTCTGCGATTCATCCATATAGAAATTTTGAAGTATTTCCCTATATTTTATTTTATTAGTAACATGTGATGGCCTGCTGGCCTTGATAATTACTACTTATTGAACATGATTGCATAAGTTCCCTATATATACCTGATCGTTATGTCAATTAAGAATCTGATTTGGATATGATGCAGTACTTTTGTTTTTCTAAATTTTCTGAAGTATCAGTGGCTAATCTTACAACAACGACACTACTTTTTTCTCGTCTTCAGCGGTCAGCGGCAGAGGATTCATAGCTCGAGACATCACTTTTGAGAACACCGCAGGACCTTCAAAACACCAAGCAGTTGCTCTCCGATCTGATTCAGACCTATCAGTCTTCTTCCGGTGTGAAATTAAGAGCTACCAGGATTCACTCTATACACATACAATGCGACAATTCTACCGGGAATGCCGTGTGAGTGGGACGGTGGATTTCATTTTCGGTGATGCAACTGCAGTGTTCCAAAACTGCCAGATTGTAGCCAGAAAAGGCCTACCAGACCAAAAGAACACGGTAACAGCTCATGGTCGGAAGGACCCAAATCAACCAACAGGCTACTCTTTCCAATTTTGCAACATCTCAGCAGATATTGATCTCTTGCCTTATGTCAACTCCTCCTACACTTACCTTGGCAGACCCTGGAAAAATTTCTCAAGAACCATAATTATGCAATCCTACATGAGCAATGCTATAAGACCAGAAGGATGGCTGGAGTGGAATGGCAATGTGTATTTGGATACTTTGTACTACGGCGAATACATCAACTATGGCCCAGGAGCTGGTGTAGGTAGGAGGGTTAAGTGGCCTGGATTTCATATGTTGAACGATTCCACGCAGGCTAATAATTACACAGTGGCCCAATTCATTGAAGGCAACTTGTGGTTGCCATCAACAGGAGTGAGATACACAGCAGGATTGGAAGTTTAGTATATGTAATCATGATTTTCGATTTGTTTAATATGTTTTAGTTGAAGCTGTTCCAAGGATTGCAGACTAGTTTGGGTTTTGAAAAAATAAGTATATCATAACCCAAATTTGACCCCTCTTTCATTTTTATCAAAACTCTCCTAAAAATAAAAAAAAAATCACAAAAATACCTTTTCATACAAATTCATTATTTTCCCAAATATTAGTCATTTTAGGAGTTTTTCATAATTTTTACTTTCTTTTTCTTTTTCTGCATATTTTTAGTGAGTATGAAAAACAAAAAAAGCAAAAAGAAAAATCAAGTTAAAAAAATATATGAGAAAAAATTCAACAAGAAAAAAATCAGTTAGAAAATTTGAAAAAAGAAAATGAGAGAAAACTGAGAAATAGGAAAAATATATAAAAAATACAAAATATAATATGCAAGTTGGATATCTTATCCCCATTTTATTTATTTTTCTTATTCGAACTTTCTTGAATAATTTAATTCTGCTTAAAAATTATTCCAATCATTTAGCCTAACCCCAAAACTCACTTCTAGATAATCATGAACAAAACACCAATTTATCAAAATATTCAAAGCAAGAAATAATGATAAATATACTCTTTAACCCATCTAGGCACACATCCCACTTAATAGGTATAAAAAAAAAACTCCTCATGAAAAGATAAAAAAACAAAAAAAAAAACACATTTTCTCCTCCTATTTTATGTAGGCGGGCTAAATAGGTTTGAAAATTCTGAACAGTTAGATGAAAATCTACTACTAACAGATCTTGTAGTTAGCCTAACAGATATAGGGCCAAACCAATAACTTGGTTACAAAAAGCTATAATTTTTAATCTGATCGTTAGATCGGCCTTCAAGTTTTTCAGGTGATTCTAAAAGCCTAGTTTTATAGTGGGGTTGGCATGCTTGCACCAACCCATCTTTATAAGACCTTCAAATTAAGGAACGAAGATACTATTTAAGCTAATTTTGTTATTTTTTCTTGATTTGTTTTTTGGATTTTATGTTAATTTTGGATTTTATGCATTTTTTTTCCTTTCTGTTGTAGAATTCTGATTTTATTACATTGTAATGGTTGGTTTTTTACCTATTTAAGAAGTTAAAAGCCCAGGATATATATTAAAATTATCTTTTGAAAATAAAACTATGAATTTATGGTTCTTCATGTGCAATCATATTTGGCTATTAACTCTATCATGTAGGAAATGACGAGAAGGTTCACCATTGAGATAAAAACATTTAGGAGCTCATGATCGAGGATATGTAGAGACAAATCATATAGTCAACCTATTAGTTGGCATAAAGAACTTTATGTTAATAGGAACAAGAGGAGAGTGGCCATGGGTCTTTGGCCAATATCAATAACCTGTTGCAGATGAGGTAGTTTTTTTTTATCAGAAAGATTATCATAGGGATTTAGAATTTTAGGTGAAGCTTTCTAACTTTTCAAGAACTTTACAAAAAAATGAATTTATTGACTGGATGAACAATATTGAAAGTTTTTTAATACAAGGATGTCCTAGATTAGACAAGAGTGAAGACAGTCATCATTAGATTGAAGGGGGGATATTTTACTTAGTGAAAGTAATTGAAGAGGACACAAGAGCGAGAAGGAAAACCAAGAATCAATGAATGAGAAAAAAATAAAGAAGAAGATAAATGATCACTCTCTCCTTTTTTTTTTTATCATGCATAGGAATTGTATCAATGACTCCTCACACTAAAATAAGATGGTAAGTCTCTTATGATTACATTAACAAGTCATATCAATTAGTAGTAAGGAATGACTTGCTAAAAATAAAGGAGCAACTAGTGGTAAGATATCAAAGTGGGTTATGATAGACCATCGAAGATGTATTGTGTTTGTAGTCCCTATGAACAATATAAAAGGCATAGTAGAAGGCCTTGACAATGAAGAAGCAATAAAGTGTTTGGACAATCAACAAATTTTTAGAGCTGACTAGTACTCCAAAAAAAAAACAATAATAATTAGAGAGCAATCACTACTCAGCCCAAACTATAACAAACTCAGACTCAACAAACAATAGGTCAGAGTTCTAATTTTAGAATTCACTGTGAGGAATATGTTAAACTAGGATATTGAGCCAATGAGTGTCATATGCTAGAGATCATCCAGAAAAGAATTTATTGATAGAAGAGCTAAATGATTTTAACTATGATGATTCTAAAAGTAATGGAGAGATTCTGCATAAAGATGACGGTGCTACCCTAATCATATAAAAGAGTTTGTTGACATTTAATGAAGATTCAAGTAAAGATTAGAATTATACTAGCATCTTTCATTCCATATGCACCATAAAGGATAGGACATGTAATTTAATAATTGACAGTGATAATTTGTGAGAATATGGTGTTTATACAGACATTAAAGAAACTCCATCTAAAATCTAAAAGGCACCCTAAGCCTTGCAAGTGGACTCAACTAAATAAAGACACTTAAGTAGTTATTGATAGATGATTTTTTTGTTTCTTTTTCATGGTATAAAATTATTTTGATAATGCTTGGTATGACATGGTTTTAGTGGATGTGTGCCATATTTTGTTGGGTAAGTCATGATAGTTTGATAAGAGTGTTGTGAATAATGAAAAAAATATATGCACGCCTTTTATATAAAAAGGAAACATATAACTTTTTTAGCTATAAAAAAAGAAGTCGCCACTAAAATTGGTAAGGGAAAGAACTTGTTGCCACTGTCGTGGTTCATGAAAGAGATAAAGAGAGAGGGAGTAGTATATGCCTTAATGCCAGTAGTAGTGTTATAGAGGAAAATAATGATGATGCCCTGAACAAGTACAAGGTGTGCTAGTAGAATTTGTGGATTTGATGCTAAAAGAGTTACCCTAAGGATTACATCTTATGAGGGATAACCAACACTAGACTGAATTGATTCCGAGTGCCATCCTTCCAATGTAGCTCACATAAGAGATGTCTAGTAAGAAGCAAGAGATTGCCTTTTTCTCTTTCTCTATCTTAGTGTTTGGAAAAACTTTATAGGACTAAACTACCTTGGTTTATGATTTATAATATTTATTAAACTTAAGATAAGCAATAATAAAGTGGGAATTATTGAATTAAATATTAATTACCTATTAAATAGTCAGTCTTAGGATTCTAAAATGAATAAAAGCATTAAAATTGGTTATGCAATCATGGTATTGGAATCTCCAAGAAGTATAAAGCAGGAACTCTTTGGAGCCTTTTTTGACCTTGAAATCAGGAACCTCTATTTTATTATTAGCCAAGAATACATCTAACTCTATTTTGAATTTGAACAACCTATAAGATTGTTATTTTAGGATTGCTTTTTTTTTTTTCCTAGTAAATGTTGGCTACATTTCTACTGGTAGCTAGTTTCTAAATGAGGTTTTTTATTTTGGAGTTTGTCCGACTTTTAACCTACATTGCATGACTTTGTTTCTTAAAAAATTAGTGCAATGAAATATCCTAAATTTGAGACTTTTTACACTAGAAATATTTTTTTTTAAATGAAAGCATTCATGCTTGGATAGAGGCTAAAGATAAGTTTCGTGAAAACCTAACATTCCGTAAGAAGGTTTTATTTTATAAAAAATGCTCTTTAATGGAACTTGAGCTAAAGTTGGTTATGACAAAAAAAAAAAAACCCATATGTTTTGCCTGGTGGGTCGAGAAATTTCATCTTAAATCTTGTCTTCTTATTTTATGTCGAAATAATATTCACTAGGAAAATATTTTATTAAAGTAATAGGTAAACATTATTATTTTTATTTTCAAAAAAGGTTTAACTATAAAGATATCTCTCATACTAATTACATGCCATTTGAAAAAAAATTTCTCGTAGCATAATCTTAAAGATGCATTTACATCAACTTGGTTTGCTCTTAATAATATTTTTAGATAATATCCTCAATATTTATAATAAGGAAATCAAGAAAAGAAATAAACTTTTTTAACTATCAGGTCAACCCTAACGATTATAAATTATATTAAAATCACATTCATAGGGAAAAATCCTAATTCTAGGAAACAACGAATAAAATACACTTTTTAAAAAGCCTAAATCAATTGCATATTAATAGTTTTATCTCTCGCATTGTGCCACAAGTAAAATTTCAAGTTAATTTTGAACATAATAAAAAAATGTGTTAACGTTCCGATACATTTTAAAATATTATGATTTTTTTTTCAAAAACACAAATATGTTGCTTACACATATATTCGGTTTACGTTACAAATAGGATATCAAGTCAATTTCTAATGTGATTTTTTTTTGTTTGTATATGTTTTTATGTATCATAAAAATTTTTTAATTGAAAAACAAAAAGATATAATTTATGCTTTATAAAATAAAATAAAAATTATATGAACCAATAAATCTTAAAAGAGTTGTTAACACTAATTAAATATTAAAACATGAAGTTAATCTTCATAGCTTAAATAAAAAAATAGATACAGATATCAATGTTTTACACCGATTGTTCTTTTTATTTTATTCGTTTTGATTTATTTTATCTTAATAACTAGATATTGTTGATAATAACAATTGGTTTATGTTGTTATAAAAACTTCATACAAATACAATTAATTCATATAAAGTATAAGCGATATTTTTTTTATACAAACCAAACTAATCTCTTTGAAGTATTATGCAACTAAAAAAAATATAAAAATATCAATATTTAAATAAAAACAATTAATGGAAAGGACAATAAAAAAAATAAAAAACAAAAGGTCAGGCAATCATAGGTCGAGGCCACACACTTGCCTTAATAAAAGACTTAGACATATTTGGGCTTGGAAGACTAGATATGCACCTATTTTTTTTCTTACATTAATAGTAGATGATTTGTCACCTATTTTTATGCACACAACACATACATATAAAGGTGGACAACAAGTCACTTGCAATGGTAGGTGACCTGTCGACGATTGATCTTTTTCTTAGAAAATTAGGGCTCATGTTTTCGGACCCTAAAAACCTAATTTCCAACTTTTTTTTTAATTTAAAAACATCTCCAAAACACCATATAAATCTAAAAAAACACATAGCAATCACAAAACACTCTAAAATCACTATAAGAAAACAAAAATCAACTAAATTAAAATAAACTAAATGGAACACATTCTACTTTTCTCACCATGTTTCAAGAGAAAAACTATTTTTATTGAATTTCTCTTGGGAAGATGAACCTATTAACATAAAAATCCTCTTTTTTGCTTGTTGAAATACAGTCAATCAACATTTTTCTCACTTTTATAATTTTTTATCGAGTTTCTCTCTTGTATTTCCAGCTTAGAGACTGAAAAATATACACATAATATTTTGGATCAAAATAAGAAATTCTAAAAACTTTGAGATTCCTATCAATTTTGTTCTTATTTTACATTGTGGTCCTTTATCTTTTAATTTTGTTTTTGTATTACAATTTAAAGTTTTATCTTATAAATTTGGCTGCAAAAGAATTAAATAAAAAAATTGAGGAAAAAATAAATAAAAAAGGTGAAAAAAAAGCTTCAATGTTAAGATAAACAATGAAGCCGCCTCAAAAACCCCAATTCTTTTAGTTTTATTTATCATTATGATTATAATTATAATACAATGACCACCAATTTTTTTTGTTATGATTCCTTTCCAGTTATCCTCTTATGTATCAGTGTTGAGATCAAGAGTATAACACACGACTTAAGAATAAAAAAATCTCTTCTCTTATGAGATTTGAATTGCTGTCGAAATTCTCACCACCGAGAGATATCCCTTGGTAGTTGACAAACAGGGATATAATTACGAAAAATACAAGTTGCTAGAGGAAGTCAACCACTCAGACATCCACACATAATAATAATAATAATAATAATAATAATAATAATAATAATAATAATAATATATTAAAAGGACTTTATTATCTTATCGCAAAAATTTCTACTTTCAAAATTAAAAAAACTTTTACTCTAAAAACATATAAGAAAATATTTACTTTTTTCTATATAACAATGAAAAACAATATGTCAATACCAATAAGGAAATTCAATGCTATTTTTAATAATATCAAATAATATTTTTAAATCATTATAAAGTACTTTATAATTTACATTTTATTTTAACTATCAAAACTTTAAAAATACTTCAAAACAGGTAAAAAAAATGCAATAATTAAATAGAAAAAATAAAGAAATTTACATCAAAATTTATCAAATTATTAAATCGAATCCTAATTAATTCCTTTTATATATAAGATACTTGGTTATTGTTTTATATCATTTTTCACTTCTTTAGATGAAGAGGTTCATAAAGTTTTTTTAGTTCTTAATTTTTCACCATAGCTACTAATATTATTAAAAGAAGACTACGTACTTAAAATGAGTCATAAAATTCATGTCATGTCTATTCTTTTAATTTCTTTTCATTTCACATATAATTAAAATCTAAAACTTATAAAATTATATCAAAATTAAATAAATTATTGATTGAACCTTTGTTCTTTTTTTATAGGGAAACTTTGGTTATTTTTATGTTATATTTATATGTTATAGGATTTATATATTTTGAAAAAATATTAATATTAAAAGGACTCCTTATTAAAAAAACAGAAAAAACTTTTTTATTCCTATCTATATTTTTAAATAAAGTCTTTAAAATGGAAGAATCTGTTAATATTAGTATAATTATCTTAAAATTTAGTTGAATATATTCTTATTCACACATGCACCTTATATATTTATGTAATGTATAGATGGTTTTATTTAATTTTTATTCGTACATGGTATTTTATTAGATCTTAAACTCTTGATTTTTTGGAAGAACATTATTAGAATTAATTTTTAGCATTTTTATATAAATTTTATGAATATAGCATATGCTAAAAATGCTAGTACATATCAAAGAGGAATTCAATAAATATTTTATTTTTTCAAAAATCTTTAGCCCTTGAAGCTCCAAGGATAATAAAATATAAGCTTTCACATATCTCATTTTTTTTATAAGTGTTGATTTATATTAATTTAATTAATTTTAATTATTTTCTATTTTCGTTTAATAGATTTTAAAAAATATATATTTTTATATAATCACTGATGATTTTACCAATAGATTACGTCCGTTGATATATATATTTTTTATATATATATTTTTTGGTATGTTTTTTATGTCAGGAAATCCATTAATGATTATATTATTGACGATTCACTGACATACCATAAATTATTGATTATAATTTTTTTAATAGCCTGTTTTTATCTGTGAATCTGTTGGTAAAATACATACCAATACCAATAGATTGTAAGTATAAATATTAATTTTTTTATATATAAATCTAAAATTTTTATTAGTGGTCTCAATTAGAATAAAATTTATTCTTTTGATAAACTTAAGGAAACAAAAAGCGGTTACTTTATTTTACTTGTATAGAAATGAAAGGCTGATTACAAATTCCTAGAGTCTTCACCCAAACTTCCAAAAAAAAATAAATCTAAAACGGATTAATTTTGGTGGGTCCTGAATTTTCTTGTTAAGATACTATAAATTGATTGAAAACCATATTACATAAGAAAAAGGAATATACTAAGGTCATAAGTTTTTATGTATTTTGTTTTTACAAGTTAAAAAGAAAAGGAAAACTACAGCCAAATGATTTATAAAAAACAACACCTTAGTAAAAGGTTTTTTTTTTATATATATATATATATAATTTATATATATAGAAATCATTTTAATCACTTCCTTCAGCTATGCAAAAAATAGATTTAGTATGTCTGTTCGTGCCGTTCTAGGTTTTCTTTTCGTTTCAATATCTATAATCAGTCAGATGCAGCATTGGTTTGACAAGTCAAGCAAGTTGAATATTAGAGGCCGATTAAAAAAATGAAAGAACACTAGTCGAAAAAGACATCATGATCACGAATCTTACCATGTGATAATCTGGAAGCTGAATGGCCAAAAAAATAAAAACACCGTCAAACATTATCCCGTGATTTATCACCAGACAAGCATGGTCAAGTTGTAAGAAGTGTCTAGATGCAAGGGAGCTAGCCACATTCAAACTTCTGTACATCATCATATACTCCACAGTAATTAATGAAGCCATAACAACACCACTGCTTGTCGTCATTTTGGTATTGGTTGTGTTTTGCGTGGCTGCAGAGCCACAATTTCATGAGATTTTGAAATGTTTTTTTGTTTTAAATTAGCTTTTTTAATATTTTTAGATCATTTTAACATATTAATATAAAAAACCATTAAACATGCTCTTAACCGACACACATGAGCTGAGACCATGAAGGGAGGTTGCCCCAGAGCCATAGAGCAACGTCCACTGAGCCTTCAAATAATGGCTTATGAAATCAGCGAGGTTAATTTCTAGGACAGTAAGTATAAGGGGGAAGAGACGAAAGGCAATAGAGTCGGAACTTCAAGAAAGGCCGAAAGTGCTCTCAGCGCTGGAAAAATGTGGGTGCATGGACATGCAGCTGGCTGACAAAATAACGTGCAGTAAGAAAGAGTTATGGGTTATGGCCTAACTAGCTATAGCTGCAGAATTAGCAGTAGGTAAGACCCCCCTTTCCTCCTAGCTGCAAATGCACACAAATGTGTTTTGGAGTCATTCGAGACTGGTCATAATTCAATTATTACAGCTTTAGAATTCTCTATTTCATTCATTCAGAGCCTATACCTACGTTTGCTAGCCTTCAAAAATGATCTTTGCTAGCGCTTCCTACCGCTGTTCCTGATAAAATAAACACTCACTTGAATTTTGCAGGGTATACTTCAATTAATTAAGTTTTAAATTTGTTTTTTTAGTAATTATTAGTTTGAGATCACAAATTTTAACATCATGTTATATAATTATTAATTTTAAAATTTTAAAAAATTAATCGAAACACAAAGGAAACTATTCCGGATATCTACCATTAAAAATAAAAAAAAACATACAACTAGGGACAAAAGGACAGCTGATTGAAGTGGGAAAATGCAGAAGAAAACATCAATCAACATGGTCTGTGTGTAATGCAGCCCCCCCTCCCCCTCTCTATCCATATTGGGAACATAAGTCAGACTTCAGAGTACTTTATACATATTATAGACAGTCTAATTCCACAAGGACTAATTAATCAGGAAAAAGCCATTAATTTGTAATTAAGAAATAATAGAAAGAAAAAGTGCGTGCGTGACCCTTGTGTTTCCAAGACATTATTTAAGACCATTAGAAAAGAGAGATCACTGTCGCCCAAGAATTATATTACTATTTATTGGAATAGTAATGGGAGGAGAGGTTACTGTAGCCCAAGAATTATATTACTATTTATTGGAATAGTAATTTGATGATATCATCTCTGGTTAAGATGTTTTTTTTTCCGAGATATAACTATTTTTTATAAATTATATAGGGTTAGATTCATCATTTTGTTTTTTTTCATAATAAGAATACAAATTTAACCCTAAAATGAAACAAAATATAATGTCGATTACTCGGGGATGATTAGGTCTTTTCAGGTTTTTTTAAAATAGTATAATTACTTTGATGTTTTTTTTAAAAAAATCAACTTCACTATCTCACATTGATTTTATTGTAGATTTGAAGGTTGCTTAGAGGCTTTTCTATAATTGACATATATTAAATATATTTAACAAAAATTTGTTGGCTAATGCATGATACGCACCCGCTTATAGATAGCCCCCACGTTGTTCGGGTGACGCATGTGGGGCTGTCCAGTAACTAAATGCCGCCTTCCTAGAAGGCATTTAAAAAGTCTCGGTGCCTCTAACCCGATGAGGCGGTGCGTGTTCCAAGATTCATGGTGGTTTAACTTCGACAATCATTTTCCATCTTCTTCTCTTTATCCCCACCTAGATTTTCACGCTAACTCCTTAAAAATTCAAGAACAACCTTTTAATTTATTGATTCTTCATATTTGATCCCCTTTTATGATTTGTTTAATGTTGGATAATTTATTAAATTGGTATGCCTTTTCAATTTCATGCCTCTTGAATTTTTTCATCTTTCAAATTTGCCCCCTATTTTTTTAATTGCTATTTGTTTTTGCGTTGACAAGTTTTTAAAATTGATATTTTTAAAATTGGTTTATAATAAATTTCTTGATTGAACTTAGATCCAAGATTTCATAGATTACAAGTTTTTAAGATTTGATCAAGTCTAGGATGTTTGTCTGGGTTAGTATTTTTTTTTTCCTTTGTCTAGGCTAGTTTTTTCTCTATTTCATCCTTTAGTGTTTATTTAATTGAAGACTGAGTTTTTTTTTTAGCTTGCTTTCTAAGAAATTTATTGTTGGTCTTGAAAATGACTCGGTTATCTCGGATTTTTATGTTTATTGTATTTTGTTGTGGTTTTTTTACTAATTCTTTAAATTTGTATTTTCTCCTTATCCTTTCCTTCAATGTTTGATATGATTTTTTTAAACAATGTATACGGTTAGAATTCATTTTATATTTCATCCTCCTTTATTTTGTTTTTCTTTCAAATTAATTTTTATTTTTTTTATTGCTATTTATTTTATTTGAGATTAAATTTTTTATTTATTTAGGAATTAAGCTTCTTGATTCAGTTTGGGTCTAAGATTTTACAGGTTATGAGTTTTAGAGATTCAACTAAGTTTAGGAGGTTTGCTTGGATTTGTTCAATTTTTTCCCTTTTATAAGTTAATGTTTTTTTTCCCTTTTTTTAAAAAAAGTTTTTTGTTTTTTTTGTTTTACTTTAATAGAGTTAGTCTCGAATTCATGACCAGAGTCATCGGTTACAAAAGTTAAAGCAATTGATTTTAGTTTTTTTTGTTATTTTTAAATTTATTTATTTTGTTTTTATTATTTAATATTTGATGTTAATCTTCATGTTTTTTTCCATTTTCCTTTCAAGTAGTTTATTATAACATAATTTGTGAGTTAATTCAATTTAATTTTTTTTTATTACGTTTTTTTTTTTTTCAGTTTTGACTTTCAAGTTTTTTATATTGGGCTCGTCCTGTTTTTTTTTTTAATATTTTTTGGTGTTATATATTTCTTATTTATATTATTTAAATTATGAATTGATCCGGATTCAGTCTCAATTTGTTTTTGTCTTCCAAAAACATTTTTACTGGCCCGCAGAAAAGTGCGGGCCACCAATCTAGCTAACAAAAATCATCCTTGCCTCTGCAACATTAAAACAAAGAGAAGCCTCTCCTCTTGCTTCAACTATCATGGCTTTCTCCATTCTAAAGCTTCTTCTCCTGCTCATTTCTTCTGTCTTCTTCACTTCTACATGGGCTCTCAACACATCTTCTACAACTTCTCTAGACGCCCATCTCTCTACAATAAGAACTTTTTGCAATAGCAGACCATATCCAGATGCCTGCTTTAACTCGTTAAAACTTTCCATCTCAATAAACATCAGTCCAAACATCATCAACTTGCTCCTCCAAACCCTCCAAACTGCGATATCTGAGGCCGGAAAACTAACCAATCTATTCTCAATTGCTGGTGGTTCAAACATCATTGAAAGACAAAGAGGAACAATCCAAGATTGCTTAGAACTACATCAAATCACGGTCTCATCTTTACAAAGATCAGTTTCAAGAGTCCGTGCAGGTGATTCTCGTAAACTAGTTGATGCAAGGGCCTATCTTAGTGCAGCAGTCACCAACAAGAACACTTGCTTAGAAGGCCTAGATTCTGCCTCTGGTCCTTTGAAGCCTGCTTTATTGAATAGCTTGACTAGTACATATCAGCATGTTAGCAACTCTCTTTCAATGCTTCCTAAGTCAAAACACAACAAGCAGGGTTATAAAAACCGTCGCCTTTTAGGATTTCCAAAATGGATGTCAAAGAAAGATCGCCAGATTTTGCAAAGTGATGAAGATGAATATGACCCTAGTGAAGAGCTTATAGTAGCTGCTGATGGCACTGGAAATTTTAGTACCATCACTGATGCCATAAACTTTGCTCCAAATAATAGTTATGATAGAATAATTATTCGAGTTAGAGAAGGAGTATATGCGGAGAATGTGGAAATTCCAATCTACAAAACCAACATTGTTTTGCTTGGAGATGGAACTGACGTCACTTTCATTACTGGTAACAGAAGTGTAGTTGATGGTTGGACTACTTTAAGATCTGCAACTCTTGGTACGTTTCACAATCTTTACAAGTTTATCCTCCATTTATGTTCTTACAGTGAAGATTTATGAAAAAAAAAGTGATTTCCTTTTGGTCAATTAGGCTTCAAAGAATTTACTCGGCCCCTATTTCCTGTCCCATGTCTTTGTAGGCATTTACTGTTTGGTTGAACTTGCTTAATTCAAGAAACGTTAATCACAGTTTGAATCGAGCCAATTATTATATTGTTCATCTTAATTACAGTGCTAAGATACTTTGTGACTATTGAATTGCAGCGGTATCTGGTGATGGTTTTCTGGCACTGGACATAACCATTGACAACACAGCTGGACCAGAGAAGCACCAGGCAGTTGCCCTTCGAGTAAGTGCAGACCTAGTAGCACTCTACAGGTGCTCCATTAATGGCTACCAGGATACATTATATGTGCACTCATTTCGACAATTTTATCGAGAGTGTGACATATCCGGGACCATAGATTACCTATTCGGCAATGCTGCAGTAGTCTTCCAGGCATGTAATATTATATCCAGAAAGCCACTGCCTAACCAATTCACAGTCATTACTGCCCAGTCTAAAGAAACCCCAGATGAGTATACAGGAATCTCGATACAAAATTGTTCAATTTTGGCTACAGAAGATTTGTACTCCAACTCAAACACTGTTAAGAGCTACCTCGGGAGGCCATGGAAAGTTTATTCAACGACGGTTGTTCTTGAGTCCTACATTGATGATTTCATTAATCCAGAAGGTTGGAGCAAGTGGTCTAATGATGATGATCAAGGATTAGACACTTTGTATTATGGAGAGTACGAAAATTATGGGCCTGGTTCTGGGACCGAAAACCGGGTTACATGGGCAGGGTACCATGTGATGGATGATATTGATGCTTATGACTTTACAGTATCATATTTCATAACTGGTGATGAATGGCTGGATTCCACTTCAATTCCTTATTATGATGGGATTTAAAGCTAGTTTTGATGCATATGTATGACTTGATATAAGAAAGAAAAAGAAGCAAAATATGTTAATAGTATAGTATTTTATTTTACATGTTACACATGAATTTGTGCCTTGTCTTGTAGTGCCTGGTTCCTTCTTGATACACAGACGGAGAAACACGGTTTTTTGCTAGAAAATCTAATGCCAGGATTGAGATCCTGTAGAGTGATTTTGATTTATCAACGAGAGATGTCTTGAAGAAGTGAAATTGAGTGGGACATCACAGCAACTTGTTTTAGATGCCTGGCTTTATTATCATGTGTGAGAATTTAATAAGCAAAACAAATATCTATATCCTTTGCCGTATGATGAATAATTGCTTAACGCGGCATGATATTTTCGCCGGTGGGGATGTTCACAGTAAATTTGCTGAGAGTGAAATGGCAGTACGGTGAGCAGTTGTGATTCCTAGACAATGTCCAGTCTTTATCATATTTTTTAGATCTAATTTCGGAGCTTTTTTTTAAAAAAAAACTATCATAGTTGTAGATTTTTTTTTTTAACAAACTAGCCTAGAGAAACAACGCAGCTGGAAAAGATTATACTGTTAAAAGTAGAGCAATCTTCACAATTTCTTTCTCTCTGTTCTTAGTGCTACTCCACAAAAGGTCTGTACAACTGGGAGCAACGCCTTGATAAAAAAGTTCCCCTTTTTTCCTCTCTGTTCTTAGTGCTGAGAGTAATTATTGTTTATTGACAAGTGATGGCAGCACTCACCGACACAAGATGTTTACTGGGATGATTTTGGACACGAACAATAGGGTTTTTTCTGTATTCTGCTCTAGCCGTCGAAGGAGATACAAGTCACAACCATACATGGTTTTCAGATTGCATTCACTGATACTTGACAGTCAGTCTAATCGCATTCTTATTCGAATTTAAAATATCATGTTAGAGATATGATCTTAGCTAGGTAGATTTCATTATTATTCTTCAGAGTAACTTCAACACAAGGTTTAATGATCTTACTTTAAAAAAGTTTGAAGTTTGATGTGTTGTAAGCCATAAAAGAGAAGATCTGATAACTGATGCGCTCAAGTGATTGAGAAGGACACACGGATAAAAGAGCAATAGAAGCTGAATCAAAAAAAGTTTCAAGTTTGACATTTGTGCTAGTTCTATATATATATATATATATATATATATGCTGGGGATAATTGATTGATGGTTTTTGATCACTTGACATGGTCTTCGTTTTTGGAGTCTTTGAAGTCCACCCCGCGTGGTCCATTGCCCCCCAAAGGAGACGAAAGCCACAACCGACAAGGGCTCTTGATTCTTAAGTACACTTTGCGTCTCTTTCTACTATGAAGTCCAAGTATATATTCCTGGTTTGTGTGTCCTCTGCATATCAACATGTGAGCCAAGATTAACCCAGCATTTATGTGAGCCAAGTTAACCCAGCATTTTGAACAATTCAAGATATCAACATGTGAGCCAAGATTAACCCAGCATTTATGTGAGCCAAGATTAAGCCAGCATTTTGAGCAATTCCAGATATTAGGATTTTCTCTTTTCTTTATGCGGCAATTAGTCATTTCTCTCCAAAAATATTTGGATTACTTTACGCTGTAATTATAAAATATATTAAAAGAGCTAGGTACATCACTATAGTTGCTTATAATATTTATTTTATTTTCTAATCACATTCTTTTATGTCGAATTTCATAACTAATTTGTTAAAAACTTTTATGGAAAGGAAAAAAAAACCAAGAATAATAGAGGATCAAAGTATAAAATAAGAAGAAACCCTAATGACCAACCTCAAATTCAGTAGAAAAGTTTTCTTTAGTTCATATATATATATACTTTGCAATGATCCCTTTAGTTTTTGCAATTTTAATTTTAATTTAAAAATTCATTTTCATAACATTTCAATCACTGAATTTAAAAGAAAAAAGAGAGAGAGAGAAAGAGACACCTGAAAATAATGAAGCAAAGAGAAAGTTGATAAAATGACTACTATTCGATAATGAAACTCGTTATTTTTTATGTCAATGAGTTTCATTCGACAAGAAAAGTTTTATTGTGGAGGTTTGTTTTCTTATCTAAAAATACTTGAAAAGCTAGAATATGCCCGATTTAGATATTTTTTACTAAGTTGATTTTTATTTTTTTTGAGTGATTTTGTGGTATTTTAGGGCTGGTAGGTGTTTTGTAAAAGTTTTTATAATGTTTTGAGGTATTTTTTTGGTGAAAATAGCTTGAAAATAAATTTTTAGGCCAAAAACCCTTCTCGTGACCTTCAGTTACCAAAGTGGTGGCCGGATTCTAGGCCAGCACTAGTAGGCGACCTGTGACCTACTAAAAGAAAAATCCCTTAAGCGGACGATGTTTGCTCTTAAGGCAAAAAAGAAAAGAAAAGAAAAAACAAGTGTGGGGCTTCTAAGGTAAAAATAAAAAAAAAACTGGGCACAAACCTGGGCTTTTTTTTTTTTTATTAAGGCTAGGTAAGTGGGCCTAACCTATCAGCATTTGACCTGTTAATTTTTTATCCTTTGTTTTTTTATTGATTTTCTTTTAATTTCATTCTTCAATATTGATTTTTTTATGGACATTTTATTTTTCAATTTCATCCTTTAATATTTGACTGACTTTGAATTGGACATCATAAATTATTTTAATTTTTTTCTATAAGTTTCTCGCAGTACAAACATCTTGATATTTGATTGATACTCAATTTTATAAGCATTTTTTTTATCATACAATTAAGTAAAAATAGTTTTAAAAAAACAAAGTTATTAAACCTACTAGAGTCCATGACACGTGTCGCAGGTTTGGTGAGACAAGCCATGAAACACGAGTCAATTTAATATATCGTCATCTCAATATTTAAACAAAAGATGTCATCTTAATTTTTTTTTATAAAGTCAAATTATGTTTTTACTAGTCATTCAGGTTACTTTTTATCCTACCAAGTTAGCTAAATTATATTTGTACAATTCCCAATATGATTTCATATGAAGCCTACGGCAGGAAATGAATAAGATTGAAAATTTAAAGGTTTATCTGCTAAACCAAATTTAATTACAATGTAAAAAAATTTCATATTGCCTGGACACTCATTCTATTACCCCTTCAAAGGACTCTCTCTCCCTTCAGTAGGGTACCAAAATGGATGTTGGGTTGCCCAGTGAAGAGACAGAGCCCTCCACCCGAACCAATCACAGTAGAGGCAAGAAAGAAAACAGGTGATGGTTGAAGGTATTCAAGTTGATCCTTGTCGATGAGTGATTTCTAGATATGAAATCCAGTTTTCATCATTTAAAAAAGATATAATAATAAGCATTGTGTCCATCTTTTCGAACAAATTAATCATTGCTTTGTATTGCCAGCTTGCTTATAAAAAAGAAGCAAATGGCTATGTCCAGGATTAAATTAAAAAAAAAAGAAAAAGAAAAACCCAAAATATGATATAGCTCTAGTATACATGTCTCGCACTGATAAGTATGTAATTTTAACATGGTACGTAAATTGTGAAAAAAATATTAATTTTAGAGTTCTTACAAGAAGATTATAAAGAAATTTATATGAACAATTAATTATTATTACATGTCTCCTGTTAAACTCTCACCAATTTAAGGCAGAAAAACGTTCAGGTCGTCGAGGAGGCTGCCAACGCCAAAACACGACCACATCAATGCCCTGTAACTATGGAAGTGCTGAAATGACAGTTTCAACAACAACAGCATCAGTTGAGGGATGATTATAAGAAGAATATGGATCGAGGACAAGTCAAACAAGTGTTAGGTTCAGTCATAGAAGATGAAAAGGATGATAGCCATGGAGATGAAATGAATAGAAAATGCGGGCAACAACCTCAAGCATTAGATATCGAAGAGGAGCGCAGGAATTCTGAAAAAGAAGCTGGGGAGGTCGAAATTGATGGAAAGGCTTATCTGACAGATCACAGGAAAACATTGTTGACATCACCTCTACAAATGGGTCTGAACAGAAAGTATTTGTGAAAGCAGGCTTGAGTTACCATGTCGAAAAGCCACCGGAGACACTCGTAAAGATTGCATCTTTCCTGCCATGTCCTACGACAGAAAGATAAGTCTGGTCTTCATGAGGGCTTTAAGCAACATTTGATTTCTGATCTTGGAATCCCGTAACACGACATAAAAAATACAATATATATTTAGATTATAAAAATATAAGTAAATTTTATAACTAATTATATATATATATTGATAATTCTAGTTAAGAAATTAAATTACATTAAAATTTGATAAAATGAATCAATAATATTATAATTAATGAGTGGTCTAAATAAAATAAGAGCGATAAATAGTATGAATCAATAAATTAATGACATGGAGAAATATAAAGTTTCAGAACAAAATTTTTCAATACAGAGGAATCACACATAAACCTAGTGACAACTTGGTTGTTCCCATCACAATAAGTCTTGATAGACCCCTTTTGGATTGCAAACTAATGAGTTTAAATTAGTAATTAACTAACATAAATTCAATAACGAAATAAACCCCTAAACAATGTCTAATGCATTAGAAAAAAAAATCAAATTAAAAATAATTATTTAAAAATAAATAAATAAATAAAATAGAATAATAAAAAAGTTTTCATGTTAAAATTCCTCTAAGTAGCCTAAATCTCCAATTTTTATATATTATTGGCAGATTTGAGTTCTGATTTCAAACATGTCGTTCTCTTTAGTTTGGATGAATTATTAGACCTATAATATATGGTTAAAAAGTTTCAGAAGTCTAGTATCTATCCCAACTTTAATCAAAGCAAAATTTCACCGGTAACTCTAGATATATCCCAAACAGTACACGAAAGTCTGTTCGATATATTTGACAATATTAGTTTACTAATTTTGACCTTCTGGAATATTATGTTTTCTAACTCCATTTGACCTGAAAATTTACCACGATATATTTTCATGTATCTAATATTTTCCTATAAAATTTTAGCTTTATCCAATATACAGTTTAAAAGATATGTTTAATTTCGCAAAACTAGTCAGTAGATATTTTAAGGTCAAATTTGGACCTGACTTGGTTCATATAAGAAATTTAGTAAACTCGTAAAATCAAACTAGGTTTACCGATTTTACTGATTTTGCATGAGTTAAATTTGATTTTACTGGTTTAGAGTTTTTAGTCCAATTTAATATATTAGATACATATTACCTTATAAAATTTTAAAATTTTAAAAATTAACTCGTAATTTTAACAACAATAATTGAATCTTATCCTGGTTCTTTGAATCCCACACCTGAGGACATAAAGCGAGTCAGGATTATAAATTGACAAGGAGGAATTTATAGCCAGCTAAAGTTATTTAGAGATATGGTTTTCTAAATAGTGTAAATATAATTTTTTTTTACATGTACTCTAATGGAAAGAAACTTTTAATGAAACAAGAAATTTTTAAATAATTTATTTTAATGTTTTGGAATTTTGGATAGATATATATATAGAAATGATTTTTCTTTGATAAAAAAATCATTTTGACTCTATATTTGACTCTTCTATAGAAACTGCAAAATCAGGGAAGAAAGCTAAAAAACTAAGTCTTTTCTTGCCCTTGACAACTCTAGGTGGTTGGTGCTCACATATTCATTATATTCAAAATATTTTTAGAAATTAATTTTGAAATTTTTTACTCACATAATTTTTTTAATATTTTTTAAAAAGAAAAAAAATAAAATAAAAGATTAAGAACATTTTGTTTTTTTTTATTGATTTACACTCGAATGTTTTTTTATTTTTTAGTATTTTTAATTTTATTTTCAAAATCAAAAGAAGAGTATTAGAAAAGAAATAAATGTTAGGTAAAGATTATATAAAATATCAAACATATAAAATCAAAACTTTCATGAAAAAATCAAATTGAAAAACCATGCTTATAAAAAAACACACAATTTGAACTGAATATATTTTATAAATAAATCAATAATTTTATAAGTAAAAAAAACTACACTTTTTTTCAAAATAAAGTTAGAAAAAAAGAGGAGCTTTTTCTATGTATAGTAAACAAGCAGTTATCTTTAAAAATTAAAAATAATAAATCAATAATATTCACTCCAGCATAAATTAATAAGGAAATATTTGATTATTTTTCATTTTATTAGAAATTAAGAAAAGTGGCACCAAACTGAGAGTCATGGTCATGTTGGACACTCGACACTTCGCTAGCTTAACTGATCTCCTGACTAAGGGAATCTGAAAGTAATATATAGTAGAGAAGTTCCATTAATCATAACAATAATAGAAGCTCGTCCTGCATAATCAAGCCCCTGCTGGATCATATACAGAAGAGAAGTTACTGAAATTATCGCTGCCTTGCAATCGCAAACTAGGAGAGAAAGAAGCTTGAAGGCCACAGAATTACAGGGAAGCGCGGTAACAAGGGACAAAATCTCTGTCACCCGTTTTTGCAAAGCCCTTAATTAACCAAGTCTTGAATAGATTACCTTAAAACTCTCCTGGCCAGATCCCTTCTGTCATTTGCACAGCAATAATAATCTGCAGTTTCACAACCAAGGATATCGAGGCAAGTTTAAAAAATAGCAATAACACACACTCCTCATCTCTTGCATCTCTCTGCCTTGGCTGAATTCTAAGGCAGAGAGGCCTCTGCCTCAAAACATATCATCGTCAAAATGGTTTTCCAAGATTTTGATCAACTATCAGAGCGAAGAAGATTAGAAAGGCAGCAAAAACTCAGAAAGAAAATTATCATTGGTTCGGTTTCAAGCATTGCCTTCTTTGTTATAGTTGGAGCTGGAGTTTTTGCCCTTGTTTCTAATCACAATATTAGCAGCCCAGGAAGCAATGGAGGATCACCATCAACTGTATCTCAGCCTGTAGAATCCGCAAAACCGACTTCGCATGTTGCGAGGGTTATCAAGACTGTATGTAATGCTACCACTTATCAGGATACATGCCAAAACACCCTCGAGAAGGGGGTGGGAAAGGACCCTTCTTCAGTTCAACCCAAGGATCTTCTCAAGTTAGCAATCAAAGCAGCCGATAAAGAGATAGAGAAGGTTTTAAAGAAAGCCTCCTCGTTCAAATTCGACAAGCCACGGGAGAAAGCGGCATTTGATGATTGTCTAGAACTCATTGAGGATGCAAAAGAAGAATTGAAACACTGTATTGACCGTGTTGGTAATGATATAGGAAAGCTGACTAAAAATGCCCCGGACTTGAACAATTGGCTGAGTGCGGTCATGTCTTACCAACAAACTTGCATTGATGGATTCCCCGAAGGGAAATTGAAATCTGACATGGAAAAGACCTTCAAGGCAGCCAGAGAGCTTACCAGCAATTCCCTTGCAATGGTCTCATCATTGGCTTCATTCCTGAAAAACTTCTCCTTTTCCGGAACACTTAACCGTCGCCTTCTGGCTGAGGAATACAATTCACCCTCATTGGACAAGGATGGCCTTCCTGGATGGACGAGTCATGAGGATCGGAGGATCTTGAAGGGTGCTAATCAAGACAAGCCAAAACCACATGTTACTGTGGCAAAAGATGGTAGTGGAGACTTCAAAACTATTTCCGAAGCATTGGCAGCCATGCCAGCAAAATACGAAGGACGGTAAGCAATTTTTACAACGTTGGTGTATGAAACTACTACGTTAATTGACAATCCGTCATGTTTGTTCAAAGTGAAAAGTTGCTTATATTTTACAAGTTTTCTTCATTTCTCATGCCAATGCAGGTATGTTATCTTTGTTAAACAAGGAATTTACGATGAGACCGTGACCGTGACGAAGAAGATGGTAAATATCACCATGTATGGTGATGGATCACAAAAGACCATTGTTACAGGGAACAAAAATTTTGCTGATGGAGTTCAGACTTTCAGAACTGCAACTTTTGGTATATTGATGATCCCTTTGACGCTATGTCCCTCACAACTACTTTCTGTCATATTATGTGGTTTAGCATACAATCTGAACTCATCATAGTAGATCAAATTGCTAGTTATAAACTTAGAATTGACGAGTATCTAATGTTGCCATCATTGGGGATACGCCTTAACTCTTCATTCTTATTAGCAGCTAGGATGACATAAAAATTGGAATGAAATTTTGGAAACTTGATAACTTCTATTCCAACTTCCTTTCTCCGAGACCAGGATTATAACATGAGATATATGTTCTGCAGCGGTGTTAGGAGAAGGATTTTTGTGCAAAGCTATGGGATTCAGAAACACAGCAGGTCCAGAGAAACATCAGGCCGTGGCCATCAGAGTCCAAGCTGATCGTGCAATATTCCTCAACTGTCGTTTTGAAGGATACCAAGATACCTTGTATGCACAAACTCACCGTCAATTCTACAGAAGCTGTGTCATTACCGGCACTGTTGATTTCATCTTTGGGGATGCAGCTGTTATCTTCCAGAACTGCCTTATTACTGTCAGGAAACCATTGGAAAACCAACAAAATATTGTTACAGCCCAGGGTAGGATCGATGGACATGAAACTACAGGAATTGTTCTTCAAAATTGTCGCATCGAGCCAGACAAGGGTTTGGTTCCTGTGAAGACCAAGATCAGGAGTTACCTTGGAAGGCCTTGGAAGGAATTTTCAAGAACAGTTATAATGGATTCAACAATTGGTGATTTTATTCACCCTGATGGATGGCTACCATGGCAGGGAGACTTTGGGCTCAAAACTCTTTATTATGCAGAGTACAACAATAAAGGAATTGGTGCCCAAACAAATGCTAGGATCAAGTGGCGTGGCTATCATATCATTAAGAAAGAAGATGCCATGAAATTTACCGTTGAGACTTTCTATCAAGTGGATTGGATTAGTGCTACTGGCTCCCCTGTTCGCCTTGGCTTGTAATTTAAGCTCAATTAAACCTTACTCCATTAGTTTGTTTTAACTAAAGGTCCATTTTTCTATACATGGCAAAACTGTATTCCATGAAGAGTGGCTAAGCCTGAAGATTTGACGTGGACAAGAATATTGCTATTTAATTATTTGGTTTTTGTTATTTTGTTTCTTCAATCAATTAAACTATATGACAATTTTTTATAAGAAATTTGTTTAAATAGAATATCGTAAATTAGACCAAATTAGGATTCATTCACTTTTGGGTTAATATTTTAGTGGAAATTATTCTCCAACAAAAATACTTTAATATAAAACATCAACTTATTTAAAATAAATTGCAGTTTAATAAGAAATTGATCTAAAAAATCCATTAGTTTGTATATTTTGTGAACCTAAAACCTCTTAATTTCACATTAAAAGATTATAATATTTTTTTATGGCTTGTATAATGGAACTTCACATAAGAATTAGGCTATTGATAGCTATGTTCCAATGATTAGTCTTGATTTTAGGTCCAATAGGTGTTTACCTGAAAAAACAAGTTTGTTGTCAAAATAAGAGATCCTTCGATGCTCAAATTAGTAAGATGTAGGAAAAAAATAAGGGAAAAATAGAAAGGAGAAATTGTATGTTCTTAGAATTGTTAGGTGATTGTTTGTAGTTCTAAAAATTGTTGAGTAGTTGTTGGTAGTTCTATATATTGTTGAATGGTTATATGAGATTATATGGTCTCACCTTTAATGCCATGTATGGAGTCCAAGACTTAACACTCGTATATTATTACTTGTGACTGAAATATTTATACACTCAATTCTTGAATTTACTTCATGGAAAAGAATAATATTTTCATAGAAAATTTGGTTATCAAGTGTTTAGTCATGCTTGTTATTGGTTGAAATGTTGGTGATGAGTCATGTCATTGATATAAAACAAAACCCAAAAAATACATAAAAATACATGCTAGAAAAATATTTGAACAGCTCAGGGTTTGAAATACCTACATTCTAGCTATTTAGCAAGCCAATAGGTGTTCACATAAAAATTAGAACTTCACATAAGAATTAGGCTATCAATAGCTATGTCTCGCGCTGATGATTGGTCTTGATTTTAGGTCCAATAGGTGTTCACCTTTATACTCCATCAAATGAGAAATCGAAGAGTTAAAATTAAGCACGTAGAACACCAATACTTTTAAAGATTTAACCCTTAACACTAATGTAATATGCATCTATTATATAATCTAATTGTTTTACAACAAGTTATTCATATTTGTACTACTTTAATCTAATACTTTAAGACAAATGTTTAAACTTTAATATTGTCTATATTAGTATGTATGTTAATAACTTTATTTAATTTAATTGCTTGTTTAAATTTTTGTTCTAACTTTTTTTATCTTACATATAATTTATAGAAATACCTTAAAACTTGATTTGATTTATTTATTGATCATATTAAACTATCTATTTAGTTGAATAAAATAAAATTTAACCTAAGCAATTGCAATTAAAATTTACTATATTTGTATCCTATGACATATTTACAACATATATGTAAGATATATAATTGTGTTAGCCTAACAATTAATTTGTTGAAATAAGGTTAATGATATACTACTTAGCTTATAACTAGATAGGTGATCTATCTTTGTGCTACGGGCTGAATCAAATTGTAAATCCTGTGCTAAATAACATAATTTCTAACCACAAAATAATAAAGCAGGAGGAAAATTTATATGACTAAAGGTGGAAATTCCTAGTTAGGAAGTGTAAAAACTAGGATGAAATAAAAAAAATCAGTATGCAAAAAATACGGTCAGTTAGAGATTTAACAAATCATACATTTAGGATATTAAAATAGAGAAATTTCAGTAAATTATAGAAAAAAATGTTTCCTTTCCACTATAAAAGGCTAATGATTTGAAGGAGAGGTAGAGAGCTTAGAAAATTTCTTCTTTTCCTTTAATTCTTCTTCTTCTCTCAAATTTTAAGGCAAGAAGAGTGAGAATTGAGTGATTTCTTGCCAAAGTAATCTGACTAAAGTAGAATTGAAAAAATCCTAAAGAGAGAGATGTTGGGAAATTAGAGGTTAGAGATATAAACTTTGCAAAATTAGAATAGAAAGGAGGAATCCTTGGAAAGGTTTGCAAAACACTTACCAAACTGGGCAAAATAGTATTTGTAAGGTATTCTTTTGAAATCAAATTCTATTTTTCTCTTGTTTTTGTTTAGGGGATTGAAAATCCTCAAATTAAAAAAAATTAGGGTTTATGGGAATTTTTGGGAGAAATGCTAACTTGTGATAATTATTTGTTAATTTTGATGTATATGACATGTTAAGGGTTAAATTAGAGGAATTGAAAACCAATTTTGAAAAGATTGGTATGTTATTAGCCGACCATGATTGGGAAATTAGGAAATAAAAATAAAAATATAATTAAATTATGTTGGTTTTGGTATTTCAAAAATATAAGGAATATTTAACATTGTTTGTGAATGATGTAATGTGGATTACATGAAAATTTACTTATTATTGTTATATGTAGAAATGATGTAAATGAGGAAATTGGACTAAATACTATTGATTTTAATGTTTTAATTACATTGGGGAATGTTGGGATTGGTTTGGAATATGATATTGTGAAATAAAATTTGATAATGTTGATTTTGATTATATTGGTTGAATGTGAAAAAAATTTAAAATTTTAGAAAGTTGTGGAAAGATGTAAGTTTCAATGTTTTTGATAATGATATTATGTGTAAATTTTATTAAAATGAAAATGGTGGGGTTTGTAAGTCTTAGAGAGTAATTTATGTGAAATATAGTAGTTGATATGAGTCATGTTTGTTAAATATGAAAACAAAAATGAAAATGTGATAGACTTGTAAAAGTTGTGGGTGTTTAAATGATGTTTTATGCTTAAAATTGATGAGAGTTCATAATTTAAATGATTATATATATATATATATATATATATATATATATCTTGATTAACAAATTGGTAAAATGAAAAATAAATATATTGAATGCATAATGATAATAAGGAATGTGAAATTGTATTGCTATACATAAATGAGAAATACAGAAAATGTGGAATCATATTAAGATATAAATTGGCAATATGAAAAGAATAATGATGTATTTGAATATGCATGAATAATGGTTATAATGATTTGAGGTACTAATTGAGGATGTTTTCTTGAAAATTAGAAGGGATATTCAAGGGAAAACTAATGATAAAGGGTGCATATACTACTAGAGTGCCAAGTAAGTGTCCATCACCTTATTTTTTTTTTTATGGAAATTTCATTGTTAAAATCTTTGTATATATGTAAAATAAGTTACAGAGAATTGATTAAAAGAGAGTTAAGCCAGTTGCATGAGTAGGAGCTATTTTTTAAAAGAGTTAAGACAAACATATGAGTGAGGACTATTTTTAAAAGAGTTAAATCGACCACATGAGTAGAGGTTATATCTAAACAATTAAGTCGTTTGCATGAGCGAAGGCTATTCCTAGAGAAGTTAAGTTAGTCACAAAAGTGAGAGCTAGTTTGAATAATGGTATAAATTTAAATTGGCCATCTTGGCAGGGATTAATTATGTGGTAATATACTTGTTGTGATGATGTAAATTATGTTAGAGAAGTTTATTAACTATAATAATGAAGTCTTACTTGAAAAGGTTACATTTAAAAAAAATTGGACTATTGTAGTTGTATGTGCATCTATGTTTTAGTTTAGAAAGTAAGCATAAGGTATATGTAATGCGTTTAACCAAGTCTATCTTACTATATATATTTTAGATTCATTTTATCAACCACCATAACAGTGACATAATTGTTAGAACCTCATAATTTTTATGTGAAGTATAATTTTGTAATTTCCATCTTTTGACATGTAGTCGAATTTGATAAATATGTTATGTGTTATGATTATTGAATTTGTAAATAGATAGACTCTTATATATATATATATATATATATATAGATATATATTCCATATCTTTATATATTGTAAAAATAATATAAACTCTAATGATGTATTTAATGTGATGAACATTTGTGATTGATGGAATATGTGTTAGGCATGCGTGAGGTTGCCTACGAGTATTGTATGGATGAACTAAATGTGATTTGGATTGCAATTGTGTTTTTGCATGTATTAATTATGAGATAAGATTTTAGGTAGTTCCTTGATGCATGAGAGACTTTACTAAAATTTTATTAAATTGGATAAACACTTTAATTAAATTGGAAAAATACCTTTGCATGGGTGATGGACATGTATAGAGTAAATCTTATGCTCATGTGTTGATTCAAAAGAACTCCATGTAAGGGAGACTTGGTAAAAAGAAATTCACACCATCTATCTTTAATGTATACATTGAAATTACATTAAAAGTATTAGGGTGTTACATAAATATTTTCTAAAGTAAAAAAAGATACTTAAGAGATAGTAGTGTTTTTAAAGAAACAAGAAAAATTTTAGACCAGGATCATTGACTCAAATAAGTTCAATAAGCTCAATTAATTTAATAATATAATTAATTGGCTTATTTCCAAATCAATGAACATATTAATTGGTTTATTTCTATTGACATGCGCCTCACCATCTAGAAGACCATCTAAAAAATCTTGGTGCGCCACTCCTTATGACACCATGAAAATCTGCTTTTGGCATCCAAGAGACGCTTTACTAACCCTTTGAAAATGGCAAAGGCTCTTCACTTTTATTTTTTTAATTATATTTTATATTTATTAAAATATTAAATTGTTTGTTAATTATAACTAAAAAATCAGGATAAAAATATAAAAAAAGAGATGCCTTACTAACCCTTTGAAAATGGCAAAGGCTCTTCACTTTTATTTTTTTAATTATATTTTATATTTATTAAAATATTAAATTTTTTGTTAGTCAACTTAATTATAACTTAAAAAATTAGGATAAAAATATAAAAAAAAGGATTTTTAGATGCTTGTTTAAAATATTGATTTGTCTCCCCCTCAATAGAATAATAGAATAACGACTAGTTGATCTTGAGAAAATATCATGTTGCCTCAATAAAAAAATGTATGCAAATGATAAAATCATTATATTGTAGCAATTTACGGTATTCTAACTCCATGTTTACAGTTAAAAAGTGAGTCGTTTTAGTTTGTTTTCAATAGATTATCTTTTCATCGACTCGAGAAGAGAGAGAGACAGATCAACCTTTGCAACAAGCGCAAACTTATGTGATAACTGCAGTTTCCATCTCAATATCCTGTTTTAAATGTCAAATAATAATAATAATAATAATAATAGAGTAGTGTCGTGATATCTTCTTACAGATAGTGATATCATGTACTTCTGCAAGAGAAGTGACAATATGGGATGGCGTAGGATGCTTCTCATGTTATTAAAAAACAAGGAACCATGCATATTTATTATGCATGTAATATCTTAAAATTGGCATGGTATATTCAAGAAAAGAAAGAATAGCATTAATGCATGGTGAAATTATGAGCAGATTGTGAGTTGTCTTGGGTAAGGCCGGCTATATTGTAGAAATTTTCAAATTCAGACAAATGGAAGCTGCATCTGACTAGGGACCAAGTCCTAGTCCTTTTTGTCTCCATAGCTCATGCCATGTAACCGTGACATTGTCTTCAAACAGAGAGAAAAATAAAAAGGAAAGAAAAAATTGTCTGGTTTGCCCAATGCCGACCCTATAATGCTTTGTCTACTTGCAAGAATGTTTGCACGAAATTTGCAGTGCTCGGTTGACACTATGAAGCCACTATTTACTATAAAATCCTGAGCTTCAAAGAGTAATGCGATTTCATGTAGGAATTTTTTTAAAAAAGTAATGGATCTAAGTCACAGTTTCAGTAGCCATAGCAAAGTAGACGAGCAAGCAGAGCAAGCATTTCGCAGGAAGGCCCGGAAACGTCTCATAGTCATTGTTGTCTCTGCCGTGGTTTTGGTAACAATCATCATTTGTGCATTAGTAGGTACTTCTGTATCAGCGGACAATAAATCCAATGGCAAAAATCCTTCATCTCAAACTAGCGAAGCTCAGTACATCAGAGCCATGTGTAATGCGACAAGGTACCCTGATTCATGCTATTCAAGCATGTCTTCATCTCTTAAAGCCTCCTCTAATGATACCAATCCAAACCCAGATCCTAAAACGTTATTCTTGTTGTCTCTCCAAGTTTCACTCATTGAGCTCACAAAACTTTCTTCCTTGCCTCAATGGATCATGTCCTCAAATAGTTTTAAGAATGAGACCAGTGATTCCCTTGTACAATCTGCATTGCATGCTTGTGAGATTCTCTTTCTGGACGCCATTGATCAGGTCAATGAATCCATGTCATCCATACAAGTTGGCCAAGGAGACAAGACCGTGTTCTTGACCTCTAAAATCAACGACATCAGAACTCGGCTAAGCACAGCAATCACGGATCAAGATACATGCATTGCTGGGATGCAAGACACCGCCAAGCACTTGATCTTAACCGATGGGGTGAGATATGCTATGACCAATTCCACTGAGTTCACTAGCAACAGCTTGGCAATTGCGTCCAATTTAGTGAAAATACTTGATGATCAATTAGGCATCCCAATTCATCGCAAACTCTTAACAGTTGATCATGACCTTGACATGGGCTTCCCTTCGTGGGTCAACAAAAGTGACAGGAGATTGCTACAGCAGGAAAATCCTGAACCGAATCTAACAGTAGCGAAGGATGGTAGTGGGGCTTTCAAGACTATAAGAGAGGCAGTGGATTCCATCCCCAAGAATAGCAAATCAAGATTTGTCATATACGTAAAGGAGGGTATTTACGTAGAGAATGTGAAGATAGAAAAGCAACAGTGGAATGTCATGATGTATGGTGATGGAATGAACAAGACCATAATCTCTGGCAGCTTAAATAATGTCGATGGCGTTACCACATTCTTATCTGGTACCTTAAGTAAGTTCCTTTAGAATTAAATAATGAACTTCTCTCCATTTTTAAATTTCGACTTCAATCTGCTCTTTAATTTTTTCTACTTTCTGTTTTTCTGATGAACATATAGTTGCTGAGGGGAGGGGATTCATTGCAAAAGACATGGGCTTCAAGAACACAGCAGGACCGCAGAAAGAACAAGCTGTAGCCTTACGCTCATCATCAGACCAATCAATCTTTTATCGCTGCTCCTTCGATGCATATCAAGACACTCTCTACACGCATTCCAATCGTCAATTCTACCGAGAGTGCCAGATTATAGGCACCATTGATTTCATTTTCGGCAATGCAGCTGCAATCTTCCAAAACTGTACCATACAGCCAAGGCAGCCCATGGAAAAGCAAAACAACACCATCACTGCCCAAAGTAGGACTGACCCAAATCAAAATACTGGCATCTCCATCCAACAATGTCAGATGACCCCGTTTGACAATCTGACGGTTCCCACATTTCTTGGCAGGCCTTGGAGGGATCATGCAACTACCGTAATCATGCAATCATACATTGGAGATTTCCTGGACCCCTTAGGATGGATCCCTTGGGAGCCAGAAATGGACCCACCCAACACTACATTTTATGCTGAGTATCAAAATTTTGGGCCTGGGTCAGCGATAGATAAAAGAGCAGGATGGCTTGGTGTTCTGCCCAATATTACATCCGATGAGGCAGCAAAATTTACAGTGGAGCCCTTCATTCAAGGAAGGCAGTGGTTGGTGCAAGCAAACGTGTGTTTTCAAGACACATTGTGATCAAGATTAAGAGATGCATACTCAATGACATCTGGGTTTTCATCTTCATATTCATCACTTCCTACATTCTTGTTATGCTTGTTTTAATTAATTTGGTGATTTTGGAATATATTTTTGCACATGAATTATTCAAAGAAAGGAATTTTAAAATCAAATCCCATTTATTTGCTCCAAACTAGATCAACTCTAAATCTGTTTAAGACTCCATCTGAGAAAAAAACCAGTCTCCATTCATAATAAGAAATGATCCAATGATACTTTCAGTATTAAAACTTCAAAAAAGAAAAAAGAAGGTTCATTGCTGAGATAATTAGTGGTGATCTTGTCCTGCTTGGTGGGACAAAGGAAGCTTAAAAAATAACGATTGATCGAGAGGGAAACCACTTTAAATTTTATATAAATTATGGGGTAAATGAGCCTAACTTGGATGGACTGTCGAGGTTTTATAGTTATGATTCAAGTAGTTACAAATTAAAGGTTAATTTAATGGTTAAAAGGTTTGCTTAATTCTTTAACTCTGTAGGTTTTGATTCACGTACTTGAAAATATGTTTACTGTCAAATTAAAGAGTCTTGTTCAAAGTTTTTGGATGCTAACAATATTAGTTATCTGAACCAACTGCGGCAAATTAATTATTTAAACTCGTTAGTAATTAAATAATTAGCAAACTTACTTTATAGAGCACAAATACTTTGAAACTCCTCTCCTATCTATAGGTATGTAGTAGATTACTAGTTAAAGCTTTTGAACGAAAGAAATAATATTTAAATAGTGAATTTCTTTTTATATTGTTGTTAAATCTGAATCAATAAATTAATTTTTAAATCTCCTAACTCTACTCTTTATTTAACTAACGCTTCAAGTTAAATTATTTAGAAATTGCTATGATATAACTCAATCGAATTCACTTGTTTAAATATAATCTAGATGACCTGTAAAAGTATAGTTTGATTTAAAAAAAAATTAAAATAATGTCTTTTTTTAAAAAAAAATTGAGATGACGACATATTAGATTGGCTCGAGTTAACTCATCAAATTTGTGACTCAGGTCATGGACATCACTGGATTTAATAACTTTGGTTTTTTACAAAATTATTTTTTATTTAATTATATGATAAAAAAAAATTGACATTCGAAAAATCAAACATCAACTCAATGCAAGGATGTTTGTTTGAAACTATAATAACCTCGTAGAAAGCAAACCAAAACAAAATATGAAGTTTAATTTTTAGTTGAGAAATGAAAAAATGTTATTTATGCTTTATAAAATAAACTAAGAAATATATCAACTGATAAATAAGAAGAGTTTAATACTAATTAAATATTAAAGCGAGAAGATAATCATCATAGTAGAAATAAAAAATAGATGCATATGCAAATATTTTACACCAACAGTCATCTTTATTTTAAATAAGCTAATTTAATAAAAACAATTAATGAAAAGGGAATTCGACCTACCTTTTCAAACCTATTTATAGGGAAAAAAATCACAACCATCAAACTCTTCTTGTTGAATAGAATCCATTAACATCAAATATGGTGAGTTTAGTCGCTAAAAAGTGATTATTCACCACCTTTCTCTCTACTTTACCATTTTCATTTTCAAATAATTTTCTTTCTACTTCATTGTTTTCAAGCGATTTTCTCTTTTTTCTTTCAAACTTAAAGATTGAAATGTTAAGAAAATGAAACTTTGGACCAAAATCAAAATTTGTAAAAACTTAAGGCACTACAGAGTAAGAAAAAGGATAATAAGTGGATTAAACAAAACTTTTTCTAGCGAATTTGAGATTAGCCGTGAGATTTATCTTTATTTCACACTTTGATTCACTATTGTTGAAGTTTTTATCTTTCCTTATCAAATCTTAATAAATTGGTCAATATTAATTTAGGCATATAGGGCTGTAATTAAAAAAAAAACGTTTGGGGATAAAAGTGAAAAAGAAAACTTTGCCTATTGTGAATTGCTATACCTAAACTTTGCCTATTTGATATTTTAATTTCAAACATATCTAAAATTTCCTTTCCAACTTAGGAAAACAAATAAAATAAAACTTGACTGGAGATTTTTTTAAAATATATATATCTAATTCAATCAATATCATCCCTCTAGTTAATACTATTGGTAGGAAACTTAACAATAAACTTAAATGGTGTCGTTTTATCACACATTGAAATTACAATTTCTAAAAAATGTTTGTTTTCAATTTTTATTGACAGAGAAAAATTAACCTACCGATTCTAATTTCTACATTGTTAACATAGTAATTACTTTCTCAGTTTTTCTTTCCACCAATAGATTGAAAGAAGTTGTTGTGAGGGATTTTGGTATGCAAAAATTGAATTGCTTTTTTTTTCTCCTCTTAATTATGACAAGTAAATTCATGTTTATTTATAAATAAATAAATTTTCTTGATGGAATTTCCAACCCAATCATGCCAATTCAAAAGGCAAGATCACTAGTGTGTAAGAACTCAAATGATAGGTTCATATTTTGCTTTCCACATGAAATGGTTAGATTTGTTATGTTTTTATATTACACTTGGATAATCACAAAATGGTTTTGTAAACACGATTTTTTTTAATTTTAAATACTAATCATGCTCTGGAACAAAATAACTGGAACAAAATAAAAGTAAGGATGATTATTTACAATTTGGTTGTTTATAATTTAAGAAGAAAAGGAACAAAATCATGTTAATATGTCTCTTACAAGCGTGTGAGCATCCAAGCAAGGTAAAAATTCACAATCAAATCCTTTTGAGGAGATGGAAAATGATACGAATCAGTGATTAATATCATCAAATGATACTTTTGAGGTACTAATTTGATTTATTACAAGGTCTGAAATTAAGATGGCCCAAGAGAAATTAATTGAGTTAGTTCTGGATATTTGGGTTAACAAATTGCATATCTGTCAAATTGGACCTTTGTTTATTGTTTGGGTCATGTCTAGAGCTATAAAAGGGATTTTTTTTTGTGATTCTAGCTTGATTAGAAACTTATATTATAAGTCGGAAATTTTTTTAAATAACTAAAAAGAATAAAATGTGATTTAAACCATATTATAGGTAAAAAAAAAATACCTCGATGCTGCTGGAAAAAATAATAAAACAGGAGAGGCATATGCGAGGCGCGTGGACCCACACACTAACACTGACAGGGATTGGGAAGCTTGACCTGCTGGATTTGATGCGCTTTCTTCTCCTCTTCCTACCTATTCTGAAAGGTGCAGTTCACCTCCATATTACGAGATCAGCGTAGGGGAAGCTTTAGGTATTTTCTTTTGCTTTCTTTACCTTCGTCAGCATGAGAAGGACTGCAGCATGGGTGGTTTATAGCATTGCAACTGTTGTGACAGGAACAAGATGTCGTGGCAAAAAATTAGTGCCGCCTGGCTAAGTCATTGTTTAAATGATGTTACAGTCATGCTAAAGTTCTCATCAATAATGGAGGACAGCGTGCAGGCTCAAGAGGTGTCTATTACCATGGTCTCCTCTAGTTGATCAGCAATAAATTGTTAGGAGAAGAGTTTTGATGAGGTGCCGGCTAGGAGATTGATGGTTTTGATGGTTTATATTCTCTTCTGGGCCGGGGAGAGTTTTCTTTTTTCTTTTTGATTTTGCTTAATTTTTCCTTTCTCTCCTCTCCTAGTCTGTTTTTGTTATGTGTTTCTCTAGTGGAATACCTTAATTTATAGCGTTGCGAAAGCTTGGAAAATTAAATCCGTCAATTAATTGGAATATCATTTCTTTTCTTCCATTCTTAAATGAGGATCTCAAATTTTAAAAATTCTTGTGGTCAAAGATCAAATATTTTTCCATTCTTGTTTTCTTAAATGATAATTGGTAATTCTCTAAATATATTTATTAAAACATTTCATGTCATTCAGTAAATTATAATATTTTTAATTTTGTTTGAACTTGGAATTTATGAAATCTTTGAAATTTTCTTAACTTATTTGATCTTCTATTATATTTTTTTATTTTTCATTATCGTAGTTCTCTTTTTCTTCCATACCTATCATTTCACCCACTGATCATTTTTATTTGTTTATTTATTTTGATCTTTTTATATAAACTTGTTATTCAAAACAAAATAATTGAAAGTTCCAAGAATTGTAAAATGATCTAAATTGATTGAATTGCATAAAAAATATATATATATATTTATTTTTTATTTTTTTTGTATTTTTAAACTATGTTAGAAAATAGGGATTATAAATAAGTTATAACAATTGTCCTTTCTATATAATACTTATACTATAAAGTCATTGGTAAACTCTTTTTTTTTTTTTTGCTTTGTATAGTAAGTCTATTTAAAAAAAGATAACAACATAAAATAAAGTTTCATTTTTATTTTCTTACATAAAACAGTTTCATCAGGACCAATTATCCTTAAAATAAAATAAACTAAATAAAATCATTTTATTGAGAGATAACTACCCTCAACATAAAAAAAAAACAATATAATTAAGAAGCAACTACCCTCAACATATAATGTAAAACACTACATTGATTACAAAATTTAATTTAACTTACTTGACTATGAAATTATGCTATGAACCTCCTGATTTGTAGAACTGAAACGTTTTAATGGTAGGATTAAAATTCCTAGGGGAAAGGTTTGATCTTTTTGAAGGCAAGACTTAGAATATGTTTGGGAATCTTTGTGCAAACCGTGTTTTTATAAAATTTAAATTTT
Organism: Populus x sibirica; assembly: GCA_019202695.1. Classification (NCBI taxonomy): domain Eukaryota; kingdom Viridiplantae; phylum Streptophyta; class Magnoliopsida; order Malpighiales; family Salicaceae; genus Populus; species Populus x sibirica. Next base: position 1,616,276 of record JAGMVL010001159.1, read on the forward strand.
TTTTATTAAAATTTAATATGTTTTGTATGTTTTAAATCGTTTTGATGTCTTGATGTCAAAAATGATTTTATAAAAAAAAAAAACATCATTGACATGCATTTCAGCACGATAAATTATTTGAAAAATAACCATAACCACACTGCCAAATACTCTCTTAATCTTCCTAGGTTGAGCTTTCTAATGGCGGGGCCTCGGCTTTTTAATGGTAGGGCTGAACCATTATTTAAGCTATCATATCACTTGATTTTATTTTGGACATAGCTATTTTATTTTAAGCAAGAGTTATCCTTTGAGGTTATTTAAAGGTGGATAAGGTAATTTTAAGGTTAAAAAAGAGGGCTACTTTATCTTTTAAGGTTCATTGAGAGTGAAAAGAGATATTTTAGATTTCAAAAAGAGTTATTATTGCCTAGTATTTGGATGACATGTCATGGAACTTGTCATTATACTTATTCAATCATGGATAAAATATCAAAACTTATTTTTAAATAAGTATTTATTCATTTTAAAACAATATTGAGATAAAAAAAAAGTTATGTTTTTTTAAAAGATGCAGTATAATCTCAAAACACATGAAAAATAAATCTAAGAAAAATAAAATTTTAATGAACTTATTCACAGAGAGTTTGGTAACATAATTAGGTTGAAAATATATTTAAATAAGTTCTCACCCTATTAGAAGCTGTGTTTTAAAACACGGACTGGTGCGGCGGGTCGACCCGGGACCCTGCCGACCCGGGCCTGAGACCGGTCCGGGTGGAGGCAAAAACCCGCTTGGGAATTGGCCCAGTGAAACCTGGTCGACCAGGCGGGTCGACCCGGTCCACCCGGTCAAACCCGGGTGAGACCCGATCAAATTTTTTTTTATATTGGCAGTTACTAAACGATGTCGTTTTGGCCTGTGTCACTCAATTTCCTCTCTTCACCATTACCAGCACAACCACCATTATATTTCCTCGTTGGTTTTAGGGAGCCTGCAAGAGTATCTGCCCGGTGGATCTTCTATGGCCGGCGATATCTCCTTTTCCCACATAGCCACTTTCCATTTTGAGCTTCTCTAACCCTCCTGGTGTTGGTGATGAATTTACCGAATACTTTCCCCGTACCTGACCCATGGCCTTTCTTGGTCTAATACCGGTCCTTTTTTTTCTTGAGAGAGAATAATGGTTCTGTGATGAATAACATAGCCAAGAAAAGACACCGTCAAAGAGAAAAGACAGTCATAAATATGAATGGAGTTTGACAAAGAGAGTAAATAAAGATTGGGGAAGGCGGAGAGAGGGATTTTGCCGGCCTTGGACGGCTCTTTTGGATTTTTACTGTGTGGAGAGAACTCAAATGATTTTTTTATTTACGCCTTTCATGCTTATTCTGATGCGCATGATTCTATTTATTTGATTTATAATTTAAAATTGGATTATGTACGTGCTGTAACTAGTTACAGTTATGTGTTTTTTTTATTTGTGTTTTTTTTGGGTTGACCTGGGTTAACCCGGGTCAACCCATCTGACCTGTGACCCGATCACTTGACCGAGTCGATGACCGGGTCGGGTTTTAAAACTATGATTAGAAGGCCTCCACCAGAAGGACAATTTGTTTTTGTTCTTTAGGATAATTTGTCTGCAGGCCGTGACCAAAGTTTAACAAATGTTTATCAGAATTAATTTATTTCTAATGATCGCCACTGTAATTATGTAGAATTAGAAGCTTTCACAATATTTTCCACACAAATGAAGGCAACAAAGAAATGACAACTAGAAAAGATTGTTTAATTGGCCAGGCGATTAATTTGTTCTCTTATGTTATTATTGAGGTTGGACCTTTAAGCAAGATTATAAATTTTTTTTTTTTTAATATCTAAATTCTGTCAAAATATTTACTTGGTATGTTATTCATCATCATCATCATCGATCATCATATATATATATATATATATATATATATATATAAAAGATCAGAATAAATCTTCTAGTTTAGCTATACAAATCAGGTTCCTGTAATTATGCTCTATTTATTTCCATCCCTCTTCCTATAATTCCTCTCATTTACCCATATATTACAACTCACACCAACAAATTCAAATGTAAACAAATTAACTACTTAAAATCTGATGGAAAATAATTTATTTTAATAAATAAAAAATAATTCAACAATACTCTTGATCTTAAATAAAAGATAATGATAACAAACGATTTTTCAGTTCAACAAAAAAGAAACGCGACAAAATTGCATTAAAATGAGACACAAGAAAAGGCCAAATTATCTCGAATTTGGATCCTGAGATTGTATAATAATATTGCATGAATCTCACGTGCCTGTTACAGCTTCTTTTCGAACCACTTATAAACTCTCTCTTGTTTCGAACTTGTTTACAAAGCGCACACAGTCCCATAGAGAAAGCAATGGCTTCATTTAAAATCTTTCAATCTTTGTTGGCTCTCGTCTTCATGATAATTTCTTCAGCGTTCTTAGGCACTTCAATAAGATTGCAAATCGCCGGAAAAGATGGAGTCCGGGACTTCATCTCTACTACATGCAATCACACCCTTTACTTCGAGATGTGTGTGTCTGCCTTGAGATCTGATCCTCGGAGCCAAACATCAGATCTCGTAGGACTTGCCAATATTGCACTAAACATTAGCATAGCCCATGGAAGTGAGACTCTAGCCTTCCTTAAGGTCTTGAAGTCTAATGCTGGTAATGACACCCAACTCTCTGGTATCTTGAGTGAATGCACAGAAGAATACATCGAGGGAACTGAAAATCTTGAAGAGGCAATTCATGCACTAAGGATTAGATCCTTTGATGACATGAACACATTGGTCAGCACGGCAATGACGGATTCGGATACTTGCGAGCAGGGTTTCAAGGAGATGAACAGAGGTTCTCCGTTGACAGATAAAAACGAGTCTTTTAGCAGGCTGTGTAGTATAGTTCTCTCTATTACCACTCTTCTAAGTTAATAATTTTGCACTTCTTATAAGACCATTAGAGAAGTTATTTTCTAGAAAAAGAAATTATTACTGAAGTTTATGTTCGAAGTTATTTCAATAAAGTAATGGAAAATCGTCATAGGCAATTCATTTGTTTGTCTTCAAGATGTTTCTAGTGTTATTATCATTCCATATGTTTCACTTTTAGGCAATTCATTTGTTTATCTATATGATCTTCCTATTAATTTTTGAAAATTTGTACTGAAACTTTTGGCCAAAAAGAGTCACGGATTAAGGGCAATGTTCGGCTGATTAAATTGAGAGCCATCGGTCACTTGTCCCTCGTTTGTTGAAAATTTGCACTGAAACTTTAGGCCAAAAGAGTCACGGATTACGGGCAATGCTTTGGTGATTAAATTAAGAGCCATCGGTCACTTGTCCCTTTTTTTCTGCGAGCTGCGAGCTGCGAGCTGCCCAATTTATGTAGGCCTATTGCTTCGACTATGTTCAGGTGTTCTGCATGCTGTCGATAAAAGGACTGCTTAGGAAGATAACTCTCCATTCTATTCTATGACCCGATTTCTTGAAAAAGATACAGGCCAAGCATGGTTAAGCCTTTAGGTAAAGAACTCTACATTACGAAGGAATTGCTAGAGATTGTTATAAATATTTTATTAATAGACTATTATTTTTTTTATCTTTAATATAATTTATCTTTTTGGCTTACATACATCATCTATCACGGTTAATTCATCGTTTCTATAATGAATAATATTGACACAACCCCTGAGTTTGATTTTTACTATAGATAATCAATCAACTCTTAAACGATCATTTTTAAAAAAAGGGATATATGTGTAAAAAACTTGTTGGCATAACAAAAATATCGTTGACATTGCAGAGTCTAGCCTTTAAATTAATTTCGACCAAACTATGATGAAAATGTTTTAAATAAAAATACTATATTTTGTTCGCTATAATATTGCAATTTAATTACCTCTTCTAACTTCTCATAATCGTTAACTTCAAACTCATTAAAAGTCAATCCCTTAACACAAACCTCATTGTTATATGTCTTTCTACCATGTCTATATTCTTCAGTATGAAACACATGTTCATTGATGAAATACTTGTTGTAGCACTTCACCTTTCTTTCAGGACTCAAACTTAGTAAAGACAAAATAACGCTAGCATTCTATCTCACTTGATAAATCTGATACATGAAGTTTAACCATGAACAATTAACGAGAAATGTGTGATGAAATAAAATATCATGAGAGATAAGAATAATTAAATAGTACTTACATGTGTACTGAACCACGTGAAAAATTGTTCATCTTGTAATCAAAAGATTTGGGATTCAGTTAGCCGTGAGTATTGGGACAGTAAATATTGGTGATGTTATCTTCGACAAATTCAACAATTTATTTGTTTATGACATTATAAGAGATAAATTGTTCAAAAATAATGACATATTAAGTAGTATACTTACTGAGTAAAAGGTCTTAGTTCATTGTAGTTAAATAGCACATAATTATATGCTTGTCTAAATTCTATTTCAGACATATATCTTCCCCACACTGTATTTTTTTGGTATGAACCATCCAGGATGGGAGAATATTGCCAAGTTCCAACATCGTCATATCTTGAAACGAGATTGATTTTTGTTCTCAATTGAGGCTTGAAATAGTATGAGATAAATGTTGAGATCTTTTCAACAATATAGGCCTCGCATATCGAAGTCTCAATATGCACCTTGTTTTTTTCTCTTAATGTTAAACAAGTACCTATATAAAATTAAACAAATGTTTTGAATTATGCAAAAAAAAAAACAAAAAATATTTTAATTACGATGAATGTGTGAATCCTAACATCTCAAAAGGATACATCCATCTATATTAGATCGGGCCTCTAACTTTTGCCTCAAATGGTAAATGCATGAGTAGATGCTCCATCGAGTTAAAAAACAATAGAGGGAATATTATCTCATATTTGTATATTGTCTTGATGATATTCGTTTCGAACCTCTACATGTGTTGTGTCTGGAACTTATTGGAGCATATATATCCAAAGAAATGATTGAACTCTATGAGTGCATCTCATATCTCATTTAGCAATAAATCCCGGTAAGCTAATGGAATAAATGTTTATATAAACACGTGGTAGTCATGACTTTTCAATCCATACAATCTGCAATCCTCCAAATTCACTAACCTTGATATGTTCGAAGTATATCCATCAGAAAAATATAGACTTTTAAGCCATTGTTAGACAAGTAATTTGTTTTCTTATCTAAGACGAAGCTAGCTTTGAATTTTGCGACCCGTTACGCAATATAAACCAACTTTAAATTTTTACGGTGGCAAAACAAAGCTATATTCATTTTAGCCTTGATGTTGTCTTTTATCTTCCCCTTCACGTCTATAACCGTGATAAAAAAAAATTTCAAAAACTTTCTTTTTCATGTTCATAACATCAAGGTTATGGCGAAAGAGATTAGTTTTCCAATAAGAATGCTCCCGGAAAATGCTTTGCTTAACCTAATTGTAGGTCAAACCAAAACCAAAATACTTCTACTTACCTGATTGAAAATAAAACACAATATTATCGTGCTCCAACACCACATCATACAATTCCTAACATGAAAAAAGTGGTAGTGCAACATCCCTTTCAACATTGTCAACAAAGAAGTCCTTTTTATTCTTTCTAAACTTGTGATCTGTTGGCAAGAACCATCAGCGGTAGTAAAAAAAACACATTTTACCATCGTTTATTAATGTGAAGTCCTTGTTATTTCCCATATAATATAGACATGCTAGTTTTTTATTCGTGCTCCAACCAGAAACCATTCCATAAGCAAGAAAATCATTGATAGTCCACATCAAAGTTGTCTTCATCAGAAAATTTTGTTTCCTCGATATATCATACGTTAAAGCCCCGGATGACCACAACTACTTCAACTCATCAATCAATGGTCAAAGACAAACATCTATATTCCGAACCGAACTATTAGAACCGAGTATGATCATAGATGAAAACATGAACTCTGGCGTCATACACATTCCTAGTGGAAAGTTTGAAACTGTGAGTATCATCGACCAACAAGAATAAGAAGCAGCAAATGACCCGAATAGATTGAATCTGTTTGTATACAATCTAATATGTATGTTCCTTGATTCCACTAAAAACTGATGATGCACATTATTAAAGTGTTTTCAGACTTCACCATTAGAATGGTGCATCATCACTCCATCCATCACATCATGTGATTAATGCCATATCATGTGCTCGATAGTCTTTGGTGACATGAATAACCTCTACAGTCTAGGTGTGATTAGAAAGTATCTAAGTTTTCTGTGTGCGATAAGAGTCCTTCCCTTGCTAGTTCTGGGTTTATAACGAGAATACCCACATGTTATGCACTCGGTCGACTCTGCATGTTCAAGGTAGTACAACATGCAAAAGTTTGGACACATGTCAATTTTCTGGTATCCTAGACCGAGGGGTTTCATCATAAACTTAGCAGCATAAAAGTTTTTTCATATTGTTCTCTTCAGGTAAAATACTTCTCACCCATTGGACAATTCTTTCATAACCGCCATCACTCAACTCATGATCTGACTTGATGGTGAACATCTATGCAATAACTGATAATTTACTATGATTAATTTGTGCATTCATCTCATAATGGTTCATCAGAATCTTTTAAAAGATCAAAAAAACATGATCACGTCTACATTAGGTTCTTCATCTATGATTGGATATTGACCGGCATGACCTTAATTCATTCTCATAGCATCCATAATCATATTCCTATAAAGATTACTATTGTCATCTACAACTCCATGCACATTGCTAGCACTAGAATTTAACTTAATCATCCTCTCTACCATGATATCATGAGGAATATACGGTTCTATATGTTCATATAAACACATGTATTTCTCCATGAACCTTTTTTGTAGAAGATGCATCATCACAATATCTGGATCGATAAAATTTTTATGTATCAATCATGTTTTCAAATAACATAATATGCATAAGTCTCTACGGCTCTAATAAATGTCCAATATTGAAGAGAGCATCGACCAAGAACATTTTAGGAACAATGCTTTGATGCAATATGAATTCCATAATTATAACACCTTTATAATTTTATTTGCAAAGTATTTTTATCTCATGAACTTTATTTTTACTCTAAATTCATAAATCAAATATTAGATTCATTAATCTAATATTATATGAATATTAAAGATAAATTAAGTTTTTAATGATAATAAATATATAGTTACATGAATATAATAATGCTACGAGTAATCAACTGATTAACTTCATGACATATTAAACTAAGTATACTATGTAATTTTAAATTAAAAGCAAAATAGTCAAGATTGTTAATTTAATTCAATCTCATGGATATTAATTTCAAACAGTATAATTGAATTCAATTATGTAGTTTAATATTTTATTCCAAACATAAAAATTGTAATAATTTATTGATTAAATTCACTCTCACATTTGATTTGGTTCCAAACATATTGTTAGAAATTCCTTGCTTACATGAATTGAGAAAGAATTTCTTAAAACTTTTGATGATAATGTTATAATTGATGAGCTTTGTACGATGAAAGAACACCAAGCACACAAAACATCAATGAAAAGTATTTTGTATTTTGAGAATATTTATATTGAATATAGAATAAAATCAAACCGGTAAAAAGACAATATAATTTTGAAAACAACCACAAACCAATTAAATAGGGATAATTTAAAAAAAAATTGGAGGTCTTTTGAAACAAGGTAGGATTGGTTTTGAAATAAAATAAAATGGAATAAAAAAAGATAAAATCAAATCAAAGTGCAAATATTTAAATTAATCTCTTCAGAACTTGGAAAACATAGAGGAGTTTAGAAAGGATGTCTTGTTTTCTTTATTATTTATTATTTCTTCTTATAACTTCTAGAGTGTTTATTACTATTAAGATCTCTGATTTTATGTATCAATCATGTGTTAAAAATCTTATATAATTTTCCCCTTAATATATGTTTCTAGCTCCATCACTAATTTAAAGGTTTAAGTTTTTTAATCTACGAAAATGGCTATAATTATTGCAAAATTGTCCATAACTTGATGATATGATTCTGAAGCTACTATCATATTTTCATTGACAAATCAAAATTCAAGGAGTTTAAAAATATCATAAATCTTATTGTTTATATGTTTGAGATTTTTGAGATTTTTAAAAATGAAAATCAAATGTTTGAGAAGTCATAAAAAAATGTAAATATTTTGAATTAAAATTATTGTAAATTCCTATAACAAATTGATTTAGTCTAATATGCCCCTCTATTGAATATATAGAATAAGGGCACAATTGACGCTTCGACAATCATGAATGTCATCTAGTTGCTCTTCCATCCATCCTCGTCAGCGAGGTCCATTAGTTTGATCAAATGTTATTAATTGACCTAACATGAATCAATAAATAGATGACACATGGCATACAAGCATAGTTATCCAATCCGATCCTAGGGTTGACCCGACCAAGAGATCGGGTCCTAGATTTTATGGGTCAACCCGCGGGGTCAACCTGGAAAAATTAAAAAATATATTTAAAGTTTTAATATTTTATATGAAAAAAATTAAGAAATAATCCATGTGAATATAGGTTATAAATATTGTGAATAATGAAGTTTTAAAAAATATTTTTAATAATTGTTTATCCTACATTGAAAAGATACTATGTTATCCTTTTAAGTTGAAGTATTTAAACAAAAAAAAAAATTATCCCACATTGAAAAAACATAACTTTTTTCCTGTGAACATAGAGTATATATATTAAAGGGCTTCAAATCCCATATTGAAGTTGAAGTATTTAAATCAAAAAAGTTTTTTATCCTACATTGAAAAAACTTAACTTTTTTCATGTGAATATAGAATATATATATATATATGAAAAGACTTCAAATCCCACATTGAAAAAATAATTTTTTTCTTAGGAACATAGAGTATATATATACTAAAGGGTTTTAAATCCAACATTAAAAAAATAAAATATTTTTCTAGTATTTATATAATAAACTTTAAAAAGTGTTAATAACTAACTAAAAAAATATAAAAAAAGAGGGGTATAGGAGAAAAATCACATTTGAAAAAAAACAAAAACACACCAGGTCTTGTCCGGGTTCGCCCGGGTCATGGGTCGACCGGGTTTTGCTGGTTGTTGCACTAGCCGGTTTTTGTCTTACCTGGACCGGTCCAACCACCGGGTCGACTCGTCGTGCCGGTCCGGGTTTAATAACCGTGCATATAATTTCACTAAATTTTTTTTAAAACATGAGGAATCTTTATTTCTTTTAAATTATTTTCAAGCAACAAATCCCAAAAAACAAGCATATTTGAAATATTTATTTATTTTTTTCTAAAACAATACTTATTCAAACTATCACACCGCACTAACGAAATTGGATGGACTGCTAGTTGTCATCCATGTTAATAGTGATGTCAATTATATCTTTTTCATGTGAAAAGATTAATATAATCAAATCGATTGGTATAGGATGTGCGTTGATTTTAGTCCTCGATATTTTTCTATATAATTTTCTTATTTTAAAAAAAAATGGAATTATACATCAATCAAATTCCTTGTATACCAAAAAAAAATATTTGATTCGGTATAAAGATAAAATTAATAAGAAATTTATTGAAATGGTATATGTCAGTATTCTCATTACCAGTTGCTAATAATTTCTAGGGAGAACCTTTTATTGATGGCTTTTCATGTATATAATTAATAAATAACCTTGTAGAAAAGTTAAAATACCTCCTCAAGTTTTTTGAGTTGTCTTGTGGAAGTTTTCTCTAATTTTTTTTCTCTCTTTTTTTTATTTTCTTTTGTGCTTGCACTTGTTTCACGAAATTACACACAACTATGCCAAAATGTTTAAGAGTCAAGTAAAACTCGTGAAAAGAATATCATTTTTAAAATTTGTTGAAAATGTATGAGAAAATTAATATATTTTGTTTTGAGAATTTTTTACAAATTAGGGAAAGTGAAAAATAAGTTATGATTTTAGTCTACTTGCGTTCTATTTAAAGATGAATATTCGTCCATGCTAGAACTATAACATTCCCTCAAGTTTTATTTTTCCGACTTTGGAGCTTCGATGATAAGCAAGGCATAGCCTTTATTCGCTATTGTTAGGCCAATTAATCTCTTCATTGTTTATACATGCAATTTTTTAGGGCTGACCCATGTACGGAATTCATTCTGGATTTTACTTTACGAAACCCAGAAAGTTGGTGTTCTGATATCATCTCCAGCTAGGGTTAGAAAAGAAAAGGGCACTGGATTCATATTGTAGGACTTCATAAAAGAAAAGGGCATATCTGTATCAAGTTCTTAATTAAGTTGATGAATTCATGAAGATTTTAGATTGAATTGGAATTTCCACAGTAATGTTTTAGGCTGGAATGGGATGGGCTTGGATGTAGAATTTTATCTTTATCTGTGTTGTTCTTGAAAAACAAGTACATGCAGAAACATTAGACTCTTCCAAGCTTAAGGTAATAATTGTACACGAAAGAGAAATGGAATGAACTGTTGTGAAGTAATGAGTTTGAATGGCTTAAATTTCCATATCTTGCCTTACTTGAATTGTCTGGCTTGTGTTCAGGTTGTCTGCCTTGGTATTTATAGATTTTGAAAAACAGGTACATGGCCTCTGGGGTAAAAATGCTAGGCTAGAATGGGAAGCCCTCTGCTCTTGAGCCTGGACAAGCACTAAGATGTGGAACCCCTGGGCCATGCCATATCGCAGAGAATTTTTTTTGTTTTTTTTGGTGTACCATCAAGTTGCAATGTTTTATATACGGGGCATAGAAAATCTTCAATTTCGTGGTTTTTAATTATACATTGCGACATATGGGCCTATTCAAGATAAGTTGTGGAGTAGAAATTTGCAAGTTCTCAATAGTTCTTTGGTCAGGTCATCCTCGGTCGGTGGCTGAACAGAAAGTGCACTTTTCTCCTTCAGGCATGTGCTTATGTCCCTAAGAACTCAAAGCAAAGTTTGATAAGGAGTGGCGTTGATATGGTTAACAGGTCTAGTCATCTGTCCAATTTGTGTTCCACCACCTGAGTTATCTTATCCAGCAATGATAAAATCAGAGACGTGGATGAAGTACTAATGAGGAAGAGTGCGAAGCTCCATCAATGGATATGTGCTGCGTTGGACTCTCATTATGATCCGGCCATACTTTGGTGCATATTATACCCCGCCGTCTCTCGTTTTGTTCTATTCCGAGCACCTGAATCCGCTTATGCACTGAGTATCGACCATGCAAGTACGTTGTTGACTGGACTATACATGCCTTACAGAAGCTACTACAGACCTGAGATATTCCTAGCATTAATTCTCCACATTTCTATAGCTTCCTCTTTGTTGATTACGACTCTAGAGTACTGTATTTGTACATATCAAAGAAAAGTCTAGTATTTCAAAAAAAAAAAAAAGTATTTAAATACATGATTTTTATCAAGATATGAATGGTGTGGAATAAACGAGGAATAGTCCATCACCGACTTCTTTAACCTTCTGGCCCAGTCAATGCAACTTTTCAATGTCTCTATCCAAAAGTATAGTCAATTTTTTGCATCATAATGGAATCCTTAAGTAGGACTTTTACATGTTCTATCCCAAAAAAAAAAAAGATTATATATAATCAAATCAATCGGCTATTTTTTTTCAAATAATCAATACTGTAAAAAATAGTCTAATATTTGTTTTTTGGCGCATTTGTATTTATTCAGTTTTTATTAACACTTAGTTCAAAATGTTACAAAAAAATTAGTTTTTAGTGGTTTTCTAGTCGAAACCTAACCATTATATAACCAATATTGCTCACCTTTAAAAAATTACTTACCTTATTTACTAAACAATTGGATTGTTTAGCTCTGTTCTATGTAAGATTTGATATAATTTAAATAAAGTTGCATAAAATTAAGAATGAAAAGTTTACTTTTAATTAAAAAAAAAAATGGAACTTGCTATAGCATAAAATCAAGATTGAAATTTCTAAGGATAAAAGTTTAAGAGGGGCAATATATGAAACCTTAATAACCAGAATGGATTCATATACTTGTCAAATGAAAGTAGTGTCCAATGACCTAGCTCAGCTAGCATTTAGGAGTGACATTGATTATACTTCCCTCGTTCGTGCTCCATATGAATCAAGTTCAAGACATTTGAAAGAAATTTTTTCTCTATCGAATGTGGGAGGGTTTGAGAATTTACATTGATAAAAAAAATATAAAATATTCCAATTACAATGTAATTATTAATAGTTAATTCACTATCAAAAAATGGATAAATACAAATGGAAATGAAAATGAAATGTTTCCGTCAGTAGATTGCAATGAATTTTACCAATAGAATATTTTCTTATTATATCTGTTAGTAAATACCGACGGAACTATTCCTCGATATATATCGAGATAATTACAATGGAAAAAAAAGAATTAAAAAAAATAAAAAGTACGATGACGTGTCATTCATATATACAACATTACCGACGGTATTAAATACCATCAGTAAAATCCATACATAAACATGTCGGTAAAATATTCCTTTCTTCCTAGCACTATTCATTATGTTAATTACAGAAGGAATCACTGACAGATTAATTTCATCAGTATATTCCAGGGAGCTCTGGAACTGTTAACTTCTCAATTGCACTGTTCATATTGCAATTACATACGGAATCACCAACGGATTAATTTCGTTGGTATTTTTCAGATATCTCTAAAACTGTTCACTTCTCCATTACACTGTTAATTATTGTTCTTTACATACGGAATCACTAACAGATTGAAAACTCATCGGTGAATTTGGGGGGTTTAGAAATTTTTCAATTAAAATAAAAATTTAAATTAAATATTAGAGATGAAATCACTAACGGATTGAAAAGTCGTTAATGATTTTTCAGGGGTTTCTAAAAAACATTATTACATTAAATATTACAGGCGGAATCATCGACGGATGAAAAGTCGTCGGTGACATTTAGGGAGTTTTTGAAAAAATTTTATTAAATTGAAAATTTAAATTAAATATTACAAGCGGAATCACCGGCAGATTGAAAAGTCGTCGGTGATTTTGAGGGATTTCTGAAAATCTTTTATTAAATTAAATATTATAGACAGAATCACCGGTGGATTGAAAAGTCATCGGTGATTTTTGGGGGGTTTCTGAAAGTTTTCGATTAAATTAAAAAATTGAATTAAATAATACCGACAGAATCACCGATGAAATGGTTAAAAATATTAATATTTAATATCCTTCGGCAAAATACTCTAATAAAAAGACTGAAACCTCTCATTTCATAATAGACGCGTCTCTTTTCTTTTTCTTCTTCTCCCTCCCCCTTTTGTAAAAAACATCAAAGTCCCTTTCTTTCTTTCTCTTCTCTCCTCAACTCTTTCTTTTCTCTTCTCTTCTCCTCCATGGGCAGGTATGTCTTCTCCTTTCTTTTTATTTTCTCTTCTCAGTTTTTTTAATTGACATACTTTATGAATTTATTTTTTCTTGTCTCTTCTCAGCTTCACTTGCAATTAAATTAAGGTACGATTTTTCTTTTTTTTCTTCTTGTTTTGTGTTTTTTTCATTATATTTTTTTATTTTATTTTCAAATTTTTCTATTCTTAATAATTATATGAATGTTGTTGTAGGATTTTTTTTCATATGGGATAAATTTTGTTGGATTTGTTTTTCAATTTTGTTGTTTAATTTCAATTAAATTAATTTATTTGTTGATAGATTATGGGTTCTGGAATAGGTTTTTTAGGTTATGTGAAAATAGTTTTTAGCTGGTTTATTTATTTTTTGTTGTTATTGTTGTTGCTGTTATTTATTTTTTAGTATTATTATTGAGTATTACTATTTTTCTAGTTATGTTAAATAGATTTTTTTAAAAAATATTTTTAAATAATTACTCACGGTATTACCGACAGATTAAGTCCGTCGGTATATTTCAAAGAGTTAGAAAAGAATTACTGCAAATATTATTGTGCTACTGTGTAATCACCGACGGAATTGTATATGATATTTTTGTCAGTTATATGGCAAAATTTCCAAGAAAAATACCGACGGAAAAGCGGGTAAAAAATAAATTTTGGAGCGTTTTTCCCGTTAGTAAATCCATTGGTAATTTTTTTACCAAAGAACTCACCAGCAAACTAAAAATTACCGATGAGGGATTTATCGACAGAGCATTTCTGTCTGTGAGACCGTCGATAAATTCATTACTGATAGAATGATAGTATAAATACCGACAAAAAATTCTACCGGCAAATCTAAGAATTCTAGTAGTGATTTAAAATGTAAAAGGTAAATATTAAATCCATATAAATCTTTAATTTTACCATAAATATAATGCATAGATATAAATAATTAAAAGGTAAAGTCAACAATAAATTTATTGTAAAAGATCAAATGTTTAAGAAACACTACTAGATTATTGCATAACATCGACGAAATATTCTTTCAATCTTTAAACATTGATTCTGTCAGGAAAAAATATGCCAACAAAATCAGGTCATTGGAAAACATATCATTAGTGATTTATATGCTTTTGGTGATTCCGTTTGTAATATAATTACTGAAGGAATGACAGTTGAAAAGGGCGTGCCAAACAAAAAAAGCAGCATCCATTTTGTTGGTAATTCTATCGGTGATTAAGGCATGTTACTAACATAATAACTGTTGGTAATTCCATCAGTGATCATATGTATATTACCGATAGAATTAAACCGTTAGAGATTTACATCTAACAGTGGGAAGTCGGTGATTAAGGCATTTTGTTTTCCTATAACTTTTTAATTGACCTATTTTGTCGGTAATTCTGTCTGCAATTGTTAATGGCAAAGTCTTGTAATTTTTTCCAACTCTCTAGAACTTTTTGATGGATTTAGTCCGTCAGTCATACCATATGTGATTCAAATTTCAATGGTAATTTTGTTGGTATTGTATTTAATATTTTTAAAAGAAAATTAAAATAAACAAAATAAGTAAAAAATTTTAAAAAAATAAAACTAAAATAAAAGGCATATAAATCACAAATGGTATTTTAATTTAAAAAATATTAATGAATACAGTTTATCTAGTGGACAGAAGCTGGAGGAGGTGGAGCGGATTTTTGCTGGCACCAGGTGGGCAACGACGTAGACCACATGTACCAGTAAGGATTGACAGCTGCTCGAGAACATTCACTTTATCCCTCAAGTCGGCCGTCTTAGAACTAAATTTGGCCATCTCAGCACTAAGACAAATCGTCTGAGCTTCAACTTGTTCTCGTACAATCGTCTGGACAATCAAAGATTACTAGCTCGAACCTAATTACGAGGAACCAACGATCAATACACTACGAATCATACGCATATCCTCGTTCGTAGTGTTGGAGATAGTGTAAACTTGATTTTTATCGAGTCCACCAGACGATCCAGCATCCAACCACAAATCTGGATCAAGTTCTTGATGGGTTGAAGGATTGTCCACGTATCTCTCCTACAATCGGGTGTTATGTTGCCTGAAAAAAAAATACAATAACTTAAGAAAAAAATTGTTGAAATCCAACTTACTATGAAATTCTGAGTTCGGCTATCCACGAGTTGCTACACCTTTTTTCAATGGGTGTTATCTTTCATGAAAAAAATAAAAAACAAAGAACTTAAGAAAAAATTGTTGAAATCCAACTTGCTATAAACTTCTGAGCTCGGTTATCCGTGAGTTGCTACACCTCTTTTCAACAGTCCTCATTTTGCATTTAAGTTTCAGCAAAAAGTTCCATTGATCTTCAATCGCATCCAAGCTTGTAGCCTACAAAAAAAGCTATCGTTAGTTAAATATTTTCATATAATACAATAATTTAAAAAATTATCTTATAAAATAGAATCTTATCATATTCTTTTCCTGGGAAATGAATAGAATGAATCTGCTAGTGTGTGTGGTAATGGAACCATGAATCTCAATGCTCTAGTCCTTCAGACCGGACTACAACCCCCACACGAAACGCTTAAACGTTAGGGGCTAGATATAAGCATCCCAGATAGCCTCCGAGATGTGTGAAGGTCTAAAATCCCTTCACACAGTCACGTCTTCCCATCCTATAAGAACTTTTTATTTTGTATATTTCTTTAATTTTTTTTGCGTCTTGTACCAAAAATCACACAACCTGATTTGAAGAAAAAAAACCATATTCTGTTGATATGAAAAATAAAATTTTTAAATTTTTAAAAAATATATCACATTTTTAATTCAATCTTATCTAATGGTATTGTGATTCTCTCATACACTTTTGGCAGCAACGATGTCAGCCTCCTCCCAGTAAATTTTTTCCTTGCACGTTAATTTCATAAAATAATTAGTTTATTGAGATTAAAAAACTGACTGAATTAATTAATAATAGAAAAAACTTTTTATGAATATACTAACTTTTAACTTTCTGAACCAAGCATCAACCATAGGCTCCCATTCAGGATTTTGAAAACCTAAATCCACTAAAACAAAGGCGCTTCTATTGATGATTTCATCATCGATGTTATTGTGAGAGCAACCTGCATAATTGTAAACTTGAAATTTCATGCGTTCATTGAAATTAATTATTGAAAAGTTATCCATTGTTTTTTTTATTGTGTAGGAAAGGAAAACAAACCTACATGATATGGTCAGGCTTCCACTAATTATTGTACTTCTTAGTATATAAATCCTACTTAGAAGGGACACCCCTTCTATAAGTCACCCTCGCACTTGATGAGCTTGCATTAAGAGAGGGTGCCTGAGGTGCCTGGTCATGGTTAGTACCTCGCGACTCAATGTCATCAGAAGCGCTGTCAGAAGAACCAGCAGCGCTCCTATCAGTATTACTCTCTAATGACCTTCTCTTCGTCATCTAAACAAGTTAAGTATAAAAAAGATAATAACATTATCATTATATCTTATTTAAAAAAAATTGACAGCACATTTCCCATATGAGAGACTACCTAAATTTTTATTACCTACAAATACGCATCAATAAATAAAACCACAAATAAGTTGATTTTATTTATGACTACTATTTAATTTATTTATTTTCAAATCTATATGGACAATATCTCATTACCCAAAACCCAACTATACATAAGAAAACTCTTACAAAAATTATCACATTGTTTTTTTCTTTACAGTTTACACACACTATGTAGTTATCACTCCAAAATAATATATTGATGCCCCTTAAATTATGAAAATTCTACAAGCATTTAAGAAAAATTGAATAAGAAAATACCTTAAAAAATATTTGAAAAGAATTGAGCACTTAAATTAGATAAAGGGGTTCTAATTAATGAGATGTATTTTTTATCATCATTTTAAATTGTCCAAATTTTGTTGGGTGTGTGTTATGATTGCTTTTGATTTTTTTTAATGAATGACACGAAACAAAAAGGTAGATTTTTTTTCTTGAAATTAAAAATATTAATAAGAGAAGGAAAATCAATTTGTTTCAATGCAATTTAAATTATTACTCTTCTTATAAAAAATATTGTCATACAATTAAATAAAAAGAAATTTAAAGGCTACTAGTAATGCAAGACCGGATATCATAATCTGCATATATTTCTCAGCTTGACAACTTAGTCTTTAGTTAGCATTAACAACTCTTTTTAACATTTATTATTGATCTTTATCATCCTTAATTGATTTTATTAAATGTATGCCTCAAATCTTAAGCTCATATATATATATATATATATATATATTACTTTTAACAAAATCTTGCCATGACCAGCAGTAAAGTGCATGCCAATTATCTAGTTAATAATAAACTAAAAGATATAAGTGTTTTACTGTACATCCAACTCACAGTTGAAAAAGTACATTTTAGTCCTTATAGTTTTATTTTTATATATTTGGTCCCTGTGATTTTAGTTGTTTAAATTTTGAGCATAAAACTTTTTTTTCACATTTTAGTCCCATGATGTCGTGAGAAGTTCAAATTGGTTCCTTTTTTATTTTAGGTTCTTATAGGTTTAGGTGTTTGCTCTTCAGTCCTAAAACTTTATTTGCTCTCATGTTACAACTCCTAGATGTTGCAAAAGGTTCATTTTGGTTCCTGAAGTTCTCATAGAAGTTCAATTTGGTCCCTAAAGTTTTATTTTTTTCATGGTTTTTGTCCTTTTAGTTTTAGTTAATTATATTTTGGTCCCAAAACCTCATTCTTTTTTATGTTTAGGGCTTTGAAAATTGAGAGCGGAGAGAGAAAGTCATCAAAAAAAGAAAAAGGAGAAAGAGATTTTAGTCTTCCAGCCAAAAAGGTTGATCTTGTTGTCAATGAATTCATCTTGAAAATGAAATTTCAATGAAGGTTGTTTTGTCATTTAACCATGCTAAAAAAATTAGATCAAGGTTTGAAAAGTTTTTTTATTTAGTTTAATTATCAGTTTTTAGACTAATTAGAGGTTGTTTTAAGGTTGGAAATAAGGTTGTTGAGGTTCATATGATGTTTGTTTTGGGTGAAAACAAGTGAAAATTTAGGTTTTATGGGTCTTAAAACTCAAACCCTGATTTTTCTATTATCCCTAGATGGATAATGTGTCATTCATTCTATTAAAAAAAAAAAAAAACTTTGGCAAACAATATGTCTTCTACTCTTTTTCTTTTTCTTTTTCTTTTTCTTTTTCTTTTTTGAAAGAAACCACACACGTGAGCCAACCCTTCTAGACCTATGCACACCTAGGCATTTTTCTTTTAGGCCAGACATGCGGACATGGCCTTGCAAGCCTAATTTCTTATTTCAAAAAGCATGCTTCTAATAAAAAAAGATATGTTTTTTTTAAATTAAAAATAAAATAAATGGATAATAAAAAGGGGATTTTGACTAAATAAATATTTTTCATGAATTTTAATTATTTTAATTGTTGAGAATATTTATTTTAATTGACTTTGAAATTGGTCATATTACCTTTGCTCTTTCCTGTATTCCATATGTTTTTTCACATACGTTATTATTAATTAATAGGACTCTTTATAGCCAATACTTATAAAATATTTATATATGCATCTATTTTTTGTAGTCTTTTACTAGGAAACTCAACTTTTCACTCTAGTTTTTAATTTGCATTCATAATTTTTTATATAATTTATTAGTTTATATATTTTTTATTCACTGTATTAAGCACATACATCATTATCTTTTTATTTCTCAATTAATAAAACTCATGTTATCTAAAATATATCTATAACACCCATTTTTTTTCTTTTATATTAAGAATTAACATATATAGTCATAGAGTACTTGCGGAAAGCTAAAAGTAGGGACGAAAGTAAAAGAACATGCAATTTTTTAAAATAATTTTTGGACAGAAACAAAGGTCACATCTAGGTCCTATCATAGCAACATCGATCTTAATCAATCATACAATTTTTCTACGCAATTATTTTTTTCACAGGCCACTGTGTTGTAGGTTTCTACTGTGTGTGTATGTGTGTATAATAGTAATTAATTAATTGTCTTGTTACCATTTTTGTTAATATTCGAATTGAAATGACAAATCATAAAATGTTCTACGTACGTGAAATAAGGGGAGAAGGAGATTTATTATTGGGTCCCTCTACTATTCCTATATTTGACAACTGAGAAAAGGTCCGTGTGTACAAAATGTTCATTTTGTACTGAGGTCGTGCCATGAGTCTAGTGGGCTAATGAGACCCACCGAAGTTATTTTAAAAGTGTAATAGTAGTTAATTTTTAAAATATTTTTTTAATATATTAAATTTTTTTAATAATAGTATAAAAACAATCTAAAAATACAAAATAAAAATTAATTTAAAATAAAAAAAATAAAAAGAATTCAAAGTTCTAAAGATGACTTACATCTTGTTGACTAGACATGGATATTTTAGCACCACTTCTTGGCTAGGGTTAAAAAAAATTAGATCATTATTAGTTAATTTTTAAAATATTTTTTACTTAAAAATATATTAAAATAATATTTTTTTAAAATATATATATTTTTAATATCAGTACATCAAAACTATATAAAAATACTAAAATTTAAAATAAAAAAAATCAATTTTTTCCAAAACATTTTAAAAAAAACAATAAGAAACTTGCTCTAACATTCTGTTGACTAGACATGGACATTTTGGCACCACTTCTTTGTCAGGGTAAGAGAAATAGACCACCAAACTAACTAAAAGGTTATCTAAGAGCACATTTAAATGTCCGAGCCAAAGAGAGCTTCCTTTGCTATAAATACCAATGTCATTTGCTCTTAAGTGATCATGTGAATTGTTTAAAAACAGTCAGTTAAATCTCTTAGGCTATAAGCATTTTGTCTGGTTACTCTTTTGATTTCTTGTTTGATATGGGACTGCTGGTTTTGGTGGTGCTTTGGCTGTTCGGATATGCATTAGGAGGGGCGTCCATGACATGGGCTGCAACTCACAGCTTCCAAATGCAAGTCCAAACCCAGTGCAGCTACACTAGATATCCAGGCCTCTGTGTCCAGTCCTTGAAGGAGTTCCAAGATCATCCTCTTGACATCATGACTGCTCTTGTTAACAAAACTATATCTGAGACGAGGCTGCCCAATTCATACTTCGAAACACTAAGCTCCCATTTGGAAGCTCAAGAATCCGAACGTGTCCTATCCGTCACAGGTTCTGTTTCCCTAATTATATGTACTCCATGCATGACCAGATGCTTTTTTTTTAATTATATTTTGTCATTCCATTGCGATTTTCCTAAAAGCAATTGCTTGAAAGCAACTGATTATGTAACACTGCCAGGTCAAATAAACAGGGAAGTGAAAATACTGTTCAACACTGACAATGACATGTTAAATTTGTATGTGTTTGTGCGTGCCAGTCTGTGATTTATACAAGCTTATCAGCTGAAAATCTCCCTTTACTGTGCGTGCAGACTACTGCAAAAACCTGATGGGTATGTCTCTGAAACGGTTAGACCAGTCGTTGTTGGCACTCAAAGATTCTCCAAGAAAAAACAAGCATGACATACAGACATGGCTAAGTGCTGCTTTGACCTTTCAACAAGCTTGTAAAGATTCTACCGACAGCCTTGGTCTCTCTGGTGACCTCATGCCACGTATTTCTGAAAAAATGGATTATCTCTCACAATTGGCCAGTAACTCTTTAGCCCTAGTCAGCAGGATTACTCATGATTATGGGACTAAGCTTGAAAACAGCACTAAAAGACGACGTGCAGAGGAGAAATCACAAGGTTTTCCCAAATGGGTATCGGCGAAAGATCGAAAACTACTTCAAACTAGCACCATCAAGGCCAATGCTGTGGTTGCAAAAGATGGAACAGGTAATTATAAAACAATATCGGAAGCTATAAACGCTGCTCCTGGGAAACGGTTTGTGATTTACGTGAAGGCAGGAGTCTACAAGGAGAAGATTCGTAGCAACAAGGATGGTATCACCTTGATAGGAGATGGTAAATACTCTACTGTTATTGTTGGTGATGACAGTGTTGCCGGCGGCTCTTCCATGCCTGGTTCTGCTACATTTAGTTAGTACTCTCTCTCTCTCTCTCTCTCTCTCTCAGCTAATAAATTTTTTTCTTCTTCTTTTTGGCTACAAGGTCCTATTAAATTAATTAAAGGCTCTTTAATCTTTAATGAACTATTCACATGCTAGGCCTAGGTGATCATGCAAAGCTCTTAATCAGGATCTTCCGATATTTACAAAAACCTCTAGATTTCTTTTTTTTTTTCTTTGAAAAAGAAAGTATCTGTATATAAATTAAGCACAAATAGTTTGAATTAGGTTCTTGCTATTTTTTATTGAAAGAGAGAGGCTCGGGTCAATAGGTAAGAGAGAGGCTCGGGTCAATAGGTAAGAGATCTCTTCGAAAGTATCTGTATATAAATTAAGCACAAATAGTTTGAATTAGTAAATATATTTTATATCTATCCTCAAAAATGAAAACTTAACATAAAAATATTGGTTTTATGCAGGAAATTAAATAGAAAAGTATTGGTTTTATGCTACTCAAATGGGGTAATATTCCATTATTCCATTAAATTAATATTTTCATAAAAGAAAAGGTCATATAAACGTTAACCGGTGACTTCTAATTTGTAATTTTCAAATTAAATAAAAAAAAAGAGTTCTTTTTAGTTGCTCAATATATATATTTGATATATAATATATTTTTAGTTAATATGCAATATCTTCCTCTGAAGGTAATTACGTGCTAATATATAGTTTTTACACTGTTTAACTTTTTTTCCCCTCAAGTGGAAAGGATATGACTCGCATCTATCGCTCTCGCTAGCTTGCCAAAGGAAACAAAAGAAAAGGAGTCTCTTTCTTCTTCTTCTTCTTTTTAAGAACAAGCTTGAGTCCAAATTTAAATTATAAGGATAGAATTGACATAGTAAATAGTATGTCGAGTCAGAGCTCATTAACAGAAGATGTTATGTATGATTACTGCTATATAAAAACAAAATCATCCAACTTTTCTTACAAACTTATGTGTCAACTGTTAATTTTGTTCATATCGACTCAATTATTTAGTAATATTTTCCGTATCACCAACATCAATTTGTTGAAATTTTTAAATATCAGTGTGATCTATTGAGTTTGTAAATCATTTTCCTTTTTTAATAATTAATGAAGGCTGACATCTTTAATTTTCCCGGGTGAAGCAATCGCAGGTGATGATTTCATTGCTCGAGATATTGGATTTCAAAACACGGCAGGCCCCGGAGGAGAACAGGCCTTGGCTCTACATGTAGCTTCTGACCACTCAGTTTTCTACCGATGCAGCATAGCTGGCTACCAAGACACTCTATATGCAGTTGCCCTCCGTCAATTCTATAGAGAATGCGACATTTTTGGCACCATTGACTTCATTTTCGGCAACGCTGCTGCTGTCTTCCAGAGTTGCAACTTGGTCCTTCGGAAGCCGCACGGTGATAGCTACAATGTGATTCTAGCAAATGGAAGGGATGACCCTGGACAAAACACTGGTTTCTCAGTACAAAGTTGTAGGATTACTGCGAGCTCCGATTTTTCTCCGGTTATGCACAACTATAACTCATATCTTGGGAGGCCCTGGAAACAATATTCAAGAACAGTGGTGATGGAATCAAGCATTGGTGATGCTATTTCATCAATAGGATGGATTGAGTGGCCTGGTGAAGGTTCCTATGCTAAGTCACTCTACTTTGCTGAGTACTCGAATACAGGACCTGGCGCTGGAACTTCTAATAGGGTAAAATGGCCAGGGTTCCATGTTATTGGACCTTCTGATGCTGCCAAATTTACTGTCGGTAATTTTATTGCTGGAACCTCATGGCTGCCTTCTACTGGAGTAACCTTCATTTCTGGCCTCCAGTGATTTGACTAAAAGCTGGACATGGAATTACTATTTTTAGTAAAAACTAAGGATGGTGAGCAATAGTGTAGTATCTAGGAACTCAGAGAAACCTCAATTGCTCACACAAGAATTATTTGCTTAAGATGCTTGTAATAATGGAGAGGTTGTGTATGATAGATTTGTTACTGTATAGCAGAATGATTCTTCCTCTGCCGCTGAAAGAACAAGTGTATTATATTTTCCAGACTATATGTTTAATAATATTGATTCTTCCTCGGCCTCTAAAAGCACAAATGTATTATATTTTCCAACTATATGTTTAATAATATGCTAACTGATGGATTGAGCATTTTAATATTGTTTAAAAAAACAAATTGGAGTTCAAATCTTTTTTTTCGATGATCTTTTAATTAATTAACCTTTTTTTTTTTATGGAAGCCATAATTTAGACAGCGAAATCAATTATATTCCAAAAAAAGATCAATCGTGTCCAATATTTGCTCTGACAAAAAATTCCAAGTCAAGAACAAATTGATGACCAGAAGTGATAATAAAGCTAGATCTTGAGGGCTACTAAAGTTGTGTGAACACTATTTATCATCCACAGAAACTGCTTTTCCATGGACATGGAACACAAGGGGTCATTTTATGTCATTGGTCTCCCATCCTACAAGGGGTGACGTCCACCTTTTATTTTAACTTCATAGAAAAGACCCGCAGTGACCCAAAAAGAAAAAAAACAAGAAAAATAATAGTAATAAAAAAAAAAGCCCACGAATGAGATGTGGAGGTGGGAAATGAATTTATTTTTTTTTTTTTTTGATACAAGTGAAATAAAAAGCAAAACTAAGAACCTCTACGAAAACAAATGTCCATAGAATCAGCAAGCTAGAGAGATAATAACCCTGCAGGGAGATCATCCAAAATATAAAGCTCCACCTAATTTGGCAAGAAAATCCGCACAATAATTACCTTCTCTTAGAGTATGACGAAGTTGAACTTCCCATTCCCTTGAAAAGATATACAATGCTAACTTGGCAAGGTGTCCCTTTCATCATCAGTTTACATTTAAATACTTTACTTTTATAAGAGGAAATCTTGTTATTTGACGTAGTAAAAAGCAGAATGTTGTAGCATGATTTTTGGCTAAAGTTGAGTATCATAGCATGGCTCATGGTATTTGTGAATTACCATTGTTGCTTTTTAAATTAGGTTATCCACCTTCAAGTGCCATGAATCTCTATTATGATAATAAAGCTACTAGGAAAATATCTAATAATCTAGTTCAGCATAATCACACAAAAACATGTTGAGTTGGATCGTCATTTTATTAAAGGAAAACTAGACTAGACACCAAGATTGTGGCACTATCTTTTGTTAAGTTTGAGACTGAACTACCAGGTGTGTTAACACATGAAGTATTCGAGAAATTATTTTTTAAATTTTTTGACAAGCTAAATATCAATAATATCTATGCATCAATTTGAGGGGGTGTTAGCATATGATAATGTTGTATACAGATTCTGTATAATTGCCCCTTGATCTTAAGTGGTGATTGTTAGCTAGGATGGCTCAGTTAATCAGTTTCCTTTTTAAATTAATTTTCTGGACTATAAAGAACTCTGGTATATACATATATCTCTATTATATGAGAATAAAGCAATGAAGATTTTTATATTCTTACATGTGGAATTCTAAGATGATACGAGGAGATAAGAATAGAGTTGTGTTCATAGAATTCAGGATTTGTTTGACGAAATGCTTGAAAGGGATTTGTGTTTATGTAATGTTTTGAATTCTAGGTATTATGGATGGCATTATTGCAATTAAGAGTATAGATGACAATTTAGTTATTATTGCTCTCTAATCTTTTGGTTTTTTTATATAATTTTATTACACGCTTAAAAAATCATGAAAACTGTAGTTCTTATCAGATAAATTTTGTACGTAATGGAATTGTAGATGATTTAATGAAATAATAAAAAATATTTTTTAATTATTTTATAACCTTAATTTGAAAAACATTTTTTTAATCAAATACATTAAATTACTTTTTGTTCAACCTCAATTTCAATCACAGTTTTAACCAAACATATATTTTTCCAAACCAATCTCAACTAAAAGTACTTTTTATAAAATAATTTTTTTCAAACCATAACCACAACAGCTACTACAATACCAAACACACCTTGAAGTTTTTTTTTTTTTTTTTTTTTTTGGAATTGCACTCTACCTTAAGGGCATTACTTGAAGATTAAAAGTATAAGTATCCAAAAGTCAATTGAGAAACCAAGTGTCGGTGCAGACTGGGAAGAGACACAGGGGGAGATGGCTGGCTATTTATAATATATAATCAAGGCATGCATGTAGTTGGTTACCAATCTAAACTGATCTAAAGGTGACCTTCCTAGCTAAGCTAAGCTACGCTAAACCTCATAACTCTCAAGGGGATCGATTGATTTATAGTTGTGGAGTGTGCCCATGTGTCTGCATTCAAGCTTTATCTTAATAATTTGAAAATGATCTTCAATATTTCCTGGCTAAGAATTTGTTATAAAGTCAAGATCAAAGTCACTGCAACATAATAATGCAAAGCCTGCCGGACCGGACCTATTACAACCACTAATTATTAGCTAATTGGGTATGGTGGCCTCTCACTATACGTAGAGCAATCCTAACATTCAGTTCTAACTCCAGCCTAAGCCCCACTATTCCTACAGTTGGATTGAATTTAGGACGGTTTGGTGTAGTCGTTGAATTTTTATTTTTTATTTTTTTTTATATTTTTTAGGTTTTTTTATATATTTTTAGATTATTTTGATGTACTGTTATTAAAAATAAATTTTAAAAAAATAAAAATAAATATTATAATGCATTTCCAAATAAAAAACACCTTAAAAATAATCTATATTACTGTCCCAAACATCCCTTTTAATAGACTTGTTAATTGCAATATAATTCAAGCATTAGCATAAAAAATGGGAAAAGCAAAACTTGGTAGTTATCTTTGATAGTGTTTGGCATTGCAGTAGTGGTTGCTTTTCAAAGTGTTTTTTACTTGGAAATGCATCAAAATATTTTTTTTAATTTTTTTGACATCAGTGCATCAAAACGATCCAAAAACACCAAAAAATTCATTTGAAGCAAAAACAATAATTTTTTTAAAGGACAACTAAGCCGCAATACCAAACCGGCTAATTTGGTTGTATCGAGTTTCAAAAAAAGGCACGTTGTACTTTGTTCAGGTATAAAAATACAAGACATAGTTAACAATATTTGTGCTTCGTTGTGGGTCGAATAAGTTTTTTTAATATTAAAAAATAAATATGATAACATTTCTTACATGTTTTTTAACATAAAGAAATCATAATTGTAAATTAAAAAGTTTATGTGCTCATTTAATTAAATAAATCAAAAATAAATTGTGCAACCGAAATAAATTATAAAGCTTGTATCCTAACAAATTAAAGTTAATCAGCCAAACTTGTTATCCGGGTCATTGACTCAATCAGGTTCAATAATTTTTTTCTTATGATTTTTTATTTAAATTAAATGCTTGCAAAATTAAGAATCAGCTAAATATAATGGCGTTTGTTTGACATCATGATAAACCTACAAATATCAAACAAAAAAAATTGTGTTGGCCAAATAAAAATCAGCAAAATATTAAAAGATAAAACTAGAAAAAAAATAAGCAAGAAAAAATTAATAAATATCTAGTTATGAAGGATCAAATTGGGAAAAAAACCAATCAAAAAAATAAAAATAAGGAAAGAATTATTAGAAGCACAAGCCTGGTTGACGTAGCAAACCTAGGCCTATAAAAAGACTCAAAAGCGTGGGCTTGGAGCAGGCCACTTGCTTGGGCGTGTTAAATTTTTTTTTTTTTTTTTTATAGAGTGGACAACCTAAAGTTTTGAAAAGAATAGCAAGTGACACATTGTTGTGCCTAGATTTCAACAATCAAAGGTCACTACAAAGCCAGAAAAGGTGTTTTACACAAGAAAAAAAGATATATTTCAACCGTATTTTGACCCCCAAAACACTTAAACAACACCCCATACACCTTGAAAGAGATATCAATAACCTCAAACAACCCAAAAATCTAAAATCAACCAGAAATCAAAAAACTTTTCGAGCTCGTATCTATCATCTCAAGTAAGGCTGACAACAAAGACACATAGGGTAAAATATCCTCATCGAATGGAACTCATTGTTACCAAAATATTTTTTATTCATGGTTGAAATCAATGTCAATCGAGACTTTCTCTCTCTACCATTAGAATCCAGCTACTTTCTCTCACCTCTCTTAAACCATAGACAAAGCATAAGGAAAATGAATTTTTGAAACAAAATTAAATTTTGAAAATATTAAGGGATCAAAAGTTTATAATTGGAAAATTTTGAGGACCAAAGTGAACTTTTTACTCCAAGTCTGAAACAACCACCATTTCTCTTTCTTTTTCAGTTTAGTCGTATATCTTTGAATCTTAACCTTCCTCAATTTTATGTTAATTGACCATCACTTTTGGCTTATAAGAATGTAATTAGAAAAAAATTACAGAAAAAACAAAAAAACATTATTGCAATCTACAACGATTTGTCTATGTTTGAATAAAGATTTCACCACAACTTTTAGATTATAATTAATATAATTTGCACCATTTGGTGTTAGAGGTGATAAATGATGGATATGGATTGGATCACATGAATGCGGTCATGTTCTATTCATTACTTATTTATTTGTAAATGAATAGATATTTATATTCACTTAAACTTACTTATCCTCTACCATGTTCTAGAACACTAATTTTGATCAACTTTACAATTTGATTTTTATAAACTTAATTGCTAAGAAAAAAATTCAATGAGGTAATAAATGTGCTTTCAAAGAAATAAGAGGATTAAAAAATCTCAAAAATCTAAAAAGAACTAATTTGTAAACAAAACAAGATATAGGGACTAAAAAAACATTTTCATAATCTCAGGGGACTAGAGTTAACATGTTTTGAAAGTTTTATTTTTCAAAAAAATATTTAATGGGTTCAATTATTGACCAACTTTATCCAAGTCATATATTGAATTTCTTATAACCTATACTCTTTTGAAATGTAAGAATGTGAATAGATTAAAGAAAATGGATAGCTTTTGCCATCACAATGGGATGTTTCGAAAGCTAGAATATTTGCAAGATCAACTGGGATCCACAACATCATTCATATAGTTCTCCCTGTCGGATGTCAATAGCATAGTGCCATTTTCCAGTTGTTCTGACAGTGGTGTTTTTAATTACAGCAGAGCTGTAGCTTTTCACGTCCATGTCCACTTTTTGAGTACCTATTAAAAAGATGGTTGTACTGCCTCCCTTTTCTATCAAACTTCCACTCCCAAGACTTTTCGACGAGCTGATTAATTAACTTTCGAATCTTTAATGGCCATGCCAGTATTTGCTGTGTTAACTTTAGGGAGTGGATAATTGGGGTTGCGAGTGACAGGTTGATAGCAATCCCTGCAAGTTGTGGCATGAAGGCACCCACCCCCGTCCATGCATGGTTTTATATTTCTATGGAGTGGAAACGCCATGTCTTGTCACTGTACATGAATTACAAAAGGATAGGATCGCTTGGATTTGCCTGTCCTTTACTTTTGTTATCGAATTAATCATACCAGGCATGGATTTCAGGATTGCTGTGAAGAGAAATTAGCGGTCAGTCTGTAATGGCTGCCTGCCTGTCTCGTGAATGTGTGGTAAGTAATGCAGCCCAGGTAGCTGTATAATTAAAGACATTAATTCAACCTTTTTAACCACGAAAACAAACACTTGAAACTTAATTAGGGCACTGAGAGAGATCACGAGAGTGTTTTTTGAAGTTTCGGGAAACCTTCACTACGGGCTGGATTATTAATTTTTTGAAAAAAAAATGATATTAACTGCTGCAAGCGTATTTTAAAAAAGAATAAAAATATGACTCAAGTATGGATCCAATTATGTTGAATAAGTTGATTTTATTTTAATTAAATAAAAAAATAATGATAAATGAGTTAATTTAAAAAAAAAAAGTGATTAGGATAACCTAAAGAAAAAATATATTTTTTTCAAAATAAAAGAAATAATGTATCTTAATTCATATCTCATTATATACAGAAGAATGAACTGAGATAAAAAAACAAACATAAAAAAGAAGTCCTCCCGAGTTAACATGACAAACCTATAATCCTGGTAATCAAGGCCGAGCCAATCCGAAATATCATGTTAAACATGTAGCCTAGATTATGAGATTGGAATAACCCAATAAAAAAAATAAAAAGAATTATAAAGCCCTTTTTTATATAAAAAAATGCGTTAACTTTTCAAACTTATAACCCGGATCATTAGACCTGAAGCATCTTATTTGAAAAAATTATGAAGTTCAATTCTCAATCAATCAAATATTGAATGAAGAAATTGAAAAAAGAATTTCAATTATACAAAAGGATTCAAAAAAATAGCAATTATAATAATGAGGATCAAAACTAAAATAAAAAATAAATTTTATATTTGAATGAAAGGTGAAATTGAAAAGAAATATCAATTTAGTAAGAGGGTAAAAAAAATCAAAAGAATGAGTATCGGATTTGACATGAAAAATAATAAAAAAAAGTGATTGAAGAGTGAAATAATTTTTATAAATAAAGGTCAAGAAAGAAATTATAAACCAAAACAATGAGAACCAAACTGGAAAACGTACGTAATACTATCAATTTGGATTGAATGATGAAATTAAAAACTAATAAAACTTTTATAAAAGGGTCAAGGAAAAAATTATAAATTAAAAAAATAAAGACCAAATTTAAAAATATAATATTTGATAAATTGATATTGAATTATGAAATTAAAAACAAATAAAACTTCTATAAAAGGACCAAGAACAAAAATTAGAAATCAAAATAATAAGAACCGAAGTTGAAATACCAACAACAAAAAGGGTCAAGCTGTAATTTTCAGGAGTAGACAGAGAAAAAAATATAAATATAAAGAAAAGCCCACCGAAAACAAATTGGACCACCAACAACGACATGCGCCACTCCACATGAAAGAGCACACAATGACGCTTTCAATGACATGATGAAAATGTATTTTTGGGTGTTAGGAGAACACGTGCCACTCGAATCTACCCATAAATCTTGTTTCTTTTCATTTTAAATAAAATAATTAGATAAATCAATATGGTTTTACTAGATTGGGTTAATTGAATCAACTGGGTTAATTAAATTTTGATTGGATTAATGACTTGTCTGGTTTAATTACAAACTCAATCCATCCTAATATTCGAGTTATCAAGTTTTTTCAATCAATTGACCAACCATGTTGAATTTGACAATTATGGTTACAAATAGCAGACTACAAAAATGGCGCTGATTAATAAAAAAAAGTCCATCATTATGTGCACATGGTAGAATTTATGCATAAAGATGTCCTGTTCCATCACTGACTCCATTTATTATTATTGTTACTTTTCCACAATACGTATATAAATTTTATGTATGGATTTGAATTTTAAACTTCATTTTATGATTTTTATGGTTTTATGTGGGGATTTTATGAAAATTACAAATTATAATTATAATCTTTTTAAAAAAACACACCCAGTGAATGAAAAAACCCTTCCCCTAAGTCAAATTTAATTAATATGTGTTGATAATGATAGATGTGAGTATTCTACTAGACTCCGAGATAAACATAAATGGAAAGTTAGGTAGTGTTTAATATTGTGATAACTATTATTTTTTATAGTGTTTTTTGTTTAAAAATACATGAAAATAATATTTTTTTATTTTTTAAAAAATTTTATTTTTAATATCAACACAACAAACAATCTAAAAATACCTAAAACAATTAATTTTAAGCAAAAATGCCCTCAATCAAGTCATTCTACTGCATTCCTAGATAAACACAAATGGAAAGTTAGATAGTGTTTAATATTATGATAACGATTATTTTTTATAATATTTTTTATTTAAAAATACATGAAAATAATATTTTATATTTTAAAAAAAAATATTTTTGATACCAACACACCAAACAATCCAAAAATACCTAAAACAATTAATTTCAAGCAAAAACAATTTTGTAAAATATGGTTTTTATCACAAAAACAAACCCTAAAACACTAAGCTTATGGTAATTGTAGAGACCCAAAAGAAGCTTGATCCAATCTATATGGGCTTCGTTGTGAAGTCTGTTTACTTCTCTTCTACTATAAACTAAAAAAAGAGGACCAAGTTGTAAGCCCAATAGATCACAGGGGAAGCTCAAGACTTCCAACACAAGCTTTGTCTCCATCTTTTATTTTGGCGCCCCCTGTGCTCATTTGAACTTAACATTTTCCCTCCCATCAAACTTTCTTCTTTCCCTCTCCTCTCTCTCTAAATTCTCTCCCTCTGAGCTCAATAGATCTCTGGAAATGGAGCAACAAAGAAACCAAAAGGCTGTTAATCAACAACAACATGAGGATCATGAAGAGGTGCAACATGGGCCTTTCCCTGTTGAACAGCTTCAGGTAACTAAATGTCTCCAAGACTCAATCTTTTCTTTCACTATCAATCATCTCTTCAATTCTACTAATGGATTAGGAAAAATTAAGGGGTTTAACCAAGTGGGTTCCTTCCTTTTTTAAAAAAAAATTGCTTAAAAATGGTTTATTTTTCGCTTTTCTTAATAACCTTGCCAAGGTTCCATTGTGTGCCAAATGGGGTCTTATTGCCCAAGATTTTGTAGTTTAGTTGAGTTTAGCATCTTAGTTTGCTTTTAGCTTCTGTACATTGTTGCTCCAGCGTGGGCTATCTTGATTATGGGTATTTCAATCTTGAGTTGGTTCTTGACCTAAATTAGACAAAACTAGGGGTTTGCCCATATGGGTTCCCTTAAATTTTCTCAAGGAGGGTTCTTTGTCCGTTTTCTTGATTTGATTGGTTTGTTTTCATTGTATATCGAAATTGGTTTGTTTGGTTTTATGCATATAAATTTAACAGGCAATAATGTATTTTCATCCTTTCAAAATGTGGACTCTTGTATGATGTCCAACTTTGGGTTGTCAGATGTTGATTGTGATTTTGTAACTGAAATTGGTTTCACATCCAAGCATGGCTTTCAAGTGTGGGCCTTTTCTTTTTCTGATGGCAATAAATTCTAGAGGAGTAATGCTGTTTTGAATCAAATTTCCTATTCTTAAAGGTGGTTTTGTCTTGGATTATTTATTTTTTTTACTTCAATTCCAAGAATACTGCATTTTTTCAGATGATAGTCTTGAGATGTTATGTTAATCATTTACAGTATGAAGGTTAAGTTTTAGTTGTATTCTGACATATATAACCCTTAACTCAAGGCGTCAGGCATAGCTTCCCTTGACGTAAAGAAGCTTAAAGATGCGGGTCTCTGCACAGTTGAATCTGTTGCCTTTTCTCCCAGGAAAGAGCTTCTACAAATTAAAGGAATCAGTGAAGCTAAAGTTGACAAAATCATCGAAGCAGGCATGTCATTGCGTAGCTTGTTTTTGTTTCTTCAAGATTTTTTGTCGTTGTATTTTTCTTAGTTTAGATAGAGACTCGTATCTTTACTTTGGCTTATATGTACAGCTTCCAAACTGGTGCCCCTGGGTTTTACTAGTGCTAGCCAACTCCATGCTCAGAGGCAAGAGATAATTCAGATAACATCTGGGTCAAGAGAGCTTGACAAAATTTTGGAAGGCAAGTATCAAAGATTTCTTTCAACTCTTAACAATGATCCTATCACATTAGACTCTCTGTTTTTGTAGCCATACTTCTTAAGAACATTAGCATTTTCCATGTCCTGTAGTGTTGTAACCTCACACAGCTAACTTTTGACAGGAGGGGTTGAGACAGGATCTATTACTGAAATGTATGGTGAGTTCCGCTCTGGAAAAACTCAGCTGTGCCACACGCTTTGCGTCACTTGCCAAGTAAGAGCATTTTTTTATTCCTGAATAGCTTTGCAATAAGTAGAGACTAGTTTAATTCCATTATCTAGTTTTGCATGTTCTGTTGCTTTAAAAGTCACTTGTGATCTCTAATGGACAATCGGACAAGAATATCAAGAAAGAGAATGAAAAACTGGCTGGCTCTGGCTACCTTGTGGAGCAAGCAAAAGAGAATATATACAGACTGAATAAAAATAACCATACAAATCAGCGCGTAGCAATATGCCTTTTAAAGGTGCCTTGCCTACTTGTTTCGTTTCACGTTCATCTAATGGGGTCCCTTATCTTGTCATGTACGCAAGCTTACTATATAGGCAATGCTTTCAATCTTTATATTAACAATATTGTCAACCTAGTGATGCAATCTATCGAAGCCCTGCATCTAATTCACTCTTTTATTTCAGCTTCCATTAGATCAAGGAGGAGGGGAGGGAAAAGCAATGTACATAGATGCAGAGGGCACATTCAGGCCACAAAGACTCTTACAGATAGCTGATAGGTGTCATACAGCTACCTAGAGAAGAACCTCTGCTCTAGCCTTCTTGTTGTCAAATGGGTAATGGTTTTAAACCTTGCAGGTTTGGGCTGAATGGCGCTGATGTTTTGGAGAATGTGGCTTATGCTCGGGCATATAACACCGATCATCAATCAAGGCTTTTGCTCGAAGCAGCTTCAATGATGGTGGAAACAAGGTACACATTGTCGTCGTTGTCTAATGTATGGATGACACTACATAGCCACTGTTACTCAGGATCAAGAAATCTTGGCGGGCCCTGAGATTATGCGCACAATTGGCTCTTCTACTGCTGATATGAATTCCTGAGAAGTTTTATCAGGAGGGTTGATTAAAATTAAGTAATGGAACCTATTTCACATACATGTATATGAATAACATTTAGTAGCTTTGAAAATCCGTATAGCAGGGATTCCATAGAAAGTAAAAGTTCTTACAGTGTGACTTTAATAATCAAAGAACCTCTACTTTGCATCTTTTTTATTTTTATTCTTTGGTCTTGATTTGCAGTTAAATCTAATTATGTCAATGGATTGTGGTTCTATAGGTTTGCTCTTATGATAGTAGACAGTGCTACTGCTCTATACAGAACAGATTTTTCTGGAAGGGGAGAACTTTCAGCTCGGCAGATGCATCTAGGAAAGTTCCTTAGGAGCCTTCAGAAGTTAGCAGATGAGGTAGACTGCCACCTTTATCTTTATTAACATTCTGCCTTCTTTACTAGCATTCACCATTTATACCTGTTTACATAATTGAATAATTGGACGCACAATTCTTTTAGGCCACATGACTTCCTGGATTTACCCTCTCTTGTTATGCCAGCATTTGTGAATGCTATGCACATGCTCCAAATAGACTTTTCAATTAGAAATGTAAATTTTCCTGAGCATTTTGTTGGTGTAGTTCGGTGTGGCTGTTGTCATTACAAACCAAGTAGTTGCACAAGTTGATGGTTCTGCTATTTTTGCTGGACCTCAAATCAAGCCTATTGGTGGTAACATCATGGCTCATGCTTCTACAACAAGGTTGGTAATTCCCTGCAATTCTTCTCTCGAGTGTGAAGGTTTCTTACTTGAAATTCTGAACTAGTTATTGTACACTTGCCACAGGCTTGCTCTTCGGAAGGGAAGAGGGGAGGAGCGCATCTGTAAAGTAATAAGTTCTCCTTGTTTAGCTGAAGCTGAAGCACGGTTCCAGATCTCTGCTGAAGGCGTCACTGATGTCAAGGACTGATCTATTTTAGTTATCATCTCCTGGGAACTTTTTGAGGGGCTGGTTGACAGGACGGTTTTGTACTTCACATATCGGTAGAACTGCAAGAAGGAATGTCATGTCACGTCAAAGTAATTTTTTGGTTTCCAATAGGAACGTTCAAATTTTAAGAGCTTTAATGAAGACATGCAGGTCTTTTGATGTTTGCTAACCGTTCTCTTTCACTGGTCTCATGTTTTCTGTAATTGTAGTGTATTCTATTGTATCACATCAATTTCTTCAACATTTCAAGTGATATTTACATTCAATCAGAGTGCTTTTCATTGTAATGTTGAGTCTGCCTTCTTGCTCAACTTCTGTGTGGAGGAATGTGTAAAAAAAATGTTGTTTGTGGGAGAGATAGTATGTAGTTGTCAATTTGGGAAGAGAGAACGTAGCAAAATTAGCCAAGGATTGAGTTTTCATTTCCTCCATTTTCTTCGTTGGCAGTAAACGAGAACAAGGTCTAACACAATCACTTCACAGTTCATATCTACCCGAGTTTGTCATCAACATTTGCCGTAGCCAAGAAGACTTCGAAAACAAAGAAAGCCCTTCGCCTAAGAGAAAAAGGAAAGATTTCAAGAAAGAAGGCACTGGATTTTATTTATTTATTTAGTTATAAATAGCGACTCCCATGTGTGATGGCAAATATCAAAACTTGAAGAGGAAAAACACCCCAACCTGCCCCCCTTTGCTTGCGTCAATTTGGCAACATGAAAAAGATTTGGTCAAGTTTTACCCTATGTTGAATCAATTTAACCCAGGACTAAGTTTCATTAAATTGAAGTTAAATAACACATTATGAGTAAAATCAAAAAATAATTTTTTATTGAAAATGTTTAAGGAATAAAAAATTAATTATTTTATACTAAAAAAAAGATTTTTAAAATAAATATATTTTTTTACAATAACCAATCATTAATTGTTCTAGAAAATTAAGAAGTATAATTTTTAAAAACAATTTAAGAAATACAAAAATTTAATAAATAAAAAATAATTTATCAGCCAAAAGATTTTCAAGACACAAGAAAATGTTTTTCTTATTTCTTAAACATTTTCAAAAAATATTATGGGCTGAGCATTTTGAAAAACTTTTATATGAAAGTTTTAGATTTTTATTTTCTTAAATATCTTCTAGTTTTTATTTTTTAAATATTTTTATTGTATATTCGGATTTTTTTATTTCTTACACTTTCTTAAAACTTTCTTTTGATTTTTTTTGTTGCTTAAGATTTTCTAAAAACATTATATTAGCTATCCATTTATTTAGTTCAATTTAGTTAATTTCCTAAGTTTTGCAAAGATAAAATAAAAAAACATATTTTTCGGATTGATATGAACACATTAACAATTTTTGAGATTTTTTTTTTAAAGGGTGTCAATAACATGTTTGATATTAATCAATACCCTTCATGCACTTCTTCAACTACCTTTATATATAAAAATAAAAATTGTTTCTTCCACTGAAATTTAAGTTGCAAAAGAATTTAAAATAATTTATTTTCTTAAATTACAACTAGTTTTGGGGTTATAAGCACACTAAGAAAAGAATAATAGAACATGGGAGCACTTAAAAATTGAGTAGTATCAAATTTAATTATGCAATTAGAAACGAACATTGCTCTGCACCGTTCCAAACCTGACAGGTAGAGCCCAAATCAAGCCCAATCACAAATGCAAACCACCACGCCCAAAACGCCATTGGAACCGAGCCAGAGCTTTAATGGCGGTTTATTCAGTGGGCGACATTCTCTGTCCCCTTTCTTTTCCGAACAACTACACCCAACACTGCGGTGCCATTGACACATCACAGTCATGACAGAAGATCAAAGGGCGTGGTGGTTTGAGCAATTACAATTAAAAATTAATCATCAGTCTTAAGTACGTGCTTGAGCAAACACTCCATACTTGTACTCAATCAACTTGGCTGGTGAAATCAATGGGCGTGATAATGCCTCTCTCTCTCTCTCTCTATATATATATATATAACAAAGAAAATGAAGTATCAGATGTATAGACTCAGCCCAGTGCAGAATTGTCAATGCTAGCAATCTCTCCCACCTTTGCGAATGCGCTTCCTAAAATTGTTGCCTCTGCACCAACATCCTATATTGAAACCAGGGGTATTGATACATTTCTTTCTCAGGATGGCTAATTGAAGAAGGTGTTGGTTAGAGTAGTAGATTAAACACTGGTTTTCGGATACAATCATTCTTGAGGAATATCTATTGAGTATCTTTAAATCTACACTCTATAATTTGCTATATAATGCAATCAGGATCATAATTGTTCTGTTAAACTCAATTCAATTCGTCAAGTTGGTCTGAAAAACCCGTGACCCGGAATTTAATTCACACATGATTTCTGAACTTGAACTAGAAAAAACATTAAATAAATAATGTGGAGCAAGACCCTCAAATGCAGGAACAATAAAATGAAAAATAAGCAAAAATCTGCTACACTATGTTGCAAGAATTCATATTCTGTCATTTATTTCTTGTGATTACTCTCTGAGTAAACGCCCTCCGTGATTTTCTTACTTCTACACTATGTTGCAAGAATTCATATTCTGTCATTTATTTCTTGTGATTACTCTTTGAGTAAGATCAACTAGAGCCCTCCGTGATTTTCTTACTTCTTCGTCATCAGTTTCAGGTAAAGAATCAATAGCTGCTGCAGCAAGATTAGCATGCTTTGCAGCTAGCTCCCTTGTTCTCTGTATTCCACGGCTCTTCCCAAGGTACTCAAGGGCCTGAATCCATAGACAGAGCAGCTCGGATAAATTAACATTAATTTCTATAGGGAAAAAAAAACAAACAGTAGAAACGATCAGGGCATCATCATTTTACCTATGCTTTACATGAAAATCAGTTTTACAGATGGGCTGGAATCAACACTCCATGTAAAACATGAACAAAGGAGTGAAAGGAATGGGGATTAGATGGAAGCAAGTTCCGCGGTTCAAAGTAAAGAAAACATCAGAAAGCAAAGAATGGGGATTAGATGAAATGAAAGGAATGCGGAGTGAGCATATCGTGCTCTGTAGAAAAGCAGAATTCCAATAGCAAACACCTCCCAAAGGGCCAAATCATACATCTGGTACTTCACCTCTTGCGTATAGAAAACTACTGTCCATTTTTTTCAAATTTGTCATGCCAAAAGGAGTTCCAAATCATTTAAAATATTTTGAATAGGTGAAAATACTAAGCATTCTCCAACATTCCATATTGGAATGCCAAAGCTAAAGTCCACAAAAATTCATAGCCTCCACGTCAGAATCATTAAGTCTCAGCATCAATCACTGATTGACGGCAGAAATGCAAGTAATATATGCTTTTTTGTTGCTGGATGACATTAAGCATGAATGTTAGGCACGTCACAGAATTGATGCACATAAAAACCAGAAAAAAATGTAGTGTTTTGCAATTCTCTGAGGTAGCTTCAGCTTTATGGTAGATTATTATCGTCACACATCAGCATTTTTTGAGATCAGTAAATGAAGATGAACTTACTGCATCAATGTTTTCAGGCTTGTCAAAGCCCCGGTCAATAACTGAACACAACTGAGGGAACTCCTCCATGGCAAACAATATTGGAGCTGTTACAATTCCCTACAATAAAATTTCACATTGTTGAACCGGAAATTATGAAAATGAGCTCTGATGTGCAACTGAAAATGTAACAGAATCAGAAAGAATGTTGAGAGTTGTCGTCATGTCACAAATGAAATGACACTGACCAATGTAGGGACTTTAAAATGTAAAAGCAGTTCACTGAGATCAAATACTATACACTATTCTACATCATGCCAGTGAAAAAACCCCAAATCAATCCAGTGCAAGATACAACTAAGCATGCCTTTCGTGTCATAGCTAATAAAGACAGCTATGAATTTTTGAACCAAGTGACAACCAAAATTTTTGGCCACCATTATGTCATATTGTCCCAAGGACAGTGCCATAAGCCAAGAAGTTGGCAGGTGGAACATCTGGGGCCCTGATTGTGAACTTTCCAAAAGAGTCAACATTTAGCCAACTTATGATAGTTAAGACTGAATGATATCAAACAAAATGCTTCAGCTTTTACATTTTCCTGTCGTTATAGAATGAGGATTGCGATAAAAAAGAGAAATTAGTCATTTCTTGTTTGCAGTTACAAGGATAGAAGAATTACATGGCGAATGTCAGACAATGAGCCCTTTCCAAGGGAAGCAGAAGTTCCCGTGAAATCAAGAACATCATCAATCAATTGATATGCCAATCCCTGGAAAAGAAAACGGTTAGAATATAGGAAAAGGAACAACCATAGACAGAAGGGTATCAGACAGGAAAATGATAGCCAGAAACTGAAGATTTAACCAGAAATCATGAAATCCATCAATCTGTCCACACCAGCAAAAACACAACTTGGAACAAATAAAAGAGTTCCCAAAAAAAAAAAAAAAAAAAAAAGAAAAGAAAGAAAGAAATCACAAACCAGATTTTTGCCATACTCAAAAGCCAACATTGCAACTTCTGTTGTTTGCCCAGCAAGAAGGGCAATTGCCTTGCAGCTATTTGAAATCAAAGATGCAGTCTTGTAGTACGTCTTTTGCATATAATACTCCATGCTGCAATAGCAACACCTTTTAAGTCAAATAAACCGAAAAATGGAAGATCATTGAGGTGTTATTGCAAATCTTTTGCACGCCATCGCTTAGATAGGTGTAATCATATACAGACAAGGAAAAAGAAGTGGCTCATAGCCTCCCAGTCATCCAGCTGATTCACATGCATAACCTTATGCAAGTGCATCTTTTTAGACCATTTTATGCCAATTAAATAAAAGCATTCATGGTCATTAGACTACACGGGACCATTCCATTTTGTCTAACGCCATAAAGGGTGTCCAGGTTGAATAGGCCAAAACAAGAACTTCTATCTGGTGATACTATGTAGGACATTGCATAATGAGGTGCTTCAACACACAATAGGTTTCATATAGTTTGCAATTCCAGGTAGAATCCGAACCACTTATAGTGAAAGGGAGATGCATGGAGAAAGCACTAGATTATAATAAACTATCAGAAACAACTGATATTAGAAATTGAAACTACTTCGTGAAAAAAACTGATTCAAGGGGGAACAAAAAAAATCTATCAAGCTGCTGTGGCCTGCCTTACCCCTTCCATTAAAAAGTAATTGAGAGCAATAAACAGTCAGTATGTACAGGCGCTTGGATCATTGTTTTCAAAGGAAAATTACAGCCACCCATCCATGATTAGGCAAGCCAGATAAAAGTTTTCTACAGACACCCAGAAAAGTGAAAGCAAAGCAGCATACCTACAACGTTGCTCAGATGTTGAAGTCATCTGCATAGTTTCACCATTAACAAGATGCTCTACAGCTCTCGCTAGTAATGTAACAACCTACAGGCACATAACAGTGGTCAGAGAAAATATGAAGTCTCCCCGACCCCCCAATACACACACACACCAAAACAGAAATACCATTGTCCTTAACATGGCGCTTACTAATACTAACTCATCTCATTAATCATGGGAAATGGAAATGCATGGACCAATGAACTGATGTATGATAAATTTGACACCAAATAATGTTATTCAGTTAAATCTATATGCAAAAGCAGTAAAAGTAAGGGATTGGAAGACAGGCTAAAACTTGACAATCCATTATGCTACTCAACCCCAAGGCTTTTTCACCACCATTTTTTACCACTAGGAACAAGTTTGAAGAATAAAGGATTACTTTTGAGGTGCTTATGAGCCTGCGACTAAAGTTGAAAGATACCAAGCATTATAGAAAGACTCGGTATCATTGCTTAAATAGAGAAGAGATTATTGCTAAATATTAGGTTTTCATGCTTACATGAACAACATTAATGTATTCTTACTTCTGTGTTTTTCAAAGAAGCAAGGGCTACACAAGCTCGTGAAAGTAGAAAATCTCCAGCAAGTACTGCCACCTGCAATACAAATGAAATGGAGTAAATTAAAAACAAGAAGACCTTAGGCTACAGTCCTCTACAATTTTATTAGTCTAAGCAATGCATAAAAGTGACGTAGAACTCAATTTCAAAGTACAAATTGAAATGATAAAAAAAAAAAAACCTGCCCAATAATATATGGGAAAGTTTTGTGATGCTATTGTTCATTAGCAGATTCACTACCAGTAGAGTACCACCTGCATGGGGAATTACATAACTTATGATTTGATAGGGTATACTATGAAAACCAGGAAAAGTCAATGTTATCACCATAATCAGTATCTTGGAGAAGGTATCGAATATTACTAAAGACAAATATAAATACAGCCAGAGCACGCAAACAGTTCATTGTGTAAGTAAACCACTTGAGCATCCCCAAAACAAATAGCTATGGGAACTCATAAGCACAAAATTTTATAACCCTCCAAAAACATATAGCTAGAGATTTATTTGTGTTTTCCTTGATACAATTTACCTTAACAATTCAAGCAATTACTGATTCTCTATATTTACCATTAATACCCTACATTATTAAAACCAAACTTCTGCACCTAGAGTAATGTCCCATCAATATCTCTATAGTATGGGAACTCAATGCAATGCTCAATATCAACATTTTATTCCAGAATCAAATTTCACCAACAACCTGCAACCTCTTAAGTTCCTAAAATTACACAGGAAAATGGCCTCCAAGGACTCGTGAACATACAAATCTAAATGCAAAGCCCTCTAAATGAGAGAGGCAGCAATGCGATCATCACAGTGGATAGAGATCTACTATGGATGTGTTTATTATGGGGGAATGAAACTTACAAGGGTAATTTAATTTTTCACCTCCTTGTGTTTGGTACAGTTTTGGGGAGGGGTGAAATCTCAAGGAGGTTAAAAATATAGTTATAAGAAAAGGGAGGTTAAGAATATAGAAGACAGGTTAGGCTTCACCCTGATGAGGGGGGAGGTAAAAATATTCAGGGGGGTGTCGTCTTATATGCATCTTCTCTTTCTTGAATTTTGTATCCATTTTTTTCTCTTTTCCTTCCACCACACATTTGAGAAACAAATATATATTATTGAATGTTTTTATACTTGCATTCAACTTCAAATTTGATTTGACTAGCATGGGGACCACAAATACCCATGATCTTTTACAATCTTACCAAAAACCATTAACTCTTCCACATAATTTTTAACACCCTTAACACTTCACTCTTAAATGTTACATCCTTTACATTTCACCTCCAAATTTTTAACCCCATAACAAACATAACCCAAGTACCAAGCAGGGATCAAATATTTATTCACAACACCATTACATATAATGTTCCAAAATGATGTTGCCTCTCCTTGCAACAAATGTTTCTACTTTTTATATGGAGACTGAAGCCTGCCAGTGCTGGAAGGTCAGACAGAATTAACAATTTGGATAATATATTGAATTCCTCCTACAGTGCTGAACACGAACAATTGAAATTCCAAATACCACAATAATGAAACTCATAACTGCTAAGAAACCTAGATTGAGAAAGCACTGATTGAAAAGCAACTCCACATTTCAAAAGAAAATCAGGATAAAGTTCAAAAAAAAAAAACTAGAGCAGAAATTATAGAAAATTAAAATGACGAGTGGAACTTAAATAAAAAAGAAAAATATATTGCAGCACCTTATTGCCCATAACAAGATTTAATGAACCAATACCACGTCTCGTATCTGCATCATCCAATACATCATCATGCAGAAGACTTGCCACCTAACACGTGGAACAACTGCATTAGTACTGAAGCAATAACAAACATGTTTCTTTACTTGATACAAAAGCATGAATGAATTAAGTTAGAGCAAAAAGGCATTTGGCAAAAGAAAAATACTGAACTATGAGAAACTGACATGGATCATCTCGGTAATTTCAGCTATAGATTGCTGTCTTTTACGTAGTTCTGTTGTCAAAGCATCTCCTTCACTACCAGTTTCCGTTTCAAGTATACGCACATTCAAAGCTGTCGCCATCAGCAACAAAACCTACACAAAACTTAAAGAGATATATGATGTATCTGAAACATGAAAAAAACATAATTTTATTTGATAACAGTAATAACATTAAGAGTTTAGAAAACTTCAACAAGAAATAATCAAGGGCTTGTAGCTTCAGACTAAAGTTCAAATGATCTAGGCTAGGCATGATACCTTACAAAACATTTCATAAGCAATGTTGGTTGATCATGTGTTCTTCCTAAGCATTTTTTTACAAATTATTTATTCATATACTTTCAGAGTTTCAGAGACAGAAATTAGTAAAAGTAATACCATTGGATATTGGATTAAAATTGACTAGCTAATGAGCAGATTTTCCGGATGTGAGTCGAGTTTCAAGTGTACAACAAGGTGAATCAATAATAGACTTGGAGTCGCAGACCTTAATGTGAGCTTAAGTCACAAAGCCTCAAGTTTGAACTTTGAGACATTTTCCTAGTCCAAAAGCACAAGTAATAATGTCTTTGGTCATTGCTGCAATAATATTATTGCATACTTATTACTACCAAAAAGTAAAAGTATGCACAACACACTTAAATGTTTCAAACAAGCAATGAAGTATATGGACAACTTCCTTCCCGGAAAATAGCCACCAAAATCACACTCAACATAGATTAGATAAACTCATTAGACACTAGCTGAACACAATCTTGAAGCAAGCCCAAATAATGAGCACATAAGCATCATTGTAGTTACCGTGGGACGGAACCTCTTTCCTTGTACTCCCATTTTAAAAAAGTACTCGGCAGCTGAGGCAAGCTTAGGAACCTGTGAATGAAATTTGAATCCAATTTTTATCACATCATATCAAATCAGCACGATTAAAACAGAAAAGGAAAGTCATATCTATTATTGCTACCAACCATATTTGACATATGCAAAAAGACAGAATAAATACCTCAGCAATTACCATTGACCGCAATCTATTAGCGAGAAGTGATAGCTCATCAGCAACAAGTGAAAATGGGTCAAGCTGTTCCTGGAAAATAAAGTATCGAATCATAGGAGTGAGCAACGTAGCACACAAGAAAATGTGTGATGGATCAGATGAAGTATCAAGTAACAGAAAACCAAGTGTTTGACAATCAAGGCACCAATAACACGGCCTCTCATACACTGGAAGTATACCAAGGAAGTCAAGAACTATCAAGCTACCTAATTCAAAGAATTGAGTATCTCAAAACCCCATAAAACCTTTGTTTATTCAATGAATAAATAGATAAAAAGGAATGGACCTTGTGTTATATCTG
Source organism: Populus x sibirica (assembly GCA_019202695.1). NCBI lineage: Eukaryota > Viridiplantae > Streptophyta > Magnoliopsida > Malpighiales > Salicaceae > Populus > Populus x sibirica. The sequence continues at coordinate 1,660,601 of JAGMVL010001159.1, forward strand.
CCCTAATTCCCTACGCCCTAAAACCTTAAGAGATCTCTAAATTCAAAACTTGCGGTTTCAACTTTAAAGAGGAAAGGATTTAAAATCTGTAAATGAATTTGAAATACGACTATATCAAGGTACAACCTAGCTCAACTACCCACATGCTATTCCATTCCAAACAAATGGTCCACAATCAAATTTATCACTAAGCTTACAATACTGTATAGTACCTTTTTTTAATGAAACTTCTCACCAAGTCTACAACACATCATTAAAGGGTATTGGATAATAATTGAAGTGTTCTTTTTGCTTCTTTGGATACATATCACACACTAAAAGGTTCCAACAGGAGAAGGGACAAGAGGTGAACCCTAATATCCTTTAAGAATGGCAAATATCCCACAATTATGAACTCCCACATCCCCATGCCTCATTTACATGTTATAAGTGAATAAATTTTTACATACCCAAAATATATAGTGGAATATATATGTATACATGTATAAATACATTATGAAAAACAGAACATGGAGAGAAATGAAAAGAGAGTGCTACATCTAACCTCCACTAAGGAACTGCTCTGGTGATGAATCTGATGTTTGAAAACATGAAAGGAAGGTACAGTCCAAGAATAAGTTTCTCTGCAATTGAAAACCTACTAATAACCAGAAACAAAAACAAGTAGAATATAAATGGTTACAGCATATGTAAGACAACTGTAAGTCAATCAATTGTAGAAAACTTAAAAAGAGATAAAAGACTGAGCTCCTAAAACATCACGTATAAAGCTTAATGCAAACATTAAATTGTAATCCAAGTATAAGACTTTCTAATTAAAACACAGATCTAAACCTTGTTGATCCTTTAAAGAAATTGATACCAAACAAAATTATAAATAACATCCAATCTTCTCAAATCTAACCATGTATAATGAGACTAAAACCTTTTGGAAAAAAATTCTTATCACAGATGTTTACTTTTAGACTTTAAATATCCTGTTGTTATCTCTTCCCTCAACTCCAGTATATTAGCTTACTCCCGATCATTTCATTCCAAATCATAAAGCAGGCCTATGCATCACTAGCAAATGATCATTTATAAGTCCTTTGCAGTTGAATCACTCCATCACAATTTAGAAGCTTTTCAGATATTTAAGTCATTTTCCCTGTCATCTATTGAATATGATTGGGTTAGCACACCCTGATCCTCATCAAGAAAGCTCTATTTGGCACAAATTACTAGGAAAATCTTGCACTCAAAACATACCAACAATTCAAACAAAGATAAAAAAAACTTGGTATTTTAATTAAGTTCATTCCAAGCCTGAAAGGCCCTCTAAACACTGGCTTTGATTGCAGCAACAACACGTCACTGAATTAGCAGTTTATTACCCCCGGCATTGACAATGATCTAAACTAAATCTATCATTTCATTTCCTCATTTTTAAGCTCACCCAACAGCTCATTTTTGTTTCCTTTCCAATTCCACACCCCACACACTTGAAAAACCAATGAAACAAACCAAGATGAGAAGGGATAAAAGAATGAAGAGCCCCATTTGAGAATGAGCTTGCTAATGTCATAGAATATACGAAATCAATAAAGGAGATTTGTTAGTATTACCTTTCGAGTAGAAGAGTGGGAATTGTTGGAGAGCAAGAGTCCATAAGATGAGGGTCGATGAGAGACAAACCAATGGCTGCCATTTCTTGTGATCCTCAAAATCCAAGACAATGACATCTTTCTTATTGTCTGTCTTGCTGCCTATTAAAGAGAAGCAAAGCTATGAAAAACAGCTTGGTATGTTTTCTTTTTTCTTTCATAATTAAGTGTGCTAGCCAGAGGCATCTAACCCCAGTGAGCAAGGACCTAGCAAGCCAGGCCCAAGCAATGGCTAGCCCAGGCTTGCCTTTTCCTTTTTTCAAAGAAAATTATTTTTTTATTTACTCATTTAATTTACATTTTTTTTTCGAGTTAATCTTGTCTCTTCTTTTGATGATAGATCATATAAAATTATGCATGACATTTCAGCCATTTGACTAAAGCATGTCATATAACTTATGAAAAAGAATGGAAAAAAAATGATTAATGTTGCAACCTAAAATTATGGAGAGGACATGGGAAAAATTAACACTGGCAAGGAACAAAAACAAAAGTAAAAGCTCAGTAGGTTCAACTTCACAATTTACTGTAACAGTTTGATCAAAGAGTGCAAACTCTTATTGTTTGATCACTTTATAGTAACACAAAAGAAAAATACATATCAATGATCAAGCTTTTATGCACAAATGTTGTTTCTCTAAAATAAAAAAAAATACATTTATCATCGAACCGTTGGTGAGTCCAGTCAGTTACACAGACGATAATAGACCTCTCTCCTTATAGTTTCGTAAACTGAATTGAGAAACATGGCAAACAAGCAAGTCCTCCAAATCTCCACAAATCAATTGCCATCTCTAAAGGACACAACTTCACTTCTACTTCTTCTTCCAATCTTTTGCACTTAAATCATTGGAACTTGTGTTACTAATCTCACTAACTCACTCTCTCATATCTACAACTCGGTCTTTGACTTGATTCACATTCCTATGCTAGTTAGCAGCTGATATCTGTTCTTTTATTTGACAATTGCTGCTTCATTTTTGTTATAAATAGAATGTGCCTTTAACGGAACAACAACAAGCAGAAATTGTGTCATCTCTCATGACCTAACCCTAACAAATGGTGAGATTTCTATTTATTTTTCTTTTTTAGTTTTAGAAATGTAAGTTTTGTGGTTTTTTAGGTGCAAGATCATGCTTCTGTGAAGGAGAATGGTGGCTTGACAATTTCTACAAAGGACAGCAGTTTTGGTGAATCTCAAGGCATTGATGCAGTTTTAGTCAATACAAATCAAGTAAATCATGCGCACTTTTGTTTATATTCGCGTGATAGGTGACTTTGATTAATGGTATAAGTCAATGCTTATAGTGCAGCTTGATAATGATTTGAAATTTATATGATGCAGTTTTATAAATGGCTTCCTGATCCTAAATCGGCAACAAAATCACAGGTTAGTTGTCATGGTGATTATTCTTCTGCAAATGTGTTCTGTCGTGAATATTATTATCATTATTATTCATTTCTTAGGTATTTATATTTTTAATAAATTCATAATTCTTTGGAATTATTATTTTTATTTAAGATTATCTGAATGCAGGCGGATGAAACTCTTGACTTCTTTAGTGAGCTGCAGCTGCAGCACCAAGCGTTTCTACAAAGACTAATACTCGTCATATAAAATATTACTAAAAAACATATTTAATTTTATTTCCTCAACAATAAAAAAAAAGGCCTCTTTCAACTATTAAAAAAAAAAACAATAGCAAAAAATGAGCTTTTCCAATAAAAACGAAAAAAATATCAAAATCCAATAATGGCAGAAAGTACAAGCAATAGAAATTGAGAATCTCCATTTCAATCGATTTTTTGCAACCAAAAAGATCAATTGAAATACCTGATCGTCAATGAATCGTAGAGTAAAGCTAAAAAACGTTGCAAAATCAAAGCTTAGAAAAAGAACTCACCGGTGATTTGAAAGCCGTAGAATTCTCCGGCGATTTTTGTCACTGTTGTATTCCTCTCCGTCTTCCTTGATTTATCTTGCAGAGAAGATGGAAAAGTCAATAGAGGAGCAGTAGGGGAATTGAAGAGGAGAAATAAAAGAAAAGATGGCCCATATGGTTTGGGCCCCTTTTTTGGCGATTAAAGGGGTTTAACTATAATGGGCCGTCTTTCCTGGTCCATTAGGCCCGCTCTATCCTTATACTATAATGTTAATGCTGAGTCTGTTTGTTTACGCATGCCTCGTCCCGTAGGTTTCTACTCCAGTGCAAACTGCATAGCAGAAAGAGAGGCTTCGTACTTTAGTTTAGGCACTTAATTTGTGGGTACACACTATCCGTAGGCCCGAATATTTTTTTTATTGGATAAAAAAAGAAACCAGGACAATACAAGCGTGTTTTTATTATTGAATATTCATAAAAAAAATTGTTTTGATTTTGCATAATAGGTATATAATGATTGAAAAATAAATTGTCACCATTTCCATTAAAAACTATAACAATATCTAAGAAATATGCCAAAATTAAATAATAATTTAAATATCAAGTTGTAGTGCATTTCAATCAAATAAAAAAAAAAACTATGGAAAGAGGTCATGTGCTGCATGTCAAGCCCAACAAAGAGAAGACCTTAAACCCCCTGGTCTACAAGACCAAGACCAAGACCAAGCCCATGTGATTAGCATTCTTGTTTTTTAAGTTTAAGAGAGGACGATATGTTATTTGTTTTTTTTTTTTCAACAAGATGAAAGCTTAAAACACCTCAATGACATTTATATATTGTCAAAACACTTATCGACAACAAAATTGATATTTTTTGTTATAAAATTTGACCAACAAACCTCTCTCTTTCTCCTCCCATATTTCCACCAATTTTCTTTTTCTTTTTAAACTCCAAAGACTGAAATGTAAAACAAATAAAGTTTAGGATTTAAAAGTTAAACTCTCGTGACACAAGAACCAATAAGGAAAAAACTAAAAACTTTAGGGAAAAAGTGCACCTTTTCATGAATAGTAAAAACATTTAGGGATGTTTCTTTGTTTCTATGTTAAATTTGGTCCATGTTATTTCAATTTTTTAACTCATGAAATTAAATCATATTTTGTAAAAACCAAGCATCAATACAAAGCCCGGTATTTGTTGAGAAATTGTGTAATTAACATGATCTAAACAAATCATATGTGAGTGACAAATTAATCTTAAAGAACTTTTGATTTTCTTACTCAAAGAACCCTTGGTTTTTCTAGATTTAATTCTTGATTTGTAGTGGCTAATCAAAAGTTGATAATAGTGAGAATTAATTCTTATTAATTATTCAACCTTTAAACTTTCAAAATTCATTACAAAATAGGGGTGAATGAAGAATATCTAACTTAATTTTTTCAGTTTTTTTCACTCTTTCTCACCTCATTTTTGTTTGTTATATTTAAGTAAGTCGAGAGGCAAATTGATACTTTAAAGGATAATGAATATTATTAAAAACAAAGGTGGCTAACGCGACATGTTAGAGCATGGGTTAGCCCATGCTTTTTGAGAGGCGCGTGAAGTGTCGCCCAGTGGCAGACGCAGGCTTCTAGGGCGGTGTTTTAGTTATCTTGGTAGCGCCTCCATCCCAATGCGGCGCGTATGGCTAACAGACTTCTGATTTGACTTTCCCAATCTTTTTTCCCATTTTTCTCTCTTTCATACCTAGTTTTTGTATATGACCCTTTAAATTTTTAAAACAACCATTCAATTTGGTTTTTCTTCGGATTTGATCATTGTTTTTTTTATTTGTCATATCCGAAATTATTTAAAAAATTAGAATTTTGTTTCAATTTCATCCTCCTTTATGTTTTTCACATGTTAGATTTGATTCTTATTTTTTATTGCTATTTATTTTGAATCATTTTCTGAATTATATATTTTTTTTATTTCATCCCTTAACATTTAATTTAGTTTTATTTTTATATCAAATTAGATCCTTATTTTTTTTTATTGTTGTTCGTATTACTTTGAAAAAAAATAGATTTTTTTTTCGGTTTTATACTTCAACATTAAACTGGTTAAGAAATGATCTTTTTAGTTAAACCCGAGTTTGGGATTTTTCGGGTTGCGAGTTTGGGAGATTAACTTAGGTTTAAGAGATTCATATGAGGTTGCTTTGCTATTTTTTCTCTTTTTTTAAGCTCATGTTTTTTTTAGTTCAATCCTTCAACATTGAGCTCTATTATTATTTTTATTTGATTTTTATAGGATTCTTAATCAATTTTGAAAATGACATGAGTTATCTTCAAATCTTTTTTATTGTTCTTTTTTTTTTGATAAATTTAGCTTTTTTTGAAATAATTTTTGTTTTTAAATTAAATTAAATTAATTGATTAAATATAAGCATGAAATTCTCACTTCATGATATTTTATTTGATTTGCTTTTCATTTTGTTCCTCTAACGGTGTGTGCGGTTTTCTTGTGTTATTATGCAGCCTTTTGCTATGGTGTTAAAACCATCTTGATGAGTTTTTTTGGTGGTAGGTTGGTGTTAACGATATACTGAGTATGTATCTCTAACAATTTTTTTTTCTCCTCTGGAGTATGACATTGTGAGCTCGTTTTTTATTGTTAATTATTGTTAAATTTTTTCCCTTTATTTATTATCAATGTTTTTTTAATTATATTATTAAATTAATTAAATTTACTAGACTAGTAGGTGAATGTGTCTTGGGTTCCTTCTACTTGTTTAAAAACACTGTATCACCTTAATTTTTTTTTTCAAGAAAAATTTAACTTGGCGAACAATATATCAAACAAACTAATCTAGTTTGAGCTATACTTCGATATCAGCTAGATTATTATTATTATTATTATTATTATTTGCAACAACTCCCATGTAAACGAAGATTACCAAATAGGCAAATATATGGCGAAATTAATTCCCCCCCTTTACAAAATAAAAATAAAATAAAAAGAGACCATCCAGGCAACCGGGACCCAGACAAGCCCAGATTTAAGTGAAGACCAAGTTCTATAATCTATATTTATCCATTCAAATCAAGACATGATCCATAGTTTTAACCATCTATGTGTTTTCCTCAAGTTTTTTACCCCAACATAATGATTCATCATTACCATGACTGGAACGAGAGTCTAGTTGAATTACGAGATCATCTCCAAATCCAAGACAAAATGAGAAAAAAGAGGAAATCCAACCCAACACAAAAAAAAAAAAAAAAAAAATTAAACAAAAGCAAATTTCATTTTACACCCTTGAAGGAATCTTTTCTTCCCAGGACAAATAAGCAAAAGCAACACTACATGCAAGTGAAAAAAAAAAAAGTTGAGCATAAATTTGTAATGATGATTATATTATTATTCCTTTAGGAGCAGTAATATACATCTTTTAGAAAACGTTAACATGGGTATTTGCTTGTTGGTTCTTTTAATATCCGAGAATCTTGTGGGCAAAAAGTCATACACTCACATTTATTTTTGTTTTTCTTGATGATTTTGAAAAGTTATCCAATCAAATGTGAAACGAAATAAACACACCCCCATTTATTTATTTCTTTTTAGACATTTTTCTTTTGTGAGTTTTGGTTTTTGACTTGATTTGGTTTAGGAAAACAGTAGTTTATAAACTGACACTTTGTTTTTTTGAAAAAAAGAAAGAAAATGGTGATTTTGTTTGAATTTTAATGAAAGCATTGATTTAATGATTTCCTATTCTGATTTACTTATTGGGATTTATTTTTTATTTTTATTTTTATTTTGTTGTTTCGGTATGTGAGGCAGTCAAAGAGAAGATTTTTATTAGAGATAGGGAAAAAAAGATGTCCTTTCAGGTTTTCGGGAGAGATTATTTCTTTAATATTACTATCTAGGGTTTCTTAACTTTACTCTCTCTTTGGTTTATGTTGTTTTCGATTCTCTTCCACTGCTGGGTTTTTTTACTCTTCTAATTCCTCAATTTTGTTCATTTGGGTTGCTTGATTTCTTGTTTTTCTCATCCGAGTCATTGCGTTTTCTTCAATTTGGAGTGTTTTTAGGTCTGGTCTTGAGCGCTTCGCACCAAAGTTTGGCTTTTGGTGATTTGTGTTAAGGTGGGATCCTTAGATTTTTAGCAAAATTTAGGTTTTTGTTATTTGATTTGATTGTGTAGAAGTTTTCTAGGTTAAAGGAAGCATTGGTGTAATTGCTCCTGCTACTGGGGAAAGTGAGTTAGTTGTCAATTTTTTCAAACATATATTGAGGGATCTTGGCATGTATGCATGATGTTTCATGCTCAAGGTCCTTTAAGGAATCATTGTACTCTCCTTGCTGTTCTTTGTGGTAAAAGTGGTGGTAATAAGCAGAAGCAACCTCTCTCTGATGATAAACCTAGATTTCCTTTTCCGGAACTTGCTTCAGCTGGGCGGCTGGAGGCATGTTTTTGAATTTTTTTGGCTATAAATTTGAATTCCTGGTTTTAATGGGTTTTCTGAGTTTTAGTTTAAATTGATGTTTGTTACGTTTATGTTTGAGTGCAGGTTCAGGTACTGACTAATCCGAGCACTGATGAGTTCCAGCGTGTGCTTCATTCATTGGAGCCCAGTATCGTGTATTTTCAAGGTGAGCAGATTGAAGATAGTGAAGAAATTGGACCTTTAAGATGGGGAGATATTGACTTGTCCACCCCAGAATCCTTATGTGGACTATTTGGTTCCACATTGCCTCCCACGGTGAGTGATGGTCCTCAAGATTGAATAATACTCGTTGCTCCTTGTTTATCATTTCAGTGACATGGAACTCATTGTTTGTCTTAAATTCTTGTCAGATTATTCTTGTGCAGTTTGCAACGCTAATCATAGCATTTCACTGAATCTACCTTCAAATGTTTGTACAGGTTTATTTAGAGATCCCCAATGGTGAAAAGTTGGCAGAGGCACTTCACTCCAAGGTTATATTAATCCTTAATAGTTCTGTAATTTTTTAAGTTGATTTTATTTTTAGGTTGGGGAAAGAGGTACGATGATTATGATTATTGATGGAGTTACTGGTTAAGCTAATCATAAATGTTTAAAGAGATGGTGCATGCAAGTTGGAGACCTGTATATATATATATATATATATATATATATATATATATATATATGCATGCTTTATCTAACTTCTTCTCATGAATCATTGTCGAACCGGTGTTTTCATGTGGCAGGGAGTTCCATATGTTATATATTGGAAAAGCATGTTTTCATGTTATGCTGTTTCTCACTTTCGTCAAGCATTGTTGTCAGTGGTTCAAAGGTACGATTTTCTACTTTTACATCAAGATTAACAATTTGCAGTAACCTTTTCTATTATGTGTGGTTCTATTAGTTCCATCTTAACCTCCTTGTTTTGATAGTTCTATATGATAAGCAGTCTAGTAGTTATTGTTCATGGATCCATGTTTTGAATCAATGACTAAATTTGTAACTGTGGAAGTATTTGTTTGGGTGCGGATTATTTTCCTGTGATGAGATTGTGGACCAGATGTTGAGCTTTACATATAGATAATTTGTTGGGCTGAATTATTTTTCTTTGGCAGCGTAGCGCAACATGCTCTTTTTTTTTTGTGAAATTAAATAAATAAATGGATGTCATATCCTCTGTTGTGCTCTCTTGTGCATTGCAGTTCTTGCAGCCATACATGTGATGCTTTCCAACTCGCTTATGCATCTTTTAGGCTCTACTGTGGACGAAACAACAATACCCTAGCTTCCAATGGCCAGAAAGTTGGTGGTAAACCTGGACCACAGTTACTCGGTGATCCACCAAAGTTTGATATTACTCTGCCCGAGGCAGATGATCAGGGTGAAGAAAGCTCTTCTGAGGCTCTTCCTGCTATAAAAATATATGATGATGATGTGACCATGAGGTTTCTTGTTTGTGGACTTTCATGCACATTGGTATGTCTGACTGACATAATTCTGAATATATTTTCGATTGTTGCTTGGTTGAATATATTAATGGTAGCATTCAATGGGCATGGATTGATTACAATCTTTACTCTCTTCAGGATGCATGTTTGTTGGAATCATTGGAGGATGGGCTTAATGCTCTCTTGAACATCGAAGTGAGTTCATTGCCAGCTTTACCACTTATTTCTGGAGTTCCTCAACTCCTAATCATTAAGCATCCCTTGGGTAAATTTTGTGAAATCATGAAGATGGCAAGGATATTATCTTTGATATCACTACTTCCATTTTTATTTTGCCCTCCATAAGCTCACCTTTTAGTCCTCAGCTGAACAATCCTTGGCATTCATGGAATTTTCATGTTTAAATATATGAGGCGCAATAGATCCAATACTTCTTCACTCAGTCCACATATAATTGAAAAGTCAACGTCACTAAATTAGAAGTGCTAAATGTTTTAGGCTTTAGCCAGTATGTTTATGTCTCCTGCACTAGGGATGAGATAAAAAAAATATTCTTGACAGAAGAGTACAAGTACGTTGGTTGGGTAGCCATTCTATTGTTGAGTAAGAAATTGTAACAAGGTTTGTTGTAATTTATGTTCCAGCAATTGTCATAATGAAAATATGCTTTTATGTGTTCTAATTATACTTAGCTGTGTTTGGTAATGTGTTTGCATTTCGTTTGAAAGTGCCTCTTAAAGTATGATTGGTCTGAAAAAGCATCAAATTTGATGCCTTTTCAGTTGCTTTTGAATGGTTTTAATATGCCGATGTCAAAAACATTAACAAGTACCTATTTAAGTATCAAATTAATGCCTTTCCAGTCTAAACACACTTTTGCAGAAGCACCTGCATCGCATTACCAAATGCATACTTAAATGCTATCACCACTTCACATTTCTTCATTTGAATTCTATCATCTTTTTTTTATTCAGCAGATTGTTATTTATTTATTATTTTGCAATGGTTTGCATGCAGATTCGTGGGAGTAAACTTCATAACCGGACAAGGTACTTAATGAATCTGAGCCCCGTTTCTTGCTTCCTGCTCCTTTATTTATAGTGCTGCAGACACATTTTGTTTATGTACATACATAAATGTGTGGACGTGCACACGCACAGTTTAAAGCTTAGTGCAACTTTAGTTGTGCCTTCTTCGAAATAGTTATTATGATCATCATAATTAAATGCCTTTTGGTCTCACTGCTTTCTGTTTTTATTAGCTCACAAATCTCACCATTATTTGCAGTGCTCCTCCACCTCCTCTTCAGGCAGGGACATTTTCTCGTGGTGTGGTGACAATGCGATGTGATTTATCAACCTGCAGTTCCGCTCACATATCACTTTTAGTGTCTGGCAGTGCACAAACTTGTTTTAATGATCAGGCAAGGATAAAATTTCTCTGCAAGGGTTGATTTTGTGCTTGCTTGCTTGCCACTTTTTTCTTACATGCATCTGACAATTTCTGGTCCTTTCTTTTTGGTTGGGGGGGGGGGGTGTTGTCTCAGCTTTTGGAGAATCATATTAAAAATGAGCTTATTGAGAACAGTCAGCTAGTCCATGCATTGACTAGCTTTGAGGAAAGCAAATCACCTTCATCTGAGCCACGAAAGTCTGCTTCCATAGCCTGTGGGGCAAGTGTTTTTGAAGTTTCCATGAAGGTTCCTACATGGGCATCACAGGTAATGTTGTCTCACATCCTTCCTATTTATTCATATCCTAAAAAAAAAAAAAAAAAAAAAAAAAGAAGTCAAATTTCTTTTGTAGATATTTCAATTGATGGATGGGGGGAAGAAGTTGCATTAATTCATGGATGAGTGCTTGTAAGATAACCGATTATATATATGTATGTATGTGTTATCTCCTCTTTCTTCTCTAGTAGCTGTTTGGAGTAAAGATTAGAAATAAAGTTGTCATATAGTTTTGTAACAATAAGCTGTTGGTTAGATTAACTAATGTATATTTAAATGAAAGTCTAATGATTATAATTTGTTATACAAATTTTTGTAGAAGTCTTTGTCTTAGATACACTTAATAAATATGGAAGTAGTACCCCACGCCCATTCTATATTTTCTTCTTGGTTGATAATAGTAGGCCCAAATCAACCAATGTGAGTTCTCATAGCCATGTCTTGTGGAATGCCATCACAGGTTTTGCGGCAGCTGGCCCCAGATGTATCCTACCGCAGCTTAGTAATGCTAGGAATTGCCAGCATTCAAGGACTATCAGTTGCTTCTTTTGAAAAAGATGATGCTGATCGCCTCCTTTTCTTCTGTTCAGAGCAGGGCAAAGAGTCCCATTCACTCAACTCTTTTCTCACTAGGCCTCCTACCTGGTTGATTCCTCCTGCACCTTGTCGAAAAAGATCCGAGCCAACCCGAGAAACTAAACCCTTAACTTCTGGTCGTGGAGGTGAAAATGGAGGAAATGTTAAACACAAGTTTCATGTTGCTGCAATGAGACCAATTCCCCACACTCATCGTCATAAAATGCTACCATTTTCTGGATTTTTTGATGCTGAAAGATATGATGGAGAACAAGCAAAGCCTAGCTTGCCACCTCCGCCACCAAAGCATAGTGTTGTCGGACCTGCTCCTGTCACACATCGAAAATCATTGTCAAGTTCTTATCAGGCGCAGCAGATTATTTCTCTAAATCCACTGCCCTTGAAGAAACATGGATGTGGTAGATCTCCAATACAAGTTTGCTCTGAGGTAGAATTCATTTTTTTAATTCACGAATTGTGTTCTTTCTTTTCATGTACAATGCTTCTATGCATTTATATTCTTAGGAATGGTTAAATTTTTATTTTCAGTTGTGGGTTGAGGGTTACTTATCTAGTCCTATGTTTCTTGAGTTTTATAACTTAGCCATCTATGAAAGTTTTGATGTGTAATAAGTTTGAGGTTATTTGTTTCTGAGTTTTATGCCTCAAGACATGTATGAGTCCTGGGGATTTCAATGGGTGGTTAGTTCAAGTACTGTCTTACCCTGTTTTGTAATTTCTCTACTTTTCTTTTTCTTCCTTTTTCAAAAAATAAAAATAAAAATACTTCTATGATGTTTGGTGACTATGGGATTTGAGGTCTTGTTTGAAGTATATGATTACTTAGCTAGGTTTTTTAGATTCAACATTTGGGTATATGGAACCAAACAGGCACCTGACCATCATTCTGTGCTATTACATTTACACCATAGCCATTCCGATAATCTCATGCAATCATGTAATACGACCACAATTGATGCTAACGTGTTTATCCCCTTGAATCCAAGAGTTGGATATTGTATAACCCTGTTATATTAAATGGTTTATATACAAAATTTTGATATTATCAGGTTTTTTTTTATATATATTTTTCCCCAATGGTTTATTTTCTGGCAGGAGGAATTCTTGAGGGATGTAATGCAGTTTTTGATTCTTCGTGGTCATTCTCGTCTTGTTCCTCAAGGTGGACTGGCAGAGTTTCCTGATGCCATTCTCAATGCAAAACGCCTTGACCTTTTTAACTTGTATAGAGAGGTGAGTTTTTTTAATATGCTTAGTATGATTCAAATCTTCAAAGGTTTTAGCACTGAAAACTGAGAAATATTGGGTACTCAGGTGGTTTCAAGAGGAGGTTTTCATGTTGGGAATGGCATCAACTGGAAAGGACAAGTATTCTCAAAGATGCGCAATCATACTTTGACTAATAGAATGACTGTAAGTTACGAACCTCTAATTCTTCTTATTTTTGTTTGTGGTTTTTGAGATGTCCTATGGTGGCTGAGAGCTTTACAGTTGGTCACAATATTGGAGAGCTGGACCTGAATTGCATATACCGACTATGCTAACTTTCTTACAGCCAAGGAGTGCAGAATCACATTCTTTTCCGGTTGAAATTTGGAACCTTTGGGATGCATAAAATATGATCCATCTCAAATATATGGTGCCTTTTGCTGTTATTTGCAGTAGATTTTAACATAATTTAACTGCTCATTCAATGTTTTCTGTCTGATGTTTCAAGTTTTTGTTACATTTTCTTGCTCTTTTGGCTAAACTTCTTGATTTTGTTCTGGCAACATGCTTTGTTGCTTCCCCCAGCCTTCTTACCACTGTCTTATAATTTATTTTCCTTAATAACTAAAATAACTTAAAATAGTACTAAACAATCAGTATTAGTGAGTTCGACTGGTATGGTTCTTTTCTCTTTTCTTAAATAAAAGTATTTCATTCACAATAAATAAATAAAAGTGTTTCTGATCTCATCTATTGACCCACATTTTCCGCACTGCAGGTTTTTTATTCAGCTCTGTTTTAAAATTTTCTGGATATTCTTGTCTGATATATTCTTATCAGCTCCCTTTTCATTATCATCTACTTTTCCATCAGTTGTAAAAGGTTGCCTTGATCAATTTTTTTCTCCTAGACTTGTGCTCCAATAAATTGAAATCATCTTAATGAATGATTTCATCATAACTGGTATACTAGTTAGAATAGTAATTTGAGTTAGATGACTAGCGAGTAAACAAGCTGAGTTTATGAAATGGAGGGTCAACAATGCTGTGCCATGCAGACCGCATTATTTTTGGTATCTGCTGAGTCAGCTTTTATTATAAAATCTCTTCATGTTTATAATTTTTAGGGGTAAAAATAACATATACATGCTTCACATCATGTTATTTTGTGGATGGCCAAATCAGAATGTCTATAATACTGATGGGAGCGGGCTTTTGCCGCATAATTTCTAGCAAATAATAGACTTCAGCTGAAAGTTTCTCTGGTGGATCCATAAATTTATTCTGTGCATGGCGATTTCTTCTTGCTTTCCATGGATCATGACTCCTGCTTGGCAAGATATTGAACTGCTTATTGTGTGTACAAGTTTGGAGTAACTCACTGTTTTTGCTCCACGCTTATTAGGGTGTTGGCAATACACTAAAAAGGCACTATGAAACTTACCTTTTGGAATATGAATTGGCCCATGACGATGTAGATGGAGAATGCTGCCTGTTGTGTCACAGGTCTCTCTCTCTCTCTCTCTCCCCGCCTATCCTTCTCCCTCTCCCTTTTTGTTTGTGTGCGCACTAGAAAATACACTGTACTGACACTTGGGTTATCATATTCACAGTAGCGCAGCTGGTGATTGGGTTAACTGTGGAATATGTGGCGAGTGGGCTCACTTTGGCTGTGACAGGAGGCAGGGACTTGGTGCCTTTAAGGTGTTGTGCTTTTGATCAACCTTCTTTAATGATTAGGCATCTCTAAAGATAAAACACTTGTTTCAAATCTTTTACTTCAAGCAGATAAAAAATGGTTGCTTGAAACTAAGGCTATGATTGATCTTTTCTTTTAGTTAGTACTTTTAAGTTACTATTGGTCCATTGTGACTTAGGTTGTGCTGAACTAAGTCTTGTTGTAGAGTGCAAGGGATAACTAACGTTATATATGGATATATCTTTACCTGTTGAGCATAGGTCATCAGTCGAGAACAAACCGGTGGTGTAAAAAAAATAAAAAACCCAGTTTTCTTCCTTTAGATTGGTCAAATAGTTGTGAGGATTTGCTACTTCTGACCTCAATCTCATGTTACGTTGTCAACTCTCTTTTTTTTGTCTGCATGAACTGCAAATTGTCAAGGCATGAGTGGGATCTTATTCGTTGCTTGAATTTTTTCTGGTGAATGACAGGACTATGCTAAAACAGACGGGCTGGAGTATATTTGCCCCAACTGCAGCATTGCAAATTTCAAGAAAAAATCACAGAAAACTACAAATGGATATTAGCAAGCTGGTCTCAAGTGGTCCATTTCCTTTCTTCCCCAACACAAATGCATAAGATAAAGAGTAGTAGGAATGTAATTATTGTATCGTATCTCGCTTCATATAGATTAAGCAATTAAGAAGCCCCTCACCCGTCACGTGCTGTGGAAAGCCAATTTCAACAGAGTAATTGTAGAATATACTATATTTCATGAAATCTAATTTAATCAGGTAGTTTTGTCAAGTATTTAACAGAATGTACGAAAATAGGTGAGATAGAGATCTTCTCTTTGGGTCGTTCTTTCCCAGCAATGGTTTAATCCTCTTTATGCAATTCATTTGTGATTGTGTTCCCCCAGCTATCAACCTGCGGAGTCTTGAGTGCTCGGCATGTTTTGGAATTCTGATCAACGCTTGAATGATGGATCAGCAGACAGCTAGAATAGCTGTTTGGTTTCTTAGACCTTTCTTGGGCACGGGGCTTTGATATTGTAGTGAATGTTCTTGGTTTTTTTTAGCTGCTACTCATTCAATGACTAGCATGATTAGGTCTCAAATCACTAGTGTGATCCGAGTAATTAACCTGTTACATCCCCTGCTAATTGGATTTCGTAGAATCTTCTTCTTTTTGGTCAAGCCATGCAAGTTCAGGGACCGAAGAAACTCATGAATATGATAAGCTGATTCTCGAGTCTTGACAGGTCTGGTGGGGGATGTAGTCACTCCTGTATCCTAGACATGGCACTTGCACATAGAATATTTGAATTACGCATAGATGGTAACTCTCAGAATCACTCTTCAGATCTTAACCTGGTCCATATATATGGTCAGCAAGTTGAAACAAATTACTTAATCAAAGTAAATCTGCATGTTCTAAATATTCTCGACGGATAAAAACAGTATTGGCCTATATGCATGCTTGTATATGTACATTCTCATAAAAACGTACAGTCGATCTTCAAACAAGAAAAGACGATGAAAGAGAAACAAGTTCTAAAAGTTTAAAAGTTTAAGTAGCTCTAGATTCCAAGATTATCTGCCTCAGCTTGAAAAATGAAACCCCATCTAAAATAATGAAATTACATCTTTACTTTCCGTGCTCTAGAAATGCATCAAGTGTTCTTCAGCACTTCTTGCTTGACAACCTCATTGCAGCCGTTGACAATCATGCCTTTGCTGCTAAGTGTACCGGTTGCAATATTGTTATCATTGGACATTGGATGGGTGTCAATGCCAGTTATGCTGCTGCTGCTGCTGCTAACAAGACCATTGGTGTAGCCATTGTTCTTCCTCTCCTCAGAAGTTGTACCTGATAACGATGCCTTAACACTGGATATGGCAGCAGCAAGAGCAATGGGCATGAGGCAGAGACCTTTGCTTTGAAGATATTGCATGGCCATGGTCACATCGGATTCCAGTAGCTTAAGTACTTCTTGCTCAAAGGCAATCTGATCAGCAGATGGAGAAATATCAATTCCTAGACCAGCTGATGGCGAGAGCGACAAACTATTATGACCCTGAAGAAGACAAACGACAAACCGTCAGAATCCTTATAAAATAATGCATCAACATGTTCCCTAAAATGATCAAATTCATCCTCATTATAGAAGATATTATTGTTCAAATATTGAGGTGTCAGCTATGATATCCCTTGTTACAATCCCCCCCCTGGTGATAAACACAGATTACTAAAGAATATTCCATGAACTGATAACCTATCATAATCCTATGATTACACAATGCAGGGCCAGAACATATTCAATGATGTCGTTAATAACACCGGTCAATGCCCTCGAGTAGAAACCTACTAGAGAATCATGTAAAAGAGATACTTTAAGAATCATAATCTTAGATGTCTTCCTCACATTCTGTCTCCATCCATTGTAGTGACTTCAACTTGGTAAGAATTAGGTGGTTCGATGATTTTTTCAGCTAGGCTGACTATTTTCATGCTCATGTCCATGGACACAGGGACACCGATAGCTAATTTCAAAATCATAAATAGAAGAGAACATGTAAGTTGCATGTTTATCATAAAAGTCGAAGGGCATAGAACCTCAGGTTGGCCATCTGTGAGGAGAGGAATGACTGCTCCAGCTGCCCCTAACCTGCTCATGCTTAGCACCTGGATATTCATGCAACAATGAGAAATAGCACTTCAATCAGTAATTGGTATAATGGCTTATCCAGAGTTTCTCACTTCCTCTAATTTCATGACAACTGTTGACCAATACAAAGAAAATGGAAATTACTGACCAATACAACAAAAAATGAAGGCAACTTGATATGGTGAAACAAGTAATATTTGAAAACAGAAAATCAAATTCAAACAAGTCTGATTAGAAGTGTTTCTACAGGATATTTGCAACAACTAGACATTATCATACCTTGACTTGGAGCTGAAGAAATTTGACATACTCTATGATCTCATCAAGCATAGATGCCTTGTCAACCTACAAATCATAAATGAATTCAGTCCATTGTTAGAGCTGGCCTGCAATTCACTATTGCACAATTAGCTGGTATGAAAGTTATGTGTGTTTGTGAGTGTGGGACTAGAAAGTAATGTAAAGGTGAAGTCCAGGTCAGTTACTTTCGCCTTCCCATCTCCATTAATGACAGGCAGAACTACTAAAAACTACAAATTTCTTGTGAAAAAAAACCACTTCAGTTCGTGGGAAAAGCATGTCATATTGTCTCAACTAAGAAAAGGCTCCATGGTCGGGATGTTAAATCTGATGTCAAGTATTAATAACAAGTGCAAGCACAACTGTGATCCTAGGGGTGCTAGTTGCAGGCACAATTGACTCTACATCATTTGAAAAGGCAAGTTGTACTCCCATTTCCTTTCAGGCAGAATTAATTAGAAAACCATCTACTATAACTGTGCTAACAGAGGTGCTTCATTTACCAGTACCAGACTGATTTGAAGCTGACTCTTCAGAAAAGGCGACTATCTAAAGTTTCAATTCGAGAACATGATGTTAATTGAGCTTGTTAGAGCTGCATTTACTGGCTGCATCTATCAAATTCTTTTTTCCAACTTTATCTTTTTATGCATACAAATATATACGTGAATCATAAACATCTACCCATATAATTTGTTGTTAAAAGCACCTGGTTATGTACTAATTAAAAAACTAACACAAACCATTTGTCACAGTATATTTAATGACAATAGCAGAACCAAAAGAAGCTGACCTTATTGGAATTAGGTACAAGTTCTTGCAGATTCTTCATCCTTTCAGCAATTTTTTCTCTTCGAAGCTGCAGTTAGACATTTTAGAAAAACTAAGGAATAATTATGTTCACAAAACTTCCTGAAAAATTCAAAATCTTTTAGCACCATCAACTTGAAAGTCTACTCATGAAGAAATTTAGCTTGCAATAGTTATATGATAATTATAACTAACCCTTTCAGCTATACTATGTGGGTCAGTGGCATGGCCACGTCGTGCTCTTACACGAGGTTTTCCAGTTCCATTGCAGCCTTCTACTGGAGCAGCTGATGTAGTCTGCAATTCAAAATCCAGGTGGTTTGTACACATAACACTCAATATGTTACTTCAGTCATTTCTGGCAGTTGATGAGAGCTCTCTGACCAATCATATAAATTGAGAAGTGCAAAAATCTTGAATAAACACGAAAGAAATCTGAAACTATGGCAAGAACCTGAGGCATAGATGATAATTGATTCATTGACATGTTTACATTGGGCTCAGCTATGCCAGATGAGAAAGGACAACTTTGCAAATCTTCTTTCCCCTACAATTACGAGTAAGAACAATCAATCAAAAGGAACCTTTTGACTTATACAGAACAATCAACTAGTAAATCCCCCTAAACTCAAAGAATCAATTTAAATGAGGTTGCAACTAGACAAGGAGAGTCCACCATCTTTTGCAGCCAATTTTTTATAATTCTATAATCTGAAATGTAATCAGCAATGATCAAGATAGTTATACCTCTGTAGTAGGTGATGCAGATAACTTATCAAATCGGAGAATTTCATCCATGCCCATGTATCCCTTCCCCATAATATGCATATCATCATCCAAGTTCCCTCCTCGAAGACCAGATCCCTCTATTCTGTCTTGTCCCATCAAAGGAGGGAGAGAAGAAACACCCTCATAAGATTGTGAAGGCCACAATTGTGGGATGGATGATAAGTTTTGCAGATTTTTTAAGGATCTCAGGTACTCAGATTGTTCCCTTCCATTGCATCCAGCATTGCTTGCCTCAGAAAAAGAGAGATACGATGTCAAATCACCAACTATTGGAAGCTGATTTGGATAGTTCAGAGAACTCAGGGTAGGAAGAATTCCATTGCATTGCAGGCCTGTATTTCCAAATTTTAAGTTTCCACGTGCCATTCCATCAGGGGAGGGGTTTCCATTGCAATTCTGGCAATCATTTTGCAATCGAGCTTGTTCAGAAATTAAGACTTTATCAACAGCATAATCTGACTCACTGCCAAGAACTACAGATGAAGTGTCTTGAGTGGCCAAGGACTCCACACTTTGATTTGAACTAATCATGCTTACAGGTGAATTTTTTTTGTCATCTTGATATAATTCAAGAGAAGTAGGGAGGAAGGCATTTGGTTGATTTGGTTCACTACAGACCCAAGATGAACTTTCCTTTACATCTCCATCCACCAATGATGAGGAAGAGATCAAATGATTGAGATACTCATCCATCATCAATCGCTAAATAGTGATTAGTATATTTTGACAGCACTCATATGTGGCAGATGCTAGGCAGATTTATGTATCAGTTCCTGTGAATATAAGAACTCTTGTTAGATTCTTACATTGGTGACGAGTATGCACAAGAAACAACTATTGCATGGACAGACATATCATATAGGCAGTTAGTTTCAATGTGACATACAAATGCAGACAAGCATGATCCATATGATATACACCAGCTATTCTGTATCCTAGGCATAACATGTAAAATACTGTGCCCTGTGTGGCATAGAAAAAGAAGTCAGAACATTGTCAAGCAGCAGGTACAAATGCAGGTTCAAAACCCAGGGCATGTCCATTTCCTTGAAGAAGCTATTAATGGTTATGAAATTCTAGTTAGATTAAAAATAAAAAGTGAATCCCCTTTTTTTTAATCAAGGGCTATCAGCTTATCCAATGGGCAAACAATGTCTTGGCAATACTGCACCTCAACCAGTACACTACGTTGACCACCCTGCTATCTGGCCCACAAAGATCTAGAAGTGGCAACCACAAAAGGAACCATGAGCTTGCTCATGGCTTGAAACTGGGCAATGCATTTGACGTGCCCGTGCTAAGGTGTACAGAGAAGACACAACGTCCAGAACAAGAAATTGATGGAAGGATGTAGGTAATAGACATGTGAATAATAACTATTAGGCGAGACAATTTCTAGAGCAATGGAGTGTTACGTAAGCTTAATACAGCATGGTTTTGCGGTAATTGTAACATATCAACAATTTATAGAGCAATGAAAATGCTTCACACTGCTAAGAAATAGTATGCGCCTGAATAATGAAATACATCATTCAAATAACAACGAGTTTCATCCTTTAAGTGCTCTAACAACTACAATCAGGGTATCTAGAAAAGAAAGCTAATAAACTCGACTTGTTTTAAAAGTTGAGGAATCACAGTTGATATTTACGAGATTGAGCATTATAAATGCAAAACTAGAAAGAAGAGAAAAATCTTGAAATAATTGGTCCGGAACATAGTCGAGCAACTCACAAACAAGATTGAA
The DNA here is from genome assembly GCA_019202695.1 of Populus x sibirica. Taxonomy (NCBI): domain Eukaryota; kingdom Viridiplantae; phylum Streptophyta; class Magnoliopsida; order Malpighiales; family Salicaceae; genus Populus; species Populus x sibirica. The sequence goes on from JAGMVL010001159.1 coordinate 1,681,589, forward strand.
CCACTCTATTTTGAACTGCAAATTCTAATTGTGCTTTGACAAGTAGTACATTTCAAGATCATTAAGAAGGTAAGATTTCTAAAGAATCAACAAAAATAACTCCACTTTGACAAGTAGTGCATTCCATCCCTGAAATTACATAGAAGTAAGAATTTATCATCGTATTTTGTTTCAACTAAATTCTTCAAAACTTGATCCTTTTTCCCCTAAACCAAAAGACAAAACTCAGATCAATTACCCCGCAAAAGAATTTCAATAGAAAGCATCAAATCACCATAATCCATTCCAGCTTAGCCACAATTAAATACTATATAAAATAAAATCCAAAACCATGATTGACCCTTTGTATAAAACATCACAGAGCTCCAAATCAGCTAGATTATTCTTCAACAGACCAAAAAAAAAAAAAACATTTCCATGGACCCAGTTCATGCAAAAAGAAACCCATGATTAATCAAACCTCAAAAAGTAGGTCTACTACAAATACTTTATATGACACTCGTAAGTAACCATGATCAACATGCTTGCACAAAATCAACTGCCACATTGAAGTTACAAAATCAAACAAATTTAGAAAGATAGAGATGCTTAAAATCTTACAAGGAAAATCCACCAGTAATGTTTTAGTGTGTCTTTCTCTCACCATCAGCATCCACAGAGAAAGAGAGAGAAATTAGAGAGCTTAGAACAACAAAAGTAGTTTAGCTTTTGACACAGAAACCGCTCTTTTTTTCTTTTCCTTAGGAAAAAAAAACAGAGTCCATATCAATCTCATTATTTTATTATTTTCCTTAGGATTTTGTCAACGTGGCTGTTTCTCACCTCGACAGGTCAGCTAATTCTGTTTCTTGTGGGACCCACTTATGTTTTTGATCCTCATTTTTAACCATTTTTGCTCGTTTAAGCTAAACTTTTCAAATGCCGCGTTTTTCAAAATGCCGTCTCTGACCTTGACAGCGGGATGCGTTTTCCCGTTTATGGCCTTGAGACTGGATGTTAGCGGGCCCCATGCAGTGTGGGTATTGTTGTCATTATGTTCGAGAAGTTTTTGTCACACCGGATAAAGCGGAGACGTTCCGGTTCCTTTGAAATTAGGGGCACTAACTAATTTTATAATGACGAAAACAACCTTTCCCATACTAAACATTTGATCTTATTACAAGGGTATTTTAGTGATGAAACGTATATAAAATCTAAACATCGCAGCAAGGAATTGATTCAGGCGTTTGGACTTTTGAGGCGTTTGATTCATGGAATTGACAGGTTTTGTTTTTTGGAAAATTCTGATTTTATAACCCTAATAAAGAGAATTACCCAAATGTCCTCTCTCACATAGGAATACAAACGATTCCCAACATGAATCAAAATTCAAAAGACAGATTCCTTTTTGTACAAAGAGAGAAACGCAAGATTTATGGCCAAACAACAAAACAAGCATGATTGTCGTGTGAAATGAACCACTTTTATTTCCAACGTAATCAGTGATTGTTTAGTTGCATAATTATGATTGTTTTTTAAAGTATTTTTTCTGTTAAAATATATTAAAATAGTTTTTTTTTTATTTTTAAAAAATTATTTTTAAAATTAAGATATCAAAACGATGTAAAACATACAAAATAATTCCAATATAAATTGAAATTCAAAAGACAGATTCCTTGATGTAAAAAGAGAGAAACGCAAGATTTATGGCCAAACAAAGACAAAACAAGCATGATTGTCGTCTGAAATGAACCACTTTTATTTCCAACCTAGTAAATCCAAAAGAAAGTTCTCTTCATTTTTTTTACTTTTTTAATATGCTGACCCAAAACTTGTTTTCAAAACTCTTTTACATTTGTTATTAATTTGAGTATCTTTAACATTTAGATGCATTTCTTATTTTTAATTTTTTTTTAATATGTTAACCTTACCAATTGGATTTATTGGTTAACGGTGGGGATTTATTGGTTAATGGTGGTTATGGCATGATTTTGGTCTGAATAGCTAAAACTCGACTCGATTTGGTTGTTTAGGCTACATGCAAAGTTGGGTGAAGAGTTTGTTATCTCGTCACTTGCCGCAACCTTATCTTACTTTTAAATTTTTTTTGTATTTTATAAAGTTGTATTATTTTTTTAATAGGATGTACAAATTTTTTTTTATTGTTTATAAAGGATTTCTTATGGTTTTAGTTATGGATTTGAAATTTAATTTGTGTTTTGAACCTTGATTTTATTTTTGTAATATTAATTAGGAAAACAACCCTGAGCTGATCGAGTACTTGAGTTTGAGTGTGTTTGGTATTGCGGCAGCTGTTGTGGTTGTGGTTTGAAAAAAATTATTTTATAAAAAGTACTTTTAGTTGAGGTTGGTTTAAAAAAATATGTGTTTAGTTAAATTGTGGTTGAAATTGAGGTGGAAGAAAAAGTAATTTAATGTGTTTGGTTAATAATGCTTTTGAAATTGAGATTATAAAATAATATTAAAAAATATATATTAATATTGATTGTTTTAAATTTAAATATTATAGAATTAATTAATTTTATTACATCATGAAATAAAAAATACTTTATATAAAATATTTTTTATTATTTCATTAAACTATTTATAATTTCATTACGTACAAAATTCATCCGATAAGAACTACGGCTTTTCATAATTTTTTAAGCGTAGATAAAATATTATCAGGTATAAAATTGATATTATATTGCGAGTGAATTTAATTCACTATATACTAGTTTTTCAGGAAAAAAAATATTGTTCACATCACAGTGCGAGTGAATTTAATTCACTTTAAACTAGTGTTTTTTTTAAAAAAATGTTAAAAAATTTAATACATTGAAAAAAAAAAGTGAACAGTGCAATTCACCCGTGACACAGGCAAGTGAATTGCACTGTTCATGCTAATTGCATTGTTCAGTGAACAGTGCAATTAGCATGCACAGTGATGAAAAGCATGAATTCGCTGCTTTTTATTACCTGTGTTCTGAACACGTAAAAAATATGTGGGACCCATGAACAGTACTTGTTTTTTTTTCATTACCAACGACTACAAACTGCGTTTTAATTAAAATGCTGCTGCAGTCACGTAGCCAAACAAATTCTTTATATGTTGGACGGAGAAAGTCCTCCACCTAACTTGATCGGGCCAAGAGTATAGACAAATACCAAATTTAAATATTTCCAATTGGAAGCAAGTGAATAAAAAACCTACCACAATTTGATCGATTATCATCCTTGCTCAAAAGATATGTCGTTTAAACCTTTTAGTTCTCTAATTCTCAGCGTATTTCTTTCATTCTAAACAATAAGACTAATTTTTTTTTTATATATATATAAAAGGTTAGTAAAGGGTATTGACCATAGTTTTTAAATCCAACCCAGCTCGGTGGGTTAACCCGTGACCCGACTGATCCGGGATTGGAACGGGGCTGGGTTGAAGAAAAAACAGGAAAAGGAAAAACATGGTGTAACCCGACGACCCGGTTGACCCGACAAGATCCAGTAAAAAACCGATTGCAACTCGATGATTTTTTTTTTTACTAAAACGACGTCGTTTTGATTTTTTTAAAAAAAAAAAAATTGACCTGGACGACCCGATCAATATCCAGTGACCCGGTCAAAACCCGGAATCCGGGCTTTGGACCGAACCGAGTCTAAAAACTATGATATTAACTTTGTGTTTTCAATTGTTCAAAGAAATTAAGGGAAATGGCTCGATATTTTCATATACAATCTATTTTTATATATTTAATTATATTTGATATATCCTTAAAATATTATTATGTCTATAATATATTTTTCATTAGATCTAACAAAAAAATATATATATAACATGACTTACAACATAACCAAATTCATATTTTATATATCTAAAATACTCCTCCTTGAAACAAATTTGAAACAAAGGAAATACTAGAAATTCTTCAAAACTTGTCACGTGTGGAATAGCTTAAATGTTTAATTTATCAAAACTAAGTATTAAACCTCTGTTTATCAAATTCTAACTAGAATGTCGAATCTTCTTTTCTTGCTATTCATCTCTTAATAAAGGTTTGGATATATAACATATGAAATTAGTCATGTACAAGTCAAATAATGTATTCCTTTAGTTTTTATGGTACAAGCTTGACAAAATGATAGATTATAAATATACAACTTTTTAAAAATAAATTGGATGTAATTAATTGTATAAAGATAGATTGAATACTTTTTTTATGTATGAATTCATTTTGGAATAAATATATCTTAAAATTTGAACATAATATAACAAACAAAAAACTTAATTCACTTAATATAGAGGAAGTAAATACCACAATTATGAGGTGAAATCAATAGCTAAAATAAAAACAAGAAAGATAATTAAATTAGTGAAGTTATTGTTATGTGTCAACCTAAATGTTGTTTGAAAACATTAAGAGGGTGTTTGAGAGTGTGGTAGCGGTTGTTTTTCGAAGTGTTTTTCGCTCGGAAATACATTAAAATAATATTTTATTATTATTATTAAAAAATTATTTTTGATATCAGCATATCAAAATGATATGAAAAAAAAAAGTTAATTTGAAGCAAAAACAAAAGAAGAATCAAAATGAAAAATAAATTAATTAAAAAAAACACTTTTAAAATGCAAAAACAAACATGTATACAGATCACTTTTTCAACGATAATACCCTTTACCTATTATTAACTCATTCACAATGTAACCCTTTACCAATTTGAAGAATCAGTTTTGTCCTTAATATTACTAATTGTTTTCAATATTATCCTTTAATCTAGTTTATTAAAGATAATTAACAAAATAATCGAAGGAGCTGTTATTTTACTGTTTTACACATGTATAATGCCATTCTACTTTTTTTTATCTCTTTTATTTTTCTTATCTTATGTCAAGGCCATAAAAATATTGTTGTTCATTATAATTTTCAAGAACTTGAAGCAAATTTTATCTTATAATCAAGAGGAGCTAATGGAAAATATCTACAGTATTGCTTTTTTTTTTTCAAGACATGCAATAAAGTATCTTTGAAGATTAGAAAATATAGTATTGTTATTTTATAATCAAGAGGAGCTTCTATGCCTTCCATCATAGTGTTCGCAACTTCTCACTCGGAATGTTCAATGACTTTATTTACATCTTCAAACTAAGATGTCTTCACCGTATGTAATTAGACAGTCACTCTTTCTCAATTGAGTGTTTATGCAATAACTTATCTTTTCATCATTACATTTATTGAAAATGTCTTAGTTATCATCTTTATCAAGAGTATAATAACCTTCTTGTTGTACATCTTTCCATCCTTGTATATATTAGAAAGGTCTTTGCTATCATCTTTATCAAGAGTATAAAAGACTTTTTATTATATAGTTCTTTGACTTATTCTCCATTATGAGCTTTACTAGGAACAAATCTTTTGATTGCACTTATCATGTCAAATATTCTTCTAACACACATCTTGTCTTATTTCTCATTTATTAGTACCTTGTTGGATTCTACGAGTATCCTACACCTATTGCATATACTTCTGTGCAATTTTTGTTCTCCAAATTTTCTTATTGCTCTCTTATATTTGATAGAAGCTTCTTTTGTCACAACATATCTCTACCAACAAAATAGGGTGCCAAATATTTTTTCATGTATTTCTCTATATTCATTAGGAACCTGCTTGGTTTTACCATTGAGAAATTAGAGTTACCCAAATCTAGCATTTTAAGAGAAATCACGCCTATATCAAATCCTTGTATATGGAAAACTTTATTGTCCTTTTATCAAGAACTTGATAGTTGTGTTATGGTTTTTTTTTACAAATCACATATGACCTAAACTACTTGGGTCACCTACCTGTTTGATTTCTCTAAAGTTGATAAGACTATAAGTGCTATAAATTCATCAAGATTGGTCTTTTATCTCCATCTCTCTATTTTTCTGCATCAACACTTCTTGAAGAGATTTATATTATGGAGTCAATTGTGCTCACACCTAGCTTTAAAATCTAGCAACATTATTATTATCTTCAACTTGTTAAAAGCTTGTTAACATTTAGCTAACCACTTCCACCTCTGGATACTTTACCATGATCTTTCCACATTTCATATATCAAGGTGTATAGAGTACCCAATCCTTCCTTCCTTCCTTCAAGAAATAAAACCATGTCAAATCCTCTTTACCAAGGCTATACTTCTCAACATAATCCTTCGACTTAGTAATTCAATACACATAAATTAACATATGTGACTTTTTTTTCTTGATCACCATTTTCCACCAAAATGAACTTTAAATACATGAGTAAACAATCCATCTTATTATATAATTCATCGATTTGAGTCTAAATCTTGATGATTACATATCATTGTTACACCCAGATGATCAAATTAGTTAAGAACAAATATGAAATCATTCAATTTGTATTTTATATGATTTTAATTTGATCAAAACAAATTGGCCAGTGAATAAGCCAAATTGAAAGATAAATTTGGTTACACATAGATCAACCTCCCCAGAACATTACTTATAACTTGTGACTTGTTGACATGACAAGTAGGACCCACTCATTGACGTGGTTGCTAACATCACAGTTGAGGTGGGATGACATCACTACTAAAGTGGTCTAGTTTAGGTTTGTCATATATGTTAGGTAATCTGGTATTTGATTTGGGTTGTTTTTTAGGTGAAGATGGTGTGCATCCGCGTAGGGGCCAGCCCTTCCTTGATGCATGTAGGAGAATACATCACCTTTCATCCTCTATTTTACATTCAGTTTTCACTGTTGTTTTTGTCTCGATCTCCTCTTTATAATGATATGTTTATAACACATTTTTTACCACTTTTATTTCTAGGTAAAAACCAAAAACACCAATTGTTTTCTTCAACAAAATACCTAATATCAATTGTTAGGACCGATTAATTAATGATCAAATTCGAAACAAAATAATTTAACATGGTTTGTTAATCATCTACATCTATGATGTAACCGATTTTATTAGATATAGAGATAAATCTACAATCTATAACAATGGAGGAAGAGGAATTCCTCAACTCAACTCCCAACTCTTTGTAATTGCCTCACACTTCTCTCTATCTCTCTACTGCTACTATAGTTGCTACCTATAATAACTTCTCTACTACATGTTTTGTTGCTTCTCGCTACTTAGTTTAACTCTCTCTAAACATCTTTATTTACATTTGAAAAGGGAGGAGCACACATCCCATTTTTAGCCATGGTTTCTACCAACAAGTCACTAAAAAATTCTCTTAATTTACAACAAAAAATTTTAGTCTATTGTTGACTCCTTTCCACCCTTTTTTAAAGCTTTTGTTTCTATTTTATTGCAACTAGAAAATTTTAAGGTTGGAGACTAGAAATTGAACTCAAAATTCAATCACAAAAAAAAGAAGCTAAATCATGATCATTTATTAAAGATTGAAAAACTTTACATGTACAAATTACAAGATTATCATTCCTCAAAAAAAAAAAAAAAAAAGCTCAATTGTGACCGATTCATTAAAAGTTAAGAACATGCAAGTAAATGTGCTAATGATGCATATATTTCAACCACATCCCAAAATGTCATAATAATAGAAATGTATAAAAAATAACCAATTCATTTAACCAAAACTAAATACTGATTTAAGATATCAATACGTATTTTTTGAATAAAAAAAAGAAAAATTTAGCAAGTGAATTTATCAAAAGGACTATGGACTTACTATGCAGATGTAATAAAATAGACAATAAAAGAGGGAACACATCAATAACATAAAATGAAAGAACCTTATAGCTAATCTCCACCATAATAATTGAGCAAGTAATTTGTATCCTTATAAAAAAAAAAGACATAAGATCCTAGTTGATGAAAATTTGATAGTTTCTTGATTTGTTTATTTTATTTCTATATCTTTAAATCTTGCCCTCAATAAATTAGAAGCAATTGGCCATTAATTTCGCTACAAAAAGATCAAATAAAAAAAAATAGCACTACTTCAATAAAAAAGTGAAATGTAAATGGATGGAGGAAAAAAAGAAAGAGAAGAAGCTATAGTGAACACACCACTTTTTTTAGTTTCTTTTAATTTAATGCTACATGTTCAATGCATAATCACGCAAGGAGAATGATGACATTGATTGGCAAACCAATAACCCATAAAAAAACAAAACCAAAAAAAAATCCAACCTAAAGAGAAGTAAGAAAATGCAATAATCAAGTAACAATACCAAGAATTTTCGAGACCCTTTCAGTATTGAAGGAGAAACAGAAAATAAACACGCTTACACTTCATATAGAAGAAACCAATTGATTCTTCAACACAGTTCTTGCACAATTGACACCTCCTCCACGTTTTCCTCTTGGCAAGATCCTTCAACATAACATCTCCCCCTTTCTTTTTCAGTTTCTGAAATTTTCTGCAAATATGTGAATGCCAAGGAACCATACACACGACACAAAAGGCTCTTTTGCAGAATGGACAATAAGATTTTTCAACCTCCCCTCCTGCATCATTAACCATCAAGGTTGAGCAGTCCATACAAGGGCAGTGCAATTTCTTAGAACCAAGAATCACAGACTCGCATAGAGCAATACCCCAGATATCAAAAACCTCCTTTGGTAAGGATCACACGGCAGTATTCTGGCTCTAAAACTCCTCGGCAATCTGACACCGGATAAGATATTATTGCAAGAATGTCGTCAAGCTTGGAAGCTACATATCTAATAATGCATTCAGTGCATTAAAAGTGTTCGCCACCTTTCAGACTGAATGAGTCACACAAATCCCTTCGCTCTACACCGATTTCGAAAACAAAATCTGGACTATCAGTTGCAGAATCAGAACATTCTCCAACCCTCAAGAAATTCCCTATCATCATATTGTTTTCTTCATCTTCAGAGTCAACAACATAGTTGTTGTCAGCAAGCTAGAGAATCCCCTTTAATCCCCCTATTTCTGTTTTCTCTTGCTTTTTCTACGCTTGGACGACAACAGAACACCCATCTTGTTTCCCCTGTTTTCCTTTCTTCTAGTCTTCAATTCTCAAACTTCATTTTCACCCTTTGTTTCTTCTTTTTCGATATCTGTGGTTAACAAAAGTAAAAATCTGTGGGCAGCATGGTGATCTGCTGCTACCGAGTAGAAGCCATGACAGCCATCGTGGTAACTTGCTACCGAAGTTTAAGAGATACAAAGAATCCATCTTCTTTTGGTTTATGTTTTTTTTTTTTTTCAGTCCTAATAACCTTCCCCACTTTTGCAACTAATAACCTGAAATTAGGGTATTTATTTTAGGCACTAGAGTCCATCCTGACCGTCAAATAAAAACAAAATCACATGGCAATGTCATAGATCAATGAAGAAGAAACAATAGAGAAGGCAGGAGAATCGATCTTTTCCAAAGCTGAGGTGGTTTCCATTCTCCCTTCCACGAATTCGAAACCGAGGAAAGCTTTCTAAACTCATCAACCGCTTTTCTCTTATTCCACCGAGTATTTTTGTGAAATAGACTTGCTGACTTTGATACTTTTGGCCTCAAAAGTAACTGATTAAAACGCCGACTTCTTTTTATGTCATTAGCAGTCGCTCACGTGAAAAGGGGATTCTTGGCCCTCGAATTGGAGATGACTTGCGCTCCAGAAGCCGGACGCATAGGATCATAGGCCTGTCTTCTACGCAAATTAACCATAGGCAGCCAAACCAGTGCTGAAAATTAAATTGGCTAAAGGTTATTCTATTTCATCACCCACAAGTAACCAACCAACCAAGATACAATATGAGGGTGTTTAATAGAGTCAAGAGCAAGGAAAAAATTACTTAAGGGTGAGGGAAATTCCTCAGAGCAAGCATTGTAACTGATTTAAAATGTCTATACACAAACAATCAGTACGTATACAAGATTCTATACAAGCAAACCATCTGATAGTTTCCAGACAACTGAATAAAAAATTATAACTACAACATTAAAACTTATTGTCTGTCACATGAAACGGTCCTGTACACTTGAAACAATTTTGCAATTCAAAGATGGTGGATTAAGCTTAGGGACCAATGCACGTCTCTCAGCAGAGAATCCTATCATGCAGCAACGAGGATTCACATGCAGGAAGATTCTACATGAAAGGAGGGCTGGCACCAGTACTAATGCCGTAGACTTGAGTACAGCTCTCCAAGAGCAGCATATAGTGGTTCTGCAGCTTTAGGTCTGTCCACAGTTCCAAGAAGAATATCAGCAGTAGAGAGATAAGGATCACCATAGAACTTTAGATTGGTTTCCGTCCTCGTTGCTAAAATATTTCCTTCAAGTGATACTCCCACAAAGGCCCCTGATACATGCCAAACAATTAAAAGATCAATTATCCTAACTTTTCAATTCGCAGCATAGTTTTAGGAGCAAAGACCAAAATAACTGACACCGTGAAGAATAGGAGAGTAACCAAATGCTAGGACATCTCCCAAAACCAATTTCAATGGTCTGGACATAGTATATAATTTCCATAATGGAGTCACCGAAGAAGGTTTTATTTAAAACAATGGGCAACTACGGATAAAGCATAATTCTAGGTAGCTATACATCCAGGGGTTCAGGGCATCAGAAGTGAAATTTTCCCATTCCCCACACGAAGATCATTGATTATATTTAGCTTCATCCTAAAAAATGAATTCAGTCCCCTTGGGACTTCAACCCGACATTTTCCCTAAAGATCACTGTCACATCCAAAACAACATTCATCAATCTGAAAATGCAAACTGGAAATTCGTAGATTTATCAACATTTCTAACATTCATCAGCTATGGGCAAACAGTATGTTAAAAGTTAAGATCTTCTCCTCACAACAAAAGCTAAATAATATCTCATTTCAATCCTTAGTTTTAGTGCCAACCAAAAGGCTTCTTGTCATAAGATAGAATTTAAAGATACAAAAATCTCAAGGTCAGATCACAAAAACTTATCTCAAAAATACCTTTGCTACAGCTGTAAGTATAGCACATGCCAGATCCTCTATCCCCAGCATGAAGATCTGCTTCCAGCACCCTCCCAACAGGGCCTGCTGCAGCACTGCAACCAGCCCCAAGAGAAAATGCATGCGACTACAAAATGTCTTCACAGCTTTGTAATCATGGAGGACAATTATATAGTCCATGAGTTCACCCCCAATCTGGGAAACAAGGAGAGGAGTGACAAGAATAAAATTTCAGCATCGTTCAAATTGAATTAATTGATTTTATCTTAGAAAAAAATGATAACCAACTTTATCGTAGAAGAGGTAAGAGACTTTTCTTGCTCCAAACACAAGCATATCTTGGAGTTTTTTATGCTTCTGTTGCATTTTCAAAGATAAACCTAATTTGTTGAAAAGTTTACCTGAGCACCCCATCCTAAGCCAACCGAACATATTGCAGATGGGGCAGACCATGATCCATCAGATCTCCGAGCAATGACTAAACCAGTGCCAAGTTTGTAAGCAACTATTGCACCAGCTTTGGCAACTGTTAAGATTGCCAAGCCTTTGGCTCCTTTCAGAATTGCTAAGGGGATGGACTTCTCAGGATTCAGCCTAGAAACCTGACCATTTCAGAAAGCATAAGCCCAACTGGTTCCTTAATGAAGAAGAATAATGAACAACTATAATTGAATAACCAACTTTTTTGGCTAGTTGACAATAACATGATGGGATAATGTCAACGGGAAAACATAAATAATATGCTGAATCTTCCTCCACTAGTCTAGAATTGCATAATAAGACACTGTCAACAGAGAAATGTAACTCTACCGCCAAATCTAGGGTTGACATGCAATTAGTGATTAAAATGTAAGGCCTGAGACCAAGAATCAGGAAACTGAACATCTTTCAAACATAAAGAAGAACGAAAACAAGCAGAAAACACACCTGCCAATAGCTTCTCAACGTATTGGATGCTTTGTATACCTCATGTTCCATGGAGAAACCAACTGGCAGGTTTAACCATCCTCTCGTGCAAGTCCAATCCACGACATCATGTTTCGCCACTTGCATAGCATTGCTAATGGTATTAATAAGAACACCTTGCAAAGGATCAAGCCTATCATAGCAGGTATCACAAACCCTTTGTGGATTCCTCTCCCTAAACTTAACAGGTAACAAACACCGTCCTTTAGTACATGTTCTGCAAAAAACCCCACCACAAAAACGACAATGATGCCTTCCGCGAGAAATTGCTGTAAAGGGAGCAGTACACTGCATACAAACTGTAGTAGAACTATCTGGCAACCACTCAGGCGGTTCAGCTTCCAAGACATCTTTGTACACGGTGGTATAATTTGGCTCCAGAAGTGGCGGGGCACTCGGAATATAAACAGAGGAGTGCAAATACGTGTCCCCATTCTTCTCCGATTCCAGAAAGGAAACATTTGAACTGGGCATTCGACCACCACCACCACCACCATCTTTATTCTGGCCAGTTAAAATGGCAACTATCCCACTTAATACATTTTTCAAGTTGACCTCTGGAAGCCTATTGAAATTTGCAGGAAAACGAGGATCGTCATCGTCATCGTCATCAGTTGAACCATCAAGGTAATCCCGTTTCGGCACCGGCCATAAGGGATCATCAATATAGTCCTCAACATTAGGGTATGCATTCTTCTCCTTTTCTACCTTACAGAATTGAACTTTCCCTTCAAAACTCGCCATTCGCAGCAGCTAAACCACGTAAAAACTGATTTCACAACCATGAAAAAAATATATTAATAATAATTCGAAGGAGCTGAATCCGTTAACACGAAGAATAATTTAGTTTTACGAAAACGAACAGCATAAGATTTGATTCTAAATCATTAGGGTTTTTCGTTACCTTTATTCAATATTGGGAGAGTTGAAACGAAAGCGTACCTTGCTATAAGTCTGATCAAAGCTTTGAGATTTTCACCTTCTCTTTTTTCAATCGTCGACGGACGACAACCACAAGCAAAAGGAAGGAACGGAGGAAGAGATGATTGGATTTGTTAGAGAAGAACCATACGACACTCGGTATTGATATTTATTGTTACATATATTATTTATTGTTTGGGCTTTGGGACTCGTCAATGACCGTTCCCTATGGGCTGAAACTTTTCTATTTGCTGGCTTCGATTTTATTGATTAAGATACTGTTGGAAAGTATGAATAATTCAGTTGTTTTTTTTAAGTATTTAAAAATATATTAAAATAATATTTTTTATTTTTTTAAAATAATTTTTAATATTAGTACATTAAAATAATTTAAAAATACTAAAAAAATATTAATTTGATGTAAAGAAAAAAATAAAAAAAATTTTAATTTTTTTCAAAAGCATTTTTAAAACACAAAAATAAACACAGTTATAAGTTTTGAATATAAATATTTTGCTATTGAATATTGAATAATAAGAAGTGTGTTAGTAATTGTTTTTAAAAATATTTTTGTTTAAAATATATTAAAATAATATTTTTTTTATTTTAAAAAATTTATTTTTGACATCAATATATCAAAACGATCTGAAAATAATCAAAAAATAATTTAAAATCAAAAAATAAAATAAATAATTTTTTCAAAAACACTTTTAAAACATAAAAATAAATAAATTTGTAATTAATAATAAATAAACTTGTAATTAATGAGCATCATAACACTAACAAATATTCTTACAAAGTTTATTTATTAGAATATCTTATTCATTGAAAGAAAGGATCTCAATCATCCAATACCTTATTTTTTTCTTAAAAATAATAATTTTAAACCATAAAACTTCTAAACAAAGGCAAAAGATAGGATAAATATCAATAGAACAAATTGAAGAAAGAAATGTGTGGGAATAGTCATCTTTTTTATAATATTTTAGTTTTATCAAAACATTTAATTATAATCTTATACATTTAACTAATATCAGATATTAATACAAACTAAACTTATTCTTTTTAAATAATTATGTAAATCATAACCAAGTTATACCACTAAATCAGTTTAGCTTATCAAGAACTCCTGCTTTAAATAAAATTAAAATCACTTTATTTTAATAGATCATAACTCCTAGTTATTTGGTATTTTCTAGTCTTGTTGGTTGATTACATTGTTTATCATTAATTTCAGTTTTTTTTCCTTTTGAACATGAATAATTATTATTTGTATTTGGTTGATACTTGCATGTTTTTTTTTTTTGTATGTAAACATACACAGAAACATATAAAAGAATGCTTTCACGCTTTGGAAATTTATCAATCAAGAAAAAAAAAATCTTTCACCCATGCTCTGATTTCATTCAACAAAAATAGGGGATAATAGATGTACAGATAGCCCACTTTAATGGATTTTGAGGGACGGTGTAGGAAAAAAAATATGTTCAAATCCACTTGAATGAATTTGAAGGTTAAGAATGATGGCGATGATTTTTGAGTTTTTGGATTGGTGTGGTTTGATAGAATCAAGTGTATTTGATATTGTGGTTATTTTTGTGGTTGTGATTAAAAAAAAACAGTTTAATAAAAAGTATTTTTTATGAGGTTTAGTTTAAAAAATGAGGTGTTTTGTTAAAATTATGGTTGAAAAAAAAAACAGTTTCTTATGTTTAATTAATATGTTTTTTGTTTGATGTTTGATTGTAAAATTACTTAAAAGAACACACACACACACACACACACACACACACACACACACACACACATATATATATATATATATATATATATATATATATATATATATAATTGCAAAACATAGGTGTTTTGTAATTATGATTACATAATGAAATGAAAAATCCTTGTACATTAATTTATTCTTTCATTTGTCCATCAAACTATTTGCAATTTCATCGCATACAAAATCCATACGTGAAGGCCTCTGTGATCCTTGAACGGCCGAGCAAGGTACAATATCAGGTAAAAAGTCATCTGGAATTAAATTGGGATTGCGATCATACTAAGAAAAAACCGCATCATCTTGCAATTTCTTTCTAATATAGTAATGTAGTATCATTGATGCAACTACAATCTCAACTTGCGTTTTGTATGGATAAGCAGACATGTTTTGCAAAAATCTCCACCTTTGTTTCCATACCCCAAAAGAACGCTCTATCACGTTACATAGTGATGAATGTGCATGATTAAACACTTCTTCCCAATCACTTGGTTGTCCACGACGCCTAAATTCTTGTAAGTGATACCTCTCGTTTTTGTAGGGACTCAAATATCCATACTCATTGGGATATTAGCATCAACCAAATAGTATTTCCCTGCAAATAAGAACAATATGGTAATTTTTAACAAAACTAAAAAAACAAATTATATGCCTTCAATTACCAAGTCTTTAATTTATTTCAAATCACAACCTTCTGGTGGTTTTGGAAATTTTATACTGCTATTGTCAATAGCCTCAAGAAAACACGTATCATGTGCACTGCCTTCCCATCCTGCCTACACAAACATGAATTGCATGTCGACACTACAAGCGACCATGACGTTTTGTGTTGGTACACCTTTTCTTCCAATAAATAGAATTTGATTATCAGATGATATGCAGACACAAACATGTGTGCCATCAATTGTACCGACATAATTCTACAGGCCACAAAAAAATTAAGTAATCATAAACATTTATAAAATATTTCATACTTATTTAAACAACTTAATTAAATAAAAATTCATCATACCTTGAAATGTGGCATATATCTTGGATTCATTGCAATTTCTCTTGGTGTGCTCATAAATTGTGGATCTACTGGTTTTATGACTTATACAGCAAACAAATATAATGATTTAAGCACTTCTTTGAAACATCTACTAACAGTTTCACCTGAATGTTGAAATCACTCCTGCACTTGTCTATTTGACGCCCCAACTGCTATTGTAAATGGAAACATTGTCACCTTTTCAATAACGATCATTCTTCTTTAAGGTTTTAAGCCATGGTGTGTTTCTAAATCATTGCATAGACTCAACAAAGTGGTTGAGTCCATCCTGAACATGTGAACACATCATTTCCAATGACCTCTTAAAACCTCATTCAACCAACGCATCCCTGTGTTATACGAAACCATACATGGTTCTTTATACATATAATTAATATAATACATGTTTATAGCTCCAGCCATGCATATAATTAATTTATTCATATCAAAATGCCTCCTTAAAATAAATTCATCGTCATCATCACTGTCATCGTTGTCGTTATCATCATTACTATCGTCGTCGTCGTTTCCATCACCGTCATCTCTAGCACTAGCAACTGAGGCACCACTACCTTCACAACTAGGATAATTAAGGTGGTCTATAATGCGGTTCATTACATTATCATAATTGCCATCAAAATCTTTGTTAAATATGACATTAAATCGTAGATCATCCATAACTTCAATTACATGTAAAAAAAATAATGATATGTTGTTAATAAAAAACTTTAAATAATTAAATATCATTCAATAAAAAAACTATCAAAGAGTTGGTGGGAAATAATTTTTTCCATACCTGTAAAGCCAAAAAAAAAAAGGTGTTCCACTTGCTTGTATCAAATGCAATTAAGAGGTTTGTTATTGTTGGTTATTGGGTTAGGTCTGGTCCGCCCATGATGGATGGGCCTGGTCTAAGTTATTAGTGAAGTTACTAAAGGAAGTAACGCGCCTCCTCCTCTAATCATATATAAAGGGACATAACTCATATGGAATGATAAGTTTTTATTATTGAAAGAACATAGTTCTCTCTTTCTCTTCTCCCATCTTGACTCTCTGCATTAACTTGACAAGATTTACAAAGACGTTCGTACTGTGGAATATCACTTTGGTTCTAGTAATTAAAGTGACACTGAAGTAATTGATCCAGGAATAAGAAAGTGAATTCTCACAAGTAAGTTTTCCTTTCCAATCTACAGTTATGAAGAAAGTTAGGTCATTGAAAAATATGATACAAACATCTCTCTTTATATAGAAAAAATTCAATGATGTTTACATCTCCTTTGCAATTTTTCTGCTTTCAACATAAGTACATTCTGACATGTATGAGCTGCATTTTGACATGTTTTTATTTGTATTGTAAATGTTACTTTTACGGTTTCACGTGATTGTCCTCATTTAATTATTCAAGATTCCTTGGCCCACTTTTTTGTTTACTTCTCATTCCATAACTCTCACATAACCAATGGGGTCATGACCCTTCTTGAATGTTTTGCAATTTACTTTCATGTGATTGTCCTCTTGTGAACCAAGAATTGCCCCACGGTAAAAGGAAAAATACAACTATCAGACCTCACGACAGAAAAGAAAAACCAATAGTAACTGCAAAAGGGGTTTCTAGCTTATAACCAAACCAACTAATTTCAGACCTCACAAGCTCACAGCTAGACCCAATAGTGGCGGTTGGAATATTACAAGAAAACAAGCCTTATAACAGAAAGAATCAAGCTCTGTTTTGTCAGGGAAAAAAATAGTTAAGGTAAATGCATCCAAGTCTCAACCATTTAACATTAAAAATCATTTAATAGTTTACTTCATAGATAAAATAGAACGTTAAAAACCAGCAATTTCATCCAAGTCTGTTAACTCACGAAAAGCAGTTTAATAAATACAACAACAGTAAAAAAATTACCGCAAATTGATATGCCCATATGTCTCAACACGAAATATGAAATAATACAATGACTAAAACAAACTTCGGCAAATGGAAACTACTCTTTTCAAAACTATCATCATATTATTCTGCAAAAATAAAATAAACATGTATAAATATCATAAGCATTTGAACATAATTAATTGATTAACAATTAAGAAAATGAAATCATACCATATGAGCTAAGCACGTTTACTTCGTGCATACATTCGTTGCAACCATTTCAACTTCTGTTGATTATCACCCATACTAGCCCACATTTCTCTTTTCCTTCTTAAACTCAGATACTCTATAGCAAAATCATGAAAATCATCATCAATTGAAACTCTAGGAATTGAGTGGAGCTCAGCCATCACCTTGGTAATACTGCAGCCTTCGCGATCCATATTCAAAGAAGTGGAATCACTCTTAGTTGACATACTCTCAAGTAGTTGATTGCACGTTGACAGCAGCTGAACACCAATTCCATATGTTTTCTTCTTTCTACCTCGAACCTTAGAAGGATCTCGTTCTTTTCTTTTGCCACTGCTCTTTGTGTTGCTGCTGCTTGACATATTTATCCCTCCAACCATTTGAGACATGCCAGTCTACAAATTTGGAATCTCATCCTCCTTTGAATCACCGCTTCTTTCTTCGAAACCAGCACGATCAATATTGGCATTGCTTGTGCCAGGATCGACATCATTGCCACCAAGTACTCCCAATGAAGGAGCCCATGCAAACTCTCCAATTGCGACAATGTTGGAATACATTCTATCATATTTATTCTTCAAAGACGGTTCGATATCGTTATGTCTGAATTTTTTGGCTCCTCTAATTTGCTGTATATAATAAATAAAATTAATTAATGAAGGATCATGTATTGAATTTTTTTTTAAAATTTGACAACAATAAAAGAAATTGTTAGGATGATGAGAAATTTACCTGAATTTTTTCTTTCCACCACTCATCGCTAGCTGAAATTGTTCCTAATTCACTACTCTAGCCGACACCGGTTTCATAAATCGGCTTATTCCATATCCTCCAATCCTTTTTACATCTATCCCATTTGTTTTTCAATTATGTTTTAGTGAATGCATGACCAGTTTGTTCTTGGAATGATGTTATAAGAAATTTCCACCCCGTTTTATCGAAATGAGTATTAGGTCTCATTCCCATATCAATGGCCTTAATGCATAGATCACAAAATATATGCAATATTTCCTTTGACCAAGCAGCCGTATCCATAGATTCAACACCTTCCATTGTATCTTTTAAAACATTTAACAAAAGAAAACAATCAATGATATAATTACTTGGATGTATAAATATAACCGTGGATTCTACCAATACAGCAGAGGAATCCATGTTTTTTTTATCATGCTTCTTGGTGGTGATTCCTCTCTTTAGCTGAAATTGCTCAAGTCAAAATTATAGCTAAAATATCTGTCGGTTTAAGCTTTATGTTTTGGAAGAAGTTTGAAATTTTGTAGCTCCAATAAATGAACAAATGAAACTTATATTTTATCTTATTATGGCTATCTTAATGTGTTTGGTTAGGAATGCTCAAATTGAGGTTATAAAATAACAAAAAAAGACATATATTAATATTGATAGTTTTTAATTGAAATATTGTACATTTAACTACTACTATTACATCATGAAATAAACAATATTTTATATAAAGTATTTTTATTATTATTTTATTAAACTATTTGCAATTCTATCATATATAAAATTCATCCGACAAGAACTACAGTTTTCATAAAAAAAAACACAATTCTAAATATCACAAAAACCTATTCATAATTACCACCTAATTTCAAAACATAAATCAAAGTGTTAGGTCCACACATATAATCCAAAATCGATTATTTTATATATATATATATATTAAAACTAATTAATTATTAATACCTTTTTATTTTAAAAATTATTTATTTATTCTCTATGTATTTTCTTGGAAATTAATTAAAAATTAAAAAATATTTTTTTTATAAATAATACACAAAATAAATTAATTTTTTAAATTAATTTTATATAAGAAATATATCTATTTTCCAAGGCTATCATAATTTTTTTCTAAAATAATAATAAGACGTTATCATTATCATACTTATTTAATATAAAAATATCATAAGAAAACAATGACATCAATTAATTTGGACTTATCATACTTATTTACCACGGAAGCATAACCATAATAGGAATTCAAAAGCATATCTCTTTATTCTTATTCTCTAATTTCCACGCTTTCTGAACAACAGCCACGGCAAAAAGGCAGACTTGGAGGCCGTTTGGCAACGCGTTAGAGGTTGCGTTTTTTCAGAAACGCACTGAAGAGGCGTTTGGTTACAGATTGTGTGATAAAAAAAAACATGGGTCCCACCATTTAAATGCGGCAGGACCACAATTTTTTGGAAGCAGTAAAATACTGCTTTTTTTCAAGATTCAACCTGTGGTTGAACATTCTAGAGATGAGTAATGTGGAATTATCAAAAACACACACTGTGCTTGTTCAGTTCTCATTTCTCTTCTTCTTCCATTTGCATTGATTTCCCTTCCCATCAGCCCTAATTGCGCACAACAAATCCACCTGCAGAACCCAAAACATTCTTGTTCGGTTCTTATTGCTCTTCTCATTCTCAATATTGTTCATTCATTTGCATTGATTTCCCTTCCCATCAGCCCTAATTGCGCATAACAACTCCACTAACCATTACCGCCGAGAACCCAAAACATTAAGCGATGGCTCTTTCTATTTCTCGCACGTTCAATTGTCATTCATTTCTCTTTAACAAAAGGAAATGAAGAACAACAACAACCCTTTGCAACAACCCCGAAACATGTATATAGATCGGCGTGATTCAAGCACCGAGCTCAAATTTCCAAAGGGTTAGTTCAACTGTCTGCGTTCTTATAGAAATTTTAAGTTACTTGTTGTTTATTCCAGCGAAGATCTGTTTATCCTCTTATGTTTAATCACTTGTTTATATGCTAATTTTTCCTTCGTTTCTCCTTATTAAAAGAAAAAGAAGACGACGAGCAACCTGTGTTCCTGCAAGCAACAACCCCACCACAGATATCAAGCTTCATTCAAACACCTCATTTGCAATTTCCAACGGCTTGTGCTTACTTCATCTTGGTCCCCTTAGCAATTTTAATTTTATATTTGTTCATTGCAATGAAATTGACCCGTTTATGCCTTTTTTAATTAACTTGTATTTTACTCTCGTCAACGATTCGTTAATTTTTCATTATCTTTATTCCCTCCATGTATCTGCAGTTATTTCTGTGTTGGTTATTTGTTGTTGTGTGTTGCTGATTGTTACCAAATAAACATAAATTAATGACACAATTAATTTCAATTGCTAAAGTAGAACATCCCCTGTTTTTTATGCTAATATATATATATATATATATATATATATATATATATACACACATACAGAACATCCCCTGCTTGTTATGTTAAAGCTGTTATTGTGTCTTTCTTGATTTCTAAATACTAGTAAATTAAACAAATAATTTCAGTTGCTAATTAAAACATCCCTGCTAATTGATGAAAAACAGTTATAGGTTTTTTCCACCGTGGGTAGGTTTTTATGTTCTTTCCCCTGTCAAGTTTCTTAGTTCACACTTCACATCATTCAATCTTTTTTTGAATTAGTTCTTTAGTTTCTTTTTTTCATCCCTTATCAGCATTAAAGTTGTTGTCAACTATAGTGAATTGTGCTTTGAATTCTTTCTTGCATTGTCAACCAAACTGCTATAGATAATTTCTTTATTTATGTTTTCATTCCTTGTCAACATTCAACCTTTTGTTATTCTTTGGTTTACCTTTTTCTGCACATGTAATTTACTGTTCTGTTACTATTGTATTATGGCCTTATCAGCATTCAATCTCTTGTTCATTGGTTAATTGTTTGTTTAATTTTTCATTGCATTGTCAACCAGCAATGGATGGGTCTGACACACATGATAAAGCTTCTTGGAGCAAGGCAATGTTGCACACGTTTTGCGACATTTACATTACAGACTATTGAGAGAGGCATGAGACCAAACACACATTTTGATAAAGCTGGTTGGAAATTTTTAAATCGTTCAAAGTTCAAAGATCAGACAGGCCTTTCATTATCAAAATCTCAGCTTAAAAACAAATGGGATGGGATTAAAAAGGACTGGAGGGTATGGAAAAAATTAATAACTGAAACTGGAGTTGGTTGGTCTTCTGAACTTGGGACCATCTCAGCAACTGATGAATGGTGGCAATCAAAAATTCAAGTTAAGTTGCTAATTTGCAATAGCCTCATAATTTTTTTTGTCATGTTGTATTATTTATTCATCTATTAGCATTTCTAATTACATCAATTTGTCATTGCACAGAAATGAGAGGAGCAAAGAAGTTTAGGCATGTCGGCATAGAGCCCTCGTTGTGTGCCAAGTACGATATCATGTTTACTAACATAGTGGCCACGGGAGAATATGCTTGGACTCCCTCACAAGGACTTTTATCAGATGAAGATAATGTGGCAGCTGGAAGATATAGTGGCCACGGGAGAAATACAACCAATGAGGATACTAACATGGAAGAAGGAAGTGGCGACTCTGAAGATGATGCAATCCCTGATTTCAGTCGGGATGTTAGCAACATGGTTGGTGGAAGTAATGTCGTAAACAGTAGCAACAACCCTAGCAGTTCAAAGAGAAAGAGTGCACATCAGACTACTCCTCAATTGCAAAAAAAGAAAGGGGAACTGGAATGGGAGCAGTGCTAGTTGCACGTCTGGATAAAATTGTTGAGACTGTCTCCATGCCTAGAGGGATCACAGCTCCTTGTAGAGATAAAAAAGGTTGTAGCATTGAAGAGGTAATTGAAGAACTGCACTCTATTGATGGAGTTGCCTTTGGTAGTGCATCGCATACCTGATTGTGCATCAAAAGTATCATTAAGTCTCTTATTTTACATATGTATTTATTATTTTTATTTGGGTTTTTTATAATAATTGATGTGCTTTTTAGTAATGAAGTTTCTTTTAATGTCTCGATAGGTTTTTGGAGCTTAAATGAATTATTTCAGAAAATTCAACGTCGAATTCGGAACAAAGAATTGAAGAGAAATTTAGTTGAAGATTGAAGCAAATCTTGGTTCAAATAAGTGCTCCAAATTTGCCCCAAAAATCAATTCTAGTCCAATTCTAGAAAAGAATATCATATGATCTATTTCAAGCCCAAACATGCCTTATGTTGTGTGCAAACTTCAACCATCAAACACTCAAGGTTTTAATGTCAATCTTAGCCCAAATAATAGGTACATTTGTATCCTTATTTGATGCTTAAATTCAGCCCCAAATCAGCCCCAAATCAGCCTCCAAATCAGCCCAAGCACCATCCATGATCTTACATGTCTACACAACAAATAACATTTGATTTATTTTGGATAATTCATTGATCCAAGAGGGCAAGCACATGGATGGAAAGCTGGAGGGGACATTGTCACATTATTTTGGGTCAAAAAGAAGAAAGAGACAGCTCACAAAGAAGGAAGAAAAACGTGCACCAAAGTGTTCTCCAAGCTGTCCTGATTTGATTTTCCAGAACACCTTTCGGTGTTTTGCCCATAACTTTCGACTCAGATGTCCAAATGAGCTGTTCTTTAATGATCTGGAAAGCTAACAGAATGGCCTGTAAATATGTATCTAATAGCCATCTCCAGAGGAGGCTTCTAAGAGGGTCGAATTTCTGTCCAAAGTTAGAGTCAGATTTGTGTCCGAATTTTTACTGCAATTGTGTTGTGTTCTTCTTTATAGATTTCGGTTCTTTAGATTGTAAAACTTATTATTTCAGTTTGATTTAAGTTATTTCATATTTATTAAAGTGTTATTACATATAATCATGGTTGGCTAATCTCCTTCTTGGATCCAAATCAAGGATGATGGTGGTTGAGGTGAGTTCTTTAATATATGAATGAATCTTAATGTCTATCTTTTCATTTTCTTTATGAATGTTTATTATTGCAAAGAAATTTTAGAAATCATTTAGGTAATGTTATAATCTTGAATTTTTATGCACAAACCTTAGTTTTGGTATAGAGATTGCTTGATTCAATGTCTTACTTAATATGAAAATATTTGTTCATTCTTAAGCAATAATCAATTTTCATCTTTTTAAACTTCATTGTAATATCTTCCGATCTAATATCACCATCGTTGATATTAGGTTGAGTTATCTTATATATGTTGAAGGAATCACCAATACATCACCATTAAAATTGATTTGGACCAAGACTTACTTTTTCTTGTCATTTAAAATCTATTTACACCTTTTCATCTTTGAAAACAAATCCATCAATCATTTTCAACCAAGTTATTGTTAATTTAATTTCTCTTGAGTTTTTTTTGTTACCTAGCTTAATTTCCAGATCTAGCTCTGTGGATATGACCTCGATCTTACCGAGTTAATTGCTACATCGCACACTCGTGCACTTGCGAGTTAAAACAAGCCGAACATAAAAAGCGGTCAAGCAATTTTGGCGCCGTTGCCGGGAGCTAGCAAGCAAAGGTAACACATTTAGTTTTGATTATTGGAAAACAAAAAAAATACATATAAATAAAAAATCAAATGGCTGGTTTTACCGCCTAAAAAAAAAAATTTGACCTCAACTTTTTGGATATTGGACTGTGGACTAGACTATTAATTGTTGGATTTTGGTTGGTTCAACCATTTTTTCTTTTATTGTCTATTCTAATTAGTTTCTAATATTTATTGTTTATATTATAAGGCTGGTTTTACGGCCTCTTGTTTATTTTATTTTATTTTCTTTGTTATTATTTTTCTTATATTTATTGTCTAAGTGCTTGGCCGGTATTACGCACTTTGTTGTTCATTTTATTTTATTTTGTTATTTTGTTGTTATTATTTTTCTTATATTTATTGTTTGAAGTGTTTGGCCGGTATTACCGCCTTTTTATTCATGCTTGTTATAATTATCTTTTAATGTTTATTATTGTTATTTTTCTTATATTTATTGTGCGAAGTGCTTCAATTTGGTATTACCGCCTTTTTATTCATGCTTGTTATAATTATCTTTTAATGTTTATTGTTGTTAATATTGCTTATTAGTTGGAGAATTTCTTAATTTGTTGTATTTTTATTTTTGAGCTATTACTTTATCTTTTACGTTTCATTTACTTTTATTTGCAATCTTCTTTTTCTTTTTCTTTGTTTTTCCTTTCCTTTCGTATTCATATAATTGTTATATTATTATTATTTTATTTTTTTATCATGGCTAATGTTGAAGATGTAGAGGGTGAAGGGAGTGTTCAAGGTAATGGACCTCCACAATTCAATGATCAACCTAATTTTCGAACTCTTAGAGAGTATCTTCACCCGGCTAGACAAAGTACACCTTCGTGTATTATCTTACCTCTTAACCAACAAGCTTTCAATTTGAAACCGGGCATGATTCAACTTCTTCCCACATTTCACGGTATGGATTCGAAAATCCATACATACACATTAAAGACTTTGAAGAGGTATGTAATACTTTTATTGATAGAACATGCACCGAGGAAACTATTCGTCTTAAATTGTTCCCATTCTCTCTAAAGGATAAAGCCAAGCTTTGGCTAAACTCCTTACGTCCTAGGTCTATAGGTACATGGAGAGAAATGCAAGCTGAATTTTTGAAAAAATACTTCCCCACTCATAGGACGGCAGCCTTACAACGTCAAATGATGAATTTTTCTTGTAGTCCAAATGAGTCATTTCACCAAGCTTGGGAAAGGTTCAAAGACTTGTTAAATGCATGCCCCCACCATGGTTTTGAGATGTGGAGGTTAGTGAGTTTCTTCTATGACTCTCTTACCGCAGATTTTAAAAAGCTAGTGTCAACCATGTGTAATGGTGAGTTTTATAACAAAGAACCAAGTGAAGCCTTTGATTTTTTTGATCAATTGGCTGAAAACACAAAGCAATGGGAGACTTCTCTCCCACTTCATGTTGAGTCTAGAAACACCATTTCTCATTCAAGTGGGAAGTTCCAATTAAAAGAGACCGATGACCTCAATGCTAGATTAGCCTCATTGGCTAGGAAAGTAGAGTCTCTTGAGATTAAAAAAAGTGCATGTCATGAGTGAACAACAAGAGGAAAGTTGTGTTGTTTGTGAGAGCAAAGGGCATAGGACAACCGAGTGTCCTACCATTCCAGCCTTCAAGGAAGTGCTATATGGCCAAACTTCGATTCAAGTAATGTTAGAAAGCCATTTTTAAACCAAGTAGGCAATCCCTACTCGAGACCTACAATCCGGATGGAGGAACCACCCAAATTTTGGATGGAGAAATGAGGGCCCTTCAGTACCTCAAACATTTCAACCTCCACCCCAACCATTTCATGCTCCCACACATAACACATACCAACCACCTCATAAGAGATCCCTAGAGGATACTCTTCAACAATTCATGCAAACACAAGGAGGAATCAACAACCAAGCTTACAAATTTCAAGACCAGACCAATAGGACCTTAGATGACATTCGAAGTCAACTAACCAAGTTGACTCAATCACTAAGTATTCAAGATAAGGGAAAGAATCCATTTCAACCAATGCCAAATCCTAGAGGTCGGTACACATGAGTGAATCCTCATCTAGTGAACCTTCAAATCATGAACAAGTCCAAGCCATCACTACCCTTAGAAGTGGAAAGATTGTTGACAAAGCTATAGGTTCCGAGATTCCTAGAGGT
Source organism: Populus x sibirica (assembly GCA_019202695.1). Lineage (NCBI taxonomy): Eukaryota > Viridiplantae > Streptophyta > Magnoliopsida > Malpighiales > Salicaceae > Populus > Populus x sibirica. The sequence continues at coordinate 1,707,865 of JAGMVL010001159.1, forward strand.
ATTGTGGAGGAGAAATCTAAGGAAAGTGAAGAGGAAATCAAAACACAAGTGACAAATGAGAGCTTGAGTGACAAAGAAGGTGAGATAAATGAGAAAGAGATGAGTGAGAAAGGAGATGATTCAAGAAAAATTGGAGTCAAAGTGAGTGATTTAGAATTTGTTCCTAAAGCACCATTTCCACAAAGGTTAGGAAACCTAAACATGATCTTATGAACTCGGAAATCTATGAATTGTTCAAACAAGTGAAAGTCAACATTCCACTCCTTGATGCAATTAAACAAGTCCCATCTTATGCAAAGTTCCTCAAGGACTTATGCACAGTCAAAAGGAGATTGAATGTAAAAGAAAGAGCCTTTCTAACTGAACATGCTAGTGCCATCATCCAGTTTAAGACCCCTCCCAAATACAAAGATCCCGGTTGTCCTACCGTTTCATGCATTATTGGAAGTCATAAGATAGACCAAGCTTTGTTGGATTTAGGAGCAAGTGTGAATTTGATACCCTACACTGTTTACGAACAATTAGGTTTAGGAGAAATCAAGCCTACTCGAATCACCCTTCAATTAGGCGATAGGTCAATCAAGATTCCCAGGGGTATTGTTGAGGATGTGTTGGTCCAAGTAGATAAATTCTACTTTCCTGTTGATTTTGTAGTGCTAGACACCGCACCTATTCAAGGTTCTAATGCTCCCATCCCAGTCATCTTAGGTAGACCTTTCCTAGCTACATCCAATGCTTTAATCAACCTGTAGGAATGGGGTGATGAAATTGTCTTTGGGAACATGACTGTGGAGATGAACATATTCAATGTCTCTAAACAAATTGGTGAACATGAGGACATTAGAGAGGTAGATTTGATCCAAACAGTTTGTCAAGAACACTTTGAGAGAGAGTGGATCAAGGATCCATTGGAGAGAACTTTAATTCATGATGAAAGATTTTGTTCTTTGGAATGTGTTGATGAGGAAGTAAGAGAACTCGAGACTTATTTAGATCCAATGCCTATTATGTCAATAGGTCAATGGACCCCATCGTTTGAGCCTTTAATTTCACCCCAAGTGAAAGCTGAGGCATCTCTTGTCCAACCTTATAAACCGAGAAAGGAAGCCTTTACCGAGTGATCTTAAGTATGCATTTTTAGGGGAAGATGAATCATATCCTATTGTGATTTCATCAAAACTTAGCATAGAGCAGGAACAAGAACTTTTGAGAGTGGTGAGAAAACACAAAAAAGCAATTGGGTGGACTATTACCGACTTGAAAGGAATTAGCCCTCTTTTATGTACACATAGAATCTATCTTGAAGAAGAGGCTAAAAGCTGTGAGGCAAATGCAAAGACGATTGAACCCAAACATGAAGGAAGTAGTAAGATGTGAAGTGCTTAAGCTACTTGATGCGGGTATCATTTACCCCATTGCAAACTCAAAATGGGTTAGTCCAACCCAAGTTGTCCCTAAAAATCTGGAGTCACAGTAGTGAAGAATGAAAATAATGAGCTAGTACCAACTAGAATCCAAACTGGATGGCGTATGTGTATTGATTATCGTAAGTTGAACATGGTGACTAGGAAGGACCATTTTCCGCTTCCATTTTTAGACCAAGTGCTTGAAAGAGTAGCCGGAAGAGCTTTCTATTGTTTTCTTGATGGATACTCAGGTTACAACCAAATTGAGGTTTCTTTAGAAGACCAAGAAAAAACCACTTTCACTTGTCCTTTTGGTACCTATGCTTATAGAAGAATGCCTTTTGGCTTGTGTAATGCACCAGCCACTTTTCAAAGGTGTATGATGAGTATCTTTAGTGACATGGTGGAAAATTTTTTTGGAAGTTTTCATGGATGATTTTTCAGTTTATGGGGATTCTTATGAGTTGTGTCTAATGCATTTGGAAAAAGTTCTTGAAAGGTGTGAAGAGAGCAATCTTGTACTCAATTGGGAGAAGTGTCATTTTATGGTGACACATGGCATTGTCTTAGGTCACATTGTCTCTTCAAAAGGGATAGAGGTAGATAAGTCAAAGGTTGAAGTCATTCAAAAATTACCTACCCCTAGGATTTGTGAAAGATGTGAGATCCTTTTTTAGGACATTTGGTTTTTACCGAAGATTCATTCATTCTTTTAGTACCATTGCCAAACCATTGTGTAACTTGTTGTCACAAGATGTTCAATTTGATTGGACATCAAAATGTCAAGAAGCTTTTGAAAAGCTTAAAGGGTTGTTGACCCTTTGCACCAATCATGCAAGCTCCGATTGGTCTTTACCATTTGAACCGATGTGTGATGCTAGTGATTTTGCGGTAGGGGCTGTTTTAGGACAAAGAAAAGATAAGAAACCTCATGTCATTTATTATGCTAGCAAGACTTTGAATGATGCTCAATTGAATTACACTACAACCGAAAAAGAACTTCTAGTTTGTAGTATTTGCATTGGACAAGTTTAGGTCTTATTTGGTTGGATCTCTTGTTATTGTTTTTACTGATCATGCAAAGCATTGAAATACTTGCTCACAAAACAAGATGCCAAGCCACGTTTGATTCGATGGATCCTCCTACTCCAAGAGTTTAACCTTGAAATTCGAGATAAAAAGGGAGTAGAGAATGTAGTGGGCGATCATTTGTCCCGTCTTTCAAGCTATGAGACCACAATTGATGAATCTCCAATAAATGAATTCTTTGTTGATGAAAATTTATTTTGTGCAGGTACTGTTTCCTACATTGGCTCTCCATGGTATCTTGACATAGCAAATTACCTAGCCACAAGTCGATTCCTTCTCATTGGTCTAAACTTGACAAACAAAAATTCTTGCGCAACGTGCGTACCTTTTTTGGGATGACCCCTACCTATTTAAATACCGCCCCGACCAAATTGTTAGGCGGTGCATCCCCGATCATGAAATTCCAAGTGTCATTAATTTTTGTCATGCATTAGCTCTGTGGTGGGCATTTCTCTTCCAAGAAAACCACTTTGCCAAGATCTTGCGAGTGTGGTTTTTATTGGCCCACCATGTTCAAAGATGTCCATGCCTTCGTGTTGCATGTGACCGATGCCAACGACTAGGTAACCTTACTAGGCGTAACATGATGCCCCTAAACCCCATTCTTGTTTTGGAAATATTTGATTGTTGGGGGATTGATTTCATGGGACCTTTTCCAAGTTCATTTGGTTACCAATTCATCCTTGTAGCTGTTGATTATGTGTCTAAATGGGTGGAGGCCATTGCATCTCGAACTAATGACCATCGAGTTGTGGTCAAATTCTTGAAAGAAAATATTTTCTCTCGTTTTGGCATGCCCGGGCTATGATTAGTGATGGGGGTAAGCATTTTTGTAACAAGCCCGTTGGGATTTTGATGAGAAAATATGGTGTAATTCACAAGGTCAGTACCCCCTATCATCCACAGACTAGTGGCAAGCCGAGTTGGCAAATAGGGAGATCAAGAACATTCTAGAGAAAACAGTCAATCCAAACCGTAAAGATTGGTCCCTACGACTAGTTGATGCTTTGTGGGCATATCGCACCGCTTATAAGACCTCTTTAGGAATGTCTCCTTATAGGCTAGTTTATGGAAAGCCTTGTCATCTCCCTGTTGAGATTGAGCACCGTGCATATTGGGCCATCCGGCAATTCAATGATAATGAAAATGAGGTTGGCAAAAAGAAAGCTTCAATTGGATGAATTAGAGGAGCCGAGAAATGATGCATTTGAAAATGCAAAAATTTCAAAACATAAGATGAAAGCTTTGCATGATAAACACATTTTTAGAAAATCCTTTCATGTTGGTCAAAAGGTTCTCTTGTATAATTCACGATTACATCTCTTTCCTGGGAAGTTAAGGACAAAATGGATTGGTCCATTTATGATTAAATCCATCTCTCGAGCATGGTGCATTTGAGGTAGAAAATCCTAAGAATGGAAATGTTTTCAAAGTAAATGGTCATCGATTGAAACCTTATCTTGAAAACTTTGTGGCTGAAGTTGAGACATTGGATCTTGAAGATCCAATACCATTGTAGTATCAGAAGTAATGAGTTTTTATTTTTATTTTTATTTTTATTTTTTCATTTTTTTTTTATTTTTCTTTTTCTTTTTCTTCCATCTCTTATATTTTCTTGTTCAAGCATTAGGGACAATGCATTATTTTAAGTTGGGGGGTGTGAGGTTCTTTATTTTCAAAAAAAAAAAAAAAAACATCAATGTTTTCTTTTAGTTGTGATATGCAGGTAAAAAAAAAATCAAGCAAGAAGTCAGCTCATGTCCAATTCAATCGGACATTCATCCTTGAGAACAAAAGGGGAGTAACAGTTTTCTAATCTTTATACTTTTCTTCTCTTTCTTTTTTACATTGAGGATAATGAAAAACTTAATTTTAGATATTTGATTATGTTGAATGCTTGAGATAACCATGCTTGTTAAAAAAAAAAAAACTTGCATTCGTATGTGAATGAGACTTGTTTAAGATCAACATTACATTTTTGGATTCATTATTGTGTTGAACATTGCATGCTTTAATTTGGGATAGATAATATCTTATAAAGCAAGATATAGCATACTTTTTTCTTAAGATTATTGAAGTACATCTTTCCTTGTAAAAGTTGTGTGAGTTGTGTGATTATGCATGAAAGATGAGTGTGATGCTTTACTTGTGATTATCCCTTTTGATCTAGTCCTAAACAAGGTTTAAGTAAATAGAGTAATCATTATTACACAAATGTGTACAAAGTTCTATCTACTCCAATGTTTTGAGTTGCTCAGTAACTAGGGGTATTCATCACAAATGTTTATCTTTACGTCAAACGGCAGCTTGAAATATGAGTATGCAAAGCACTTTAAGTTTGTGACTTTGTGAGTAACCGGGTGCATTCATCACAAATGTTTGTATTCGCGTCAAAAGGGAAGTGACCACTTAAAGAAAAAAGAATGAATAATATCATCAAAAAAAAAAAAAAAAAAAAATATAGATACTTCTCTAGTTTGCTACCTTGTTTGTAGTAGTGAGAAGGGAAGATTACAAGTTGAGTTTTCGTGTGAATCAATTATGTTGGTTGCATGATAAATACGATTGAATTTGGAATTTTGTATGGATGTTTGATTTAGAGAATGTGAGTATGCTTATTTTTTTTTATTTGCTATTGTGTACACTAAGTTAAAGATACCAATGTTTGCATGATAGGTCCTTTAAGTGTGATGAGTCAAGCCTAATTATGTTATTATTATTCTTTTTATTTCAAAGGTTTTATGTTTAGTTTTGCTTGAGGACTAGCAAAATCTAAGTTGGGGGTGTGATTGTGCATCAAAAGTATCATTAAGTCTCTTATTTTACATATGTATTTATTATTTTTATTTGGGTTTTTTATAATAATTGATGTGCTTTTTAGTAATGAAGTTTCTTTTAATGTCTCGATAGGTTTTTGGAGCTTAAATGAATTATTTCAGAAAATTCAACGTCGGAATTCGGAACAAAGAATTGAAGAGAAATTTAGTTGAAGATTGAAGCAAATCTTGGTTCAAATAAGTGCTCCAAATTTGCCCCAAAAATCAATTCTAGTCCAATTCTAGAAAAGAATATCATATGATCTATTTCAAGCCCAAACATGCCTTATGTTGTGTGCAAACTTCAACCATCAAACACTCAAGGTTTTAATGTCAATCTTAGCCCAAATAATAGGTACATTTGTATCCTTATTTGATGCTTAAATTCAGCCCCAAATCAGCCCCAAATCAGCCTCCAAATCAGCCCAAGCACCATCCATGATCTTACATGTCTACACAACAAATAACATTTGATTTATTTTGGATAATTCATTGATCCAAGAGGGCAAGCACATGGATGGAAAGCTGGAGGGGACATTGTCACATTATTTTGGGTCAAAAAGAAGAAAGAGACAGCTCACAAAGAAGGAAGAAAAACGTGCACCAAAGTGTTCTCCAAGCTGTCCTGATTTGATTTTCCAGAACACCTTTCGGTGTTTTGCCCATAACTTTCGACTCAGATGTCCAAATGAGCTGTTCTTTAATGATCTGGAAAGCTAACAGAATGGCCTATAAATATGTATCTAATAGCCATCTCCAGAGGAGGCTTCTAAGAGGGTCGAATTGCTGTCCAAAGTTAGAGTCAGATTTGTGTCCGAATTTTTACTGCAATTGTGTTGTGTTCTTCTTTATAGATTTCGGTTCTTTAGATTGTAAAACTTATTATTTCAGTTTGATTTAAGTTATTTCATATTTATTAAAGTGTTATTACATATAATCATGGTTGGCTAATCTCCTTCTTGGATCCAAATCAAGGATGATGGTGGTTGAGGTGAGTTCTTTAATATATGAATGAATCTTAATGTCTATCTTTTCATTTTCTTTATGAATGTTTATTATTGCAAAGAAATTTTAGAAATCATTTAGGTAATGTTATAATCTTGAATTTTTATGCACAAACCTTAGTTTTGGTATAGAGATTGCTTGATTCAATGTCTTACTTAATATGAAAATATTTGTTCATTCTTAAGCAATAATCAATTTTCATCTTTTTAAACTTCATTGTAATATCTTCCGATCTAATATCACCATCGTTGATATTAGGTTGAGTTATCTTATATATGTTGAAGGAATCACCAATACATCACCATTAAAATTGATTTGGACCAAGACTTACTTTTTCTTGTCATTTAAAATCTATTTACACCTTTTCATCTTTGAAAACAAATCCATCAATCATTTTCAACCAAGTTATTGTTAATTTAATTTCTCTTGAGTTTTTTTTGTTACCTAGCTTAATTTCCAGATCTAGCTCTGTGGATATGACCTCGATCTTACCGAGTTAATTGCTACATCGCACACTCGTGCACTTGCGAGTTAAAACAAGCTGAACATAAAAAGCGGTCAAGCACATACCTTTGCAACTAAATTCTTCTGTGCGAGGAGCAAGAGGGAGATGTGGGCTGCAATGGGTTGTATTGACAGAAAAATGTCATGGCTGAAAATAATGTTTGACCAACACGGACAAGCTTAAATGGACAAGGTCAGTTTTTAGCTTTTTACCCTATTCATGTCTTTGTATTTATGTTGAATCCTGTAGACAAGTAATATATTTAGTTGTCTGAAATATTTTCCACTGGGTTTTGGAGACTTCGTCGTTGCAAATGTTACCGGAATTAGAAGGAGTTGCCCATTTTTTGGTGTATTTCCGTAGCTAAGTTTTTGGAACCCATTACCATGTATGTTTTGTTATATATGTATGACTGAATAGTGATGTTGGGTTGGAATTTCATGGATGTTAATTTCGAATTGTAGACCTTAATTATGTGGATGCTTATCTTTCAATGTTACCTTAAATATGTGGATGCTTAGCTTTGAATGTTATGTTTAGCTTGTTAAAGTACTCCTTTGCAGTTCGGTTACTTTGAAGTTGAATGGTTGGTGATAATAAGTTATGCAACCGAGACTACTGCTTGTTTGTATTATACTTTGAATGTTTGGTTAGTTGCTCTTGAATGGTAGGTCTAGGTTGCTAATTTTGAAATTTTCAGTTGGTGTATGCAACATTTGAATGTTTGGTATCTTGCTCTTGAATGGTAGCTTTTGAAAGTTAGGTAACAGTTTTTGGAATATTACTTCCATTCCTATGTATTTGTATATAAATACCAGTAAGTATGGGAAGTTATTCACTTGCATACTGTCAATTTCTTTGGGTAGAAACCGAATGTGTTAGTACATGCAATGAAGAGTGGTTGTTTCTAATTGTTAATGTTGCTGATTGCTGCTATTTTCACTGGTCTGTAATAGGTAAGTTCCATTTAATTCATTAGATTGCAACCGATTGGTTAATGTTATGACATTCATGTAAAGTCAGTGTAGTTTCTTAGGTTTTTAAATGTTTGTTTATGGTGTGCATTGGGATAGTTAAGGGTAGAAAATCATTAGTTTTGTTAGAGACCTCTGTCATTGTATATTATTCTACGTAATGTCATAACTGTCTTGTTCAATATCTTTGAAGCCGACATTCCATAAGTAGAACCGGTTTGAATCTTGGGGAAAGGTGGCAAACATGGTTATTATTTATTGAATCAGGCAATAGGGAAATGAAAATATTATAGTTAATCGTATGGCTTAGTTTTGGAAATGCAATTTTTAGTGATGTATGGCACAGTTGACATATTATTATAGTTAGCACAAGAAATGAAATAGTGGAAGCAGGAAATGAAAAGGAAAAACAATTTGTGTGTGAATTGTTCATTGTTTCTGGAATTTCAATTTTGATATGTTGAAATTTGATTTTTTATGTTGTGTATAACAAGGGGAATTATAAATTTTGATTAGAGATAATAGGCATTTTGGAAAAAGAAATTCAATTTCACTTTCAAAGGAGGTAAAGGACTGAATTGTAAATAAACATAGCCTTATAAAATTTACAAGCCGAGCAAAATTTCATTAAACGTGGAGAAAGTGAACAATAACACTTATTTGCAAGAATGCATTATCCATTTGTTTTTTTTGTAACAAGTTGTACAATCTTCAATTATTCACAAAAAAATTTGGATGGCATGATAGATATGGATTCGCACTGGTTTTCAACACTTTTTGAAGGGGATTATGATGACGTACTGAATAACGTTGCCGATTATGTTAATTATGGTAATTCTTCTGTAAACGATGGAGATTGTAGTGGTAATTACAGTTCTGATAATGACGACGATGACGACGACGACGACGACAATGATGATTCAGATGAAGAAGATGAGTTGTTTTGGGAAAGGGAGTTCGATGAGCAGAAATTGATTTTATGCACGGCAGGTGCCGTAGCTTTATATTATAATACTTATATATATAAAGAGCCTTGTATGGATTTGTACAACACTGGAATGCAATGGTTGATAGAAATATTACATGGACATTGGGCGCGCTGTGTAAACATGTTTAGGATGGATGCGATAACATTTCAGAGTCTGTGCTTTATACTTGAAAACCAATATGGGTTAAAGGCATCTAGAAGAATGTGTGTTTTTAAAAAAGTTGGAATATTTCTTTATACAATAGCTTTGGGTGCTTCCAACAGGGAAGTTCAGGAGAGATTCCAACATTCAGGAGAAACAATTAGTAGGTACTTTAATGAGGTTCTTAGATCAGTTTGTTCGCTCGCTACAGATTTAATTCAACCTGCAGATTCCGGGTTCGTAAACACACCGAGGGAAATTGTGAACAATCCGAGGTATATGCCACATTTCAAGGTAATGTCGTACATTGTATTTGTTAATGGTGATTCATATTTCATGAATTTGTGAAATTTAATTTTTTTGTCAGCTCAAATTGATGTTATTTTGCTGGTTTATCGTATATTAGAATTGTGTAGGAGCTATTGACGGTACACATGTCCGTGCATGTGCTTTTTTTGAAAAGCAAATCCCATTTATCGGCCGAAAAGGTGTGCCGACCCAGAATGTTATGGCTGCATGTAGCTTTGACATGCAATTCACATTTGTTTGGGCGGGTTGGGAAGGTAGTGCACATGATACACGAATTTTTCTCGAGGCAATTGACAATCCATGTATAAAATTTCCTAAGCCACCGGAAGGTAATAATATGTGTATGTGTATATATGATAATTAATGTTTTTTTTTTTTTTTTTGTAATTTTCAGTTTATAAAACAATTATATGTTTTTTCAGGGAAATACTACTTGGTTGATTCGGGATATCCTAATGAATATGGATTTTTAGGTCCATATAGAGGTCGAGATATCATTTGCAAGAATTTAGGAGGCGAGGACAACCACAAACTCGTGAAGAAATTTTCAACCGTATGCACTCTTCATTACGTTGTGTGATAGAATGAACATTTGGAGTTTGGAAAAAAAGATGGCGAATCCTACAGAACATGCCGGCCTATAATTACAAGGCACAAGTTAGAATTGTTGTCGCATCCATGGCAATTCATAATTACATTAGAAGAACTTCAATGCAAGATGTGGCATTTATGGAGTTCGATCGCCATCCTGATTTTGTACCCGATGATTTTCTACCTGATGTGGCTTCACATTCACAAAGTCAATGACACCAAGGCCTTCGCGAATGGATTACGTACGTGATGGGATTGCTGCAAGTTTAATGACACAATTATAAATTATTGCTCTAATATGTTTAGGTCTATTTGTAAAAATTTATTGGTTGTAATGTTACTTCATTAATATTATGAATTAAGTCCTTTTAGGTAATTATACAATAAAATAAAATTCAACCACAATTTGTAACCAAACACATTAAACAACTTTTTTTTCAACCTCAATTTTAACCACAGTTTTAACCAAACATATATTTTTTCAGACCAACCTCAATTAAAAGCACTTTTTCTGAAACTACTTTTTTTAAACCACAACCACAACAGCTATCACAATACCAAACGCACTCTTGCTTTTGCTTCTCCTGTGTTTGGAACGCATATTTACGTGGGACCCATGCATTATAAAGTGTGGTCCGCTATTAACCAAACACATTGTTGATTGTTGACGGAGGTAAACGTGGACGCAACCATGTAACTAAACAAAGTTTTGTGTATACAGAGGATGGAATTTTTAACGTAAAAAAATTCAAGTATTGTTAATATAATTTTTTAGTAAAAAAAATTTAAATTATATAAATATTTATCTAATATTACCCTTGTAATGCAGCAGTTCTAAGCATTTTCAAAGTAAAATCAACACAGAAAACATGAATTGCACCACTCTGCAGATTGTCTTCAAACATATTCGTACAAGTTGAAACTATAAATAAGGTCAGAAACGAGTATATTTGCAGTTCCTTTCGAAGCCCTTAACTGGAAAAATTGGCAGCTGAAAACATGAACATTATTAATATATATAAAAAAATACAAATTAAATAGATAACGAATATGAGCATTACAAATTAGTAATTACAGTAATCCAATTGTATTGCTTTACCCTAGCATTATCATATTAATTGTGCATGAACTGAATAAAAAATAGACCTTTAATTAATGAATAGTTTTATATTAATTAAATTCAATAATTCAGCTTAATTGGATTAAATTATATTATATTTTACAGAGGCTAATTCTGATCAGATCTTTTTTACAGGGGGTAATTTGCGGAATTGATAAAAGTACAGGGGCAATTGTGACCTGTGAGGGTTCATCCAAATCTAAATCCAATCCAATAACCCTAAAATCGAAACCCAGCCGCCGCCTCCTATTTCTATATTTACACTGATGAAACCAAAACACAATCCAAGTTCAGGCAGTCGTTCAGGCAGTCTCTCTCTCCTGCCAATCCACGGCCGCAGCTTCCATCCACCAGGGCTTGTTGCCAACTCTATTCTACCCTATTTACCGCGTCAGTGACCATTCCACTACCATCTCTTTTATCGGCCTACAGTTTCTCTTTATCTTTTGTTTGCTATACGAATTGCTCCATCTCCCTTTTCAGGTTCGTAATGCCACCAGTTTTCTTGTTTTCATTTTCTCGGCAACCATGGATTCATGCAATTAAGTTTTAAAAACAAAAAAAATCTAGGTTTAATTAAAGTAAAAAATTTGTGCGATTGATTTTCACAGTCTTCACGCCATCGAGTTCGGAGGTCACCGTATTCATTAGGACGAGATTTATTTTCTTACATTGTGCATTATTCATCTTTTTAATCGAAAAATCAACTCAGGGATAGTAAGATTTATGTTAGGGTCCTATCTCTATGTTCAATGTAGGGTAATAGAATTGATTGATGCATGATTCTTAAGGATGTCCATGCGACATTCTTCCCAAGGATGGGATATTTATCATGGATTTTGTCTTTAAATTTGAATGATATTTGAGGTTGAAATATGATTTTTGAGTGCGTATGGTGAAGGAATGCATACTTGTATGAACACTTTCAGGTTAACTGGAAAACCAAACCTGAGTCTACAAGTTCATTGATTGCCAGTTTTAGGTTCAGATTTGCAGAAATGCCTAACCTGATTTCCAGGTTCAGGGTATTGTCAGGGTACCAAACTCTGAACACCTCTACAGGCAGCAAAATACTATAAAACTAGCTAGTGAAGCCAATAAACCCTAATCTGATTATTAATTAGATTGTGAATTTTGGATTGAGTGTAGATCCGATAAAAAAAAATGCCAGATGATGTTTGGGAAAATTGCGCAAGGGCTATGAGTTCCCCACTTTCACGTTGGGACTTTGATATAAACCAAAATCATATCTCCTTCCTGATGGCAAAAGTCTGATCTAATATTTAGTTTAATATCTTGTCTGTGTCTACTTCCAAAGACTCCTTTTTTTATTTACGTGAAAGCTTTGTTTTTTTGTTTTTTTTTGGAGGATGGTGGAGGTCTTAGCCTCTTAGGTGATGGCCATGGTCGCAGCTGCTAAAATGATGATTGGGATATTGTGCAAGGGCTTTGAGTTCCATTTTAATGGAATTGATGAGATAATTCATATTATACCCTCTGATTACCAGCAGCCAGCAGTTTGATGGGTCTTTACAGTGTATCCAATTACCTATACTAACTTGGCTCTTGTGCCACTTCTTTGATCTATAATCTTATACATGCTCTTATTAATTCCTGGAATTTGCATCTTAGGATTGAAGATGACCCATTTGCCAGATTAACATTCTTATAACTATAAGAAACTAAAACAATTAACTCGTGGAGTAAAAAACTTAGGTCTTATTGTTCAACTATCTATTTAGATTTGTTAAAAGAAAGAGTTTTTCTTTCGTTATCTTCCTCAGACACAGGAGTTTATGCTCGATACCCATCTAATGAAAGCATCTTGTGAAGATTGTGGCGCTGCTTGTGGCCATTTCCGCCTGCTGGATTGGGCTCTTGCAAACCAGCTTATTTTGGATTTGGGCATATTGTGAAGATTATTCTTTTGCTTCCAATTTAATAAACCTCAATTTTTTTTTCATGTTTTTTATTTATTGGGTTCTTTTATTTTCTATTTGATAATAGTAGAAATGCAAAATGAAAGAAATATTAAAAAGATGAAAATATAATATAAGAGAACAATTCATCGTGGGTTCATGTTTTGTTTTGTTTTATTTTGTTTCGATTGGTTTTATACAAGCTTTTGCGATGTTGAGTTAATGTATAATTTATTTCAGCTTTGGGATTTAATTTTAAACTCAAATAAATATATATATATATATATTAAATATATTTATCTTCTTAATTTTTAGTTGTTTTATTTTATTGAAAGCATGTATAAAAATTTTAGTTGGCAATAATGTATTTTATGTCATTAACAATGCCATTTTAGTTTATTTTGCGCTGAAAAAAAAAAATCTATTCCACAGCTTGGCGCCGAATCAAACTACCATCCATCAATTATTAAGGTCGATGCTATCTGGCTCATCTCTCCACTAAAAACAACAAGACCTCCACTCTGCATGCTATTGCCGAAATCAATCTCATCTCTCCATTAAAACTCGATGAGAACATCCCTGTGCATACCTTTCTCGAAATCAATCTTGGGTATTCCCATTAGATATTTATTAGATTAACAAGGTACAATAGGGGTCAATTTATCTAGCTCATTTCTCTAATTTCTGAAGGAAAACAAAAAAAAACAAGAGCAAGCCTCAAATTATTATTATTATTATTACAAATTACAATTACAATAACAATTAAAAAAAAACTAAGTGTGGCTATATCACTGTAACAGTAAAGATAAATCACTAAATTATAATTGAGGTTTTGGGAATCGAATTTTGACACTCATTAATAAATTTTGAAAAATAATTAAGTTTAATCAATTTAAGACAATTAAGGGTTTGGGGATAAAATTTAAGACCAAAACAAATATTCAGCCAAATTTTCTACAAGGGCAGGGGCTAAATTGAACAGGCATACTGAAACTTATTAGCGTGTGTGACACAGGCGCTAGCATGTGAGGTAAGCCGCTACACTATAGTGGCGTGTGTAGTGGCTACTAATCTCCAAATATTGTTTTTCTTGGTGATTTTGGAATCATCTCTGTGAAACCTTCATTTTTTTAGGCATGCTTGTTGAGGAGCGGTGGTCTCGCTCCAGCCTAACCACTATTCTTTTTTTTTTTTTGTCTTCTCTTTTCTCTCACCTATCCTTAGTTTTCTCTCCTTACTTTGTCAAAAATATCAGAGCGGGATGTCAATTGTATTTTATGTAAAATTTAGTTCTTATTCTTTTTATTTATATTTTTATGTCATTTTTTTTTCAATTTTATATTTCATCATTGAGTTAGTTCGGGATCGGGTTTTATATTTTTTTATTTTTTTTTCTATAAGATAATTCTAGTCTCATAACTCGAGTTGAGGGTTTGGAAGGTTGGCTCGAGCTCACTCGGGTCATTGTTTTAGGACTTTTTTAAAAATTTATTTTTAAAATTTTTATCCTTCTAACTTGTAGCTTGTTGATAATTGAATTTCATAATTTTTTTAAAAAAATTTTCTATGAAGTTATCTTGATTTTATGACCCAGAACATAGGTTTGACAGTTTTTCCTGGTTGACTTGAGTTGTTTTCTTATGTTTTTTTAAATTGATTTTTTGTTATGTTTTGTCTTTCAATATGTAGTTGATTGAAAAGTGAATTTCATAATTTATTATGATTCGCTATCTGTGGAATTATCACAGTCTAATGACCTGGATCATGAGTTTTACAGGTTAATTAGAATTGGTCTGTGTTGAACTAACATGTCGTCATCACCATATTTTTTAAAAGAAGATGTTCAATATGTCATCATATCAATATTTATAAAAGATGTCGATCAATATGCAACATATTTTTCTGCTACAAAACACGTTTGAGACACCTTAACATTTTGTTTACATTTAAAAAAAAATTGATCTCAACCATGATGTAGTGTGAGTCAAGGATTTAGTTAACAGACTAAAAAAAAGGTGAATTCACTTTTCACCTCCTCCCAAAAGCATTGTTTACTCAAACAATGCTTTGTTTTTTTAATTTAATTTTATTCTTTGATATTTAGTTTACTTGGGATTGGGATTGGAATTGAGTTTCATAATTTATTTTATTTCTTTAATGGATTTATCCCTGTCTTATTACTCGAGTCATAAGTTTGGTGGGTTAACCCATGTTGACTGAGTTTTTTGTCATTTTTTTATTGATTTTTTTTAATTTCATCCTTCAACTTGTTGAATGAGATTTGAACATCATAATTTATTTTGATTTGTTTTTTATGGGGTTATCTCAATCTTATAACTTGAGTCATGGATGTGACGGGCTTACTCGAGTTATTTTTTGTTTTATTTTATTTTTTTAAAATTTTATCCTTTAACAATGAGTTGATTGATGATTGAACTTTATAATATATTTCAGTTTGCTTTCTATAAGGTTATAATAGTCTCATGATCCAAGATGGTGGTGTGACGAGTTAACTTATGTTGACTTAGGCTATTTTCTTTGTCTTTTTTTAATTGATTTTTTTTTCAATTTTATCCTTTAACATTGGATTGATTGAGAATTGAATTTCATATATGGGGTTGTCATTGTCTTATGACCTGAGTTATCAATTTAACAAGTTAACTTGGGTTGACCAAAGTTAATCCAATATGTTGTCATCTCAATATTTAAAAAAAAAATGTTGTCTTTAACATTTTTTTTAGTCAAATATGTTTTTATCGGTTATCTGGATTGCTTTTAGACAAGTTAAGTTAGTCGGGTCACATCAGGTCAACCCCCACGTAGTTTAAATTTCTTTTCTATTAGAAAAAAATATTAGCAACACTTGGATATTTTTCATGTTAAAAAAAAAACTTGCTCACATTATAATACATATCATTAATCTATCATACTCTAAAAAACTAGGGTTCTTACCTAAACTTTAATCTAGGGAATTGTTCAGGGATAAAACTTAGAATACCAATATAGTATGGGGATATTTTTTTTATATTTGTCCTGAAAAAAAAACATGTAGATAGCATTTAATAGAGAGACAGGAAATAGGCGGCATGAACATCAAGACTAGACTAATTTGTGTTTGGTTTGGAGACAAGATATAATAAAATATTATAAATGACTTTTTTAATTGTACATTGTATATGTTTGGACTATATTTTGAAGATGTGGTTTTTTTTATTTCATCAACTTTTTATACAATTTAATTATTATTCAAAGAAAAATTTATAATTTAAAAGTTAAAATTGAGCATCCACTCTATTAAAATTATTTAGAATAAATATTTAAAAAAGTTTTTAAACTTTATTTTTTGTTCTTTTTCATTATAAAATGTTTAAAGACTCCTCTAGACCTTCTAAGAGTAACTATAACCTCACAAACTCGGACCTTGATGATAAAAAAAAATATTCAAGAGGATGACAAATCGTTTTACTAGACAAACGACATGTTATTTTTTTTATTTAAAAAAAACCTTAAGAGAATGATGAGTATTTTCTGTCTTTATTGTTAATAAATAAATAATTATGCATGGATGGGATTTTCTTTTTAGTGAGAGACTTGACCTTTATTTTTTTAATTTTCATTAATTTTGTTTTTTGAATTTAATTTTTAATTAATATCTCCTCTCTCGTTTTTAAACTAATTAATTTAACTATTTTTAAATAGTAATTAATATTTTAAATGGTTTCTATAATTTTATAATACCTTAAATTTGAGATAAATTAGTTGTATTTGCATGATGCATTTATAATAACAAAAATCTTATTTACTAAGAAGCTATAATAAACCTCCAATAAAAATAAAATAAAATATATAAAATAAAAAGGATAAATAAGATAAAATATTTTCATGTGCATCTATCTTTTATTTTTTACTAGATATATCTCATGCTTTAATCTTTAATTAACATTCCCAACTATTTTTGCATTTTATCGGTTAATTAAAAAACTTCTCAATTAATAAATCTTATAATACCAAAAAAAACACATCCATATATCTTCTTATCTTCTGTCTTTTTTTTTTTTACATTAGAAACTTAAAAATCCTACTGGTAATATAGTGCGGGTGAGTTGGGTAGTGAGGATTTTTAGAGACTGTTTGATATTATAGTAGCTTTTTTTTTCTCAACCACATAGAAAAAATAATTTAATTAACTAAATAACTTTTATTTTTTGTATTGGACTCCATGCATAATTGCATTTCAAACCTTAATTTTGTAAAAGCTAAAATATCATACTTTTCATTCATGGGTACATTTTTTTCATTTATTTGCTTGTAAAAACCATTCATGGATACATTTTTTTTCATTTATTTGCTTGTAAAAACAAATCTTATAACAGTTTTAATTAAAACACATATTTTTAAAAATTTATTTTAAAAAAAACAGAACTAGAATTGTTTTTTAAAACCTTTTTTAAAATGCCATCACAAAAACTACTATAATGTGAAAGTTATGTAATTTGACCAGCCTTCAACCTAATTAATAAAAGACGAAGCCCGGCCCAACAACCCGAACATGGCATTGGAAACAAAACCCTCCCTTCCAAGTTCCCATCAGACACCTAGAAAATAAAACACGCAGAACGCCACCATAGAGCAGAGAAGCTCTAAAAGGGAAACTAGCACAGGCTGAAAATCTTAAGAGAGCCAAGCAAAGATGATTATCCCAGTTCGTTGTTTTACTTGCGGCAAGGTACTTACTTTATTAATTATCTTCTTTAATCACGAGGTGCTTTCTATTTCATTCAATTTTTCAGCTTATTCCTCGCCTGTCAAAATTTTATATCCGGAGAAAAAAATAATAATTTGTTTTCTTGAACAATTTTTGTTTTCTTATTGTTTAGCGGTTATGTTTTGATATTGCATTTAATTTCTTGTGATTATTTTTTGTTTGGGTTTTAGGTGATTGGAAATAAATGGGATACGTATCTTGATCTTCTTCAAGCCGATTACACTGAAGGGTGATCATGCTATTTATTTATTTCTTAAATTGAACAAAAATAAAATGCAAGAACCTGTGTTGTAATCTCGTATGACCCCTAGTTTTTGTATCCACATGGTCACATGGTGTACCCACTCCATTAGAAGGTAATAAATATACATTCTTGCTGGAAAATCGGTTGCGAGCTTGACTTTCCAGTAGCTGCCCCCCTCGTAATTATTCATGTTGAGTCTTCTTAAATACTTGCATGTGGCAGCATGCCTCCTGAAGGCAATATGCGAAATTCAGAATGGATGTAAAAAGTGTGTTATTCTAACATTATCAACATGTTGTTAGTGTGGTTGTGATTTATGAGCTGTGTTAGTATTTCATCGTGTAAGTTACAAAGCAGCTATCAAAATGTTGTTAGAATTGCTTCTAACTGATAGTTAACAGTCCTAATATTCATAATATGGGATGCAAATAGTTAATTGGAACTCATAGAGGACATGTCGAATTCAAACGTATCTTGGTTCTTCATGCAGAGATGCTCTTGATGCTCTGGGGTTGGTTCGTTATTGCTGTAGAAGAATGCTTATGACTCATGTTGACCTCATTGAGAAGCTTCTGAACTACAATAGTAAGTCTTTCTCTTCTATGTCACCTTTCCCCCTCTCATGTGTGTTGCCATCACACTCATGGATGAAACTGTATTTTTTTATTTGTGATGGTAGGGTATATTTTAGTCATTTTGCACTCTCTCCTTGGAATAGGCCATGCTAGTTTAGTGAATTTTATTCTGTGAAAATTAACTAAAGCTCCACCCCTAATGGGTCTGGGTCATAATTCAATGTTTTTATGAGTATGTCTAGCTGAATGTGGGGGTGTTAATCCTGCTAAATGAGACAAATGGGTTCACGTTTATATTTTAATGTTGACATCAAGAAAATGAGATGGTGCTTTGTTTTATCCACAAATTGAATTTTTGAGCTGATATAATGTACCAACTCTATTTGCCTCTGAATTTTTTGGTTCATTCTTCTTATCACTGACAAATTATGCCCGACAGCTCTGGAGAAAAGTGAGGGCAGTTGAGAAGCTCATTGCATCACGGTTGACATGAAGCTGGTTATGGAAATTGATGATTAATTGTTGGATGTGTGGTGAATATGGTGAAAGTAGACATGGGACAAAGTTCAAATACTGTATAAACTTTTAACCACTCTTGCCTTGCATACTTCGTTTTGGAACCTAGTCACTGTTTAAGACCAATGTTTTGAGAAGCTTATCAGTCATTTTAAATGCCTGTTGTGCGATGCTGTTGGCAATATTCTTTCAAATGTGATGCTTTCTACGATGATCAATATAGTCCGGTTGCAACCTAGTCGCTGGGTACTAGTAGAAGTGATGAATTGCTTTTCATGAGTATATATAATCGGACAATCTAAATTTGTTTGTATTTTGTTGAATTTTTTCTTTAAACATGCCAAAGAGGTCTGTAGCCCATATCTTTATCATTCCAGGAGGAATGGAAGACGCTTTATTATTGTTCTTAACTTTGAACGATAGAAGGAAGGAAGTCATCTTCAACGATTGTAGGTGCCGTTATGGTTCGAATCCATGGAATCCATGTGACAGATAAAGAAACTTATCAAATCCCAATACAAATTAAATCCCTCTTTTGATGATACACATATGAACCTTAAGTTAATCATTGTTTTCTAACTAGTTATGTATCTTCTAGTTATACGCGATTATAAACTTTGTTGGTTGATCACTTTTCTTTGGTGATATTGGCCTTCTGGTTGCTTAGTTGATTGCTCATTTAACTCTTCTAGTTAATTAATGACTCTTTCAATTCAATGTATTCTTCTTATTATAATCGAGTTGAGTTTTTTTCTTTGATTTTGTGATGAACAATCATTCTTATTTTAGGCATTAATAATAATCTAAAATTATATATTCTTTTTTTTATTGCAAAAATCACATGAAGCTTGTTCCAAAGTTTACATGGAATCTCTTGTAACAAATAATTTTGACATGTAAAGGAAGAGCTAGACAGACACGTGGGCAATACTGTGATAATTAAATCTATTGTTTTTTTCTTCCAAAACAGAATCCTCTGTTGATTGATCAAGGACCAATCTGCTGAACTGTCTGAGTTTGATGCCTACAAGTACTTGATTTCCTTATCTGCGTGTCAAATCCGTATTGGTGTAAGTTTGAGCCGAGAGGAACATGTACAAAATAAGAAATTGGTATCCCAATGCCAATGACCCGTTCTATCATGAGGAGCAGCCTGGCATGGCGGGCATCCAGGTATTGTTTTGCACGTAGTCGTGGGTGCACCCGCGTAAACAAACCATCTTGGCCGGCGGCTTTCAAAATTCATTTACTGCACGTCACCTTCTCTTGATTTGATTGCATTTATATTATAGATGACACATCCTAAAACATACCTCTTAGACCCGGCCCGGGTAACTGGATGACTCGAGGTCATGATCAGGTTGTTTTAAATAGTCAAAACTCAAGTTTATAATTAATTAGGTGACTTGCATAATCTAGATGATAACTGACCTATATATGTATTTTAAAAAAATATTTTTTAATTTTTTCATGTATCATTATTATATTTATAATTTTATTTATATAAAAAATCTCTTAACATTTTCGTCTATATATATATTTTAAATGCACAAAAAATATTTTTTAATTTTTTTATACGTGAAATAATCATATAAAACTTCCACTCACATGAAATTTTTATATTTTTTCGGGCCAATAACTATGTCTGAGAGTATATAATCTTTTAATTTATATATTGATTTTCTATTTGTATAAGATCAACACAATGTTTATATACCTCAACCCCTGTATATTATGCTGTCATCGATTCCTACGGGACTCCTTTCCCCACACGAAATTAGAGTCAAAACTACTGTATCTTTTCCAGTTCGACAAGTCACCCTCTGTAACCACAATCTTCTGGTAGTTCCCACGAGCAGACACGGCATTCTCAGATCCTACTTGGTCTCATTAATGAAACCATATTGTTACACCACATTTAATTGTAATATTTATGCACTAAATTGTTTTTTTTTTCTTTTTATATAGGATTAAAATAAGTACACATCTACTTCATATTCACACAGTAATTTAAGAATTTTACTGTATTTATGTATTAAGAACACAGTTACGAACGGAAAACTAATCAGAAACTTCAAGAAACCATTGTTCAAATTTAAGATCTCGATATATACGAGAACCGATTTTGGTGCATTATCCAGCACAATGTAGTAAAGCATTACAGTTCTACTATAATATTCTATCAATTTTAAGGTATTTAGGGAATAATTAATGATATTATATTCTTTATTTTTTATATATCTTTTTTAAAAAATAAATAGAGTAAGTAAAGATATTTTTATCATTTTTTATACGTCATAAATTTTATTTTATTTTTTATTTTTGTATTCGTCTTTTTCTTTAAGATAAGCCTGAGAAATAATTAATGATATTATATTATTTAGTTTTTATATTTATATTAAAAAAATAAATATAGCAAGTGAAGATATTCTTATAATTTTTTACGGGTTATAAATTTTATTTTATTTTTTATTTTTATTTTTATGTTTGTTTTTTTCTTTAAGATAAGCCTGAAAGTAATATATCGTAACACCATAATTTTTTTGAATTAAATCTTGTAAAATTTCTTTTATTTTATATTCTTTGACAATAAAAAATTAAATTTTTTGTTTTTTTTTCTCTTAACTTTTATATCATATATACCTAATGAATAACAAGAAATTTACAGCACATGAATCACATGCACATAAATATTATGGATGAAAAATTAGAATGGAATTTTCAGATTTGTTTTGCTTGTAGAAGTTTACAACATAACGTGATGATATAAACCTGAAAAAAAGAAAAAGAAACAATAAAAAATTTGTGGAGGTAGTAGTCATCCAAATTGTGGTTGTCATTTCTTGTGCCTTTGTATCTAAAACTTCTCTGTTTTATTAATTTTCATTTTTTTTCTTTTCCATGTCCTCAAACTATATATATATATATATAGTTGTGTTCGTCAGAACAACATACAAAAAAAAAAAAAAAGTCAAGAATTTATTTTCCTTTTTTTCTCGAAACCTCCCTAGTCTTAAATCTCTACATTCTTCTCCGTGTCTAAGCTCGATCTTCTTCTCTTTTTCTCTCCTGCTACGCATAAGCAAATAGCTTCCTTCCTTTTGTTCTAACTATCTCTCTCTGCCTAATTATAGCTCTTAATTAATTTAACGCTTCGATCTCTGCAATTGCGCTGTTAATATTTTGATTTGGAGATCACAAAAATCAAGATATTTTTTTTTCTTTATGAATGGAAGGAGAGAAGGAGGAGGTACGGTAATAATAATAATAATTAGAGGAAGAAATGCTGTATTTGAAGCAACCAAGCTCCATTGTATGCAAACGTTGTGATTCTTTATTTCAATAAATAAATAATTTATTTTCTGTCGTGTTGCATGTTATTGTGATAAATTCCCTGAGCCAGAGGCTCGGGGAGAGAGATCTAGTAAAAACTGGAAAATTAAAGAGAGAGATTGATTGAGAGAGTGTGTGTGATGGCATCGTCGACGGAGAATGAAGGACCGTCATACTCTCCAAGAATAAGTAAGACTGCAATTGATGATGAAGAAGAAGAAGAAGAAGAGTTACTGCCGCCGCCTGACCAGGTTTCTATGCAGAAATTCAGGCTCTATAAGACTCAATCGGTAGGTGCTCTTTTCTTTTCTTTGAATTGCTTAATTTGGTTTCCGTTTCTTGATTTTGGATCGGTTGCAAGTAGATTGCATTGACTTGAAACGTTTTTGGATTTCTTGAATTGAATGATCAAATGGTGTCAGTTTAGCTTAGATGCTAACTGTACAGAGTAGAATCACTCTGTTTTCTCTTGTTGTTTAATGATTTATGCTTGTTACTATTTTTGGATGTGTGCTTGTGCTATTTGAATTGCATGAAGTCAAGGCACCTTGATCTGTTAGCAATGTTCTAGATGATTATTTGATTGATTTATCTTGTGTCTTGCAGAACTTTTACATGATAGGGAGGGACAAGAGTAGGACTTATTGGAGAGTGCTAAAGATTGACAGACTCGACCCTTCTGAGTTAAATATTCGTGAAGATTCTACAACGTATACGGAGAGGGAATGCTATGATCTGTTGAGGCGGATACATGAAGGAAACAAGGCTACCGGTGGGCTTAAATTTGTCACTACTTGTTATGGAATTGTTGGTATGTGCATTTTAGTTGCTTTGTTTTCTCTTTATGACTGTTAGTGGTGTCACTATTCTCATAGTCATTTTCTCTTTTTAGGGTTCATCAAATTTCTTGGGCCATACTACATGCTACTCATTACAAAAAGAAGACAGATTGGTGCAATCTGTGGTCATAATGTATATGCAGTCTGCAAGAGTGAGATGATTCCACTTCCAAATTCTTCTGTGCAGTCCAGTATCAGTGATTCTATGAATGAGAACAGGTCTTTAGCCCATTCTTTATTGTAAATATAGCTCATTTATTCCAGTTGCTTGAGAAATCATGAACGGTAAACTAAAACCTGCACTGGTTGTTATATTTTGTACAAGTTGTTGTGTCCTTCCTCATTATCAGACAGTTCTTTTGCACTTTATGGTTACAAGCTTGTCCTCGGATACATTTACTATGAGTGGCAATAGTAATGAATCCATAGTACACCTCTTCTTATGTTGTTCAGTTTCTTGGAACCTTTTTAGGCTTTTCACTATCTCCAGTAAGTTTTGAGTTTTCTGGAATACTTTAGAAGAGCTGCTCCTAACTGGATTTGCGTGTCTTGGTAAATCAAAAGGAGACAAAGTGTTCATGTCTCAAAAAAATGGAGGCGGATGTTGTGGAAATGTGCTCTCTTGCCTTGATTTGGAATAGTATTTCACTTTCTTGTGGTGCTCTGCCAAAGAAGTTTTTAAGAGGCATTTTCCAAGGAGATATGCAAAGAGACTTGAGAAATTTGGTGGTTTAGCCTTTTTCTATCTGGAGAGATTCTCATCCTTTCACTCTGTACTTTTTCCTTATTCTAATAAAGCTTTGTTTTTTATTAGGGAAAAGAAAATGCTTACCATTTTTAGTGTGGTATTTTCGTGAATTAAAAATAAGATGTAGCATTGGTCTCTGATCAACACTATTTTGCCTACAAGATTAGAAATTTCATCCTTTCCTTGTAGCAGATTAATTGTTTTGAGTCATTATTTCCTTTTCTGTATTTGTTGGTGCTGTGCCGGAGGAGTTATTTAGGATGAGAAGCATAATGCTTTTGCTTCTTATTGTTTCCTTTTATCCTTTTAGTTGTTCTCTGTGAATACTCAACTTTAGGTTTTATGGGAAAATGATATTCTTTATTCTTTCCATAGCTCATTTTTTTTTTGTGGTTTCTTTCCTTCTGTAGCAAGAGTTTGAGCACTACTTTCTCAGAGGGTTTTGTTGTAAATTTGATTGTCTTTATTTCATTGATGATGTAGGTACAAGAAGCTCTTATGCACGGTGGACCTAACAAAGGACTTTTTTTTTAGCTACTCATACCATGTTATGCGTAGTCTTCAAAA
Source organism: Populus x sibirica (assembly GCA_019202695.1). Taxonomy (NCBI): domain Eukaryota; kingdom Viridiplantae; phylum Streptophyta; class Magnoliopsida; order Malpighiales; family Salicaceae; genus Populus; species Populus x sibirica. The sequence continues at coordinate 1,732,316 of JAGMVL010001159.1, forward strand.
GAACTTGTGTGATAGAGAGACAGGCCAGGTCCTGTACGAAACAATGTTTGTCTGGAATGAGTTCTTGACTCGTGGTATCCGAAATCACCTTCAAAATACTCTGTGGACAGTTGCTTTAGTGTATGGATTCTTTAAACAGGTGAATAGTGGACGGTAGCTAAGTTGCTTAGACTCTGAATTATTTTTCCCCTTTTCAAATGTATAGCTGTTCAAGCATGCTTATTTTGTGTGTACTTTTAATTGTGTTGTTTATTTCACTGTTGGCTTCATGCTATATAAGTGTAGGCCACACTTTTTGTATCTGGGCGAGAGTTCAAACTTACCCTTATTGCAAGACGTTCACGCCATTATGCTGGCACGAGGTAAGATAGCATGCCTATACATTTTTTTTCCTCCCAAGTTTCTTTGTGCTTAGAATTGGAATCGTAGGCAGCTGTGCTAAATATTATAATGGCTTCTTATATGACAGCCCTTGCTAAAAGAACTAGAGTAATAAGAATAAGAAATAGAGAAGGAAATGACATCAGGCACCAAGCCTAAAGATGAATTAGGAATGTCTATTTTGTTCCATAACTCACATCTGATGAAATTGATTACCATACATTGCAAAGCAAGCCTTTTCTTTTATTAGTATACAGAATAAGCTAAAAATCTCAAATGGGAAAACTTCCAACTACACCATAATTCGTTAAAAGACCAGGCTTCCTAAATAATATTATGCATCCTTAATAAACTGGGATTTCTCAAGAGACTAATGATTTTTAGTTAGAAAAGTAACTACACATAACATAATAACTAAATGAAACACCCACGACTCGGGATATGCCAAAACCACTACTCTTCCCTTACAGAATTTATCCCCAGCTTCAAATTGAAATTCTACTAAGAATTTACCTTGGAAATTTATTCCTAGACCATAGATTAAGCAGAATTCTCTCGTTGTTGATGAAGAATCTACTACCTAGGTTTCTTTTGTTAGCATTTTTTATATAGAAATTCCAACTATTATTTGAAGAATATGGGCCATTCTGTTTTAGTGGTTACCAAGAAACCATTGTTCTCTACTGCCCTGTATTTTAATGTCATTTCAATCCTTAATTTCCGGTAAAATAATAATCTCAATTCGGCTTATGAGGTTATGATGTTTCTCTGAATGTATGATACAACAATAAGAACACCAACCAAGCCTCAATCCCAAACTAGTTGGTTTTGGTTATGGTGTTTGTCTGAATTCATGATAATATAAAATATTATTTGATTATCTGCTGGTTGAGTTGATGATGGCTATCACGAGGTTAAATATATATTTTAACCATTGTTCTCAACTGCCCTGTATTTTAAGCACGTTTCAAATCCTTAATTTCTGGTAAAATAGTAATTCTCAATTCAGCTTCTGTGGTTATGATGTTTCTCTGAATGTATGCTACAACAACAAGAACACACCAAGCCTCAATCCCAAACTAGTTGGGTTTGGTTATGGTGTTTCTCTGAATGTACGATAATATAAAATATTGTTTGATTATCTGCTGGTTGAGTTGATGATGGCTATCACGTGGTTAAATATATTTTGCTGTTTCTTTATTAATTTTCACGTTGGTACACCTCCCATGGGTGCCTCTATATTTAGGTATTTGAAACGTGGGGTAAATGAGAAGGGCAGAGTGGCTAATGATGTTGAGACAGAGCAGATTGTTTTTGAGGATGTTCCTGAAGGATTTCCCATGCAAATAAGTTCAGTTGTCCAGAACCGTGGCTCCATCCCACTATTTTGGTCACAGGAAACCTCACGTTTGATTATTAAACCAGATATTAAATGTATGTCCTCGAACGTATGGTATTCATGGTGGTGCTTTATATTTTCTTACTTTCCGCATGGTTTATTGTCCTTTACCAGTGTCAAAGAAGGACCAAAATTATGAAGCAACAAGACTTCATTTTGAAAATCTTGCAAAGAGATATGGAAATCCCATTATTATATTAAACTTGATTAAGGTAAGTCTCTTATTCAGTGGTTTACATCTCTATTCTTCTTCTGCCGCAAATGTCTTGAACTAGTCTTCAAACAAGAAAGATCTCTAGATAATACTGGTTGTTTATTACAAAAAGTTGGGTGTTTCAGTTGCTTCTGTTAGTAATTTCTCAATTCAGATTTTGAATTCTTTTTCTTTTTCTTTTTTATCTATCATTGTTTCACAATCACAGACACAAGAGAAGAAACCCCGAGAGTCAATTCTTCGTACAGAGTTTGCTAATGCTATTGATCATATTAACAAAAATTTATCCGAGGAGAACCATCTAAGATTCCTTCACTGGGATCTACACAAACATTCTAAAAAAAGGTATCTCTTTTTAGCTTGATCATCTTAATATCATATTGATATTTTGAAGAAAAAAATTTGAATCCTCACTGCAATAAACTTGCTTTTTATTGTCCACTTTCAGGAACGCAACAAATGTTTTATTACTTCTTGGGAAAGTGGCTGCATGTGCTTTGACGCTAACAGGTTTCTTTTACTGTCAAGTAACATCGGACTTGAAACTTGAGGGGTGTACGGATTCTCCTTTTACTGAGTAAGTTGGTTCAATCACTTTTTCTGTAGCTTCCACAGTCATTCACGTTATTTTGAACAACATGACTCATACCTGAAGTTGTGGACTTAGCAATAACTTAAGTTATAACCATGTGCCACTGGTAAAATTCATTATTTTTGTTGTTATCATTAACTTCTGTTATGAGGAGATCTAGTTTTAATCTTCTTTCTGTTGTCATGTATGTTGATTATGGTGCACCCTGCTGACTGAGTGCATGCTATAAAGTGAAAATCCTGGAAATGTTTGGTGTTGCACAGACCAGTGACAGAAAAAAAAAAAAAAACTATTGTTGGACCAATGACACAAACAAACCATAGTTTGGATCCCTGGATCTGGGTAGTGTATGCCAAATGGATTTCTAATCAATTTACCGTTTCACATCAGTGCTTGGGTCTTGGAAGCCATGTATAGTGGGTGCTTGACGGATGTGATTTGATATGTGAAGACATTATAAAGTTTTTGCATTTATTTCTGGGTGACCTACTTTTCATGTTTTAATTATGGCAAGTTTGGGAATGCCCATGTGATGCAGGAATGCTGAGAATGGCAACTTATCTCCTCAGTATAACAGTAACAATGATAATGAGGATGGCAGCAACTTAGAGGAGAAATCTAATGGAGGTAACAGTGTTGTTAATGGAAATCATTCTATCAAGTGCCCAATGTTCCAGATGGGTGTGCTCAGGACCAATTGCATAGATTGTCTTGATCGCACAAATGTTGCACAGTATGCATTTGGGCTGGCTGCCCTTGGACACCAGCTTAATGCTGTAGGAGTTGTAGATAACCCAAAAATAGACCTTGATGCACCTTTGGCTGATGATTTGATGGGATTTTATGAGATAATGGGTGACACACTTGCGCATCAGTATGGTGGCTCAGCTGCTCATAATAAGGTGATTCTAACTAGTAATGCAGATGTTATTAGTTCTAAAATTATAAAAAGTGTTCTTCTGTAGGTTTTGTTTGCTTTTCATTTTTTGTCTTGAAACTTTCAATGTAGACGTGTCAGTGGCTCAGCTTTTTTGTAGAATTTAATTTATTGGTTACAAAGTTCGGAGACTTTATACTCTTGTCATTTAATTCGTGAACTATGTTTTAGCTGTGTTGGAATTTGAGGAATGCAATAGGAGAGCGTTCAGGGTGGAAGAGTCCTCCATATCCTCTTTAATAAAATATTGGATTGAGAATTCATGCCTTGGCATGCAAGGAATCTTTCTTTGAAAGTGTAGATGATGCAAAGGAGTTGAGAGATCTTTGTGTATATACCATAATTTTAGAAGCTCAAGTCTATCAAACAGATTTGTCACATGAAAAAATAATGCTATTGAACAGTTCACTTTGGTCAGAGGATTATTAATAACAGATCTGATTGATGGTGTCTGATGGTTATGTCAAGGCCACATCTTAGAAGAATTATGCTCTTCTTATGGAAGATGTTGGGGGGGGGGGGGGGGGCAACTGTAGCAGAGTAATATCTCTCTTAATATTTTATTTGCATCTAGATATGCTATGGGTATGATAGTGGGCTTAGGACTTTCTGTTGACTTTGTTGCTAAGCATGTACTTTTGAATCCTCCCCAACTGATAAATACTCTTACTGGTCTCCATAATTTTTATTGAAGCTGCTACTTTGGTTCTTTATGTGATTCTTTATTTCTTAATTTTTTTTTAACTGTTGATAATATTAGATATTCTCTGAGAGAAGGGGTCAGTGGAAGGCAGCAACACAATCCCAGGAGTTCTTCAGAACCCTTCAACGGTATCACAGCAATGCATACATGGATGCTGAGAAACAGGATGCAATTAATGTGTAAGTTGTACATTCTGTCTTATTCTCGTACTGCTTGATAAAAGCACAGGCTATCTTTGATAAGAGCTTATGCTGTCTTTAGTTGTACCAAATATAAAAGTTGGATAAATATGATGTGACTTTTTGAGCTAATTTAGGATTTTTATGTATTGATAAGATGGCCAATTTGTTCACTGACCTCTGAAATATTGTGGCTTGTGCTAGTTCAAGGGAAAAGTTGGTGGGCATTGAGATAATTAGATTATTTCGTTGTCTTTATTTTCTCAGCTTGATCATCCTCAAGTGATTTGCTGCAATTGTTCTATCATAATGACTTTAACAACTATAACTTGAGCAGATTCTTGGGGCACGTCCAACCACAACAGGGTAAACCTGCACTCTGGGAGTTGGATTCTGACCAGCATCACAATGTTGGAAGGAATGGACAAACCAATGTGGATGAAGATGCAAGGTATTTAGCTAGCCAGACAAGACCTTGAACTTTATAAATTACACATCACAGATGATACATGTAAACGTGTTTCTCCATTCATTGCTTCACCATTCCTGATCAATCTGACTGTATCTCAATCTGCTTGAATCATTTTTGAATGGTCAATGTTTTAAGCAAGTATAATGCACGGGCATAGTGTTTAACAAATTTCTGCATCATTTGTGCTTGAGAGAATGCGAAAAAAATGCATTGATGTGTTACTCTCGTGTACATCTTTCAGATTTCACGATTCCATTTTCTTTTTTCTTTTCTTTTTATGGCCCCGGGGGGGGGGGGTGATAATAATTATTTGACTAAATTTGTAGCTTTGTCTTATCCTTTTGACTGTCAAATTTTTATATTTTTTTGCAGATCAGCTTTTCCAGATCAATTTCAAGAGGAAAACAATGTTCTTTCAGAATCATCACCTGAAATATCTACATGTGAAAGTAACATTGCATTTTCAAGGTATGATTGCTTCACCTATGTCTTTTTTGGAATAAATCGATTGTTTCTTAGAAGATCCATGTTTTTTTTTCCTCTTAGTGATGGTACTCTGTTGAAAAGGAGGAAATCTTTCACTTGTAGTAAAAGTTGAATTTTGTTCAGTGCTTCTATTAAATGAGTTCTCGGTTCTTCTTATAAACATTGTTCTTAAAGCTATTCTTGATTATGCTGCAATGAAAGTGATCTTTCACATTTAGTTTCTCTAATATTTGCTCTTTGATGTGATGAAATATATTTAATTTGTTCTGTTTTGTGCCGCATTGAAATCCATCTTCCAAAAATGTTGATCATGGTCTACGAGATATCATCAGTATTTTCCATTTCTTGTGTCATTTCTCATTGTTGCATTACAACATTTAGTTACCAAAATTAATTGCATGCATGTTTGCTTCGTGAAAGTGATGCAAAGTTTTCCTTGCATGGAAAAGCCAAGGGACTGTTTAAAACAGTGTAATACTTCAATTTTCTAGAAAACTGGAGGGAAAATTGGTGTATAAGAAGGAAAATAGAAACTTTCTTTTCAAATGCAATATTTTTCTATCTAGAAAACTGGAAAACTAGTTTTCCAGTTTTTCAAATACCGAGTTTGGAAAACGCTTTTTAGAGGTTCTTCACATTTTTCCTTTACAAGTTTTCTACTCTTTTCAAATGAAGAAAAGACATGAACACTATAATTTTTTTTTTAATATACACTTCTTAGCAACAAAATATTAAATTGATTTTTTTTTACATTTTAATGTTACTGTCATAAATTTAATTTTTATTATAAATCTAATGTATTTTTTCAAGTTAACAATATAACTATTATAAGTGATTTGTTTGATTTATAGTATCAATCGAGGAATAGAATTAGGCTATATGATTTTTATTCATATCGCTAAGGGGTATTTATACATGATATATATCAACCATTTAGGTAAGTAAATAAGTAAAAATATAGGAGTAAAAATTTAAGCTAAAAATCAGCTAATTAATCTGACAGCTGTATACATTAACTCCCCCCCACGAGCTGGTACATAGATATCACACATGCCTAACTTGGATAACGATATATGGAAGGGACCACTAGTGATAACATGTGTCATTATATCAGCCAGCTGATCCACTCTTCCACTCTTTTAATATAAGGGATCTCAACTACACTAGAGTCAGATTGTTGTTGATGTAGTTTCTGTCAAGTTTAATATGTTTGGCCACACAATGCTGAACCAGATTGTTGGCAATCTTAATAACCATTTTGTTGTCACTACATCGATTTTTTTGGACTGTACCCAAGTTCACCCAAGAGAATTTTAAGCTGAGTAAGATTTGTAATCACTTGATAGAGGGCATGATACTTATACACTGGATAGTGATACCATAGTTTGTTTTTTAGTCCACGTTACTAAGCTATCTCTAATAAATGACACATACCCTGAGATAGATTTTCTATTTAATATGAATATAGCAAAATTATAATTAGTATTTTATATAATATCCATATGGTTATGTGAAGAGAATATAACACCTTTACCTTGAGAGGATTTTAAGCAAGTCAATTTACAATTCGCTCTTTGTCAAAGAACCATCTTAACTCAATAGCTTAAGTTATTAAGTGAAGTTCCAGGATATGATTTATATTATTTTCTAACACCCCCTCAAGTGAAAGCCCTTTGGGCTTGAAACTTGCACAGGTCCACACTACCTTGTGCTTAATTTTTATCAAATAAATGGGGATGGTGAGATTCGAACTCATGATCACTTAGTCATTAAGGCTCTGATACCATGTCAAAGAACCATCTCAACCCAATAGCTTAAGCTGTTAGGTGAGGTCTCAGGATATAGTTTATATTATTCTCTAACAACTACATCTATATGTCGGTTACTCAAATTATACACGAATTGGCTTAGAACACTAACTGCATGTGTTAGGTTTGGTATGAGCTAGATAGATTAGCTTCCCTATCAACCTTGGATACCTCTTTTTATCCGCTGGAACCTCATCCAGGTAGAAAGCAAAACCATGGTTTATCTCAATAGGAGTATCCACAAGTTCATAGGCAGAGTTACTAGTTTTAGTCAAGATATCTAATATGCATTTCCTCTAAGAGAGAAAAAGTGCTTGCTTGAATCTAGATACTTCAATACCTAATAAACATTTTAAAGTTTCTAAGTCCATCTCAAATTTCTTGGCCAAGTAGTTTTGAAGCTTCTCTATCTCAGTTATATCACTTTATGTAACAATCATGTCATCAACATAAACAATAAGCAATATAATATTGTCACCTTCCCTTTTATAGAATAGAGTGTGATTTGACAAGGCTGGTTTAAAACCATACTTATTCATTGAGTGGCTCAATCTACTGAACTAAGACCTCGATAACTACTTTTACCTCCTATCATAAATCTTAGAAAAGGGTCCATATACATCTCTTTCACCATATCATCATGAAGAAAGGCCTTCTTCACATCAAGTTGTTGTAATGACCAATCCAAGTTAACTACAAGAGAGAGTATGACTCTTACTGGTGTTCATCTTGGCCTTATGAGCAAAAGTCTCTCAATAGTCAATCCTGTGTATCCCTTAGCAACCAGTCTAGTTTTGTACTTGTCTACTATCTCATCTGACTTGTACTTCGCTGTAAACACTCATTGACATTCTATTGCTTTTTTTGCCTGAGGTAACCCGACCATCTCCTTGGTAGAGTTCTTCTAGAGTGCCTTCATTTCTTTTACCATAGCAGAATTCCACTTATTGTCTCTAAAAGCTTCCTAAAAATAACTAGGAATAGACATATAGGACAACTAAATGGCAAAAGATAAGTGAGATTTAGATAGACGATGATAAAAGACAAAATCATATATGAGATAAATGATGTTAAAAGATTATTTGGAAAAACAAAATCTACTATGCTCTTTACGATAATGAAGGGGATATCTCTGAATGGCAGGCTCTAAATGTACATGTTATGAATCTATAGAAGAAAGGGACACATTCTCTAGGGTTAATCTCAAAAGAGTCCCGATGGCATAATAATATCATCAAAAGGAATAATGGAGTCAGAAGTTGATTGAGCGAGTCTTTCATCCCTACCCTCTTCAAGTTCAAATGCAACTTCTTTTATAAGATCAAAAGATATCTCCCTCTTATCCAAAGCAATTGAATACCCTCCTCCCTGAAATCCACCATCTCTTTTCTTCCAACCATAAATGTTCTTCCCCACCACTAATCTCCCTTGAAAGAGGAATGAGAGACACATCCCTAAAAAAATGAGACACTTGGTCACAAAACTGAATATCCATGGACAAGTACTTGTCCGTAGAGGGATGAAAACTCTTGTACTTTCTTTAGAATTAGATTTTAGTAAATATACTAAGTTTATCCTAGTGCAATCATTAATAAATGGAATAAAATATTTATGACCTAAAGCAGAAGCGATAGAAAAAGAACCACGCGTGAAAAAGAATTTGAACTTTTATTGAAATTAACTTAAAAAGAACACTATGATTTTTAACATAAATGCATTGCTCATTTTGTTAACTAGAAATAGAAATCTCACTGAATAACTTAGGAAATTAACATTTTGAATAAGCAAATGAAGGACTCAATCACCAATGTCATTACAAAATAAATTTCCCTAGCATAATTCTCTTCATGTACTTCAAACCATTGGTTGGCCTAGGAATGTAATGCCCTAACTTCCTCTAAGTGGTAAAGACCTCCTCTCTCCCTTTTAGTGCCAATGTAATGCCCCAACACACGGTGGATGTTTGGTGAGTTGGCTAATTAAGAGAGGATTATTAGAAAGAGTAGGAGTAAGTAAATCAGAAGACATGGAAAGAATGGGAGAGAGTGAGGCATTCCCAACCTCAGTAATTAGCATAGGAGCCTCACTAGCAACCTCAACAAACTTGACCACATTAGCAAATGAAATAAGGAAGAATTGCTAGTCATGTGATTAGTATCCCCTAAATCAATAATCCAAGTGTTGGTAGAAAATGGGAAGCAAAAGATTAAGATGTGTCAGTAGCAGCAATCTGGGAGGACTTCCTTTTCTTTGTTCATATTGCTGAGGGTATTTATACTGGATATATATCAACCATTTAGATAAGTCAACTATACAATTGAATAGGATAAAATCTAAGAGCTAAAAGTTAGGCTAAAACTCAGCTAATCAATTTGACAGCTGTAAACTTTAACTGTATCACTTGTTGAATCCCTCCTTGACTACATTAGTGTTGCTATTATGTTAACTGATGTTCCCTATTTGACATACTAGCTGTTCATTGCTACATGTAGGTACACTCCCTCAATGCCTCGCAGACAGCTTTTCAGATATGTGCAAAGAGATCGCTACCTGGAAAGTGATAATGTTTTCTTCTCTGGACATGGAGATACATTTAATTGCTCAAACTTTGTTGATATAGACTGGCTGTCTTCCTCTGGAAACCCATGTGAAGAAGAGCCATTTGAGAGGTATTTTTTTTTATCAATCATGAGGATGGATAGTGCTGTTGTGAAATTTTATGGAACAGAAGTATGAAACTGCTGAGCATGAAAGTATTTATTTGTTAGAAAATGCCAAAAATAGGGCTTGGTTTAACAAAAAAGGTGTTATGTATGAGTGTGCGCTTCTGTCACATCATGCCCTAAGCTGGAACCAGTGATTATAGTTTCCTTCATCATGTTTTGATGTTTGTGCAGGTCATCATTACTCACGAACTATCCAATTAGTGGTCTGTCATCTGAAAATGTCAATGGAATAATGGGTGGAACAACCCCATCCACAATTGAATATGGATCCAGCACGAAGGTCAGTCCCCTCCGCCATTCTGTTGGTGCATTTTGCATGGTTTCTTAGTAATTCAACAATAGCTAGATATTAAGTGGAGTCAAACTCTGGCCAAACCCATAAATTAGCTCCTATGTGTGCAACAATTGATTGAGTGAGCTGTCATGTTTTTTTTTTTCCAGTCAAATTACAAACTTTGCCTCATTTTATTTTATAATGTTAACTCAATTGCAATAAGTAATTGCCATTAAACTACACCACTAAGACTACTTTATAGGCTGCCTTCTTATTTTTAATTTGGCATATCAATATTGATTGCATAATTAATAATAACTACACCAACATCAGTCTCCATTTTCAACTCTCATTGCCACAACGTTCATGTTTTTGTTTCTTTTTTTATTCTGTTGACTCCTATTGATCCTCCAACTAATTCTCTCAAAATGTCATAATAGCATTTTACCATCCATTTGTAACTGCCAATGCTCCTCCTTCACTTCACTGGCTTTACCTCCTATTTTTGGAGTGCGCACAGAGTCCCAAACCTCATCCAACCTTACACAGGTGCTTACAAGTGTTGTTAAACCAACACTGCATCACCTCTTAGAACCACAATCATCCTCACTATCAGCTACTCAATTCCCCTATTCAGATGACGACCCGAGATATTGTCACATTCATCAATCAACACCCTAGCTCAAGAAAGACTAGTTCTTAAAATGAACCCTTTCAAATCACCAAAGCCAACGTTGCTGTCTCAAAATTGATTTCTCCCTCAAAACGTTCAAGCTTTGTGTGATTTTAAGCCTGCCAGGATTCTTTGCAAAGCAGTTTTCATCATTGATGACAACAATCGGGATTGTAGAAGTAATCATGTTCAAATTGAACATGGATAGCAGAGGCCATGTTCAATACCCAGTTGAAAACAACTAACTTGTTTGTTTCTCAGTTTAAGTGGTCATAATCATTGATCTTTAGAGTTTTGGCATGATGACGAGAAACATCCCAAACTGAATGTGCTAGAACTGAATGCATGGCTGACAGTGTCTTTGATGACAATGCTGCTGAGGTGGAAAAATGGTGAAATCCGATGGTCGTGACAGTGCATAAATTGTTTATGAAATGTCAGAAATGGGTTTTGCAGACTATTGTGCGATGGTATAGATGAGATTTTCTATCCAATCGAACTGCCATTCAATTTTTGTGCATAAGGTTTATGGAGGGTGCGTTGCCTTGTCATCATTTCTTATAAGGGGGTCTCATGCCATCGTGTCATGTTGCCTCATTTTTGCTACATTACCTTTTTTTCCCCATTAAATATGCCACTCAGGCCAATTGGGCAAAATGTGGCCATTAATTACAGTTCAACAAAGAAAATAGACAACATTGTTGAACCAGCCAGTTGATGTGAAAAGAAGGGGCAATTTATAGGCCCTTGCTACGATAAATAACTTGTTATTTTCAGTCAACAGAAAGTGCTGAGTTGCAAAGAAACAAGTAATGAACAGTATTTCTCCTAGCATTGCTTTTACTGAAAATTGAGTTGGAAGAACTTTGAGGTTGTAGCATTACTTTTACTGAATGTTGAGTTGAAAAAACTGAGGTTGTCTTTCTTGGAACATTTTACGTTCTTGAAGAATTTCCATAATTTATATGATTGGCTAAACTAAATGATATATCTGAATTTCCCCTTAGGGTTCTATATGACAATTTCATAAATTAAAATTATAGAAGGTTGATGAACTTAATTTACAGAAGTTCACAATGACATGGTTAGAATATTTAAAGGATGTTAACTGCATCTGTCTGTGTTTTTTTTTTAATTCCAGAAAAATTCAACCCTACTCCCATGTTTCCTGCTTTGTAGGAAAGTCAGCAATCAGGAATGGAGCTGGAGCGATCAGGAATGGAGCTATCGTATAGTAATCCAGCAAATTCCAATGTGCTCAAGGAGTTTTCAGATAGCTTTGTGCAATGGGTAAACTGCGGAGAGACACTGCCATTGAAGTTGAGCTCATTTTCCCCCGAGTTATAATATATTTCAACCTCTTTAGGTTCAACCTGCTCTGAGATGCTTTTCAATTGATATAAAGAGGTTGCTGAGAGGGCAGAAAGATAAATGAAGGGCAGCTGCATCGGCATTCTTCTGTAAAATATATGAAAGTTCGCTCAGCTGTTGTGCGTGACTCACGGCATGGATTCCTTCCACCGTGGAACCTCTATGGAACCTGATACCAAAATACAAGAGAGTAAATAGCCAGCAGTTGAAAGAACATTCTTTTTGGAGCTCTTCCCTCTTCTCATTCCTTACTAGCCTGTGGACCTTGTAGGTTTTCGTCGTGTAAATATCTTAACCGTGCTCAATGAGAGCCCCGCGTGCAGAAGAATTGAAGATCATCGATTCTTTATTTCCCTTCATGATGTTTATCGGCGGTCAGTTGTGATACTAACAACTCAGTGAAGTGTTTGGAGGAAAGTAGTACGATTATTATTGGACTGATGTTGTCTTAAAGCCATCCAAATTCTAAAGCCTCGTTTCTGGTTTCTCCGGTTGATTGATTGATTGTGAAAGAAAACATTTAGTTTAACTTGAATTTGTGTTCATCTGCAGCTCTTTTGTTGTTATTATTATTATTATTGAATTAGGGTTTTGGCATATTCTTTTGCAACCATAGCCCGTTCATTGGTTCAGCTGAAACGAATCACGAGCAGCAAAAGGATTATACAGCGAGGAAAAACTATCAAACAGCAATTAAATGAATTTGTCGAAAAAAACAGGAGGAAATTAGTTCAATTTTCCCATTAATGATAAGCTATTATTATTGAATTTTATAGTATCAATTGGACGCCATAAGAAATTGTGTTTGCCAAGACCAAAGGTTTTTTTGTTAATTAATAGATATCGAACCAGAAAGCAACAGTCTCGTCTCATGTCATTGTATCTTCAAGTCTAACGCATCACGTTTGCGTGTGAAAAACACAGATCTCGGTGCCTGCCGCCTAGATGAACATCAGACACGAACATCATATGTACATCACATACTTCTGCCTCGTGATATTTCTCCACAACTATGCAAGCTTGAAACGAAAATTTAGGGCCTCAAAGCAGCCAACATATATGAAACGTCATGCACATTCTGGCAATGCAATGAAATGGAAGATGGATGAAGTGGAACATTCAAAGAAGATGGATGCAAGTGGAACATTCAAAGCCAGCTTCTCAAAGTGCCAAAAGAGCCACTAAGTTGTCATCCACTCAGGTCAAATTCTAGATTTTGAATTACAATACGAGAACTGGTTGCAATTGGGTTCAAAATTGCATTGTATTGTTAACGTCTAAATCAAAGTTCCGCATCCAGGGCACAACACATGCAAAAGAGAGAAGATTCATTACAAGGTTTATCAATTGCACGCTCCGTTGTTTGGACTAAATCCCATATACTGAACAAACAAGCCATGGGTCTGGTTACCATAGCACCAAAATGATTTAACATCTATGCAAAGTTACTGAGAGCTAGTAGTGGCAGCCCAACTTAGAGTCCCGGAGCTTTTGCTGAAAAGAGGAACCAAATAAAAAATCCCTAGCCCCTCGAAAGGGGGTCAACCAAGAATGGGGAAGATGCGGGCAACATGCTCTAAAGGAATGCTATCTGCAGTGTTCTTCTTAAGCTCAGGATGATTAAATTCATTACTTGGTAGGACAATGAGTTGTCCCCGCCCATGGCTCTTCTCCAATATCCAACCACAATTGGCCACCTGCTGTTCTAGGAACTTGTCCAAGGATAGACCTTCGATGTTGATTGCCTGCCACATACATGCCCAGTTAAGTAAGATTTTGGCATGGATGAGTTCAATGACAGTTTTAGCTCCTAAACTATTGAGGTTGCGGCACATAGAAACTTGCACTATTAATTTGATCATTTTTTTCCTTGAACTAAAATGATTTGGACAATATTGTCTCTCTGTTTAAATTGGTTGTTGGGTGATAAGACTTTGACCTTGATCAAAACTCCCTAAAAACTTCATATTCGAGTATTTTCAACTGAAATTTTTATAGATGATAATGAAAATTCAATCCACATTCACAAATAATTCAGGGGTAAAAAATGTCATTAAACCTGCATAGATGACATAACTAGCAGCTGGTCTAGACATAGAATATAGTTGTAACTTCTTGGAATCTTTCTTATCACACCAAATGAAATTAGACACAGAAGATAAGCACAGTATTTGGGAAAAAACATGAAGCTAACCATCAAACAAATACTCCATATATAACAAAACCAGTTACACGCATCCAACAGCTCTAGAGAACATCAGTGATGCCATTATCAAAATCAGACACCATTTTACTTAGAATTTTTTCTTGTTGGTACGGCAAAACCATCTCTAATTTAATGCAGGGCTGCAACATGTTTTCAGCCTTTGTAAATAATAAAAGCTTTTCACCACCAATTTCATGCTATCAAACAAATCATACAGAGCAGACACAAAAATAAAGCAAAGGTCAACATATATATTGCATAAGAGTGCAAAGCATGAAATAGAAGCATACCTCAGCCAGCACAGATCTAGGGACTTTTTGATAAGTCAAAGAAAGCAGGTGAATTGCATAGGCTTGGATTGCTTGCTCAAAACCTGCATTCAGACCTCTTGTAAGACAAAGCACACAGTACACAAACATACAAAAGAAAGATACAAGGTGGCATCAATAAAAACAGTAGGGGCCTGTTAATCACCGACTCGGTAACAAAAGCACAGCAAGTCAAACTCCCTTTATTTCTAGAGCTGAATGAAGAGCACGACACTGTACACTAATCAACAACTACTACAACACATAATTACCAATGCAAGCACGTGTGAGCACAAGCTCACTTACATGACAGATTTTCCCCTAGCACCTGTATCTATATAGAATAGTAATCATGCCCACAAACATACTACTAAATCTGCCAATTTGTTTGCTCCTGTGTGTGAATGGAATACCCTAGTCGTATGTAAAGATGATCTAATACCTCTAAAATGTTAGTTCTTTGAACTTTACATGTCTATCCAGACAACTAGGCAACAAAAAGACAGCAAAAAGCAAACAAAAGAAACTATCTAAAAATTCATTAAAACCTGGTACAGCTTCAACTATGTGGCGACTCTTAGCAGCTTCATCCCAGAATTGACGGAACCTTCCTGTCTGCAGATGAAGAAGCAGGTGCTTTAAAATTCATCTATTTTACACAACTGTACAAGTCCAGTGACAGAATCAGAGATGTACCTCCAAATAATGTGAGAGAACAATCAGTGTCTTGAACTGTTCCTCCATTTGCTGAAAGATACATTGCATGGATAAATTAAATTACCAGAAAACCAGCATACCAACTATATTTTCAAAGGAACTCAGAAAAAAACCCAAAACTAACAGACCAACTTAAAAGAACATGAAAGCAAAATGAATTCGGAATCTGACATGTTATATGCTAACTCATCCAAAAATATCAGACCGGCCCAACCTAAATCACACACACACACACATATATATATAAGCTCATAAAGAAAATAGTCAACTAATGTAAAACTTTGAGCAATAATCCCTGATACTAAACAATTGGATGTCCTTTATAACTTGCCACATAACAAATTGAATCCCATGATAAAGCATGCTCACATGTATTTGTATGACCCTGTGTAATACCTAAATGCATACGAGATTTCACACATGTATAAAAAGAAGAAAAATAAAGTAACAGAAAGAAAGATACCACTCGCTCCGGAATCAAAAAGAGACAAAGGCTGAAATCAGGAGCTGGCATTGCCATGAGTGCCTGTTCCAAAAGGGAAGACACAAGCAAGCATTACAATTACAATCACATGCCAATAATCTACCAAAGTCATACAAGCTTAAGGGAGGGCTTAAACGGACCTTAACGAGAATGCGAGCCACAATTTGGGTGCTCATTCTCTCCGGCTCAAACTGAAATAATTAATTAATAGATAGATAATAAAGCATCCACTCATATCAAATCTAAGTCAAGATTACTGAACCAATAAATACCTGATAGAGGCGAAGAAGGCAAAGATTTGCATCTAGGCTGTATGTTTGCGACGAAACCTGGATTTCATTTGTTTATGTTTTTAAACCAACAAAAAAAAAAAGAGCGAAGAAGGAATTGAAAAGGAAAAAAAAAGGAGCGAAGAGAGAAAAAGAGACCTGTTCGTTAACGTAGTTTTCGAGTTCGGGGAGGATGTCAGGATTGTAGGGATTGACGGCAACCAGCTGCTCCACTGTGTATGAGATTGCTTCTTTTTCTGATTTATTTGGAACCTCTCTTTCCCTTCCCATTTTTTTTCTTCTTTTTTTCTTAGATAATTATTTATCAGTTATTGGATTTAATCTTTGAGACAGATATCGTAGAGCAAGAGGGATACAGCAAGAGGTATTCCAAAGATCATAATCTGCATAAGAAGAAGAAGAAGAAGAAGAAGAGGGTTTATTTAGGGTACGGTACAGAAACGTTACGCTGGCAATAATTACTCTAAAAGACCTATGTACCCCTATCCACCGCCTCTTTTTCCTTTTATTTTCCTTTTATAGGTTTTCTTCTTTTACTTTTTTTTATTATTCTTTCTTTATTTTTTATACAAGTTACTAGGGTATTTGTGAATATATTACGTTGGGTTTTGATTTATAATTTTATCTAATTTAAGGGTTGAATTGAATTTTTATGAATATTCAAGGTTTGAATATATTAATTTTTTTATTCTTTAACATTTCTAAAAATAAAATATCGATTTGCAACTATTGAAACCAAGTAAGACTCTTGAAATATATATATTATGAATAATATGAAAACTATTATAATATATATATATAACGAAACAAAATAAAAATTATAATTAAGTATTTTATCAAACAATTAGGGTATAATATGATACAAAGATAAACTAGCATGAAGAGAATATAAAGTGCTTTTAGATTTGTGATTTGACTAATAAAATAGAAGTTCAATCTGATTCTTGAAATTTTTATTTATTTTCTCATGGTTTTTAGGTTCCTTAAAAAAAATTTGGAATTGTAAAATGCATTGTTACTTTATTATATCAAACTTCAAAATCAATAATATAATTTATATGAAAGTGAAGAATATTAAGAATGGAAAAACAATGATAGAATAAGAGGTACTTGTGAGTGTGAAGGCCGAGAAGGAAAAAAATAAAAAAAGAGAATGAAAAATATTATTTATACAAAGAACTCAGGTTATTTATATTAGGTTATACGAATTAGGTCGGGTTAAACTCAAGGTTGTCAATTCCGTTCCGTTCCGCCCGGAATGGCCGAAACATTCCATACCAATTCAAAAAACGGAACAAAACGGAACAAATTTCATCTCATTTTAAATCTCGGTCCGTTCGGATTTTTCGGCTAAATTCCGCCCGAAACGTTCCGGTTCCATTCCACATGTTCCGTTCCGCTCTTGAAAAGCCATTGAATCAAATTAAACCTTATTCAATTTAATTAATTAAACCACCCAATTATAAAAAGCTCTTTTTTATTACTATTTTCTATAACAATGATATTAATAATAACATTGAAAATTATTATTACTATTTTCATTAACAATAATATTAATTTTTTAAAATTAGATTTATCACTAATATATATGGTTTATATTCATGTTGTTTTTTTCATGTTTATACTTTGTAGGAATTTGAGTAAAACAAGGGATGCTTTAGATTCCATTAGCCTTAATAACATTGACCTAACTTTATATTTAAAATATTTGTGTTAAAACATTTTACTTTCATAATATTTTGATATTTTGTTTAAGTTGAATTACTTTAAGTTAAAGATCTATTTAATCTTGACTATTTAGAAATATTTTAAATTTTGAAATTATATTTGTTTGGCATTGTGTTTGTATTGCATAATTTATAATTAATTTATCTTGAATTTGAATTATTTTTGTTGAATATATATATATATATGAACAGTACAACCCGAAACGGCACGCCGAAACACTCAAACTGAAACATTCCGTTCCAATTGAAAAAACGAAACACCTACCGAAACGGAATTGACAACCTTGGGTTAAACGGTTTCAAGAATCTATTTATTAAGTTTTTGACTCACTATCATTTATAATATTCATATTATCGAACTTTAATATATTGAATTTAGTCAAATAATAAAAATATCATATATGATTTCTTTATTTTTAACACCACTATAAGTTACAAACACATTCAAGATAAAATACCTCACTTCCCTTTTACATTACATTTTTTAAAAAATAAAAAAAATGAAATAGATGGTGTTTCATTGTTCACCACTCACCAAAAAACTGTAAAACCCATGGTGTTTATGACTATTTTGGTTATTTAATTGTTTTATTCTAGTTGTTGTTTTTTTTTGTTAATTTTATCCTTTCATGTTACGTTAATTGAAGATTAAACTTAATAATTTATTTTGTATTATTTTCTATAAAATTATCACGATCTTAAAAAACCATCCAAATATTATGTTAGTTTTTAGTTTTGCAAAAAAAAAAAACTTGGTTTTATTAATTTTAAAAGATTAAAAATGAGGAAACAAAATTAATGGTGAGAAAAAATACAAGATTTTTTTTTCACATTGTTAATTCAGCATCTTTTTGAAGACCTTTTCCTTTGTATTTTTTCAATTACTTTTATGGTCCCTTTAGCTTGAGAAATATACGTTTCGATTCAATATTTTATTTTATTTATATTTCAGTGTTTATATTTCAGAGAGGAGAGAAAGTCATTAAAAAAAATACTAAATAAAAGAGAAAACGGTTGGTTGAGAAAACTTTGTTTAAAGTCAGATTTGATGTTAATGTATTTCTCTTAATGAGAGGAGTGCTACTGATGTATTTTTAAGTTATAATATTATGTGAAAGTAGATCGGGGTTGATAAGAATTTTTTGTTTAATTTTGTGTTTTTGAATCGTTTAAGGATGTTTTGAGTTGAGAAATTAGTTTATTGATATTTTAAAAGTGTTTATTAAGTATTTTAAGTTAAAATAGGTTAAAAATGGATTCTCGGGTCCAAAAAACTATAACCTAATTTTTTGGCCACCTAAGAGGTCACTAGAACCTAAGATATCAAATAATACACCATCTTATTATTATTTTTAAATGGTGAATGACATGTATCCTTCCTTGTGAGTAAAGAAAAAATATGATGAAGGCTAGACATGTGAGCCTAACCTTCTTTTTATTAAGGCCCCGTTTGTTTGCTAGAAAGTAGTTTCTTTTTGGAAAATGAATTTCAGGAAAGTGAATTATTTTTCAATGTTTGGTAATGTAATGAAAAATAAGTTGGAAAATACTTTCCAGTATTTAGTCATGTCATGGAAAATGAGCTGGAAAATAACTTATTAATGTTTTATTTTTTTCAAGTTTATTAAAATAATGAGAAACAAATCTTACAAATTAAAAAAGTTGAATGAGAATGAAATTGAAAAAAAAAATCTTAAATTATCTCAAATAAAATAAATAATAATCAAAATAACAGAGATCAAATCTAAAAAATAAAAAAATTGAAAGATGAAGAAATTAAAATAATAATAATTAACATTTCATAAATTATTTCAGATAAAATAAGTAACAATCAAAAGAATGAGGACCAAATTTGATAGATAAAAATTTTTAATTAAAAAAATGATAAGGGAAAAGAAAATAACAATTATAAAAATAAGGATCGAAATTAATATAAAAATTAAATTCTAAGGGATGAAATTGAAAAATAAATATTCAAAACAAAATATATATAGCAATCAAAAGTTTGAGGACCAAATTTGATATAATCAACAAATAATATGACATTTCTAAATTTTTCACAACATCCGGAAAGTGTTTTCCGCCCAAAATAAAAGGAAAACACTTTCCTGGAAACCAAGCTAAATTTTTATTTGACTGGAAAGTGTTTTCCGTTGACTAACTTTTCTAATAGCAAACAAACACATGAAAGTTTGGAAAGTGGTTTCCCGGAAACCAATTTCCGAGAAACAAACACAGCCCAAGAATTTGGCTTTTTTCTATGTTTTTTTCTAAGATTTGTTTTTTATTGAAATGCATTATAAAAAAACACCTAAGATGGTATTTAAATTATTATTCAATTTTCTCATAGCTCTTAAATAATAATATATATTTTTATAATAATGTTATCATCTTTTTTAATTATTACTATTATGTATCTGATAAGAAATAATAAAAAATTTCTCATGAATATTTGATGAAAATAAAATATGTGTTATTTAGATTTTTTTGATATATTTCTAACATGATTTTATCTTTTTTTTCAATCATATGCAAAATATTGAGACATTATTTTAATATTTTTTTAAGAAATTCCTTTTGAAATCATGATAGATTTTTTTATTTAAAAACATTGCTTACAATTAAAAAAACATGCTTTCATTAAAAAAAATAAAGATATGCATTAATAAGAAAATTGGGAGAGAATTGAAGAAATACATCTTTTCTCAATAATTTTGTTTGTTGTTTTTAGAGCAAAGTCTTTTTTTAATACACAGTAACGGCCATGATGTAAGTCATAGACAGGGTAGGGTTAATCTAGCTTAATTTAGATTTATTCAAAATATCATCGTTCTAAATACTTTTATAAGAAAAATATTAAAACAATGTTATTTATTTTTAAAAAGTAAACTAAGTTTTGTCCGAGTTAACCTTGTCACGATAGCACTTGCCAAGTCAACTTTCATGCAATTAACTTTAAAATATGGCCTAGTCTAGAGGCTAGATCTACGAATCACCATGTGAATTCAATAGACTTTGTTGTGTTTAATAACATCGTTGAAGAGTAAACGACAATGTCTTGAAGACCCAAGTTAATCTAAAATATTATTGTTTTAATATTTTTAAAAAATAAAATGATGTATTTTTATTTTTTTAATCAAATCAGGTTTTAATTGAGTCGACGTATACACAATTTTATTTGAAAAACTGGCCAAAAAGGGAGCTAGGTCGGGGGGGCCCTCCAAGGTGACCCAGCAGGCTTGGTTGGTTTTGATACCATTGCTAAAGAGTTCCCTATAATGATTCACGAACAATGTATTATTCTTATGGTGTTAATAAATTCAAGTTAAAATTGTCAAAATATTTTTTTTAAAGTTAAAATATGTCTTTGAAATTACTATAAGATGTTTAAAAAACAAATATTCTAACAAAAAATTACCAAAATAAACCGACTGCGTTAATAAAATAAAAGCGATTTTAATTAGACAAATACCTTTTTTATTTTTATTTTAAATTATCCAAATCTTTTTTTTATATTTGTTCGGATTGTTTTTTATTTTTATTAAAAATATGACATAAAACAAAAAAAAATTTCTTATAGTAAAAATATTAATAAGAAAAGGTGTTATACTAGCAAATTATTTTTTCATGAAATTTAGATTATTATTTTCTTATATATAAAAAATATTATCACCATATAAATAAATAAATAAATAATTATGAGCTTCCAACGAAATATAATCAGATATCTTAATCTATATCTATTTGTCAGCTTCATGATTTGATCTTTAATTAGTATTAACAACTTTTTTTAATATTTATTGGTACATATAAAATTCTATGAATTTTATGTTTATTAGAACTTTTCTTGAGGCTAAAAAAGGCATCACAAAGATTGTATTTTTTATTTATTTCCAATAAAATTGTTTTTTATTAAACTCGTGATGGAATACATATCAACTAACAGTTTTGTTATCAAGTGTCGAAACGGTTTAATTAAGTCATATCAAGTTAATTTATATACAATTTTATTTGAAAAATTGGCCAAGAAAAGAGCTAGATCAGGGGCCCTCCAGGTTGACCTACTAGACCTTGTCGAGTTTAATATCACTGCCAAAAAGTTTCATACGACAATGCATGAACAATATATTATTCTTATAGTTTTAATACATTCAAGTTAAAATTGTGAGAATATTTTCATATATATAAAAAAGATTATCACCATATAAATAAATAAAATTAAAGGCTCTCCATAAAATATAACCAAATATATTAATTTGCATCTATTTTTTAGCTTTTTAATCTTTAATTAGTATTAACAAAATTTTTTTTTTTTAGTAAAATTGTTTTTTTATTAAACAGCGCATTCCAACTAACTGTTTTGCTATCAAGTGCCGAGTGCCAAAACGGTTTTGCTGGGGAAAATGTTCAAACATTGCAATTCTTTCCACTTTCGACTTGCATGCTGTTATCCCTTGGAATTTGATATACAGCATTTGCACGGCTAACAACTTTTCCCCAGCTCCACATTCCTTATCAATGATTTATCAAGTTCAATTTCAAAGATGAGGAATGAATGGATGAATAAATACCACCACCATGAGAAAAACTTTAAACTACTGATCTTCATTTCTGCTGCGAAAAAAAATTACAAGGGATCTGAGTTCTGAGAATTTACTTACAAAAGGGTCATGTATTGATATCCTGTTTCTTCTTTTGCTACAGATTTAAAAGGCTAGATATCAAATTCCACCCCATCCATGTCTTCTTATCACAAGGGTTTGCAAAATTTAGCTCAAACATCTCCTTGCTGACATGTTCACCGGATTCACAAAACCCAACAAGCTTTGCGACGATTTCTGCGCTCTCTTTAATGTGTTGCATGTTAAGAGGGTCTGTCCACAATTTGTTCACCAGTTGAAGCCTCCTTTGTTTCCCTCCTTGGGGGATTTCCCATTTTACATATAGCATTTCTCTTTCATCTACTGTAAGCTTTGAATTCACCCTCTTAGCAAGATATTCTCTTTCTTGTCTCAGAGCTTTGATACTGCATAAAAACACCAAGTTACAAATGGTCAGTGGTCATATCATTTACTGAAAATAGATTGAGAAATGCAGCACGTGCATATTTGGTTAAAGACACCTGAGATTACCTTGATGACACTGAGCTTGCAGGTTCATCACCTAGCAGTGCTGGGCTTGCATTGCCAAGTTCAGCCAAATGCTGCTCCAACCATGTCAACCGTCTAAGCTCAACTTCCAGATATATCTGATCACCAGGTTCCCCTCTGAATAACAAATAAAATTGTGTACGATGTATGATTGAAACATGGCACAAGTGCCATAACATAATAATTTGTTTTCTTTGATCATCAAAAACCAAGTGCCATGGCATGGGAGACTGGTCCATATTTTCTGTCTCGGTGGTTGCTTCCTCATTTGCCTCGAGCTCCAACACCTGTCGATGATAAAAATGCTTCATGTATCTCTATAATAAGTAATTAATTCAACATAATAACCATACCAATCATCAATGGACTGCAAACTTTTCTTTTCTTTTTTCTAGTTTTTCTCTCTATTGCACTGCTTTGCAGGGAGAACACACCAGAAACTAAATATCCTTTGGAATTCTTGATAAAAAAGTAAGAAATTAGAAATCAAATAAATTATTCAATTTTAGTAGTGATGGTCATAGTACGATTATCATTTCTTCTTTCAGGATTGACATATATTATCATGCATATGGTTGGATGGCAGAAACCTAACAATAGAATGCAAAGATTAAAGAGAATTAAAGATCAAGCAATTGTTAGACCAGAGGACAGAAGGATAAAGGTTGTTTCAAATAACTAGCAGTGTCATAGTTGCAAGTAAGAAAAAATCAATGCCTTTAAAACTTGTTTGTCTTATTGACCCAAAACTAGTATATTCATTGGCCCTAACCCATGAGAGTGAAATCAAAGAACCAATTATTTCAAGAGATGTGAGATGTAAATTAAGAATAAGGAACTTCAAGGCACACAAATAATTTATACCTGGCAAACTAGAAGTTGCTTTTGATATTGCAACTTTGCCACCCTTTCTTTTAACTCGGTAACATAAGCTCTAATACTCCGTATGTTCTCTTCTGCAGCATTCTTGAACATCCTCTGCATTTTCTTCACATTTACCGAATTAGAACCAGATGCTGGAGTTACCTCCCTTGAAGGAGTACGGTTGCCATTTTTACCACTCTTCGGTGGAGTAGCTTCAGATGGCCTGGCTAATGAATTGCTACAAAACAATGCATTACTGTTCTCAGGGACTCTGTTCTCAATCTCATTATCCACTACCCCACCAGAAGAGGTCAGAGGTGAGCATGGGGACCTTATTATGTTTTGCATGCTTGAACTATTGTTCAATGCAAAAGGAAAGATCTTCTTCTTTAATTGGACCTTGGAGTTTGGAGTCTCCTCAGTACTTGAAAAAGAGGAAACCAACATGTCAATGGATTTCTGAACATTATCAAGCTTCCTTTCTAGAGACACAATGGTACATTCATGAGAGTTCAACCGAGTGATCTCTTCTTTCAAGCTGGCAGCATTGGCCTTCTCTCCATTTACAATTTCTCCTGCAAAAGTGGAAACTACTTGCATTTCCTTGATATCAGACAGCATATTTGCTATGGTTTCAGCAGTTGCTTGATTACCCAGTCTGTGGGAAGAAACCTCCTTATGAAGTATTTCAAGTGCTCGATTCGCTTCCACACCCAGTTGCCTCTGTCGCTGCTCAAGCTTACGAATTTCTTGAACAAGCATGGACGGATCTGTAGAAGTGACTGACTGTCGAACCATTGCCTGCCTTCCAACCACATTCATCTGTTGTGCTTCTGTAGGCTTACCACCAACAACCTGTCCACTCTCAACAGGAAATGAAAGACACCTGGCTACTTGTCCAGAGGGTCCACATTGATTTGTACCCTGGAAATGTCAAAAGTTAGAAACAAAATGGAAACTGAAAAATAGATGCAAAGGTAGTCAATAGAACAACCTTCTGCTCTTTGCGTGCAATTCTTTCTTCTTCAAGTTGGGATTGCGCATGGTCTCTCTGCCGCTTCAGCTCTTTCATTTCTCTCTCCATCTGCATAGAAGAAGTTATTTACAAATTAACCCTATAAAGATGGGAAAGTAGTATGAGTCATTCTACAAGAACACCTTTGGCATTTTGTTAAGTTTTCATTCCAGTTAAAACAATTGAAGAAAAAGCTATTATATGCAGCTACGAATCAAAGGTGAAACAAATGAAACATTTAGTAGAAGAGAGGGAAAGCACTTTAAATTAGCATTATATTTTGCATTTAATAGATGTATAAATTTCCTATTCTATGCTCAAGAAATTTAAATTTAGAGAAGGATTTCACTATAGCTCAGAGATTTTTCATCAGACAGTAACAGAATATGCAAAATCAAATAATTCTTAATGTCAATGGTTCCATTCTACTAGCTCGACTGGTAATCTACTTCCAGTCAGAAATCCACTATTCACAACTAATCATTGAGATGGAAATCATTTACTTTTGCATTTTTCCAGACACTCATGTACCTGCTCAATTTGTAAATTCTTTTCTATTAGTAAAGACTGCAAATAAGAAGCCGAAGAAGGCTCTGGACTCCGCAGCTCTGCTTCAAGTCTTTCCACTTCCTTCTGCAAATGCTTAACTAATTTCTTGTCTGAAACAACCTGAACCATTAGAGCACCTTTGAGGTTTGCGCACAGCATGAAGACAAGACAATCATAGATAACACAGTATGTAAATCTTATACTTAGTAGTATGAAAATAAATAAAAAAACGATATTGAAAAGACACATGCACATATATGATGAAAGCTACATTATTTGAAACCACATTCAATAAAGAATGGTTTCCAAAGGGTATTTGAAATCAGCATGCTATACAAACTCATTTAATGAGACAGCAACTGATGAATGGTTGTCTGACGACAGTCAGAATAATTGCTGTCTGCCTACAAAAGAAACGTTAAGACTCTGTTGATAAGCAGCTCAAATTTAAGATGCTGTAGATTCATGGTGATACCAATGCTAAGCACCCAGCAAGTTAATCCATTATGGAGACAGAAAAATCTTGTGATAACTGAAGGATAGTTTGCTAATTCTCTGTAGGAGGAAACTATAATTAAAACAACATACCATATTTATTTGGGCATTGTTGGTAACTTCCTTTGCACTAGTTGCAAATGAAAGTGTATTCCTTGTTTGTTCCACATGACTTAAAGCCGGACTCATGGTGCATATAATTGCTGTTCTGGCATTACCCCCAAGTGAATGCTGCAATATCCGTGTGAGCTTTGAGTCCCTGTATGGTATATGACCACTCCTCTTTCCACCACTGCAAAAATAAATTAGACAAGAGAAAGAGTCCAGGATGCCTAAGTTTTCACCAATTCAAAATATATTTAAATTCTCCAATTGCCAATGCTCGGAACAAATGGACAAATATTAACACTCAACTTAACTCAACAATCTCAATAGAATTGCTTCATTTTTAGTTATTTTAAGGTTCTAATGAATGATCTTGAAATTTGTAGTCATAGCAAATACAAAAGCAGTAGAGAGATTTGGATATTTATGGTAAGTTTGTTTATTAAATATGACCAGATACATAGTATAGAATCTGAAGTCCATGATGCATTAGTTTGGGTCCTTGGCACTAACTGACCTTAGTTTTCTGATCACTGTTGTGAGTGTCAACAAACTGCGGTTAATATGACTACCTTCCTTGAATCTTGCACCATCAGCGTTTGTTTGTGAGGCACGCTCACTACCAGCAAGGTCCACAAGATTCTGTAGAGCTTCCAGCACTTCAGTGAATTAATCATGCTACAATGAATCTTGATAGAGAAGAGGAGAAAGTTCATATACATACCAAACTTGCTAGGAAGGACTTCACACACCCTGATTTTTCCCTGAGACTGCTTTCGACAGTCTGTTATTCGAAACAGTCATGCAAGCAACAGAAGATGTCAGTGTCATGGGTGAACATTTGAACTTTAACCAAGAAAGTAACAAATGATTACAAACACAAGGAACCTGATTCCCATGAGCTATTTGTATACTTGAAATAACAGGTCATTTGTAAAATAAAAATAAAAAATAAATAAATAAATAAAACCTAGTTGATTATGAGATGAACACTTGAGATTGCGAGTCTCATTAAGTAACAAAGAACCAACTATAACTAAATCTAAGCACTATTAAGTAAAATTCACAATGTGATTTAAACTCACCAACCGTATTATCTGATGTGATCTAGAGCTCTTATCATTCAGAGAAGTTTCTCCTACTTGCCTTTGAGCTGCAGTGGCCAATGTTTGTTAGGATTATGTAATAATGCATCATGGGTTTCATGTTCTCGTATCATGATTTAACTGCAACTTTTCCCCGAAATATGGTACAGCCATGATGGTGGATAGTACAGGGATTGAAACATCTGAACCAAAGAGATATAACAGACATGAATAGTAAAATTACCTTCACAAATGCCAATCAAGTGTCTCAAATGATGAATGTCCTTGACAACTTCTTCAACTAGCTTTTCCACAATGATCCCTCTCTGTTTACCAGAAGAATGAAAAAATTATTAGCCATGCTAAATCCATTGGAAATATTCATCATCATTTTCCAAAAACCTGCTGCATACCTCAGGATCATCCAAAAGCCTAAGGTGACCAGATTCACGATTCAAAAGATCTATAACATTCTCATTGTAGATCTCCAACGCAGACACCTTTAGAATAAATACCCTCTCCTGAGTCTGTAGGTTGAAAAATGTCGTCAGCGTACAAAAAGAAAAATACATTCCATTCCACTCCACCTAAAAATCTCTTAATCCCAACAATTCGTAACAAAAAATATATATATTGCATAACAAAAATTAAGCAATTACAAGGCCTTTCACTCAAGCGTGAAAATTCACTAACTATTTCACTTATAAAGCACAACTTACATTTTTTATGTGCTCAAAGATGTCCGTAACAGCATTCTCCGTGATTCCTCTCATTGTATATGTCTTCCCACTACTAGTTTGCCCATAAGCAAAAATTGTCGCTACAAAAATCAAATTTCCTTACTAAAACTTGCCCAAATATCTCTAAAAACAAATTAATAATAATAATTACCGTTGATTCCGGTAAGAGCAGACAAAGCAACATTCTTAGCTCCCTCCTCATAAACCTTGAGCGTCGAACAACTCGGATCAAAAACCTTATCTATCAGAACATAATAATTAATCCACCAATTAATGCAATCTAAATTAATTACCAATTTCATCATCCAAAATCACAAATAAACTATATAATTATAATTACCAAATTTATAAGAAGTAGCAGGTCGCTCCTGATTAGGATTCTTGAAATGAATAGTGTGATCATCCGGACAATCCCAAGCAATTAAATCATACAATGCTTGTTCTCTCCTGCTTAGCGGCCGAACCCTAACTGTAACTAGAATCTTCTCTTCGCGAACCCTAGTTCCACCGCCTGGAGTTGTCGACGGCGTTCTCTGTATCATCTTTGATGCTGGTGTTACTGGTGTTCCTACCATCTTTCTTTAGTAACATCCAGAGAAAACTGCACCGTTTTGGTCGCAACAAGTGAGAGAATCAAGAAATGCACAGGCTTTGGTATCTGAGAATTAGAGAAATCAAGAAGTGTAGCTTATATGATTTATTATTTCTTTTCTTTTTTTCTAAAATAGAGTAAGAAACCAACAAAAATCGCATGAATTGAGAATTACAGAGGAGAAGTTGAAAGATTTGTAACTGAATTTACAAGAGAGAGAGATAGTGAGGGTTCTTGGGATTTGTTAGTGTTAGTGGTACAAGCAAGAGAGAGGACATAACGGCTATTTTTGTTTTAGTGATTTTTGTTTTATTTATTTCCGGTTAGTGCGCGCACAACATGAAGACGATCAAATAAGTATAATATTTTGAATCGACAGAGGGAGCGGACCTCACCCTTATTGTATTTTTTGTGTGTGGAATGAATGCCCCCCCGTTCCTCTTTCCCCTTTTTTTTTTTTTTTTTTTTTAATATGAATGTTCGGATCAGTTTACACATACTTTAACTAATTTCATGAGTTCTGAAGTTAACGACCATATAAGTCTCCAATGATCCTGAAATTTGTGATACTCGAACTGATGACCTCTAGTTATCAAATTTAGAATCTAACCAGTTGATCTACATCCTTCAAAGTTCACTTTTTTATTTTTGTTTTCATCTGATGAATGATAAAAGATCTGTTTGTTTTTGTATTAAATTTTTTTAATTTTTAATTTTAATTAATATTTTTTAGGTATTTTCAGATCATTTTGATATGCTAATGTCAAAAATAATTTTTAAAAAATAAAAAAAATTATTTTGATATATTTCTGAGCAAAAAACACTTTAAAAAACAACCATTACTACATTCTCAAACACCCTTAAAAGTGAATATTAGGTTATAAGTGAGTAATAAAAAAATATTTAAAAGTAAAAAGAATATCTAGGTGGAAAAAAACTTTTTTAGTATTATTATTATTATTAAACTCTCATACTATGATATTCTTGAAATCTTCGACTTCTTATTTATCATGTGTTTAGAATTAAACTGCATAGTCCATAGACAACTCGAATAACAAGTAAAAAGCTTTATTTTGTTTTTTAAAAAAAATCAAGATAAAATCTTTTTTTTTTAATATTGAGATAATAATATACTGATTGATCTGAGTTTCATGGTTTAACACGTCAAACATATAACTTAAGTCATAGACTCTATTAAGTTGGGTAACTTTGATTTTTCAAAAAAAAACTATTTTACTTAATTATACGATATTAAAAATACACGCTTGCAAAATCAACTATAAACCAAATATCAAGATGTTTATTTGGGACTGCGATAATTTTATAAAAAACAAACTAAAATAAATTATGAAAACCAATTTAAAATTAATAAAATATTAAAGAATAAAATCAAATAAAAGAAGAACAAAAATGAAAGATTGATGAAATTAGAGGGAAAAAAACAAGAAAAAAACAAGTTGAAAGATTTAATTAAAGAATCATAAAAGTTAAAGGAATATAATAATGCAATGCCTGGCCCAACCAAATAATGCACTGGACGGACGGACTCACTAGCTTATAAATAATGCAAATTAATATTCAATATTAACTACACCCACCACCTATCTACAGATTAATTAACACAGCTACAAACTGTTGAGGAAGATTAAGAAGAAATAGCTGAGGAAGAGAAATCCATGTTACTGTTAGCATTTTTTTTGCTTTTTTTCTTATGTTTTTTATTTTCTTTTTATTTTTATATTTCAACATTTGATTTATTAGGAATTAAACTTTATTATTTGTTTTTGTTTTTTTTATACAAGAATATCATGGTATCGAAAAAACATCTTGACATTGGTTTGTTGCTAGTTTTACGATCATCTACTTTTTTATGTCGTACTATTAAATAAAAAACGATCTATCATATTGTTAAATAAAAAATAACTCCTAAAAAAACGTAATTATTATGAATTGAGCTTCATAATTTATTTTGATTTTTTTTTATGAAGTTATCATGATTTTAGAAAAACATACCGATGTTGGGTTGGTGCTTGGTTTTTTTAGGATTTGTTTCTTTAGCGTATTATTAAATAAAAGTGATTCTAGAAAAAAAAACATAATTATTGAGAATTAATTTTCATGATTTATTTTGATTTAGTTTTTATAGGATTATCGTGGTTTTAGAAAAAAAAATCTCGATATTGAGTTGGCACTCAGTTTTGCAAGCGTTTATTTTTTATCATATAATTAAATAAAAAATATTTTAAAAAAAATTATTAAACTCAATGGATTTCATAACCCAAGTCGCAGGTTTGACGGATTAACCTATGTTGACCTGGATTGATCTAATGTGTCTCCGTCTCAATATTTTTTTAAAAAAAAAATATCATCTTGAAAATATTTTTAAGATCAAACCATATTTTTATCAGTTATCTAAGTTTTTTTTAACCCATCAAGTTGACTAGGTCATGCCGAAATAACTCTTATATAGTTTAATTTAAAGCTTGAGTTAGATAAGAAATATAATTAGGAGATTTCAGGTTTGATCTATTGAGTTGGGTATAATAACATCATCAAAGAATTTCCCTTAATCTGGAAATTATTTTTTTACATGTAAAAAAATTTATTCTCATCGTAGCACAGCGTGGAGAATTATCTAGTAATATGCTATATGAGATCAGAGGAAAAAATGTTCAGTATATTACTGCAGCCTGAATTTTCAATCAAGAATTGCCATATTGCTGAAGTATTTCAAATGAACTGACCACAAGGCTGATGAGGGATAGGGTCCTAAATAATGCAAATCAATACCAACTATGGAGACCTACCTATATGCTGAAGAACTTAATTAATAGGTATATTTGAAGCTAAATTAAAAGTGGAGTCTATTAACTTTTCGAATTAAAAATTTGTTAGAATTTAATATCTAATAAATTAAATCAAATGACAAGGGATAAAATTAAAAAAAATTAAAAAAAAAATAAGAACCAAATTTAATATAAATATCAAATAAAACAAAATACTAAAGGATAAAATTAAAAAAAATAAAAAAATCAAAAGAATGAGGGTCATAATTAAAATAAAAAGAAATTGGATGACAACTTTTAATTTTAGTTGTGCGAACATGTTTTATGATGGAAGAAAGAGAAAATAAGGGGGAGGAAAAAAATTCAATCGCCACCTAAACACTAAGAGACGCCTTGCAAGTGTCTCTCTGGTAAATGCGCTTCTACATGCATAGTTGGCAAAGATGGCAATTGCTCCTTTTTTGTCACTGAAAGGTGCCGCATGCGCTGCCCAAAGGACATGGGCGCCTCCCACACATTGGCGCGTGCACTGCATATACTAACAGTTTTTTTTATTTAATTTATCAAAAGACCTAGGTGCCCCTAACCCTACATGATATTAACAAAAAAATAGAAAAGACCAAAAATCTCCTTGACCTAAGCTATAGATTTTTTTCTTCTAAAGGTACTTTGTAATTACACTATGTTATAAGAAAGATTAAAAAAATACCAAAAATGCACCTAACAAAAAAGTTAAGCAAATTTAACTTGGATTTTTAAGCATTACACTGTGCAAATAAAAGTTCAAAAAAACATTCTACACCCATTCAATCTTGTAATCATAAATGGGTTATGTGGAAAAGAGAATTTCACCCCTTGAAGCAAGTTATATAGTTTCAACTAGCTCATCAGCCCGTGCTATGCTGCGGGTCCTAGTAAATATGATTTTGAATGTAAAAAAGAAGTTTAAGTATTGTTAACGTGTCTTCTAAGAAAAAAATTTAACCATGAATTGATTGATATTTCAATCAAATACTGAGATGGAAAAATATTTGATCCACTTGGGTTAACTTAGTCTAACCTGTGGAATTAGCAAGAAAAATCTTGAAAAAAAACAAATTGAAAAGCTCAATCCTGAACTAACTCAATGTTAAAGGATGAAACTAGTGAAAAACAACATATGATTAAAAAAAACCTACGTGGACTTTAGTTAACAAAGCAAACTCACGATAAAAGTTGTGCACGTCATAAAATTCAATAAATCTTTAATCTCAAAGATTATTTCTCATTTATTTATACAACAATAAGGTGCATTATTATTTTTTTTTGTATGAAACAACATATTTTTTTAAAGTAAAAAAACATTATAGGCATGTGGGGCTGAAATAGCAAAGGTAAATAAATGCAACAAAAGGTGAAATTGCATTCTTTTAGGTTTGAGTTATATATATATAAAGTAGACCGTCGATAATAAAATGTGAAGTTGTATTATTTTTTTAAAATTAAGGGATAGAAAAAGCATTAAACAAAAAAAAATAACAATTTGGATATCATGGATTAACCTGTTAAATTTGCTACCCGGATAATGAACTCAATTGAGTTCAATGATTTGTTTTATCAATTTTTTAATTCAAATATAAAATAGGAAGAAAAAAAAACAGAAAGAGCCCAGTTGCGTGGGCTCGAGCATTAAAAAAAATCCCAAGCACATCTAGGCATGTTTTTTTTTTATTTCTTAAAGGGGTGGGCGACCCTTTTTTTTTAAAAAAAAAAAGAGTAGATGAATCTACTTTCTGCAGATTTTGGCAACCAAAGGTCGCTGATTTTTCAATTTAAAACCTATTTTTTATTCAAAACACCCAGAAAACACCTTAAATATCTTGATAAACATATCCATGGCCACAAAAAAACCCAAAAAACCAAAATCAACCCGAAACTAAAATTATTCTCGTGGACAAATCTATCTCCTTGGGCAAGGAGAAGGGGAAAAAATCTAGGTCAAACCCCTCTCATAAAATAGAACCTAATAACACTGAAATTGACTATTTTTATGGTTAAAATCGTCATCAACGATGATTTTCTCTTTCTACTCTAAAATCCAACGAGCCTCTCTCTCTTCTCTCACGAAAACAAAAAACTGAAAAATGAGGAAAATAAAGTTGATACTAAAATTGAGTTTTGGAAAACTAAAGAGATCGGTCACCAAAAAGCTTAAAAAGATGGAGGACTAAAATGAAGTTTCCAAACAAAACTCTAAGACACCATCCTTTGCACTTTAGTTTGTTGTCTTTCAATTCAACCATTCATTTGGAAAACAAATATGCAATTGAATGCTAATTTGAGCTGAAAATGGCTTACTTGAGAAAAAAAATCGAGAATCAAATTAATTTTTTTAAAAAATTTAACCATTCTAATTCAATGATTTTTTATATGATAAACAATAAAAAAAAACTACAGTTTTTTTGCCACACAACTTAGTGTTTGTTAATTATAGAGGGCAAAATGATATTTTTACTATGTAAACTCATAATAAATTGTAAGTATGTTTATAGTGAATTCTTGATGTCTTTTAGCTTTTACTAGCTATTTGACCCGCGGGTCGTAAAGTTTTCTTGTAAAAACAATCCTGGATATGCAGGTTGTTTTCTAAAAAAAGTCAAAGTATAAATAAAAAAACTCATACAAGTATCTAATCAAATAAATCAATAATTATTTATGTAAATAAAAAAATCGTTAACAATAACAATAAGAAAAACTGGAAAAATTGAGAGATGGATGTAGGTTAGGATATTTAATATTATAATACAGATCATTTATATGGTTGTGTTTAATGAATTTATTGATGAAAATCAATTCGTAACAAAAATCAACACACAAAAAATTTATTGAATAAAATAAAAAGAAAAAATTTCATGCAATGCTGCATATATTAAAAATTTTGTAAAAAAAATAAATGTTTTTATTTTAAAAAAAAAGTTTGATCTATATAAAATATATATAAAAAAATTATAAATGAACCACACTAACCCCACAAAAAAATAAACACTCTCTATATAATTAAAAAATAATTGTTATTTCAAGAAGTCTAAATAAGCCAAAAAAAATCACATAAAGGGGTATTAATCAAAACACAAATGCAAAAATTATTTTGAAAAATACATATAAAAAAGTAGTATTTTTTAAAAAAAATTATAAAAATAGAAATAGAAAAAAACGAGGTCATGCGTTATCCGGGCCCCGCGTGCGAGCCTGCAAGTCTAGGCCCATGCACGTGGGCCTTTTTTTTAAGTGAATGAGGTGGACAACGCGATGTGCACCCTATTCTTTATCCAAAAAAAAACCGACGTCATCGTCTGTTAATCTCATAATTAAGAAAGTAGTATGATTGGAAAAATGAGGTTTTTTTTATACCAGAAACTCATTTTGAACTTTTTTTTAATTAAAAATACCTAAAAAACATCATAGAAACCTTATTAAATCAACTCAAGACATATAATATAACCAAAGAAAAAAAAGAGTAAAAAAAGAACATTAATTATACCACAAGTCCAGTGGTTGGTGTTTAGCTTGCCCGCTCTCTGATGTTTTCACATGAATTGTTGTCATCTTATCCGAGAGAGGCCAGGCCACCTACCTTAGATTTAAACTTGTTTATCTCCAATGCTGCTATCCGTAGCCCATTTGTACCCAAACTGAGCCGGGGTCCATGCATATCCTCATCAATCCTGTAATTGTAAGGATATATTATACTAACTTGACAAGAACATATGGTAGAGACAATACTTGGTTCGTTTCACTTGAATTTTCCACGCCACCTTCCTACAGATTTCCACTTGGCTCCTTGTAAATTATCATATTTCTCATTACATGGACGTGCTGTGCGTAGATCAAACAATAATTATTATTAATAATAAATTGAACGATTCTAGATCACTAGTTTATAGATCCGCGAGATTAATTTTTTTTGTAAATTTAAAAAAAAGTATTCAAGTTCTTAAAAATTATTTGATGTTGTTATTCAACTTATTAAAACAACCAAAAAGATCAGGCTCAGCACCTGACCGCCAGTAGCAGTGGTGGAGCCACTGTGGATCAAAAGGGACAATTGCCCCCCTTGTTTGTTTTTATATATTAAAATATTAATATATTAGTTTAATGAATTATTGCTATAAGAAGGAAGGTTTTTATTGTTTATTATTGTTAACTGACTTGACATATGTTAATATAATATAATATAATATATACACACACAAAGCTGCCCCAATTTTTCCCCTTTCCTCTTTTTTTTTCTTTATCTTCCATTGTCTAATAAAGAGGGTTTTTTGTTCAGCTACCGTTCCCAGCCTCGCCAATCCTATATGCAAATTTCTTATCAGTTAATTTTTTTTTGTCTTTTGCTTTATACATTAATTAAAATTTTTTATTTTTTCTATTTGTTTCATTGTCTAATTTTATTTTATTTTTTTATAATTAATTATTAAAAATATTAGGATTTATAATAATTTAGGGGTTTTGATATGAATATGTTCAAATGTGTTCAAAATAAATGTTTAAATCTGTTAATTTAATCAATTAAGTGTTTCTTTTCTTATTATAAAAAAATAAATTAATATTCATGCAAAATCACTATTCTTGACATCTCTTGCATTGACAGAGTAGTTTATTGAAATTTAATATTTTCACATGATTTGTTTTGCAAATAAAATATCAAGTAGAAATCATATTTTTCAAGCATTGTTCCTCTTACACATACACTAGGCATTGTTCCTTCATTAAATGTCTAGAAATAATTAAGTATAATTTAATCAACATACTTATTATATGTATATAGATATGAATTGAAATAGGTTTTGATTTTGATGAATTGACGTGTATTTTGCTATTAATTTCATATGAAAGATTTATAATCATTGTGTAACTGAACTGATTTTTGTTTAACAGTGAATTATTGTGTAGTTTTGTTAATTATTATGCAGACACTAATGATGATTAAAAAAATCCAATAAGTTCATATTAAATTAACATGTCACTAAACAAGTATTTCAAGCGTAAATCCCTCGAGGATGAAGAGTCAATCAAAGCTATATAATATAATATTTGTTAATAATTTACCTCCTCATTTAAAAAACTCTGGCTCCGCTACTGGCCAGTAGCAGGCTAGATTCACATAATTTATCTATTTTTTATGTCATTCATCCTTTATTTTAAAAAAAAAAGATAATAAATCATCTATACCTGCTGCAAAGAAAATAAAACACGCTTTTCTCAACTCGAGCCAACGAGCTCTGAATTGCGTTGTGCATTAACCATTCAAGTTAAAACATGAATATAATTTAAAATGATGAAAGAAAATATATTAATTTAATTTAATATTCATATGAAGAATTACACCGACATTGTAACTCCTTTAGCTTTTGTTAATAAATCCAATTTTGCGTCGAAATTCAGACAAAAAGTTTGATGAGATGATAGTACAAGGTAACTCTTAAGCAACTGAACAAGAACTAACTCCCATTACAGGATAACTACAACCCAACAATAGTAAGTTCAACCATCTAAAACGAAAACTAAAGTAAGCTCACCAATCCAAGTCCCAGCTAAAAGCGAAAAAAGGGTAAAATCAATCAGCGGAGATCGAGGACGCTTGGAGTATAAGAAAAGTCATCTTATCAACAACCATCTAACCGCTAAGCCCATCATCACCACTTACGCACAGCTTGCCTATGCCCTTTTGCAGGATTTTATTTTTTTAATATTATTAGATTGTTTTGATTTACTGCTGTTAAAAAATATAATAAAAATGATTTTTATAAGAAAATATTATGAAAATTACACTGCCTTATAAGGCTGTGTTTTCTTCTAATAACCAACCTGATTAGGTGGATAGTTGAAAGGTCAACGACCTAACTATTTCTTAATGGCCCGTCCAATCTCTTCGAATCCGTACATCTTTGCTTGAATAGCACGCTGGAAAACATGTTCCGCCATCCTGACCTTAAAACCATCAAATACTAATCTAAAACCGCCTTTTGTTTTATGATATCAGTTGTTCTTCCTTGTCATGCATGAGCTGGCCTTGCAGCCGTGAATCATTAAATATCAATGCACATACTTTCAGGGCACCAATCTCTACGTGTGAAAATTAGAATCATCTTTTTTATCCCAACAGCATAAAGAATTGTTATTGAATTATAGTAATGATTGATTATGTTTAAAGTATTTTTTATTTAAAAATATATTAAATTTATTTTTTTAATTTTTTTAAATTAATATATTAAAATGATTTGAAAATACTTTAAAAAAATACAAATAAAAAAATTAAATTTATAAGAAACATAATTTTAACCGTGT
The DNA here is from genome assembly GCA_019202695.1 of Populus x sibirica. Classification (NCBI taxonomy): domain Eukaryota; kingdom Viridiplantae; phylum Streptophyta; class Magnoliopsida; order Malpighiales; family Salicaceae; genus Populus; species Populus x sibirica. The sequence goes on from JAGMVL010001159.1 coordinate 1,769,974, forward strand.
TCTCGGAAATTGCCGGAAATCTTGAAAGCTAAAATTTAAATCTGATTAATAAATAGATAAAATACTTGGTTATAATTAATGACACCAATTAATAGCTAGTTAATACAAATATAACAGTTAGTGAACTCCTTATAAAAGTACTTTAATAACTAATTAATATAGTTATTAGAATAAGAGTTGGAATCTCACTTTCTATGTCTTCATGTATAATTATATTTATTCTGAAAAAAGCTTAAATTTAAAATAAATAAATAAAATCAATGCCACAACTCTATAAAATATCATAAATTTCCGAAGAGTTTGGCTTGCAAGGCGAGACCGCTCATTTGTTTGCTATTGAATTGAAAAGCGTACGTTTCCAATTTTTCAGTATAAAACAAGATAGACGAGGAAGAAATTCCAATGTTGGCTCCAGCTAGATGCAAAGAGTAGAATGTAGAGAGAGGGTTCGATCATGGAACAGAGAAATATTCGGTCACTATTTGTTTTCCAACCGGACTTCCAATTGAATAAGCTACCAATCTATAGCCCATCCGCAAGTCCTTGTGACCTTTGCTTGTACTTTTTTTCGGTAATATTGGTAATGTTTTTTATTTAAAAATATATTTAAAAAAATAATTATTTATTTTAAAAAATTATTTTTAATATTAACACATTAAAATAATATCAAAACATTAAAAAATAATTTTAAATTTTAAAAAAACACAATTTTAGCTGTATCTCTTCATTCCATTTACAAAAGATGACGGTATTTCCAGTTACTCGAAATTGCCAGTTGTTTACCATTGGAAAATGTCGCATTAAAAGGAAATAAACAAGATGATCTCACTTCAATAAAAAGAAAAAGGAATTTTATTTCAACTTAAAAAATAAAAAGAAGAGTGCAATATCATCACTAAATATTTGCGGAGTTTAAGGTAGTATTTAGCTGCTATTCTAGGATAGAAAAAACAAAAATAATAAAAATATAAATATATTTAGATAAAAAGATAAAAACAAAGATAGAAAAATAAATTTGTCTTTGTTGTATTTCCAAGACAAAAGGTGCAAAAAAGACAAGTCACAAAAATAATATTTATTATTTTTTATTACCAAAATATCATTGTAATAAACTTTTAATTCTAAAATTATCCAACTAAAACATGTAAAAATAAAAATAGTTATTATCATAGTTTTAAAACTCAGCTTGAGGGTCGATCCAAGACAAAGTCTGGGTCAGGGGTACGGTTGAATTGAGTTAGTGTAAGAATAAAAATATTTATTATCATAGTTTTAAAACCCGATTTTGGCTTTGACTCGAGATAATGTCTGAGTCATGGGTCGGGTTGACCCCAATTCACTTGAGTCAATATAAGAATAAAAGCGGTAATTATCATAATTTTAAAACCTGATTCGATGGTCAATCCAGGGCAAGACTTGGGTCATAAGTGAGTTTGATAGTTGATCCGTATCCATGTAAGGGTAAAAATAGTTATTATCATAGTTTTCAAACCCGACTCGGGAGTTGATCCAGGGTAAGGCTTGAGTCACCTGTCAGGAGGGTTACCCTGGATTGACTCTAGTCAACATAAAATAAAAGTGGTTATTATCATAGTTTGAAAACTTAATTCGAAGGTCAACCCGAGACAAGGCCCGGATCACAGAACATGAGGTTCAACCTGAGTTGACCCGGGTCAATGTAATGATAAAAGTTGTTATTATCATAGTTTTAAAACCTGATTTGGGGGTTGATTAAGGCAAGACCCATGTCATGGGTCGGTAAAGTCAACATGGGTTGACCCGAGTCAACGTATGAATAAAAGTGATTATTATAATAGTTTTAAAACTCGACTTAAGAATCGACACAAGGCAAGGTTCAGATCATGGGCCAGGAGGGTTAACACGGTTGACCCAATATTTTATAAAAAATAATCAAATTAAGCAACCTTGTTTTGACCCTTTTTTTTCCAAAAAATCGACGGGTTTTTCACTCATGTTTTATCCTGGACTGACTATGATATTTTATCGGGTCAGGTCATGTCAATCATTTATCTATTTTTTCTTAAACTCGGACCAGTCCAGCCCCTAAGTCAACCCGTCAGGTCAGTCTTCATTTTATAATTAAGGTTATTATAATATTATTAATTTCAAAACTAAAATATAAACCAAAGTAAAAAAAAATGTGATTTTTTTTAAAATACATAAATTTGACAACAATACATATTAAAAGTAAAATAAACTTTTTATATTTTATTATGTTTTATCCTAATCAAATATCAAATATAAAGAAATATAATTACTATAATCATAATCAAACATAATACAAACATAATTATTTTATTTTATACATTACTATCAAATATAATTTTTCCCTAATTTTTTTCCAATCTTATCTTTTTTGTTTCTGACTTTTCTATTATGAAAGAATAACCAAACCCTGCCTAAAAAATCAAAGAAAAAGAAAAGGTGAAAATGTAACATCAATTTATTTTCGGCACATGCAAGTATTCGAGAGTGCATAAAATTTGCATGTCTGCGATCTTCCCCGCAAGCATATTATTGATTAAAACAGTTCAATAACGTACTTGAGAACCTTGCTGTTGTGATCAATTGTATGATTTGTTCCGTCCCCGTCTCGGGTTCGATTCTTTATGTGCACTTTGTCACCCCGCGGTGCCTTACCCACATTTCTTGGGCTTGCGGGATGTCCAGTGGGCCGTGAGGAATAATCATAGTGCGCATAAGCTGACTGAACAACCCACGCTAATTAAAAAAAAAAAAAAAACAGTTCAATAACTTACGAAGGAATGCGATAAAAAAGACAACATTGCTTACTTCGGAGCTGGACATCATCCACTCGACCTCATCCACGGGGATTATAGTCAATAATATCCACAATTTTGCAGTAAGTGGGAGACTTCAATCATGCCTTGACTTTACGTTAAAGGGGGGGTTGTTAGGCGGATCAAGCTATGTCCTTAAATTGCCAAAGCAAACAACCTATTAACGCACATTTTGTTTCTGATCCTTGTTTTTCTTTTAATTATTAATTATTTATATATATATATATGTATATTAAATTATTTTTATATATTAATATCAAGAATAAATTTTTAAAAAATAATATTTTAATATATTTACAAACAAAAAATACATTTTAAAAAACAACCATTACTAACTCATTATCAATACTACCTAAAAATTAGATTTTAGTACAAAAATGTCCCACCCATTTATCTCCTTCAAACTTTACTTTTTCTCCCACCAAACCTTTTCTTGTTTATCAGCCGGGATGATAAAATATTTATGTTAACCCCAATTAATTTAGATAATTATTTTACTTGATTAATAATAAATAAAATATAAATATTATTGAATTCAATTTGAAACATGGTTGAAATTGAGTGTGAGTGTGTATATTCACTTAAATATTGTCATAATACATACATGTACACACACATATGATATATAGTTTTATAATTTAATACAAGTACACATATCTTAAATAATAATTATTTTTATTTTATATTTAATAATAAATAACACTTGAAAAATAAATATCTAAATGGATACTCAAAATCTAATATAAAGTATAAATATTTAAAATTTTATTTTATAAATAATAAATAGAATATAAATACAAACTTGACTTTCTAGATATCCCTATTTATTACATAACAAGTATATGGAAAAATATATATTCTCCCCACGTGAAACTTGATAGTGCATTGGTTAGGTGGAATATGGTTATGACGCAATTAGAGAGACATATATAATCTTTCTCATTGGATACTGGCACCTGTTTGCTTGATTTGAAACTTGGGTGGCCGTTTGGTAGTATTTACAAGTGGATCAATTTGTACTTTGTGCCACGGTATTCATGGAATGTTTGGTGACGTGGTGAAAATTATTTTTTTAAAATAATATTTATTTAGAAATATATTTAAATATTTTTTTTATTTTTAAAATTTATTTTTAATATTAACATGTCAAATTAATCCAAAATCACTAAAAACATTAATTTAAAACTAAAAAACATTTAAAAAAATCAAAGAGTAGTTGGATCCAATACCATGTAGAACCTTAGTACATCTTGGATGGCAGGTATGCTCTTTCGATTTCATTCCTTTTAATTTTTTTTTTAAATTTGATTCTTATTCTTTTAATTGATATATTTTTATTTGAAATCATTTGTTAAATTGAATTTGTTTTACGATTTCACTTTTTTTTTGGTTTTTTTTCCTATCAAATTAAATTTATATATTTTTTATTGCTAATTTTTTTTCTTTGACAAGTTTTAAAAATGATATTTTTAATTTGGTATGTAATAAATTTCTTGACTGGACTCCAATTCAAAGTTTTATGAGTTGCGAGTTTTTGAGACTTGACTAGGTTTAAGTTGTTTGCATGAATTTGTTTGTTTTTTTCTTCGTCTAAACTAATTTTTTTTTTCTCATTTCATCTTTTAATATTTATTCTATTGAAGACCGAGTGTTTTTTTCTCTGTGAAAGTTTTTGTTAATCTTGAAAACGACTTGATTATCTTAAGTCTTTTTGTTTATCGTTCTTTGTTGGGGTTTTTTTTACTAATTCTTTAAAAAACAATTTTCCCGACCCCTTCCTTTAATATTTGAAATGATTTTTTTTAAACAAGTTATAAGGTTAGAATTATTTTTCTATTTCATCCCCTTTTATTTTATTTTTCTTTAAAATTTAGTTATTATTTTTTTTTATTATTTATTTTATTTAAAATAATTTTTTAAATCATTTTTATTTGTTTGCTTGCTATAAGATTTTCCACTAACTTTAAAAACGACCCAGGTTTTTTATAGTTTTTTTAATTGTTGCTCTTTGTTAAATTTACTTTATCTAATCAAAATATTAAATTTGTTAGGAATTTAGTTTCTTGATTCAACCCGAGTCTAGAATTTAATGAGTTATGAATTTGAGATCTTTGCCAAGATTTAGAAGGTTTGTCTAGGTTTTCTTGAGGTTTTTTCCCTTTTTAAAGTTGATTTAGTTTTTCAATTTTATCACTCGGCATTTATATCATTAGTGATTAAACTTTTTTTTTGGTGACTTCAATTTGATTTTTTTAACCACCCATTTTTGTTCCCCCCCCTCCCCTCCCCTTTTTTGTTTATCCATATATCAGCTTTTTTTTCTGAATCGCGTATATGACTAGAGTCACCGATTTCAAAGGTTAACATGGGTTGACTTTAGTTTTTCTGTTATTTTTAAATTTATTTATTTTAATTTTATCATTAAACATTGATGTGTTGAAAATTGATCTTCGTGCTTTTTTTTTTACCTTTCCTTTCAAGTGGATCTTTTTTTTTTCTACTTTTTTTTCTTTGAAATTATCTCAATCTTGTTTTCATTGTCACATAGTTTGTGAGTTAACCTAATTTAACCAAAAAAAAATTCTTGCTTTTTTTTTTTCTAATTTTTTTCAATTTCACTTTTCAACATTGAGTTTTTTTATACTTGAGATAGGTTTGTATCAGTTTTTTTTTATCATTTTTTTATTATTATTATATTTTTTATTGTTATTATTTAAATTACAAATTAGTCCAGAAACTCAGGTGTCAAATGTTTTATTTTTTTAATTTTTTTATACCAAAAAAGATTAACTACCCAAGACAAATCACGAGCCATTGGTTCGATTTTTATCAAAAAAATAACTAAACCAGTTTTTTTAAAAAAACCAAAACCGGTTCAAACCGACCGGGTTTAATTCGGTTATTTTAGAATAAAAACAGTTTTTTTAGTCTGACTCGATTTTTTTTAGTTTGATTCTATTTTTTGATTTGGCTCGGTTTTTTGGTCTGTCGTGGTTTTTTTATCATCTCTAATCTAGTTATACCTAAAGAAATAGTAACTGTATTCGCCCCTAGGGCCTTGAAGTGGAAGAAACCTCGACCGATTAACAATGAAGAAAATTATAGTCAATAACTCATTAAGATTCAAATATTTCATTAAAAGAAATTATATATATTTATTATTTATAACGAGGAATTTGATGTAATGAAGAAATAGTTTTTCATTCATCATGCCATGCATTAATGACAGAGATAAAGCATCCATCCATATCATTTTTCTTCCATTTACCTGGAAAATTTGCACTTGATAGTTAATTTGTAGAGAGAACATCAAGCAAGCAATAGCCATGACAATATTCCGAGAGGATTGAAGAAAGAAATATAATTTTGATTGTTAAGAATATTACAAAGTAATATAAAAATATTATTGAAATAATTTTTTTATAAACCAAATAATAATGAGTATAAATCTCATCAACCTTATTTTTTTTCAATTAAAATTTAATATTAAAAACAAAATAATAGTAAATTTATGTAAATTTCAATATTAAAAAGATGAGTTGGAAAGTTATTATAAAGTAATATAAAATCATTACAGTATCTCAATAATATCTTAAAATTCTGATTTGAGATAATTTCTTAATGCATTTACCTCTAATAACTATAAAACTTCAAACTTTAGATCTAATCATACAAACAAAATAAAAATTCATGAATGGGATTATAAGCTCAGCATTGGAAAAAAATTTGGAGGAAAAAGTCAACGATTGCGAGTCTTTTTCTCTTATAATTTCGTGTATTATGGATTAACTATGATTTTAACGAGAAAAAAAAGGTTAGTATTAATATGGATGGGTATAACTTAATTGGTTAGATTCTAAATTTATTTTAATATCTATAAAATTAATCAAAATATACATATAAATAAATCTAAATATTCACATTAATAATAATAAAAAAATAACAGTATTCATCGGAGAATACGGCGAAGTTGAAAATGGGACCTACAATGCTGTGCTGAGCCTACCTGTCAAAATTTGACAACTCCAATGTAGAGAGCAGCATAATATCATGTCCCGTTTCCATCAGAACTGATGAACTAGTTCAAAGTCACTATTGAATTTGTTGTATCTCTAATTCGTTCATATTTTTAATGTGGCCTCACTTTTTTCTTTTTCTTTTTTCTATTTTTGTTGTTGATGTTATTGTTTTTTGTGCTCATCATCTTTCTTTTTTTTTTGGGATGTGTATGGAGTTGTTTTTTAAAGTTTTTTTTTTTTTTGGATATTTATAAAGATAATATTTTTTTATTTTTTTAAAATCAATTTTAAATTTAAATTTTAATAAAAAAAATCAGTTTTTTTAATTATTGTTAGCTCACTCGGTTTCACCTTTTTTTTGGGGCGTTTAAGAATATAACAATGATTTTTTTTCAAAATATTTTTTATTAGGAAATATATCAAAATAATATTTTTAAAATTTTTTTAAATTAATTTTTATACCAACCCATTAAAATAACTAAAAAAATATAAAAAATAATTTTTTTTTTAAAAATTCAAATACATAAAAAAAAAGAAGAAGAAGTTAAATGCCCTGCCAAACACACTCGAATTCATCAAATTGCGGAAGCCAATGCAGTATGATGGCCAAAACTTGCTAACCAAAAGGAGAAAGTACACAAGTAACATGCACAAATGCCAAATGGCAACCTCCGTAGTTAATCCCAAAGCCATGACTATAAACAAGTGTTCGTATATACTATGGGCCCAAAACCACAAATGAGTAGCCACCAGCATAGCCAATGGATTCTCTTAAATTTGAAGCAGCTGTGCGCTGTCTGTCACCGGGGTCGCATAGCAGCACAACTCTCTCTCTCTCTCTTTCTCTCTCTCTCTCTCTCTCAATATAATCATTTTAAAAAATATATATTTATTTTTATACATCTAACTTTAACTTTAAACATCATCTCATGATGTACGATCTTTTAACCTCTTCAAAACAAACATCAGACATAACTGTGATTATAATAAGAGGACATATACTGGAGATGTTATGACATCCATCCATCCATCCATCCATCCATCCATCTACCAGTCATAACTTATTACTTCTTCGTTTCTTATGTCTAAAAAAAATAAAAAAACAAATCAAGGAATTTGGATAAGCTTCGTAATAAATTAAGCAATGTTGTCGGTGATGGTGCCATGTCAGACTGATGATGTCCTAACCAATGGCGATCCAGGCCTCGCTGTCCCCCACCTTTGTCATAGGCTGACACGTGGGGGCCACACATCATCCGATAAATTATCTCAGCCTTCCGTCCGGTTCCCTCAGGTTCGAATATTAATCCAATCAAAATTACCACGTCACAAAGTGCAGGATCTCCAGTTTTGTTCCGTATCTTCTACTCATCCAGAAGCTTGACCCCACCAACGTACCGTAATTGGCGTACCGTTTGTTACTTTCACCTAAATATTGAAAATTTAATCCAAACACAACACATACCTAACTTAACCTGAATAAAATACATAGATATTTTTTTTTGATAGATACTTTAGCTGACATGTAACGGATAAAATACGAGTATTGTTCTAAATTTTTCTTTTGGATTATTTTAATAAAAAAATAATTTTTTTTTAAAATTACTGTTTTAATATATTTTTAACAAAAAAAAAAACTTTGAAAAACAGTTACTCCCGCTCTATCCGTGCCATATATTGACTTGAAAAAAACAAACAACAGGGGGAGGAGCAAGCATCCTTGAGTCAAAGGCCACAGAGAACCACAGAAAAACAGGTTATAATATTAAAGTATTTATGTACAAATCAAATTCAACAAGTAATTAGGAAAAGGGGTTTTATCTTCCAAGGGGCTAACTTTCAACGAACAACAATAAAGAATGATACATTAAGAGAAAGCAAGTTGATACGATAAAGGAAGAAATGGAGAGAAAAAAGAAAAGCGGTTTTGTGAAAGGGACAAAGAAACCACAGGAAGGTTAAGCAGTAATGACGGAGGGTGGTTTTCACGAATAGAGAGGGAGGCACCACCAGTAGTCTAATTATTTTTATTTTTTTTTTGTCAAATTCATGCATCACATAAACCAAGAGCGAGCGAGCGAGCGAGGGAGGGAGGGAGGGAGGGAGGGAGGGAGGAAGGTGTGGGCAGGCAAGGCCATCTTCTCCTTCCTCATCTTGTATAAAAGGGTCTAGTTCTTCCCTCTTCTATCCATCCTCACTTGCCATTGCAAGCTCCTCCCCCTTGCTTTCTTGCTTGCGTTTTTTCTGTGTATTTTTACTGTCCAAGATTTGCCTTCCTTCGTCTTGTTGAAGGCTTTGTTGTTAATTAGCTACCTTCTTCAAGTAGTTTCAGCTTATATATATATATATATATCGTGGCATTAAGCTCAAGGTAAAGATCCTCAACTTTCTCGAGCAAAGTATTCTGCTCATTCCTTCTGTGTATAAGATTGTAGTGAAATTTGTTCTTAAAAAGTTTTTTTTTCTTGGTTTAAAATATATTAAAATATTTTTTTTATTATATATTTGTTTACTTTTAATATTAGAATATTAAAATCAGAAAAAATACTAAAAAAATAATTTAATTTTTCTAGGACTAATATACTTTTGAAAAACACATCAAAATATAAACTACGATACTCTCTGACTATACTAAATGTTTTGATTTTGGCTGGAAATCTTGGCTGCTTCTAGTTATAACATGTTATTTGCGACTACTTTTCAAATGATATTTTCTTAAATTTTGATTTTTTTTATTAATATTAGATTGCTTTATTCGCTAGATGTCATATAAATAATTTTTTTTATTTTAATATATTTTTAAATAAAAATTATTTTAAAAAACCATCACTGCTACTAAATATAAAACTGAATTATTTTTCTAATTATCATTCGTAAATTGGGACCATGCAACAGCAAGTAACACTCACTAGCTCCTAAAAGTCTTTGGTTGATTATCAACGCCAGTAAAGCATCATTATCTTCATCATAGTATGTTGTTCCCACCTACTGCCTGCAAGCTTTACTAGTGTCCCTACATTATAATCCCACTTCCTAATTTCCATTTTTCACTGAGACGCCGCAGGCCACGTGTTTCTATTTCTTTATATTTATTTTCATACCTTAATATTAAAAATAAATTTAAAAAAATAACACAAAATTATTTAAATATGTTTCAAAATAATAAAAAACATTCCTTCGTGGCTGTATGTATTGTTTTGGATTGTAATGGATGGTTATTTTTTAAAATGTTTTTTTTGAAATATATTATTTTTTTTATAATTTTTAAAAATTATTTTTAATATTATCATATTAAAATAATCTAAAAACAATTTAAAAACACAAAACCACAACTTAAAATATCTTTAATGTGGCTTGAGCCCCACGGGCTCCCTGACTGCTGCATTCATGGAGTGTGAAGTATTTATATTTTTCTCCATTTATTTACTAGTAGCTGCATAAAACGGTTAATACCGTACAAGTTAAATCACTTTATTATTTTTTATTATTTTATCTTAAGAAAAAGGTGAAAGAAATTACAATTAACAGCTGAGAGGGTGATTTTTTAAAATATTTTTATTTAAAAATATATTAAAATAATATTTTTAAATTTTTTTAATATTAGTGTATTAAAATAGTAAAAAACATTAAAAAAAATGTTAATTTGAAGGGTTTTTTAAATAAATTTAAAAAGTTTAAAAAACATGATTGACCCCTCATTCACGAAGAATGCCTAAAACAAGAAAAGATTACGGACTATGAGAAGATTGACCTTGGTGAACAGGGTGTTTCAGAATATTTTTATTCATAGGTTCTTTTTAAAAGTATAGAAAAACATTAAATTAATTTTTTTATAGTTTTGATGTTTTATATAAAAATAAAAAAAATATTATAATATATTTTTAAATAAAACATTATTTTAAAAAACACTCGGTAACTTTCCAAATACACACAATCTTATGAACTGTAAAACTTTAAAGATTTACCTCCTTCCTTTTCTTCTCGAGCTCTTTTCGCTATAAATTTTCAGCAAAGGCTAGCCTTTGCATCATTCATTCCACTTCCTTCTCTGTTGCCTTTGTTGCGTTTGGTTAGTTAGTTTTCTTCCTTCTTCTGGTCTCACTGTGTTCCCAAGTTTCTTTTTTTTCTTCCCTTTCCTTTCTATCGGTATCATCTTATAGTTTTATTACAAGAAAACATTGAATTACAGTTCGGTCTTTTCTTCAGCAAAAATGTTTAGGTTTGTTTTTAGAAGAACTTGTGCAGATCATGAGTCTGTGTAATGCTGAACCAGTACTGTTCATCATGATCCGATGAAAATGCAGAATAATGTTGTAAGAACTAAAAGCTGTTGTACCATGACCTCCAAAAACGAAAAGAAACCTATAATTTTGTCATGGTGCTGACAAAACTCTGCTGTGTTTTCAACGTTCAATGTCAAGAATTCAAGTTTAAATTCCCTTGTTATGTCAGAACTATTTATTTATCTATATTTGACTGAATCAAGCTTCAAATATTCCACAAGGAGAATTTTCTCTCTTCTCTCTTTACTTTTGATGATTGATGTGTTTTGCTTCTTGCCGAATAATTTTCTCTGCTTTCTTCTTGTTGCACGAGAGCTTTCTGCTGTAATCAGCAAGGTTTTTAGGAATAACCCCTTATTGGTATTTTGCACTTCCAAACTTCCAACTTTATACCCGCTAGCTACAAATAATATGTTCTGCTTTCTTTTATTCCTTTTGTTATGGAAACCTATTGAATTCCTTAGTTACTGGTTGATTTTTAGTTTTTATGTTAATTGTTTTCTAGCATTATTTAAGATATGTAATCGTAGTTCAACCATTCACTCTCAACCCAAGTATTAATTTTTTTTTTAGTATGGTGGGTGAGTTGAGAGGTAGGTTTGGAAATTTCTAGTCTTCTAGAATAATGTGGTTTTTCCTCTGTTGTTCTTGACTTTATTCTTGTTGATCACCAGCTATTATAATCCTTACAAATAGTTGAGAGTTCTTGCTGGTTTTTTATTCTTGTATCTGTTATTACTACCTAGTACTTAAAACTTGATTTCTGTTTTTCTTAAGGAGCTATGTCTGTACTCACTCGTGTCCAAAGCATTCGTGAACGTTTGGATGAGACCCTCAAGACTCATCGCAACGAGATTGTTGCCTTACTGACCAGGTAACCATGCTCTCTTTTTTGGTTTTGATTTATGGAGTGGTGTAAAGAGGGTCATGCTTACATTTTTGGTGCAGCTTGTTAAGGATGTAGATTTATTACAGCATATTTTGGACAATTTGTGTTACAGGATTGAAGGCAAGGGAAAAGGAATTCTTCAACACCACCAGATTATTGCTGAGTTTGAAGCAATCCCTGAAGAGATCAGGAAGATATTGGCGGGTGGTGCTTTTTCTGAAGTTCTCAGATCCACACAGGTGACTCCCTTGATCACACATGCATTTTTTTTCCTGTTATATCCTAAGTTTTGGGAATTTTCTCTAACTGTTTTTTTTTTCTGTTGTTTTAGGAAGCAATTGTTTTGCCTCCATGGGTTGCCCTTGCTGTGCGCCCAAGGCCTGGTGTCTGGGAGTACGTCAGAGTGAATGTCCAAGCACTTGTTGTTGAGGAGTTGCGTGTTGCTGAGTATCTTCATTTCAAGGAGGAACTTGTCGATGGAGGGTAAGTCAGAGTATTGATTTGACGCTAGCTTTTAATTGAGTTCTCTCAATTTCTTGTTCTGTACGTGCATGCTTTGATTTTGACAATGTTAGTCGATCTCATAATGCAGCTCCAATGGCAACTTCGTGCTTGAATTGGACTTTGAACCATTCAGTGCATCTTTCCCTCGCCCAACTCTTTCAAAGTACATTGGTAACGGTGTTGAGTTCCTCAATCGCCACCTTTCAGCTAAGTTGTTCCATGACAAGGAAAGCCTGCACCCCCTGCTTGCATTTCTCAAGGTGCACTGTCACAAGGGGAAGGTATGCTTGATACAGTATCCAAGTTCCAGCTTTTAAAGTAACTCCTAGGATAACTTGCACAAATGAAAACTTAAACTCCAAGATCTTAATTTGCTTGGATCAAACTTTAGGATATAAGCAACTGATGGTTTTACTAGAATCTTGTAATGTCTGATAATCATGTCTAGAATCTGTAATTTAAGCAAGGATAGCTTACTGGGGAATTAGATCCTGTAAAACCTGATAACATTTTGTATATTCTTGTGCAGAATATGATGCTGAATGACAGAATTCATAACCTAGACTCTCTGCAATATGTTCTGAGAAAGGCCGAGGAATATCTGTCTTCTCTGAAACCTGAGACTCCATACTCTCAATTCGAACACAAGTTCCAGGAGATCGGCTTAGAGAGAGGATGGGGCAATACTGCTGAGCGTGTTCTTCAGATGATTCAACTTCTTTTGGATCTTCTTGAGGCACCAGATCCCTGCACTCTTGAAACTTTCCTTGGCAGAATTCCTATGGTCTTCAATGTTGTGATCATGTCCCCTCATGGATACTTCGCCCAAGACAATGTTTTGGGGTATCCTGATACCGGAGGCCAGGTTAATTCACAAGCCTAGTCTAATCTTTCTCTTCGTGCATACTCTAATGAAAACTTACCTGATCTGGCTTGCATATTACTTTCTACTAGGTTGTTTACATTTTGGATCAAGTTCGTGCCTTGGAGAATGAAATGCTTCTGCGTATCAAGCAGCAAGGACTTGATATCATCCCCCGAATTCTCATTGTAAGTTTAATTTCCAAGCTTTAGGAAGTATTTTAACAGTTTTTCCTTTGTATAAAATGTTATTACATTCTTTGGTGCTTAATCTGTCTTTTTTTTTTCCGTGTTTGCAGATTACTCGACTGCTCCCTGATGCAGTAGGAACCACTTGTGGACAACGTCTGGAGAAAGTCTATGGATCGGAGCATTGTGATATTCTTCGAGTTCCCTTCAGAGATGAAAAGGGAATGGTCCGGAAATGGATTTCTCGCTTTGAAGTTTGGCCATACCTAGAAACTTACACTGAGGTATTATTTCCTTATTGTTTCCCCAAAGTAATCCTTGTTCTCAAAGTCTTACTACATTTATCTTCATGTGCTAAGATGATATCTTGTTTTTTTCAGGATGTTGCTGCTGAAATTGCTAAGGAGTTGCAGGGAAAGCCTGATCTGATCATTGGAAATTACAGTGATGGAAACGTTGTTGCCTCCTTGCTAGCACACAAATTAGGTGTTACAGAGGTTTGCCCTGATCTTTTCTTGTTTTTGCAGCGTTTTTTCTTCATCCTGTAGCATAACAAATTAACAATTCTCTTTGTTTTTGCTATGTTTTCTGCAGTGCACTATTGCACATGCTCTAGAAAAAACAAAGTACCCAGATTCAGATATTTACTGGAAGAAGTTTGATGAAAAGTACCACTTTTCATGCCAGTTTACAGCTGATCTTTTTGCCATGAACCATACAGATTTCATCATCACCAGCACATTCCAAGAGATTGCTGGAAGGTGATATGATGTCTCCCCCTGATTATTATTGTCGTGAACGATTCTTCGATTGCATCTAACATGTACTGTTCCACTATTTCAGCAAGGATACTGTTGGACAGTACGAGAGCCACACTGCTTTCACTCTCCCTGGCCTCTACAGAGTTGTTCATGGTATCGATGTATTTGATCCCAAATTCAACATTGTATCCCCTGGTGCTGACGAGAGCATATACTTCCCTTACACTGAGAAGAAACTTAGGTTGACTTCTTTCCATGAAGAAATTGAAGAACTTCTTTACAGCCCCGTTGAGAACGACGAGCACTTGTAAGTTTCTATCTCTTTTACTTTCCACATAAATTTCTTATGTAGTTGGAAAAGTTCCTGGATAAAGAAGAGATGCAATAACTCATCACTTATTTTTATCGTTCAACAGATGTGTGCTAAAAGACCGCAACAAGCCAATTCTATTCACCATGGCGAGGCTGGACAGAGTTAAGAATTTAACTGGTCTTGTAGAATGGTATGGAAAGAATACCAAGCTGCGCGAATTAGCTAATCTTGTTGTAGTTGGTGGTGATAGAAGAAAGGAGTCTAAAGATATAGAAGAGCAAGCTGAGATGAAGAAAATGTACAGTCATATAGAGAAATACAAATTGAATGGCCAGTTCAGATGGATTTCTTCTCAGATGAACCGCGTGAGGAATGGAGAGCTCTACCGTTACATTTGTGATACCAAGGGAGCTTTCGTGCAGCCTGCTTTGTATGAGGCTTTTGGATTGACTGTTGTTGAGGCCATGACATGTGGTTTGCCAACCTTTGCTACTTGCAATGGTGGTCCTGCTGAGATCATTGTGCATGGAAAATCCGGATTCCATATTGATCCTTACCATGGAGTACAGGCTGCTGAACTCCTTGTTGACTTCTTTGAGAAGTGCAAGGCTGATCCCAGTTACTGGGACAAAATCTCCCACGGAGGCCTGCAGCGAATCCAAGAGAAGTAAGCTCACCACCACCTTCACTCTACAACTCTGTTTCCAAGCTGTTATAATGAAGTTTTGCTAAATTGTCTCTCGTTACTTGCTTTTTCAGGTATACCTGGAAAATTTACTCTCAAAGGCTCCTGACTCTCACAGGAGTTTATGGCTTCTGGAAGCATGTTTCCAACCTTGATCATCGTGAGAGCCGTCGCTATCTGGAAATGTTCTATGCACTCAAATATCGCAAATTGGTAAGATTATTCTCCAATCTCCAGGGTGTGCAAGCATTTATGATTTACCATTCACTCTTGCAGAGGTTTATTTGATGATACTGATGAACATTCTTTCATTACCTTTCAGGCTGATTCTGTTCCTTTGACTATCGAGTAAATGGAGCTGGAGAAATCAAGGAAACATGGGTTGGTTTGAGTCGGGTTCCGGGTCCAGAATAATGGTGTCATTTCACGATAGTGATTGGACAAGAAAGGCTTTGATCTTCTTTTTGTTTTTTGGTTTTTCCTTTCTGTGTGTATCTTTTTTGTCTTTCCTTTTCTTTTCATCATGCTGCCTCTTGAATTTCAGTAAAGATTGTGTCTTTTGAGTTCATCATCCCCTCTATCCATTTCTCGCAAATTCTCTGTCTCTTGAGATTGGAAATCATGGGAAATGATCCAACATCAATTCCTGTATTTCTCCTCAATACTCGAGATTGGAAGTTGATGGCTATTCTTCATCATTACATAAAGACAAAAATAAGTTTGGCCTGTGGTTTGCCTAACTCCGCGCTGTTCTCTACAAATCCTCAAGGGCTCAAAGGAATGACTAGGACCTAATATGGCTAAAATTAATTTTTTTTACATGAAAAATATTTTGTTCAATTTATTTTTAAATAAAAAATACTTTGCTAAATAATATTTTTATTTAAAAAATAAATATTATTATATTTTCAATTTGTTTCCGGTAGTAATATGATTTTTTTAGAGGGTATAAATAGAAAATGCGTTTCTTGTTATCTCAAGATATAATTGTATTGTCAAAAACAATTTAAAATAGAAGTCGAGTGAATTCTTTTCAGCTGTTTTCTGCTGAGAATATTTAAATCTAAAATCTATTTGCCATTTTCTTCTTCTTTGAAATAATCACCAAAGACATTCTTTCCAATAGATGGAAACCAGTTTCATCAAGTGCTGAAGCCTGCAGGGCCAGATACTGTTAAGCAACAATAGATCATGAACCAAAAAATTATCATGTATTAATAATGATGTAAAAAATGTTTGCAAAGAACTATATTAATCACAATCCACAAACGGTAACAAACCCCTCTACCTGTTTATTGATGACGCCCTCAGGGTAGAAGTCAAAACTTTTCTATACAAGCTACTTGGAAAAATGCATTGCTTTTTACCTTTTGAGATTTACAGACTGTACGCCGTATACAGCAATGCCTCCTGCCTTTTTGTGTTCTCTTTTTCATGGGCAGTGGATACTGGGTGGTCCGCCATTGCTACTCGGTTTAGTGGTATTTATTTATAAACAACATGAGAGCCGGGCCTTATTTGCTCTTCCGCATGCTGGCTAGCATGTCTCCGTTTCCTTTCTCCACCACCACCTTTTTATCTTCTTTCAAACGATCTTATCATTCTGGAACGCAAATCACAAATGTGGGGACTAGCATTACCCCGTATCTGCTCTTGCTCTATTAACAAATTTCGCTATTCATCCCTGCGTGGCCCTTCCCAAGCTCTTCTCTTCTAGAGGTTGCCATGGATAGAGAAATATGGCCATCAATAAAGAGAATGCAAGACCAATTGCCCCACTGAAAGGTTGTAGTGGATGAGTCCCAGTTACCCAAACAGGATAATTGGGCTTATAGGTCAAAAGGCCTCCTGTTTGTAAAACAAAACTCGAAGCCATTATCCCCGTCCTCAACCCGATTGGAATGGACAGGCTGCCTTTGCTTCTTTGCCGAAACCCTGCAAGAGCCAAGGAAAAAAGCCAAAGCCCTGGGATTGCCCAGACAGACCTGAAGAAACAAAATTGGAGAAAGATTCTCACGTGACTGGCAATGACCATCTGACTTTGAGATTTAAATTCCTATATCTGTAGAAATAAAAATTTTAAGAAAATTGTGTCTACAATATCAAAAATTGATGATCATGCAAGAAGGAACTTTTTCAAAGGAACATCTTCCTTTCAATAACAATTCTTGTCGCGAATATTGGCTAGCATCGTTGGTAAAATCACTTGATGCAAAACAACGGTGATTTGGGATCAAATATTGCCTTACAACAAAGATGGGAGGGATTAGAGAAGATACAAATGCTCTCAAATGCTATTTAAGAGTGTGGTAATGGTTGCTTGTCAAAATGTTTTTCACTTGAAATGCATCAAAATAATGTTTTTTTTTATTTTTTAAAAATAATTTTTGACACCAGCACATCAAAATGATCTGAAACATTAAAAAATATTAATTTGAAGTAAGGAAAAAAATAAAAAAATTTCAAATTTTTTTAAAATACTTTTGAAACACAAAAACAAACGGGTCTCATGGTATAGTGTGCCTGAGGTGTGTTTTAGTGAAACCAATCATTCACCATAAAATAACAGGATGAAAAAAGCTAGGGTGGGAGAGAGAAGAATATGGCGATAATATCCCAGACGGAAAAGGAACTGTGATATTCTCTAAATGGTAATAAATAATATACCTCTGGAAAAGAGAGAATGCCAGTCCTGAAATAATAATTGCTTGATGATAGCCAACATCTGCTTCAATTTCTTCAGGCAACCATGACCTGAAAAGTAATTCTTCAACCAGCACAATGCCTGTTGCCGTTATAATTCCTCGACCAGCTAGCATAATCATTTGCACATACATTTTGAGCCATGTCATGGCATCTAAGGAAGATGAAGGAATGCCTGAAGGCCAAGAGAAACTCACACAACCCAGTAAAGCATTTAGGGACTGTATTGATGCAACAAGCAGGACTCCTCCAATCAAGCCCCACAAATATTTTTGGATCTGCAAGCAATAGCCAAAAGATTATGAGATCACTTTCTTCTAATTTAAATGGTTCCAAAAGAATATTAATCTGTATTCATCTGTTTCCAGGACCTCAACTTTGCCAGAATTCTAAAGGAAAGGAATATGATACCAAAACACTTCCGTCACGGAACTGGGGATGCACAAATTAGTCATTGATGAATAGTGAAACTGATGAAGAGCATGTATCAGAAAAGCGCACAATACAGAAGAGACAGCATGGTAGTGGATTTTGTAAAAAGAAGCAATAATTAACAGCAACTTGAAAGGAGAAGAAATAAAAACAAAAGGGTAAAATGAGCTGAAATCTTTCTTGATGAGCTGTCCATTGTGCAATCAGGAGACAACAAACTTGTAAATACTTTTTTTTGCACAGTTGGGAAAGACATATAGCTAAAAGTTTATCCCTGGCATACAAACCTAGAGCTAATATGGCACACAGTTAATTTACAACCATACCTTAGGCAATGCAGTCAAATCTAACCCGTATTGCTCTAGTGGATCTTCATATCCACGTATTCTTCTGCCCCATAACGTAACAAGTATCATAATAGCAGTATAGAGGCCAACAATGCAAACAAACTCAGCAAATCTGGAGGGGTTGCTTGTTGTCCAGCTCAGTACAAGAGTGGGAAGCAATGGAACAATGATCGGTGACCAAAGAACAAGCACCATGCCAGCAAACCCAAGAACCCTTAACAAAGAAAGCACGAGGAGAAAAGATTCAGTAAAAACAATCTTGCTCACTAACATGATTAGCAACACAAAAATACAATTCATTAAACTTGTCAACTAATTTAATATGCTAACCAAGCAATCTGTTAAAACAAAAATATTCAACATGTGACCAATTCATCAACTATTTTATCAACCAGTGATAAAAAACAAAACATTGATAATAAAACTAGAAATTTTTTCAAAGACTTCCTCCTCGAGCATAAACAATTAGAAACGCTCCATGGGAAAATCCCAGTGAACAAAAACCGTCGAGTAAAACTTTCAACCTAAAACTCTAACCACTCTACTAAACATAACATAACTCAGAATATATGAAATTTCTACCTTAAAGGGAATTAACCCCTTCTATCAAACCTAACACAAGTCTGAAGATTACTTTGCAAAATTATGTAAACTCTTTGCCAAAGATTTTTTAATACATAGGTTCAATTTTCCAGAGATTTTAATAAAGTCGGCAACAACAACATTCACCTCTTATGATGTTCAGTTATTAAATTAACATTATGTTATTTCAACACAAATTCCTAAAGGGAAAGGTCGAAGGAAAAAAAAGAGAGGACAAACAGCAGACAAGGATGTTTAGAAAACTAGCTTACCTCTGGTACAAGGGGCGTTCAGCTATATGCAGAAACATAATCAGTTTGTCTGTCAGACTCATAGCACCACGTATACCACCCCAAAGCAAAGCAATTTTACCAACTAGCTTCAACATGCCACCCTTTTGTCCCAAGTCAGCTAACATTGCAACCAGCCTATTGACATTGAAACATTCATATGAACTTCAGGAATATAGATATACCGGTATGTCTGTTCACCGGACTAATATGTATAGGATATAATTATAATACCTTTCTTGATCTACTCCACCATCTTCCCTCGTAGGAACCACCGGACCAGCAACGGACATGGCCTTCTCAGCAAGGCTCGTAACAATGTTCGGGTTTTTTTCAGACTCTGTTACCTCCAGCTTTTCAGCTGGCTTTAGAAGATTTCCTCTTTCCTTCAAGAACTTGGATGAACTTTCCCCACCTTCCTTGGAATTGCTTGGATCCTTAACAGTTAAATGTAACAATAGGCATCAAGAAGTTCGCAAATATCCAAAAGAAAACAGAGAAGGGAAAAAAGAGAGAGAAACACAGTTGATATAAACAATGACAGGTAGTTCCTGGATGCTCCTTTACATGCAACCAACGATACTATTTAGGTTTTGAGCTTAGGTGCAGCTTCCAAGGTGGAATTACTATCTGCTATCACTCTTTGTACTTTGTTTTTGACATCTACTGTCCTGGTACTCTTTCGGGTGCTTTTATTATATCCAAAATTTTAATATTAATCTCATTGAGGATGTTACAAACACTCAGTTATTTGGGCACACACCATAAATACCCTGAACCCTAGAAAGAAAGCTGCATATAGAAGGAATATAATAGTGTCTAGAAAACAAAAGTGCTGTATCTCTCTGTCTCTCTGTTTCCACATTCTCAGAAAGAGGACAGCAATCTAAACTTCTGGGTGCTTGAAAAAGAAAACAAGAAAATTTCAAACAGGAGCATGCCATTTAGATCAACAAAGATATATTTGAAGAACAGAGATATTGAGAGTCAGTGTTTTGACCAGTCTTCATTTCATAAAAATAAGATGTTAAAGATATAAATTCAAAGAGCTATTTGAAAATTATACAAGGAATCTCAAATAGATTAACTGTTACCTGCTGCTGAACTAGTAAAGCAGACGCTCCCAAGGCAGCTGTAACAGCACCAACCATCACTCTATCATTGTTTATAGTTTTCAATGTTGCTTCTTCTCCTTCTCTAGTTATTGAACTGTTGAAACTTGTTCTATGACCACTTTTGATTGTAAGCTCATGATCCATCTCCTTTATGCAGACCTTGTCTTGACTTTTCTGCCCATGATTTTGGGTTTGACCTGAGGATTTTATGTCATTCTCGTTCCTTGTAGCTACATTAAAATATTTTCTCAAAGCAGCTAAGCTAGACCCTATAATGACACCAACTGGCAGTAATCTTCTCAGATAATTTGTTCTAAGAACAGAAGATGAAATGGCCTTGACAATATGCTCTCCATGAACAGTACCAACTTTTTCTTCAGCACCTTCAATTCTATGATATTTACCTTTCAAGCACCAAGTATGATCCTTGTTACGTACAATGGCCAGAGACACAGCATCTGCTACCAGCTCAAGATCTCTAGCAAAATAGGACTTCATTTCTTTCTTGCTAGCTGCACCTAGTTTGCGACCAACTTCAATCCTCAAAGCATCCAAAACAACAATTTTCACAAACTCTATTAACTCATCTAATATACCATCATCATTTTCAGTAAAATTTTCCACTGTGCTATATTCTTCAACAGGTTCCTGTTGCTTTTCAGTATCTAATACTACATATGATGGTTCAATATAACTTTCTCCATCATTCTCTTTTCCAGAGGAGTGGACCTGAACCTTTATGCCAGCATCATTACTGGTGGTAACACCTCCTATAGATTCTCCAGTGATTCCTGGCTGCTCTAGGAGCTTCCATTTACCTTCTTCTGGAAAATAGTCAAGCAACAGAGCAGTGGTTGTATCTAGATCAAGTGGCTTGCTATTTGGAATCTTTGAAAGAAGATATCTGTGGAAATATTTGTTCTGTACAAAGTCTCCATATGGATTTGCAGTTACGTACAATGGAATGCTATTTACATGTCCATCATAGCCAGCCAAATGCTTGCCACTAACTAATTGATCCTTCTTTTGTTCTTCCTTAATTTCATAGTTGCTCGCAATATCTCCCTGAGAACCCCTAGTACCATTCCCACTAAACAAAATGGGATCCTCAGTGAGTTCCTCCTCTACCAATCCACTACTTGCAACATTCTGTTGGTTGCCACCACTTTCATGGAGCTTATGTACAGGAGGATGCTGTAATGTGTCTGACTGCTTGCCTGAGTGATTAGCGTTTTCCAGTTTCTTAGGCTTGGAATCAACTAACTCACCCTCAACCTCATTTTTATTCTTGATTTTGTTTTCATGGTCGGTTTCCTCTTCCAACTGAGAAATCATGCTTTCTAGCACACCAAAAACACTGTTAACAGCCACTTGAGTAGAATCATCCATCCCTGTTAAGGCATCTAATGCTTGAGTAACGCTGAAAGTAGAGGGATTAGAATCAGATGTGGGAGGCTTATTTTGATCATGAGCAGGTTGCATGGTTTTGTTTTCCCTCTTCTGATCACCATTTCCAACCCTTTCAATTGCTTCTGAGTCAGTAGCAGATACTGCAGGTGGAAGAGGTTCTTCTGTCATATTGGCTGAAACTATCCCATTTTGATCAGCTGATGAATCTGCAGTTTTCTCTTCATTTTTCTGATCATCATTTCCACCCCTTTCAATTGTTTGAGAGTCAGTGGCAGATACTGCAGGTAGAAGAGGTTCTTCTGTCATTTTGGCTGAAACTATCCCATTTTGATCAGCTGATGAATCTGCAGTTTTCTCTTCATTCTTCTGAGTGCTATTCTCCCCTTTTGCTTCTACTTGAGGTGATGCACCACCCTGTTCAACTTTGGATTCATCAACAATTGCTTCTTCTGTGCTACTAGCCTTCTCAGAATGGCTGGTGATGTTAGGGTTACTGCTGGTTTCCAATCCCTTCTCACTACTGTCAGAGTGAGATGCAGCTTTTTCTTTGATAAACTCATCACTCTCATTCTTATGTCCCGACTCATTTGGTTCCTTCCTGTCAGACCCAGATGGATCACCTTGTTGACTGCTCATTACCTGAGACTGACTTGTTTCAATAGATTTTTGTATATTCTTCGAAGAGTGAAGCTCCTGTTCAGGTGCAGCACCAGACTTCTCTGTCCCAGGATGATTGTTAACAGATCCATCTGTCAAATCCTCAGCCCTTTCCATCTGATCTGGAGAATGTGGATCTTTAGATGTGACTTCTGCACTTGATACTTCTCTGACTTTTTCCTGTATCTTTGTTTTAGGAACATTAGGAACCTCACCAATGCTCAGTAGTCCATTAGCATTTAAGTTACTGTGTTGAGCTTGCAGAATTCCAGATACAGAAGTCGTAAGCTTTCCAACAACCTCTTCTGGTACAGCATCTTGCAAAGCTTTAATAAGTGTCTCTCCCTGACCCACAGCAGTCAAAACCTGGACAAGCACCAGATCAATGTTATAAAATACCCTAGATATGTGCCGTAAAATATTTAAATCAAGGGAATAAATTGTAGGATTCTGTGCCTGAAAAAACAGCGTGCACAATTTAACATAAATAGGAGTCATTAAGGACATCTGCCGAAGAGGAAAGGGTAAAAGCACTGCCAACTATTATGAAGATAAAAGTATACACAATCAACTAGCTTATATGATATATTAGAGGACAGGCCCATGTCTGTATGAAATGCGAACGAACTCCAATAACATAATAAATATTCTGGCTGCTTTTTTTCTTCTTTCCATCTTTTTTTCATAATGATAGTTAGAAGCTGTGGTTTTCTTATAAAATAGGCATGTCTATGGGAAGCCATCTCACAATAAATATTGTCATACAAAAGGAAAGCAATTTAACAGATGATTTTCATTTTCATCTCTCCACTAAGACACTACTTTCAAAAATGTTGAGAAGATATTGGAATTTCTAGCGAGAATGAAATAAGAAGCAAACAACATTTTAGATTATTTTAAAAGGAACTTCTGATCCAATGTACATCTAACATTATAAAGAGTACAAGTAAAACAGAATGCAGTTTCCACAGTCCACACAATGATAAAAGAGGTGAAATTCCAGAATTATGCATCTTTCTATACTTGTTTCAGATACACACGTCTCCTTGAAACGGTAACTGGCATGCTTAAACCTCGGCAAAATTAGCAAGAATTGCTTCTGAGCATTACCTTCTTCTTTTTTTCTTTGGTCAGAGTATCAGGCATCATCACATCAAGCATATTCATAACCACCTGAGCTGTTGGCAGCACTTGACCTCTTTCAATATCTACAGAATCTGCAGAATCCTGTTCTATCAATTCAGCATCAACAGATCTTCTCTGCTGCACTGCATCATTTTCCACTCCTTGCAGTTCTTCATCGAGTTTTAAATCTCTTTGGGAATCTTTTCTGGATCTTGATTGGATATCTTGAAGTATCTTGTTTATAGGTTCTATGGTGTACCCACTAGTGTCAGTTGGGGAAAGACTTGAGAGATTATTAAGTTCAACTCGTTTATCTCTGCTTTCCACAAGAGTTAGGCCTTTTGAGGGGTTGATGTTAACGTCTACATCTTTCAGAAGTGGATGACGACCCTTCAAAAGTCCAAGCTCCACAGCTATAAGCCACTACATTTGACATGAATACTGGTAATAATTAGCTTGCAAGAAGCACAATTAAATTCCATCAAATCATTCAATCAAAATAAAAAGAAAAATGATTTTGGCATAGGTTTATTAACAATACCCATCATAGACACCACAGGTTACAGAGTATCAGTTCAAGTTCTAGCATGATTACTGCCACCAAGAATGCAAGAAACTGGTACAGTACTCACTACTCATTACAAACAAAAGGAGCAGATGAAATATACAGTACACCCTAACCATCTGAATCGCCAAAACAAAAAAAGGTTTTAGAAGAACATCGAAATAAGTTCCAATTGGTTAATCATAAGGAGTTAATTCTAACAACATAAAGTTGACAGATCAACTTCATGGCTACAATCTACAAAATTAGGCTAATATATGAGAGGGTTTCAAACTCTACAAATGAATCTTCTGTTTTGAAGAAGAGTGAAGATAATAAATCACCTCAATTGTAAGATTCTGGCACCATGATACAGCAGCTCCGCCACTTTCTACAGCACTAGATGGCACACAAGAACATAAAAGGAGGCTTGTAAATGGATTTTCAGCAATCAAACTGCGTGGAATGGAGAACGGCGGCACTGTCCCATCATCACTCTGATATTTTGACAGAATTGTTGCTGGTTAGACTTTTAATGAGAAACATGCAAAGGAATTTCAAAGAAGCATGATATTTAATTACAAAATATGCACCTGGATAAAAAGAACTGGAATCTTGACATTCCCAACCATGCCTCGTGTGCTAGATTTTGAATAGAAGTCTTCTATTTCCTCAAAGCCATAAGATACCATAGATATTGCTTTTTCAAAATCACGAACAGATTTTGACACTAAGGCATTTTCCACATCAAACCCCTTTGCTCTTCCTTGAAAAATTTCCTACAAAATTCTTTACAATTTAAGTCTATGTATCATCACAAGGATAGACCTAAATACTAAACAGTTCATCTGTTCAAGCATTTCATATCATGCATAGCATTTCTCTTAAGTTACAATTTTCTATTCTTACAGATGAAGGATGCAATCCATTTGCATTCTTCAAAACAATAAATAAAAAATTAAATAATAATAATAATAATTCAGAGAAATCATCAACCTTGTTAGATTGCAGAATATCTATCAGTCCACCAGTGAGCTTCTGATCCAATGCCACGTGATAAGGAGAGCACCTCGTGGCCTCCTCTAAGTCAAAAGGATTGTTAATGCACGTGGCGGCAGTGAGAGGTGTACACTCCCCAACTTCAGCCAAATATTTTGTCAACATATTCGCACCATATCCCCATCCAACACCCATTAGTGTCGTCCATGGCCTTGCCTTGCTGATGAACTGTATAGCTGTGGAGATATCATCGCTGTCAGCAGCTGTAAATAACCTACATAAATGAAGTAGTTAAGAAGCCCTGTTTTCAGCTTCTTTTCGCAACAAAAATTCAAAAGAAACCTGAAACACATAACTTTCTTATCCACGAATCTCATAGTAAATCCTTTCTATTCCATTACCAGCACGCATTTCCCCATAAGATCACATCAATCATCCAAATATCAGTGCTAATCACACACGGTCCAGCTATAACTAACAATTCATGTTCCTCAATGTTCATTTACTTCTAAAGATGTTATTATCAAGCAAAAATAAACAACACTTAGCACTAAAAGCTTCACACTATACACACCACCAGAAATGAAGCAGTCAAATTCAACATAGAAAAAAGAAAATACCTTGCCGTAGTAATTGGTGAAGCAGCACATCCTCTAGGATTCATAACGACAGGGAAAAAGCCGCGCTTAAGAGCATCAACGACAAAAAACCTAACATTGTCTTCCGAACTGCCTTTGGCAGTGCCAGGAACAAGTAACAAAGTAGTATCCAATCCATGTTCTTCTTCCAACTCCAAATCCGCCGGCCAATCAAGCGAAATAACACCACCATCCTCCGTATTAACACACACTCTTTGAAACTCCAATTTCAATCCCTCACTACTCTCTCTCCCCACCCCAATTTTCCCGCTATTTAACCTAACAAAATGCCTGTCCTCTTTAACTAACTTATCGTTCACATTTTCTATAAACTCGCTCCCTTCGAACGATATTGAAGGGCAGCGTAAAATTACAAAACGGTTAAACGGCGTCGGGCTAGAAAAAAGAATCCACTCGCCGATGTTTGAGGATTTTGAAAATTTGTTTGATTGAGAGAGATAGAGAGTTAAGCCTGAAGCGAGGCCTAAAGCAGGAGCCAAGATATCGAGAGTGTTTGGTGACGGGAATTGTGATAGAAGGTTCTTGAAAGGTTCTAGGAAGTTGCTGCTGCTGCTACATGGTTTAAGACGGCGTCGTTTGTAAGAACGGAATTGGTAAGGGTTTTTAGGGGAGAAAAAGGGGTGTGGATTTAGGAGCTGTGGTTTAAGGTGGTGGAGATTGGTGTTCATTAAGGAGGGAGGAGAAGTTTTCAATTTTGGATAAGGAAAGAGGTGGTAGAAAGTGCAGGAAGGCTCAGGAGGAGGAAGAGGAGCTTTTCGTTTTTGTATTCGTATTTGAAATGAAGTGAAAGGTGACTGATCCTATTTGCAATTTTGTTTTTTTTAAAAAAACACTTTTCTAGCCATATAAAAAGAAATTAATTTAAAATAAAGAAATTAATTTTTTACAAAATTATTTTTCAATATATATATATATATATATATATATATATATAATGGTTTGTTTTTATTGGGATTGGAGATGGAACAAAATTTCAGATTGCCAATTAATAATTAAATCCCGCGGCTAGATTTGATAATTTTTTTTTTATTGGGATTGGAGATAGAACAAAATTTCAGACCGCCAATTAATAATTAAATCCCGCGGCTAGATTTGATCAGTTTTTTTATTGGGCTGTATAGTTATTTTACCTTCAAATGTTATTTGGGCCTGAAGGTAGGCAGCCCACATTGAGCCTATAACATTTGTGCCTGCTCTATGTCGGTGTTGCATGACCAAAAAGGAGTTTTGATTAGCGTAGTTTGATTTATGGATGAGTTTCAAAAGCTATTTTATATATATATATATATATATAAAAAAGGGGCATGTGATGTGAGTTTTCGACAATGATGATGTTTGAACTTTGAAATTAACAGTTAATTATGTGATTATTCTACTTGTCTCTTCGATTCAAGTTGACTAAGAAGATAATAAATTCAACTTGGTGATAAATTTAAATTTAACAAGTCTAAAATCCCTCTAAAAAACCTAAAACATCCTAATAAACTTAGGCTATCATGCTTAAACTTAACATGTTGCAAGGAGGGATGAGCTCAGGGTGCATGAGTTCATGCATGGTAGTCTGAATCTATGTTGGGTGTATTGCCCAGCACACTATGGGCTTGGGCTGTTACGCCCGAGTCCAACATGCTTGGATCCAGGCAACGTAACTGGGCTCATTCTTCGTTTCTAATGGGCTAAGGCGATTCGCACGAGCCCAACACTCACTTAAGAAGTTTTCCAAGACCCCACGTGGGTCCTTAATATTTTATATTGATCCAACACATACTATTTTGAATATAATACAACTCAAAATATCATAAGGATACAACGACTCTTCAGTCATTCCTCTACATAAAAGAACAAGACTCATGGGTTATAAATACCATATGAATCCTTCAAGCTTCATGTTCACAAATCTCTTCATTCTTAATATTTTTAGCATTCATATTTTCAAAGCCTATCTCTTTAAAATATCATTGCACTTTCTTTTTCTACAAAGTTACTGACTTAAGCACTCGAGAGTCCCCATATCTATCAAAGAGAACTTTTTGCAAGTAACAACTACCAACCACCTTAGCTTACCAGGCACCACTAGCTACCAGCCACCAACCACTTGATATTTCCATATCAAGCCACTAGACATTTT
Organism: Populus x sibirica; assembly: GCA_019202695.1. Taxonomy (NCBI): domain Eukaryota; kingdom Viridiplantae; phylum Streptophyta; class Magnoliopsida; order Malpighiales; family Salicaceae; genus Populus; species Populus x sibirica. The sequence goes on from JAGMVL010001159.1 coordinate 1,798,291, forward strand.
GGCTAGGGAGAATAAATCAAATTACTTGAATTAAGAGATTAATCCATTATCCAATACATAAGCTTTCTTCTTAAGCTACTTGGATATTTTTGGAATATCATCACTTAGTCATTGTTTATTGAACATGAAAAGCCATTATGCATCAGGGAGTTGGGACCAGAAAGGATGGTGAACCTGTCGCAATGGTATTCCTTGAAAGATATTAGTTCGAAAATTATGAGTGGTAGCCTATATTTTCTAACGGGATATGATATGTTGAGAATTAGAGAAATTGCATGTTAAAAGATAAGGAGTTGAATTAACCATAAGTGCACTTTTCCTTTAAGCAATCTTGAGGGTCTCAACTAGATTAAAATAAAGCAAAACAAAAGATAAAAGAAATAAGGAATACATTATGTACACTCACAATTTATTATGAATTCGCACAAAAATTTACTATTTTGCCCTCAATAATTAAAATCATATAATGGTCTTCTAACCTTTTATTTGCACAATATAATATCTAAAATACCTTTAAAAATCAAATTTTCTTAACTGATTTGGATGGACAAATTGAGATTTCTAGTTTTTAGCCCAACTTAAATTGCAGCAAAATTCCATATATAGCTTTAGATATGATCCAAATAGTATATGGTGTTCCAGTTTAACATATTTGCTCTAACTAATCCTTATCCCACTAGGATTCTTTTTTCAAGTTAGGTTCCAATTGCAACTAGAATCTGAACTTCTTAAATCTAATGACTCACCCTAATATTTTCTTTTCAGTCCTTTGGTTTAAATTATATTAAAAATGCTTTATTTAGTTTCTTTTTACACTTTGTGTCTTCATAGTACTGTTAAGTACAAAACAAGTTAAGAAATACCTCATATAAATTAAAAGGTTTTTATTCAAGGTTGTAATGAGGCTATGGTTAAGATGAGGTAAAAGAAAGGTAAAGAGAATATTAATAACCAAATAATCTAGTAGAGCATATAAATGACAAACACAACAACATATAATCATCATAGCACACAAATTTATATCATCATGAAAGCACAAATACTTAGCTTTTTTTTTATTTCAAATCCCTACAATATATTCTTATTAAACTCATAAAATGAATATTTTCTTTTATTTCTTCTATTACCATCAAGTTTCAGCTTCTTTTTTTTGTTGTATTTTTTTTTCATTTTTTTTCAATTGATTTGGCCAAAACTAATCATACTCAAATTCAACACAAAACTTCATCACATAACCACTTTTTCTCAAAATTTACAACCATAAACCCGTATAAATATCATGCATATGTTCTATAAGTCTTTGGCGAAGGAAACAAAAATATATGAAAAGTTAAGGCTTATAAAACATAGGTAAATAAAATAAAAGATAAATAAGCTCAAAAGGACTAATTAATGGATAACATGATTTAGGCTGACTTTCTAGGTTCAAATGGTTAAATTTATATTTGCCCTTATAATTGTCATGCACACATGTAATGTAAATATAATCTCTATAAGATATTAAATAGGTTCTAGAAATACATAACTTTTGAATGAATAACACTCATCAAATAATCATATTGAAGGCTTAAAAGCTCACAAAAGGTAAAAGCATATACTAAGTCAGCATGATATACTTTCAAAGTCAAATCTCTAAACCACACAGCTTCAAATATTCAAAGCAAACTCATTCATTCAGTTTATACCTTTATCATATTCATCTAGTTTAAACCTATAATACATATATTCGCATAAACCATTGGAAGATCAATATATAAAATTAAACACTCAGGGTTTGAAACAAAAATCCAATAGAATTTTTAGTTTTTTTTTTTATTAAAAGCAAATATGAATCCCTAAAGTAAAGTAAATTGCACATGCAAAAGAAAAACACCTGAACATGGACAATTAGGCTAAACTAGGTAAAACATGCATATTCACATCAAAAATAAAAAGTAGACAAAAATAAAAGAGAAAAGCAAATATGTTATTTTTTTTTATTGTTTTCATATGTTGGATTGCTTCACAATAAGTGCATTTGTCTATTGTTTTATGCTAGACCCCATGTCCATATCTAAGGTTTGACTAAAATACATTCCTTAAAACCAGGAGAGAGCTTTAATTATGAATGGAAAAGAACAACTTTCTGCTCGAACATGAAATTCGCATCCTTTGCCAAAATTTTGCATAAGGGCAACGCTATTTCCAAAAAGTCATTGATAAATCTCCAACATAAACCTTCATGTCTAAGAAAAGAACGAACTTTCCACACAATCACGGTAAAAAGGCAAGGACAAGATAATATCTATCGTAGCTTTATCTACTTTCAAACCTCTAACAGAAACCACATGCCCTAAGACTATCCCTTGTTCAATTATAAAATGACACTTTTCATAATTCAAAACAAGGTTAGGTTCTATGCATCTTTTCAAAATAAGATTTAAGTTTCAAGACATGCATCAAAAGTACTATAAATAGTAAAATCATTCATAAAATAATAGAATCTACCCTTCTCTTATCTATACTTTGAACATGATCCTCTTTTTTTTTTAGAGGTCAGGATTGGTTATATATGGAGCTGAGGTGGAGGAGAAGTTTCTTAGTTACTAACTAATTCCTAATCAAATTACTTTAAGATTTTCTTATATTAATCTGATTCTAATGACTTGTGCATTGACTTTGAACTTCTAGAGAGATTTCCTGGTCATATGGGACTCTTTCCACATCATTAATGAGCTGTCATGCAATCATCTCATATGAAAAGATAGATTGGACTCGCACTAGTTTGCTGGAAGATATCGAACTCAACTTTAAATATACCATTCTCTCTTGTATGAATAAGTTTATAAGCCTACCAAATATGCATGGAAAACTTGAGATGTTTAGTTTTAACTCAACTTGAATCGTAGTAAAATTCCACTTGTAACTTCAAATATGGATCAAATAGTACATGGTGGTCCAGTCTAACACATTTGCTCTAACCTATCCTATCCCACTATGATTCCTTTTTGAAGTTCTATTAGTAATGCGATTAAGAATTAAACTTCTTAGGTATAATTATTCATTTAAATGTTCTCTTTCTAGTTCTTTGGTTGAAATTGTGCTAAAAATGCTTTATTTAGCTCATTTTTACTTTTTGTATCTCCATAACATTGTTAAGAATAAAACAAGTTGACTAAGCTATTGTAAAATATAAAACATGTTTAAAAAACTAAAAATAAGGTACTAAAAAGATAAGAATAATATGGGTGTATCAATAAACCTCCATACCCTATTTTTAAAAACAAAATGCATTCTTATTAACTTAAAAATGCAAAATTAAATCAAATAGAATTTTTTTTTTCAAGATTCGCTCTACGTTTTCTGGTATCATTCAAGGTGAAAACCTTCTTCATTAAATTCCACTTTCAAAAGACAAATTCATGGACACTAAAATCAAAGGTATTGATAATCCAATCACCCAAAAACTTTCTCTCTCCTAAAAATCTTCTAATGACTTTTTCTATCCTATTTCAAGTTAAAATGAGTGAAACTAAAACAAATTAACTTTGGAATCTAAATGAGCATTCCAAAACCATAAAGTACCAAATTTAAAATAAAATAAAATTGAGAGATTAAACTATAGATTTACGCCTCTTGTATTAGTAAACATGAAAAAAGGTTGTATTTTCATCCAAATGTTGATTTTGATCCCGGTTCCGTTAATTTTATTTTTTCTAATAATGAAACAATGTCAAACAACTAAGAAATGTGATAAAGGCAATCCAAAGAGAATGCAAAAAGTCTAAGATGAAAACAAAGGGACTTTTGAGAACTAAATTGAAAGAAATTGAAGTTGGATGATCAAAATAATAAATCAAAAGACCGAGGTTATGGATTTACATACTAAACAGCGTAATGAATAGTATTTTATAAAAAACCTTGATCTCTGTTTTTTTTTTTTAATTTTTCTTGGATAGAAGAAAATCTTGAACTTTCTCAATAAAACTTAAAGTCAGTGATGTTGAAAGCGAGAGGAGAAAGTGAGAGTCGTAACATCAACCACAAAAATGAAGCCAACTTTAAAAGAAAAGAAATTTGTAGATATCTTGCAATATATTATTTTGTTGTTAACTTTAAAATATATATTTTTATATATATTTAAAGAATTTGTGAAAAAATAAGAATTATATAAAAAAAACTAAGAATGCAATCGATTAACATTTAAGAAACTAAAATTAAAATAAGAAACAAATCTAATTTTTGTAGAAATGATGGTTTGATTATGAAGAGATTCGATATGATTGTGCTAGTGGCTGAAATTTTGTTGGAAATCAAATTGAATCTTTTATATATTTTCTGAAAAAAGTGTTTTTTTAGAAAAAAAATTCTATATTTTGTAATGCAGATGGATGTGTGATAATGAATGGGTAGCAGTATACTAAGGATTTTGTTTTTCGATTTAAATGGGCTTTTATTTCTTTTTTATTTTCATTTCACTCAATTTTATAATTCTTTTTTATTTCATAATCTTTTAATTAATAAATATGTAATTATAAATCAAGAAAAGACAGAATTGCTGGCACTTGCCATTTTCAATTTTTTCCATTTAGCTTTCTTATTTTTGTATTTAATGTTTAAATATTTTTTATGATTTTCTCAAATGTAAGAAAAATATCTTCTAATTTTAATAATCAAATAATTCCGTTAGTGTTGGAGATACTAAGAGTATGACGGCCAAACATTGTAAGATTTGAATTAATAAATTTTAAAGATAAGGAACATCATTAAGAAATTCAATATACAAGGACCTCATGAGCTCCTTAACCCGCTCGTAGCCTCCTCAACAACATAGATTATTTGTAATTTATTACAAAAAAAAATAAACTAAGAGAGCTCATTAATTAACCGTGCCTTATGAGAAGAATTATAGTGGATTCGCACATTGATCCATTGTTTTTCTGTCCTTTTTTTTATCTTTTTATTTGGTTCTTAAATTGCATTGATTTAGGATTAGGTTTGGTAATTTATTTTATATACTTGCGTATAGGGATTATGCATTATTAGGAAAATGATCTGTCACTCGGTTGATACATAGTTTAGCAAAACAAAATATAATTTTATTGATTTACAATAATTAAAGTTTTAGGGAATGAATTTGAAGCTTAAAAAAATATCCAGTCTCTTTTTTCGTTAAAATTAGGGATTAATTTGCAAGGTTAAAGGAAGAGTTCATGTTTTTTTTTGGTCACTCATTTTTTTTCTTCTTCAATTTGATCCTTCCACGTTACTTTTATTTGTGATTTCACTTGATATTTTGTTGTATTTGCTTAAATATGAGGTTTTCACAATATTAAGATAAAATTATAGCGTTCTGCTTATGTTTGATGTAAAATAAGTAAGGCTAAAAGGACCAAAAATGAACCTCATACAAATATGATGGGCTAGGGTGGATAGGCTAGGCAATTTGTCTTGCGCGTGAATCACATGTGCCAGCACGTGGAGGCAAGTTCCACGTTATGTTGGTGCACGTGCCTGTCTCCGTTGATGGAACACTACCATCCGTAATTGCGTTGGAAGAGGCATGACGAGCTTTTGCCGGTGGTGCAATGTGTGTCATGGTTGGTGACCCTTTATTTATTTATTTTTTCTCATTCTCCTCTCATTTTCTCTCTTCTCTCATCGGGATTCACGCTGATATGCTAAAAAAAATTGTGTTCTATCATTTTGTTTTTGTTTCAAAGTTGGTTCTCATTATTTTGACTGCAAGGTTTTTTGCTTTAGTTACTTTTTTAAAATTATTGTTTTCAATTTTATTATTTGATATTGGGTTGGTTAGGAACTAGACCTCATTGTTTTTTTAATGGGGGTGATCTCGGTCTCATGACTCGGGTTACAAGTTTAAAAGGTAAACCTGAGTTGACATTAATATTTTTTTAGATCATATTTTCATAATGATTTTTTTTTAGTTTCATGCTTTAACATTGAATTTGTTGGAAAATGAGATTTGTGGTTTTCTTCGCTTTCCCTTCTATAGAATTATTCTAATCTCATAACCTAAATAGTGATTTTAGCATGTTAACTCAAGAAGGCTCAAATATTTTTTTTGATTTTTTAAGAACAAATTCTTGTTTTTTTGTTCTTCGACATTAGGTTGATGTGAAAATTGGACTTTATAAATTTTCCTATTTTTCCTTCTATCAAATTATTATGTTATTATGATCCGGCTCCCGGGTTTGACAAACTTGTCTTGTTTTTTTTGTTAATTGATTTTTTTTTCGATTTCATCATTTTACATTTGGATTGTTGGGAATGAACATGATATTTTTCTTATTTGCTTTCTTTGGATTTATCCTAACCTTATGACTTTAGTTGCATGTTTAACTTGCCAGGTTGATTCAAGTCGTCTTTTTTTTTTTTTTTTTAATTTTATCATTCAGTGTAGGATTATAAAGGAATTAAATTTTGTAATTCCTTTTCTTTTGAAAAACATTCTTTTCATTTTGGTAATTATAATTCATGTTTTTTTAAAAACAAATTGATCCATTTACACTGTTTTTATTTCTTTTAATCATATAATTAAATAAAACTAGTCTATTAGATCCATTTGGTTCTATAACTTTAGTCACGTATTGTTCTCATTTCTTTTTGAACACACTAACAGCACTTGGACATAATTTCTGCGTGACACGGGCGACGGGCCACCCAAGACTAAACTCAATATACCACCTACAAAGGATTATGACAGACAACATTAAAAATGAAAAAGAAAGAAAATAAATAAACATTCCTCCATTTACTTGCCGCTCTTCTTAACTTTGCCGACAATACAGTGGCTCCCAGACCATTCCTTAGTATGTGTTCCTCAATTTGTAGGAGAAAATTATAAAGATAATTAAGTACTCAAAATAACAGTTTAGTGGCTTAATTTGGCAGCTCATCCACGTGGAGAATGTTAAAAAAATCTCCATGATAGAAGGTCCAAGAACTAATGGATCTTCCAATCTAGGACTAGGACTCTCCTACCTCCTTAGATATGCAAGAACCCTTCATAAATTTTAAATCTATCGAATGATGAGAGCACAACTTCATGATTGGAGCAATTAGTAGTGCTGTGATGTGGATAAATCAGACAAGTAGCACAGAGCACATGACCCTAAACTTGGATAACCTTACAGAGATCTAGACCATAATCTTCCTAGGCACATGCTACTACACCTGATTTTGACCCCCAGGACAAAAAAAGACACATCTACTATGGTCTTGTCTAAACTATTGTATGCCGGTTCTTCTGAGACGCCGATTTATAATAGAAAAGCAAATCATAATCAGAAAAAGTTCGGACAGCAAATGGATCTTGCTGATTCAGCTGAAGGTTACAAGTCCTGCAAATGATATACTTGTGTTCCGTTGGAGAATCAACTTGCATTATCCTCCAAAATAATCTTCTGTTCATTGATTTTGACAAAGCCTAATATTAATATTTAATATTCTTGTATTTTTATTTAAAAATTTAACGAAATAATATTTTTTTAAAAAATTATTTTTGATATCAACATATCAAAACAATTAAAAATCACATAAAAAAAATACAAAAATTCTAAAATGTTTTAAAAATATAAAAATTAACGGTTTCTAATTCATGCAGGTATCACTTTCTCACATTTCTCTTCAAACATCCCATTGATATTGTTTTAATAAAGACATGAAGGAATCTTAAACGCATTCTCTCTCACCCGCATAAATTTTCTTCTTAATTTGATCTTTCATTAAGCAGAGAGGCGTTATTCATTGAAGCTTGTGGAGCCAATCAATAATTACAAGATTGACAACATAATATATAAATGATATGACAATGTCATCTTGTTAATTTCATGCGACCTAATTAATTCTTTAATTTGGTATTCTTCTAAATTATTTTCCAATAGTGCAGACAAATGATCTTAGCATTGAGTCGAGCAATGTTTAAAAGGCTCCAAGACTTGTATAGCGTTTGACGAAGTGTATAGTAAAATAAAGAATTAGAATTTCTCAAGTCATAATCTTACAACTCTAAAGGGTAGAGAAGACTTTGTCTTAATATATTCTCAAACCCAATAAATCTTAAAACTGCTATAATTGAGGCCAATAATACCTCTCCCTAACAACAACATTAATAGTCATCTCTTGCTCTAAATGAGCAACCAAGCCTCCTCAATGCAAATCTCAAATTACGTTTTCTCAAAATAAAGAACAAGAAATGCAAAGTCAATTGCCTCATGTTAGGAGCTCATCATGAATATAAAAATCATCAATGGGTAGCTTTTGGCTCCTCTCATAACTCACTAAAATACTCATAGTACAATTCTTTTAGATAACCAAACCCAATAATACCCCATCTCAAAATAACTACATTAGGCAAATACCCTTCTTGAATGCATATCATTACTGATTCGCTTCTAACTATATAAAAATTCCAATGCCTCATGATCATCATATAACATGTATTATTTCCCTATCAGATAATGCTCCAATTTCTTTAGAGTTCTAAAAAAAACTTAGAGCTTTTTATCATACGTAAACCACTTTAATCTAGCATCACTTAATTTCTCACCAAAGAATATTATAGGCCTTTTCATTTAAGAAAATACATCTCTAATACCTACACCACAAGCATCACATTTGATCTCAAATAGTTTATCAAAATAACATTGAAGAAATGCTTAATTTTTGCCATGCTTAATTTTTCTTTAATCAACACAAAGTTGCTTTTTGCCTCTTTTTCCTAATCAAACTTCAATTTCTTTATGTATTCAGTAATTGGTACAACTATCTTACGAGTAATTAAAATGTCATTAAAATAAGAAACTATAAATTTATTGATAAAGAGATGTAGAACTTTATTCATCAATCATATAGAAACTCTTAGTGCGTTAGATAATTCTAAAAGATAACTAGCCATTCATACAACCCCTCTTTTATCTTAAGAGTTATCTTTCATTCATCTCCAAATCAAATCAGAATATGATGGTATCTGCTACATATCTCAATCTTTGTAAATAATGTTGTCTTATATAACTAATCTAACATGTCACTAATTGAGGGATTTGAGATTTGTATCATGTTATTATTTTATTGATAGCTAGACTATATCCATACATATGTTAACTATCATCCTTTTTAGGGTCAATAAATTTGGAATTGTATGTTGCACATATACACGTGGCATTGCAATGTCAGGATCATGGAATCGCCACCTAGTTGTTTGACTCAAACACTAGGAGACCTAGATGGACTGGTCTTATCTAAAATTCTAGGGTAAGGGACTAGTTATGACTAGGGAAGATATTAGTACCCCTAGTGTACCTTACCTTAGATAAGCTGCATTGTGTGGTCTGGATGTGGTTTAAAGGTGTTGATAGGTTCCTAACCGGTGATCTGTCCATGGCTCAAAATAAAAATTTACGCTCATGAATAAATCTAGCATTTTAAATTTCTTATGGGCTCATATGCCTAGGTAAACTATTATAGGAATAATCCATGTAGGTGCCATGACAGAGTTCACATATCCTGAAAGGTGAAAGTGTCTTCCACAACTTGTGTATTGTGATGAAAAAAATACTCCTAATTAAAATTGGTGAATATCCAAAATAATTCAAAGAATTTTCTAGTTAACTCCTGGTACTTAAATACTAGCCTACTGGTAAGTCCAATATTTATATTAGAATGTTGACCATTAATTTTCAGGAATTAAAATTTTTTGGGTTATTGAAATATTTGCCAAATTCTTAAGGAATTTTACAAATTTATTGTAAATTCCAAAAAAAAAACACACAAAATTTTTCTAAAACAATGCTAAAAAAATTTTCCTCTCATTTTTATAAATAAAATGTAGTTTTTATAAGGATTGGGTCATGTGCAACAAACAAAAATCATGCAAGGATCCATAATCTAACATCCATTCACTTCGATTATAAAAGAATCAACATGATTTTGTCAAAATAGGTTTTGGTTCAAACCTAAAATCCTAGGATTAAAACCCTTAGAAACTTGTTATTGATGCAAATAAACCTTAGATTATCTACTAGTCAAGTTGCCTGAATGGTTTAGTGCAAAGAATTGGACCAAAACTGGTTCAAATCATAGGGCTAAGACAATGTTCTTACCAAAAACATGAAGAAACTGAACCAAGAAACCTAAAAATTCCCAGTCTATTTTTAAACCCAGAACTAGCCTCTTAGGTTTCTGAAACATGCTGTTTTTTGTCCTCACAAATCACATTACCAATACTAAGCATAGTTAAGTCCAAAAAACTAACAAATAACATCAAATTATCAATAACATACATGAAGTTTCAAAGTTCAAAACTACTAAAGCTAAATAACAAACATATTCATACTATTTGAATTCAAAACTTGATATTTTTAACATCTATATGCCAAAATATACTTGTATGAACCATGAACTTGCACTAAAATATATCAAATTGATCAACATGCTTCCAAAATCTTTAACCTACAAACAAAAACAACTTATTATTTTATTACAAAACATATTCAAACACCAATCAAAATATCTCAAATACATCATTAACATGCTATTGGGCTAAAAACACAGAATCAAAACCAAGAATCATGCCTTTAATACAAGCCTTTCTAACACATTATTGACCAAAACTAAAACAAACTATCATAACAAAAGCTTGAGCAATCTAAAACATCCTTTTAACAAGAATAAAAACAAAACAAAGTCTACAAAAAAACATCAAATTATTCCAGCACCAAAATCAAACAAAAAAAAATGCAAGATAAGCTTAAACAACATCAAAAGAGGTTTACACATTAAGAAAACATGAATAGACAGGCAATACAAACTCCACCATTAAACTTTTACATGGTTACACCTTCTCAAAGCTTGCTGGCTATGGACTGTTATTTTCTTTCTCTTATTTTTTCTTTCCTTCTTTTCTTTTCAAAGCTTGTTAAACCCTTTATGTTAAGCTCTTGAACCTTCACACCAGGATTTTTTCATAGCGTGTTTCTCCATATTTTTCCTCATTTTTTCATTTTCCAGGCGTTATTTATCGGATTTTACCCGAGTTCTTGATTGATTCAAACATAGATTGATCAAAGTTTAGCCTTTTGATCAAAATGAAAGAGTTTTGGACAAATATTAATAGCTGGAATTTTGTCCTTAACTGGTTTTGGGGTGATGGTTTGGTAATAAATTTGCCTAGGTGGTTTTCTTTTGCTTGAAGACAAATGCATGCATCCCTCACGTTTTGATTTTGGATGAAAGATTTATGACCCTTAATAAGAACCCTCTAGGAATTGTTAAGTGTGAACACATAAAAAAGTTGAATGGTTTTGTACAAATAGGTATCTTAGTCAAGGTTGACTAAGTTGGTCAATTTTAAGGCTTTCTTTGGAGCACCTTCGATGTAAACGTCATCAGAGACCACCTAAACTTGGTAGAGGAGAAGCAAACCTTTTGATTGGATCCATTATTGCTCAATTTAGAGTTTTGTAGCTCCAAATTTATTCGTTTGAAGGTGCTAACTCGATTAGCTAAGAATCTAAAAATACAGTGATGGCTGAACAAAGACAAGATGTTGAGTTCATATAAAAAATAGGATGTAAATATTTGATGGGAGTAGCTGAATGGTGGTGGTTATAGCCTAGAGGTAGTTGAAGACACCACATTCACCTGAAGGTGCCTACTTGATCAGCCAAAACTGCTAAGAAGAAGCTAAATAGTGGCCGAACGACGCATCGTCTAAGTTAAACCCTCGAAATTAAGATTTTTAATTTGGAATTGACAAATTTAACTTTAGTCCTTGTTCTTCCAATTGCTTTTAATTGCACTCATAATTGCCCCTCAAGCTCTTAATTTCATGCAATTTTTCCTCTGCCAAACTCAATCATCAACCTCAAAGTTTAGTGTCATTTTTATCTTGGTCCATGGTTTCTGATTTGTGCACATGGACCTTTAATTCACCATTAAAATTTTTATTTTCTTCGATTTGGCCCTTGATTTGGTCAATTCTAACCCCTACAATTACATGTTTTTTACAATTTGGTCCATGGTTTTGGATTTTTTCAATGAAGTCCATAATTGGCCATTAGATATTTTTACAATGAAGCCCCTGATTTATCTAATTAAACCTCCCAAAAAACTAATTAAGTCCATAGACTTTACTTTATTCCAATTATCACCTAAATTGACCCCAAAAACTGATTTTCCTTGCAATAAAGCCCTCAATAAGATTAATTAAACCTTCCAAAATTCACATTGAGTCCTTACCTATCCAAATTTATATTTCTTTACCCCAAATAAAAATACTTTTACTAATAGGGCCTTTCACCACCAACTTGGGCAATCTTCAATCAGAATTTGGTTGTCAATCTTGCTAATCTTATACATTTTGGTCCTTAAACTTTTCCACTTGTCATTTTGGTCTTTCACCACTAACTTAGGCAATCTTATAGGCTTTCTTCATAGATATCCTCTTGTATTTTGGATTATTTTTTTTCTATTTTCCCCTTTTCTTTTCTTGATTTTTTGTGAGGTCAAAAGTGGGTAATAAAAAATGGCTAAGTTACAATGCTAGTGAGCTTGTTAAGAAAAAGTGTCTATTGGACTTACTGGGTGATCCCAAAGACTTTGTTTTTTTTTAATTTAAAAAATAAGGTCTTATTATCATGGGTGATTTGTCCCTTTTAAAATTAAAAAATTGGTCTATTTTCATGGATGATCTACCTCTTTTCAAATTCCAAAAAAAATTTCAACAAGCCTCTATACTTTCCTGAAATTGATCTATTTTCACGGGCGACTTGTCCATTTTGAAATTCAAAAATTAGTTTATTTGCATGGGTGACCTATCAAATTCCAAAAAGAATTTCAGCAAGACTCCATGCTTCCATAAAATTGATATATTTTCACGGGCGACTTGCCCAATTTAAAATTTTAAAATTGGTTTATTTTCACGGGTGACCTACCCTTTTTCATATTCCAAAAAGAATTTCAACAAGCCTTCATGCTTCTTTGAAATTGGTCTATTTTCATAGGCAACCTACCCATTTTGAAATTAAAAAATTAGTCTAATTTCACGGGTGACCTACCTTTTTTAAATTCCAAAAAGAATTTCAGCAAACCTCCATACTTTCCTGAAATTGATATATTTTCACGGGCGACCTACTTATTTTAAAATTCAAAAATAGATCTATTTTCACGGGTGACTAATCCTTTTTCAAATTTCAAAAAGAATTTCAGCAAGGTTTCATACTTCTTTGAAAGTGGTCTATTTTCACGGGTGACCTACCCATTTTAAAATTAAAAAATGGCCTACTTTCATGGGCAACCTACCTTTTTTAAATTCTATATACTAGGATCTACATTGGATCCTTCCAAAAATTCTCTAAAACAAAATTCAAAACAAAATACCAACCAAAGATAAACTCTTAAAATGAGTGCATTGTCTTATGGTTTTAGTTATCCACACCCTATATATGGGATGTCTTTGCCATTTCTAGTTTTTGTTCACCTATGCAGATTTCACCGTCTTTCTTCTTGGTTAGCAAATCCTACACCAATAATATTTCAAAGTTGAGGTTAAACCATATGCATTGCATGCCTTTTTAAATATAGGCTCCCCTTTCTTCATAATCTTTTTTATTTATTTATTGTTGAGGGTTGTAATTTCTAAGGTGGTCTTTCTTATCGGTTTACCCTCTCAGTTTACTCGAGCATATCCGTGCAAGTTACTTTCCAATCTTGAATGTCGAGCTGTCTTTGTAGCCTTCTCCTTTACGAGTATTTAGGCCATGATGAATGGGAATGAATTAAAACTCTTATCTTGTGACAACACTTTTTTATGCTTTTTTTCAAATACTCATGACACACGCTTTGATTTTTATTTTAGGGTGTTTTCCCTAACAAAAATTTCACAAGATTTACCTTTTCTTTTTGAAAATATGAGATTTTTCAATGTCATGTCAAAAAACAATGTTCATGCAACTCTCGTGATATGGATTAAAAAAAGATCAAATACTTGTTTGAAGTTTTGTGTTTGAATTTTCTCAACATGAACAAAGACAAATTGTTATTCACTTCATCATGACTCTTATAAATGGTTTCTTATATTTTGAAAGCGTTATTTATCAGTTTTTCTTGCTCGCTTGATTAGAATAGACTTTTCAAGGCACGTAATGAAGGCCAAGTTTTATAGCTACCAAAGAAAAGGAGTTCACAGGCTCAAATGGTGTTTGAGAGTTTTTATGGGTCCAGGATCACTTTCACACCTTTATGCCATTTCATCCTCCTTTTCTATTCCTTCAGCATATCTTATGCTATCAAAGACTTTCGCTTTTAAAAGTGAGACAATGGATTTTTTCTGGTTTTTCTTTTCACTCTAAACTTTTGATCGAACACGTAAACAACTTTTCTTTCCTTAAATCTCTTTATCTGCTCATATCAAGATACTAATGCCTTTTTCTATTCCATTTGCAAGTTCCTCATTGATTTTCCTTTTCTTTGTTTGTTGAAGCTACAGGAGAAATTTTTACTTGTTTTTTAGATACTCGTGTGTCTTTTCAAGATTTATCATTTAGCAAAGCCTTTTTTTTTAGGGGGGGTGTTGAGCTTTCCTATTTTACGGCCTCAATCAAGATCTAATGGATTCCGTTCACAAGTATTTTATATTTTTGGGGTTTTCCAACCACTTTCTTATCGTTAGTAGACATTTTCTAATGCTTGCCCCTTGTGTAGGGTGTGATCTTAGCCAAAGTTATTTTACAAAGGAAAAAAAACCACTTTAGCTCATATTGAGACTGCAAGAGACATATTCATCTCGAAAGGATAGCCTTTTCTAATTTCAAGCAAGATTGGTCACGACTAATAAATTTTGACCTCATTACTGTAGTGTTTTGTACAAAATTATTTTACGAGTTCATAACTCATGAAAACTTCATTGTCTTTGTTTCATGTAGCTTTTGCACAACAAACTTCGATGATTGGGTCATCTCTTTGGGTTTCTGAGCATTTAGGCATCTCTTAGGGAGTTTCTAGGTGAATCGTTTCATTTGACAAATCATTGATTTTTCTTAAAATTGTTAGCCAAAGTCGAATATTGAAAACCTTTGTTTAAGAGAGATGAGTTTTGAATTTTTTTTCGTTGATCCTTTTGAGATTATTTGCAAAATATACAAGATGTAACGAGAATAAAATACCAAACTTTATTAATTTAAAGAAGATGAGTACACTATGCATAATATTTCTTTACAGATTTAGAGTTCACAAGCCTGGGCAAGTCTTCTCCATCCATTCTTGTTAATAACAGAGCTCCCCTAGAGAATGCTTTCTTCACTATATATAGGCCTTCGTAGTTGGGTGCCTATTAACTCTGATTTTCGTCGGGTAGAGGTAAGATCTTTCTCAGCACTAGATTTCCATACTTGAAATACCCTAGGTTTGACTTTCTTACCATATTCTTTAACTATTCTTTATTGATACAACTGATGATGACAAATTGGAGCTAGCTTTTTTTCATTGATAAGATTTAACTACTCGTATCTCATCTTGACCCAATCAGCTTCCTCATGTTCTGATTCCATTAATACCCTTAAGATGAGATTTCTAATTCGAGTGGCATTATTACTTCCATCCCATAAACAAAAAAATAAGGTGTAGCTCCTATAAACGTCCTTATTGTGGTACGATATGCTTGCAAAGCAAAAGAGAGCATTTCATGCCAATCTTTGTACGTGACTACCATCTTCTGCATAATTTTCTTGATATTATTGTTGAAAGCTTCTACAACACCGTTCATCTTTGGCCTGTAAAGAGATGAATTTGAGTGCTTGATTTTTCATTTTGTGCAAAAGCTCTACTATCATTCTTCCATTGAAGTTCTGAGCATTATCAATCACTATTTTTTCAGGTGCTTAAGGGTAGTTCCGATTTTATCGGGAGCCTATTTCAGTGTCGCAAACTTTCTTTTTTGTTTTCACACCAGAAGGTTTTTAATGCTATTTATATTATTATGAATTATGAAAGAGGATCCATATCGATAAATTAAATCTCATTAAATGAATCTCTTCACTATCTTCTAGGTTATATGAGCATATGAAATGGCTTTACCTATTTTGTGAAGTAGTCAATGGCCACTAGGATCAATTGATGTCCATTACTAGTTTTTGGATGGACTGACCTAATTACATCAATTCCCCAAATTGTAATTGGCCATGGAGATGTCAAATTGAATAGATAAGCTGGAGGCGCATTTATCTTATCACTATACACCTGACATTTATGGTATTTTCTGACATATTCTATGCAATCCTTTACCATGGTCATCTAGAAATACCCGACCTCTATATTTGTTTGGCTGTTATATATCCATTAGCATGAGTTGTACAAATCCCTCGTGAACTTCTTAGAGCATTTTTTTTTTGCTTTTTTCCCATCCAAACATCTCAACAATGTTTAATTGGACAACCTATTATATAACACTTCTGCATCGAGGTAATAAATCATAGCTAACCTTCGTAGGGTTTTCATATCTATAATGGATAACCTAGGGGATACTTCTGGTGTTGGATAAACTGTTTGATATCATAATACCACGGATCCCCATCCACTTCTCCTTTAATTGAGCAACAATGAGCTGGAGAATTTCTAACTTCAATACTTATAGGCTGCACTCTATTCCCATAATCAATTTTGGTCATGGAAGCTAAAATGGCCAAAGCATCAACAAATTAGTTTTTGTCTTTTCCTCCTATATGAGTGAATTTTATCTTGTCAAATTCTTTTGCTAGTTTGGACAAATATTCTTGATATGGCCTCAGCTTATCATCTTTTATCTGTCATTCTCTTTTCACTTGGCAAATTATTAGCATTGAGTCTCTATATACATCAAGTTTCTTTATCTTCAATTCTAATGCAACTTCTAATTCGAGGATGCAAGCTTCATACTCAGTCGTATTATTGGTGTACTCAGATTGCAACTTGATCAAAACAGGGTATTACTTTCTGTTATGAGAAATTATCATTGCCATATACATTTACTACTATGTCAAAATACATTGTCCACCAGTCTAGTTCTTTTTTTTTTCTTGTACCAGCACATCTTCATCTGGGAAAACAAAATCCAAAGGCTCATAATCTTTAATTGTATTGTCTGCCAAATGATCAACAATAACACTTCTTTTCATGACTTTTCTTGTCATGTATACTATGTCATACTTAGCCACCATCACATGTCATCTTGCTATTCTACTTAATAAATAAGGCTTTTCAAAGATATATCTAAGAGGGTCCAGTTTTGAAATCAGCCATGTAATGCAATACAACATGTACTGTCGAAGTCGTTTTGCAGCCCATACAAGTGCACAACAAAGCTTCTCTATCATTGTATATCTAGAATCATAATCTACAAACTTCTTACTCGGATAGTAGATTGCTCTCTCTTTTATACCAAACTCATCATGTTGGCCTAGTACACATCCCATTTCCCTTTCGATTGTTTTCAAATATAGAAATAACATTCTGCCAAACATGAGAGATACTGGCAATGGGGCCCTTTGTCAATCAGAATGAGTTCTCAATTTTTCTAATTTTACACATTCTGGTCCTCTAATTTTTCCACTTGTCATTTCGGTCCATCACCACTAACTTGGGAAATTTTATAGACTTTTTTCATGTATATCCTCTTGTATTTTGAATTTTCTTTTTCTAGTTTTTCTTTTTTCTTTTCTTGATTTTTTATAGGGTCAAAAGTGGGTAACAACAGTGTATATGAAATTAGGTTTTATTGAATCTGTCTCTTTCACAATAGCTTCTCTAGTTTCTCATTCAATATCTTACTCTTATTAAAACTCAAATGATAATATGATAGATTTGGAAGGCTGGTTGTTGACACCTAATCATTATGATACTAAATATCTCTTATTAGCAACAATCTATCAAGCAAATCGTGTAGTATAACCTCTATAAATTTAGCAAGCAAAAGTTTAATTTCCTTGGGAATATCAGTCATCTTCTATTTTTCTTTCCTATCCACTAGTGCCTTTGATTAGTACTTAAAAGTGCATTTTTATCAAGGTTTTATATCATTATTTTGCACTTGAAATATCAATAACTCCTTAACTAAAGCATGTTTTATAATAACAAGTCTGATACTATAAGATACTTTCAATTTATGGTAAATGTTCATCTTAAATGCAGGCCTATGACATAAATCAAAGGATTGATTGATGAGTTTAACTACTAAAATTGAGAAGACAAAGAAAGGGGCAAGCTTAGAAAAGAGATCTTTGGTTCAGTCCAAACTGGAACACTATTCAGTTATTGGATCATACCCGGAGCTGTAAAACTTGGATTTAGTCTGGTCTATATGGATGGAAAGCTAAAACACAGGTCTAAAACTTTCATGAAGAGTCCAAGATTAAAAAAGGTCGTTTTCAAGTTCAAATTGTAGCAACAACGGAGAAGTGAGAATCTGTCCTGCAGCCCAGACACTGTTCAATGTTCAGCCCATATCTCGAGTTCTAGAAGTCCAAATGCACCGCTTCTTTTTCTGTTGGAAAGCTCAGAAAATTTCCTAGAACTTTCATATGGACTATCTGTTCAAATTCTAACGTTAGCAATGACGTTTTGTTCAGACAAGAAGATAAGGATTGTCACCAAGTCAAGATGTGGCCACCCACTCAACAATTAGTCATCAAATCAATAGTTCCGAATTTTAGCCTATAAAAGGAGGCATTTGCCATGCATTTAGGCATCTTGGTTTTCAGATTAAGATCATGTTCTTGCTCTCTCTCTTTATATATCAAGATCATGGCTTAGATCTAGAGAATCCATACTTGCATTTGAGAGAATTTGAAGAAGTTTGTAACACTTATAACGACTCAAATTGTAGCATGAACACCACGAGATTAAAGCTTTTTCCTTTTTCATTAAAAGAGAAAGCTAAAACATGGCTACAAAATTTGAGATCAGGATCTATTCGTGCTTGGGATGAAATGCAACAACAATTTTTAAAGAAGTTTTTTTCGTCTCACAGAACAAACACTTTCAAAAGACAAATCACCACTTTCACTTAAAAACCAGGAGAAACATTTTACCAATGTTGGGATAGGTATCGAGACTTGCTTAATACTTACCCTCATCATGGTTTTGAAACATGGAGATTGGTTTCACATTTTTATGAAGGGTTAACACCTAAAGATAGACAAATGGTGGAATTGATGTGCAATGGAACTTTTGAAGATAAAAACCCTAATGAAGCAATGAAGTACCTAGACTTGCTAGCTGAAAATGCTTAAAATTGGGACACTACAGGCACTTATAAGGCTCCAAGTAAAACTCAACCTCATACATCTAGTAGAGGAATATACAACCTTAGGGAAGATCATGACCTCCGAGCCAAATTTGCATCTTTAGCTAGAAAAATTGAGGCACTAGAATTGAAAAAGAGTGGTAAATTAAAATCTGTTTAAGAAATTGAGTGTCAAATCTGTGAAACCAATGAATACTCAACCAATGACAGTCCAACACTGCCTTCTTTCAAGGAATGCCTCCATGAACAAGCCCATACTTTAAACAGTTTTCAAATGCCCAATCATAACCCATACTCACAAACATACAACTCTGGTTAGAGAAATCACCCAAATTTCAGTTGGAAGAGTGATAACAATAATGCACAAACTTCACAGCCACCATTTCAAGCCCACTATAATTTCTAAAATTCTTATGGATATGCACCTCCTTATGCTCCACCTCCTAAAATAAATCTTGAGGAAACATTGCATGCATTCATTAAAAAACAGGAGACAATCAACACTCAAAATGCTCAAACCATGGCAGATCAAAAAGATGCTCTTGCAAAATTCACATCTGCTCTCAGTTTTCAAGAGAAAGGTAAGTTTCCATCTCAACCACAGCAAAATCCTAAGGGGCAATACAATGCAAATGCAAGTAGTTCAGGAAGCCAACACATAGATCAAGTCAAATCAGTCATTACTTTCCGCAATGGTAAGGTTATTGAAAAACCCATTCTTGAACCTTGTGAGAAAGAAAATGAGTTAGTCTCCGAGGGTAAGGAAGAGGTTGAATCTAAACATTGCAAAGAAAAGATTGATTCCCCGCCAGCACTTCCATTTCCTCATGCCATGACCAAATAAAGAAAAGTCAATCACAACTCTGAAATCTTTAAAACTTTCAAGCAGGTAAGGATCAATACACCTTTGTTGAATGCTATTAAACAGGTACCTTTTTGAAGAGAAAACTGAATGTGAAAAAGAAAACCTTTTTAGCCGAACAAGTAAGTGTTATTCTTCAAAACAATAATGCTTTGAAATATAAAGACCCTGGTTGTCCTACAATTTCATGCTTTATTGGAGAACATAAAATTGAAAAAGCTTTACTTGTCTTGGAGCTAGTGTGAATTTACTTCCATATTCGGTTTTTCAAAGTCTTAATCTAGGTGAGTTAAAACCAACTTCTCGTAACTCTTTTACTTGCCGATAGATCTCGTAAAAGTGCCTCTAGAGGAATAGTTGAAGATGTGTTAGTACAAGTTGATAAATTCATTTATCATGTGGATTTTATTGTCTTAGATACACAACCTGTTGAAGCATGTAATTCATTTCCGTTATTTTAGGACGTCCGTTTCTTGCAACTTCTAATGCATTGTAGGAATGGACTGATGAAGCTATCATTTGGAAACATGACATTAGAGATGAATATTTTTAACATTTGGAAGCAACCTAGAGATGATAATGATTCAAAGGAAATAGATGTTATTGAAGAATTAGTTTATGATCAATTTGAATCCATCGTGAGAAAAATAGAGTTTGACGAATATGCAGATTTGCAAATGATTTAAAGAAATCGAGGACAAGAAAAACACAAAAAATGTTGATACGGATCTTTTGTCAAGATTGACAATAGATTCGACATTCGACATCGCACCAATCGATGATTACTTTCCTGACGAATCCTTACTTTCTCTTAGTCCAATGCCTTGGTTTGCTAATCATATCAATTTTTTTTGCAACAAGAGATTTGCCAGCTCACTAGAATACCGAAGACAAAGAAAAGTTTTTGAACGAAGTGAAGAACTTTTATTGGGATGACCCTTACTTATTCAAATACTGTCTTGCTCAAATATTTTGAAGATGCATTTCGGACAATGGGGTAAGTAGTGTCATTAAACTTTGTCATTCTGAGGCATGTGGGAGTCATTTCTCGTTAAAAAAGACGACTGTAAAAATCTTACAATATGGATTCTATTGGCCCACCATGTTCAAAGATACACATGTGTTTGCAAAGCTTGTGAAAATTGTCATAAGTCAGGATTTATTTCAAAACATAAGGAATCTTTAGATAATCTTCTATTGACTTTTGGGACATATCCTAGTGGCAATGTGCATTGTGCATTTCATAACTTATGACCCTATTTTCATAAAAAACATGCTCGGCATAGTCTTGGAAATCTGACTATAAAAGACCTTGTTTGCTAGTTTTTAAGAAAACTGGATGAAAAGCCTATCCCCGACCCATAGAGGGCGTTTAAGTCGGTCTTGGACGTAAAACCAAGGGAAGATGTGAGCCACAATCACAATTACCTGTACATACATATATTTTGATAAAAAAATAAAAACAGAGAGAAAGAGTGAGACTCTAGCTGGCTTACATATAAGTGGTATGATTGCATTTTCAATTTCTCATCTATAAAATCTTTTCTTCCTTCCCTTCATTTCTACTCAACCCATACATTCAACAGATATAGAAGGGTGTAGAAATGTCAGGTTCCTCAAGGCATCACATAAGAAAAATTTGTGTTTTCGGTGGATCCAGTCCTGGGAAAGAAAACGAGTTTTTAGAATCAGCAAATCATCTTAGTCAGGTACTAGCTGAGAGAGAGATTCATTTAGTGTATGAGGGAGGCAGCTTCGGGTTAATGGGGGGTATGTCAATAGCTGCATTTTTAGGAGGCAGTCAAGTTTTGGGGGTCGTACCCAAAGCTTTCGCAAAAGGGGACATCATTGGAAAAACAATTGGAGAGGAACTACAGGTCTCCACAATGTTTGATCGAATGAATGCGGTGTTTAACCATGCTGATGCTTTCATTGCTTTTCCAGGTGGTCGGGCACATTGGAAGAGATCTTTCATATTTCCTCTTGCCCATATTTGCACATTCACCATAAACTGATAGATTTGTTAAATGTTAATGGTTTTTATGATAATTTGTTATCTTTTCTTGATCAAGTTGTGGAACATGAATTTTTAACATCTTTGGCACGACAAATCATAATCTCTGCTGCTACTGCTGAACAATTGATTGACCAACTACAATATTTCATCCCTGTACTTGATCCCTCCATGAGTCGCATAAATTGGTCAACTATGGAAAGCCATAAAAAAACCTTAGATTGGATTTGAGCCTTCATTTGTGAAACCTTGTGTCCTTTGGTTTTATTAATAACATTTTATTTTGTTTTGTTATTTCTTATATTTGTTTAAGTGTGTTTCAGGTTTTTCAGTGTTATTTGCTTTCGGGTGATGTCTTTTGTACTCTATCTTTCTACCTTAGAACATTGAGGACAATGTCTCATTTTGGTTGGGGGGAAAGGGTAGTAGTTGACAAAAAAAAAACAATCTACTAACTGTTTTTGCTATTATTAAAACCATTTG
This sequence comes from Populus x sibirica, assembly GCA_019202695.1. Taxonomy (NCBI): domain Eukaryota; kingdom Viridiplantae; phylum Streptophyta; class Magnoliopsida; order Malpighiales; family Salicaceae; genus Populus; species Populus x sibirica. The sequence continues at coordinate 1,820,926 of JAGMVL010001159.1, forward strand.
ACAAAACTGTTATTAGGATGACAAAGTAAGGAGGAATTTTATTGACTCTTGAGACGCATCTTAGTAAATATTCTTATCAAGGTCTATCAGAATACTTTTGAAATATTCAGGTTTACAAACTCTCGCATTGTTATCACTTGATTATGCTCATATACTCATTTAACAAGTATTCTTAAACCTTTATTTTCACACACACACACACACACTTTAACATATGACTGTGGGTTGCACATTGGATTATTACATTATTTATGTTCTTTTGTTAAAGATAACAACTAAGGGAAAGGGATAATATATAATTTGCAAAAAAATTTTTTTTGATAATATTGATGATATAAAAACAGAGATAAGTTTGGTTTCGTAGCCTCCCTAACCTAAGCAATTAAGCCTGAAGGGGTGTTTTAACACCTAATACCCTAAAGTCAACTGATTTGGGAGCTATTGGCCCAAAGCTTGTTACATGGGTCAAGGAGAAAAGTTTAAGGGGATCAAACATTGCACTATCTACATATCGCATATCTGCAACCTGAGTTACTAAGCTCGAAGGGGTGTCTCAACACCTAATGCCCCAAGACCAACTAGTCTGAGAGTCATTAGCCGAAAGCTCGTTATATGGGTTAAAGATGCATTGTGTTTTAAATTATATGTATATATATAAAAAAAAAGAAAAAAAAGATAATAATCTCAACCCAAGAAAGTTAACCTTAAACATTAGAACAAGCATTTTGTTTTCTTCCAAGTAAAGCCCCATAACTATGTGTTGATATATTGAGCATAAAAGGAAGGTTTATTAATATCTTGTTTAAGAAGTATGAAGCAGATATGTAAATTTAATGAGAGTTTGTTTATTTAGAGAGATTAATGGAAGTTGAATGATGAATGCCTTACTTTGTGGCTTGCAAATTGTTTTTCTATTTTAACGCTTTGATTACTAGGGACTAGTAATAAGCTGGTTGGGGGTTGTGATTACTACTTAAAAGTGCATTTTTATCAAGGTTTTATATCATCATTTTGCACTTAAAGTATCAATAACTCCTTAACTAAAGCATGTTTTATAATAACAAGTCTGATACTATAAGATATCTTTAATTTATGGTAAATGTTCATCTTAAATGCAGGCCTATGACATAAATCAAAGGATTGATTGATGAGTTTAACTACTGAAATTGAGAAGACAAAGAAAGGGGCAAACTTAGAAAAGAGATGTTGGTTCGATCAAACTTGGAATACTATTCGGTTATTGGATCATACCTGGAGCTATAAAACTTGGATTCGGTTATATGGATGGAAAGCTAAAACATAGGCCTAAAAATTTCATGAAGAGTCCAAGATTAAAAAAAATCGTTTTCAACTTCAAATTGTAGTAACAACGGAGAAGTCAGAATCTGTCATGCAGCCCAGACATTATTCAGTGTTCAGCCCATATCTCGAGTTCTAGAAGTCCAAATGCATCGATTCTTTTTTAGTTAGAAAGCTGAGACAATTTCCTAGAACTTTCATGAGACGATTTATTCAAATTCTGACGTTAGCAATGATGTTTTGTTGAGACAAGAAGATACGGATTGTCACCAAGTCAAGATATGGACACTCACTTAATAATTAGTCATCAAATCAATAGTTCTGAATTTTGGCCTATAAAAGGAGGCATTTTCCATGCATTTAGGCATCTTGGTTTTCAGATCAAGATCATGTTCTTGCTCTCTCTCTTTATATTTTTGTAATGCTTAAGTTTTGTTTATATTAATCTCTTGTTTATGCTTTTCATTTCCTTTCCTTTACCTAGTTAACTTATATCTTATTTATATTTTTATCTTGTTTATTTATGTTTCTCTCTTTCATTATGTTTAGCTAAGTTTATTATGTCAAGGTGAAAAGGTTACACTAATGGTGTAAGAATAAGTATAGTATAAACTCAACATGGACTTTAATGTTTGATACTAACATGTTTTGTATTTGTTATCTTGTTCACTTTTAATACTTTGCTTGTTAAATGGTTAATCTAGATTTATGTTGTATAACCCTTGGTACAACAAATACTTGACACTTTTATAGCCCAACCGTATGGTATAATCGACACCCGTGCTATGAAAGGAACTTGATTTGTTGTTAACATAAGTTATAATCATGAATACCTGACAACATTTACAAGTATTAGCCTTATTCAAATAAGATAACTAATGTAATTATGTTAACAATTTATAATCCGATTGGAATCTTCTTTGTGTGTGGTTTCCAGTTGAGTAATAAAAAGAGTTTATACTATACTTGTTTGAAATACCATTAGTTGATCCTCTAACATTGACAATTATTTTATCCTTATTTAATCTTTACATCAATATCACATCTAAAAGCTCTCTTCAACTCCTTTTATGTTATTATCTATTTCTTTATTTATAGTTTATACAGTTAACCTCCCTGTGGTTCGACCCCGGTCTTGCCGAGTTATTTATTACTTCGACACTCCTATACTTGGGAGAAGACATCAAATCTTTTGGTCGTGTCAGCCTTCATAACTAATACGTGAACCCGTTTAGTCTCCTGTATATCTATTTACATGTCATATTTTGAATTGGTGATGGTAAGGAATGTATAATCTAATATTTTATAAGCTTCAAGTTGAGTTTTCTATTTTATAGGAACAAAAGTATAACTCACATTATCTTTACTAAACACAAAACCCAAGTGTCTCGCATATACATCATATTACTAAAGCCTACCAAATATAAGATTACAAGCATCCATGTTTATTACATCATAATACATCTCATCGCTATTCTTTTCAATAAAAAATAGCATTTTACAATGTTGTGTTTTCTTTATTTCACCCACTATCTTATCTTAATCCACTAAATCTTGTATCATTCTGGATTTGGTTTTAATTAAATTTTTTTAGCAGTATGTTTACCTATAATATTCTCATAGCTACCATTATTTATAATCAAATCAAACAATTTATTATTCATTGATTATGAAATAACCTATGTTATTTCAGGTCCTTAGTAACTTAGGTACAGAGTTACCTCTAAGTCAAGGTTTTATCAAACCTAATTGTTGGCTCTCTGGGTTGTTATCTACTTTTTGGGGGTTACTTAACCATATGCTCAAGAGATCCATATAAGTTAGTATTAGAGCTAGGCTCTAAAATTAGGTTATATTCTTTATTATCTTCTTGTTAGTTTCAGCTTCCTTAGCTTTAGTGTTTTTTATTTGGTTTTTATTATTTCGTGTTTAGAGCTTAGTAGTTTGCATCTAGCATTTCTAAAAAAAAAGTGTTATTTTATTTTGTTTCTATATTATAATATATCATTAGCATAAAGAGAAAAAAAAAGAGGAAAAGAACATCCAAAATCACTTTTGTTGAATATGCCATAACATATAAACAAGGGAGAATTTGGACCAAACAAATTCAGAAAATTCTAAACTCTTATATACTAGTTTTAGAATTTCTAATCAAACTCCATATAAAATATGAGCCCATTTGAAGATCATTTTCTATAGTAACCAAGATCGGGGTTAAAACTTGTCTTAACAGGTCAAATTCATATCAAAAGGAAACTTCAGGTCAAATAAATTTAGAAAATTCTAAATTTCTTATGTGTCGGGTCTTAAGGTTCTAATTGATATAATTATGTGTCTTTTAATTTTTTTATAACCTTTTCATCTATTTTCTTACGCATCTTCAAAAATATCAATTATTCATACAAATTTGTTTGTTACTCGTGAAATTGTAATCGTAGTTTTATATTTGCTTGTTTTTATATTTTTCTTGCTTCTTGAGTCATAAAAATATTTTGATATGCTTCTAAGGCTTTTATATTTGGCGTTGAAATTAGTTCTGCAAGAGCCGAAGAAAGGTGAGACGAGAGTAAAAGGATGTAACGAGCATACTTGAGTGAAAAACTTATATTTGAGGGAAACACAAAATGAGTGTAAACACATGAGGGATTGAGTAAGGAATATATATTTCTTGTCAACTAACCAATTTTTAGATTTGAAAATGTTGGAGGCAAGCAACAACATGGCAACACAGATAAGAGACAATAAAATTGTAACTTATATGCATTATGAATCAGATGGATCAGATGACAATTGAATTTGGAGATAGGTTGGAGAGGCAATGTGCTAATGATCATGGTGGGTTTTAAAATAGACTTGAGCGAAGATAATTTAATGTTAGGAGGGTTGTTAGACGAGTTAACACTAATATGGATGAGTTTGTGGCTGATAATATGGATACGAGTGATGTTGATTTTGAAGATTTGTTCGTGGGACATGGGGACAATGTTGGACATTGGCGGGATCACCATTTGAAGGGGAAAGATATGGTGATAATTTTGGCCAGAGAGGTAATTATAGGTATTGGGATCATAATACTGAGTTCGGTGGAGATTTGGATACAATTAAGCTAAAAATGATCTGGAAGTTTATTTAGAATGAGAGAAGAAAGTGAAGTGGGGTTTTAAGTGTCATAAGTACCCGAAACCCAATAAAGCTAAGCTTGTTGTGATGTTACTGAATATGTCATTGTATGGTGGGATCAGTTAGTGAAAAACCACAAGAGAAATTATGAGAGGCAAGTTGATATTTGGGATGAAATGAAATTCCTTATGAGAAAAAGATTTGTGTCTAGTCACTATTGTAAAGAATCGTATAAAAGACTGTAGAGTTTGAGTCAAGGTATAAAAAGTATAATAAACACTTTAAGGAGATGAAACTTGTTATGATTCGAGCTAATATTGAAGAGGATAATGAGGCTACTATGGCTAGTTTTATGAATGGCTTTAATCGTGATATAACTCATATTGTGGAGTTGCATCATTATGTGGAATCGGAGGAGATGGTGTAAATGGTCGTGAAGGTGGAGAAATAGCTTAAGTGAAAGGGTACCATTTAAAAAGTCAACTATTTGGCCCTTCGACACCTTGGAAACACAATTGGAAAGCTAACACTGAGGGTGGTCCATCACAACCGAATGAGAAGGGTAAGGTCAAATACCCTAGAGAGAAGAAAGACACCTCGACCGTTGTTAAAGATAACAATGTTACTCCTACTTTTCGTAACTATGACATTAAATGCTTTCATTATTTGGGTTTTGATCTTGTTGCTTCATAGTGTCTAAACAAAAGATTCATGATTATGAAACCTAATAATAAGGTTGAGATCGATGGGGAGGATGAAGAGGAAAAGATGTCATCATTGGAGGATGTTGATGATGTTTGTGTTAAGTATCCGGTTGAGGGAGAGAAATTTATGGTAAGGAGAGCATTGAATATGCATATCATGGTGGATGCTTCTAAAGGTTAGAGAGACAACATATTCCATACAAGATGTCATGTTTAGAATAAGGTACGTATCTTAATTATAGATAGTGTTAGTTGCAATAATGTAGCTAGTACTGAATTAGTGGAAGAATTGAACTTGCACACTACCAAACATCTCATACCATATAAATTACATTGTTTGAATGATAATGGTGAAATGAAAATGAATAAGTAGGTTTTGGTTTCCTTTTCTATTGGTAAATATTATGATGAGGTGTTATGTGATGTTGTGTTAATGCAAGTTAGTCATTTGTTACTAGGTAGACCATGACAGTATGATAGAAGAGTTATTCATGATGGAGTGACAAATACGTATTCCTTTGAGATGAATGTAAGACCTATAACTCTTGTCTTTTTGAAACCTAAGCAAATATATGAGGAGCAACTAAAATAAAAGAAGGGGAATATGACAGAAAATGAGAGCTTGTATATCAAGGGGACCTTATTTGCTAATATGATACTTCTTGGTTTTGATGATGATGTTATTTTTTGGTTTGTTACTGATTTGTTGACCTTAGAAGATGTTTTCCATGATATATATTTGAGATCAAATATTTTTAAAGAACCTTGTTAGGTTTGAATTTGGCCTTAAAATGTCTGCTGGCTGGTTTTGCGAGATTGAGCATATCTCTCAAGAAATACATCGGGTAGAGATGAAATTTTACAGGGAGATACTAGACATATGAAAATATATTTTTGTAAATTTTTAGGTCAAATGGAGTTCATAAACATATTATTCCAGAGGGTCGAAGTTACTAGATGCATCTTGTCAAATCTATCAGACTAGACCTTCGTACTGTTTATGATTCAAGTTGTGATATAAACTATACATCTAACAATTTCTAGCTATATATTGTAGGCTCAGTAATTTACTCAGATGAGAGAAAACAACATATTTGAATTCAAGACTGAAATCTGCCAAGAATATACGAAAATTGGAGATTCGGGCTACATGGAGGAATTTTAGCATGAAAACTTTGTTTTTATATTCCAATTTTATTTATTTATTTTTAAATAATTATATTTTTAATTTGAGTTTTTTCTAGCTCATTAGATATTGTTTAAGAGTTTATTTTATTATTGGACTTATGTTAGTTGATTACTAGTTTAGACCTATTAGTTTGTAACCCAAAAGGGGTCCATTAGGTTTAGTTAGAGGAGATTATATTATGTTTTTTGAGCTGCAAATTTAGGTAGCAAATTGAAGAATAAACGTGAGTTTTTGTTTGTGGAAAAATAACCTTTCTTTGCGGGGACAAAGATCGTACACTGACTTATCAAAGATTAACTAGCTTCGTGGCATCATTCACATACTTATGGTTCTTAGATATAATGTTATTTTTTGGTTCAAGTCTTTTTCCAATATCTTTGGTTCTTAAGTATAGGTTTACCTTTAGGTTAAGGTCCTATCAAACCTGATTGTCGGCTTTCCGGGTTGTTATCTATTTCGCTGGGAGTTGCTTGACCACGTGATCAAGATGTCTGTATCAGTTGGTATCAGAACTAGGCTCCAAAATTAGGTTATATCCTTTATTTTCTTCAAGTTAGTCTCAACTTTCTTAGCTTTAATTGTTTTCTATTTAGTTTTCATTTATTTCATGCCTTAGTATGCGAATGACATCACAAAGCTAGTTAATATTTGATAAGTTAGTGTATGATCTTTGTCCCTGCAAAGAAAGCTTGTTTTTGTAAAAAACAAACAAAAGAAAAGCTCATGTTTATTCTTCAACTTGCTGCCCAGATTTGTAGCTAAAAAAAAACATAATATAGTCTCTTCTAACTAACTCTAATAGAGCCATTTTAGGTTGCAAGCTAATGAGCATAAACTAATAATCAACTAACATAAGTCCAATAATGAAATAAACCTTTAAACAATGTCTAATGGGCCATAACAAACCCAAATTAAAAAAAATTAATTATTTAAAATAAATAAATAAATAAGGTAATAAAAACTAAGTTTTCAAGTTAAAATTCCTCCATGTAGGCTGAATCTCCAATTTCTGCACATTCTTGGTAGATTTTAGTCCTGCTTCAAACACATCATTCTCTCTTTTCTTGATGAATTACTGAGCCTACCATATATAGTTAAAAATATTGAGATGTCTAGTTTCCAGCCCAACTTGTATTGCAATAAGATGACACTTGTAGACCCAAATATGTTCCAAACAGTACACGAAGGTCTAGTATCTTTGACAATCTGAAATAATATGTTTCCCAACTCCATTTCACCTTAACATTTACCATAATATAATTTCATATGTTTAGTATCTCCCTGTAAAATTTTAGCTCAACCCGATGTACAATTTGATAGGTATTCCCGGTCTCACAAAACTGGTTGTCAAATATTTTAAGGCCAAATTTAGTATTCATTTAAAATTATCTATGCATGGCCCTATTAGATTTAAAATCATCTTATTTATTAAGAGGTTGTTGTAATGTTTGTACTGTCTTTTACCTTGTCAACAAAATTAAATTTGTAGGAGTAATTGTTTAGCCTCCTAGGAGAATCACATCAACTACTACCGCTAGCCCTCTATTTCGATAACATCTCTACCTTCAATGCTATAGTCCTTATCTTTACATATATTAATAACATCTACACTCCAATCATATCTTTGGTTTCTTGTCTCAACCCTTTTAGAAATCTTGAAACACGTTAACCCTTTATCTTTTGCATTTTGTTACATTCAACAAGCCTCTAAAACTTAATAGTATACTCATATATATGTTTGTTTGTGGCAAAACATTTTTTCTTTGTAAGGATAAAGATCTTATATTGACTTATCTCACTCTAAATTGCCAATAATAACCTAATTCTCATGTAAAAAGTATAATGAATACATTTGTGGATCATATGGATAAGGCCAAGCCCAATTAAAAATTTTGACATATCTAACAAGCTTTTTGATGAAAATAGATAGTGGTGGTTGAAGGTAGATGACCTAAAAATAAGTAATGAGTCTAGTAAAATCTGGTATGACATGATGTACTACCTCGATATTAAGATGTCATGATTGGCCATGATTAAAAAAGGAGAGACAAGCTAAAATAGTGTAGGATGAAGGTAGATGACCTCAAATTGAAATGATCAAAGAATTTTTTCTAGTAAGAAAACCAACACCCTAAAAGAAAAAAGAACACGATAGGGCAGTATAATTATAGTTACCGTAAATATGACATTAGGTACAGGTGTCCTATCATGGTCGATTCCAACTAGATTCATTCCCTTAGCTAAAGTTTCTTCTTTTTGCGCGACCTCACTAATTTCTATCATGCCTCATATTGAAAAGACCATTTTGATCATATAAGAAACTAAAGTTAAAGTTGTTACATATATCAATGAAAGTGGATGTCAACAATTTTGGCTAAAATGGCATTCATATCATTAACAGATGTGGACCTAATGGAGAGCATATGAAATTCATTCTTGTGTAAGAATTCATGGCTCAGGAGTAAACTATGTAGAAACCGTTTGGGAACGCGGTGCAAATCACGTTTCTAAAAAATTCAATTTTTTTTATACTAAAATTTAATATGGTTTATATGTTTTTGATCGTTTTGATGTGCTGATGTCAAAAATTATTTTTAAAAAATGAAAAAAATCATTGGCATGCATTTCAAAACGAAAAGTTATTTGAAAAGCAACCACTACCACACTGCCAAACATATTCGTAGTGCATTCATATCATTAATGGATATGGACCTAATGGAGAGCATATGAAATTCACTATTGTGTAAGAATTCATGGCTCAGGAGTAAACTATGTAGTTTCGAGAAGGTTAGAGGTTTAGAACAAGCCATTAAAGAAGATACTAAGACTTTTATTTTATTTTATTTTATCATAAACCTTTGAAAAGATACAAATTAAAGTCTGTGAGAATAAATGGCTTACCAACTACTACCAACTCATCATTTTACACTTTCCCATGATCCAAATAAGTCAAAATTGATTCTCCAGGGAGTTGCTAAAATTCAAGAAGGCTTAAGTGAAAAGAAATAATTTGGGTTGTCGATGGGGAAGCTATGGCTGATTCGATGGTCTTCCAAATAGAGCGAGAGGTTTTTCAATCAATCATATTAGATAAACATTAGCAGACAAATATACAATTAAAGTGATTGTTATCAGTTGATCCTATTGTATCCAAACTACCTTGTGCAAGATCTGGGTTTGGTATGGCACTGGATCTGGATGTGTTCTCTATGATGAGAAAAATGAAAGTCTACTGCATCTCCTCGTTAGTATTAGACTCTAATAGTCTCTGTAACTTGAAAAAATAAATTCAAACTCAAATGTTAGGCTTCAAAACCAAATATTTAGTTATCACCTCCGATGAGTATCACTTGCATTAATTGAATGATTAAGCTATGCCCTAAGTTATATCCAAGCGACCAAGCCTAGGCATATTGTGCAAATAATTTGGCAAATTTCTTACACTTTCGAGTGATTGCATTTATTGTACTTATTTGTATTCACATGGGGAGGTATGGGACTGATTCGTGTAAGTACATTGGCCACAAAGCTTACTCCATGTGTTGTTCATATGCTTTTGTTTATTGGCCGCCGTCTGTCTTTATCAAGAATTCCCAAGTAATGTCAACACATTGTTATGTGTATTTATCGAATAGTTCTCAAGCTTGGCTGTTGACGTTTCTTTGAGCAATAAACCCAATTTTCTTTATTTGAATCTTCTTTCCTTTAGTTTCTTTTCAATTTAACAGTATATCTCATGCTCTTTTAGAGACTTGTTTTCCTCTCCAAAAGCAAAAGGTTTAGTAATTTTAGAAATGGCCTTTTTTTTTTTTTTTTTGCATTCAACATTAGTGATTTTGAAATTTAAATCGCAATTATTATATGATCGGTAAAAAAATATTGATTTCCCCGTACTTAAAATTTAGTTATTAAATACATGTTTGGAAGTGTGGTTGTGGTTGTTTTTCAAAATGTTTTTTGTGCCGAAATGCATCAAAATAATATATTTTTTATTTTTAAAAAATTATTTTTGAGATCAGCGCATCAAAGCGATTCAAAACATAAAATAAAATTAATTTTTAACAAAAAAAAATTTAAATTTTTATAAAATATAATTTTCACCGCGTTTCCAAACGGTAACTTATTCTTTTCATAAACCCTCTGTCCCACGAGAATGTTTATGAAAAGTCAGAAATGTTTCTAGAGCATTAGAGCCAAAGTATAAATATTATAGGGAAAAAAAGTGTTATCAACGATAATAATTAAACAATAGAATGCCTCAAATATGGTCGGAGAGAAGAAGTTTATTATCTTAATTTATCATCAGATTTAGTGTATCAGACAGAATGAAGTCTAACAGGAATCTTTCAATAAAGAAAAAAGAGCAAACAATTAGATCATATAAAAAACTTTAGCCAAAATAATAATTAGAAAAACACGTCCAGACGTTCATTTTCTCGACTTACTTAAATATACTAATTCTATTTCCTCCCCGAGCTTAAAACAAAAGTTCATGGTAGGTACCACCACCGGTTGGTCCAGATTCTAGAAAGCAGACTCACTTCTCGTAGTTTATTACTAGCATTTGCACCCTCTAAAAGTTGAATATTATAACTATTATATTATTATTATTATTATTATGAAATACTCTAAAGGTGTGGGGCACGTTCTACAAGAAACAAATCTCCAAGGAATAATTTGTGGTGCTTTTTTAGTCCCTCTTCTTCTTTTTCTTTGATTACACCCTTATAAACCCAAATTGATGGTCAATTAAAGCATTTTTATTAAGGGAAAGAAAGACTCAAAGATAGGGGACTAAAATGAAAAATACGGCAAAATGAGATGGTTTTCCTAAACTTGAGGTTAAACATACACTTTGGTCCTTCAACTTTTCAAATTATAAACTTTTAGTTCCTAACAATTTATAAAATTTAATTTTGGTCTCAAACTTTATTTTCCTTATTTTTTGGTTCCTAGTTTGAGAGAGGAGAGAGAAAATGGCTGGATTCTAATGGTAGAGAGAGAAAATCTCGGTTGAGATTAATTTCAACCACCAAAACAAGTGATTTTGGTGTTAATGGGTTCCTTTTAATAGGGAAAGTTTATACAATGTGTTTTTTTCTCTCTTAAATTTGCCTGAAATAGTAGATGTGAACCCGAAATGAATTTTAGTTTCAGGTTGATTGTGAGTTTTGAAAACAAATTTTAGGTTGTTAGAGACTATAAATATATTTTACAAGGTGTTTATGGTGTTTTTTTTTTATTCGAGTTGAAAATGGGTTTTTCTTAATCTGAAACAAACCAACTTGATTTTTAGCGATCGAAGATCACCGGAATCTTGGCAATTTAGGTAACTCATCCATTGGTTTTTTTTTTCAAAGCATAAAAGGGCACTTAAAAAAATTAAAAAACAATTAAGGCCCATGCTCGTGGGTTGCTCCAGGCTCGCACGCCTGGGCTTATTTCTAGAGGTTTAGGAGCTCTTGGCCTTCCTAGCCCGAGAGACTAGGGTTTTTTTTCTTCTTCTTTTTTTATATCATTTTTATCCATTACAATTGCATTTTTTTTCTTATTTTCTCTTCTAATTTCATCACTTAATATTTTGTTGATTATTAATTGGGCAACATAATTTATTTTAGTTTAATTTTTTTTTCTAATCACTTTGATATCTTGCTGATTCTAAATTTTATAAGTGTTTATTCTAGATAAAAAATTATAAGAAAAATTGTTGAAACCAATTGAGTCCATGACCCGGGTCATGGGTTTGACTAGATAACTTCAGCTGGGTAGGGATTGGGTTTGATTATTTTTTTGTTGCATAAATAGTTCTTGGTTTATTTAATTAGATGTATACATGAACTTTTTGAATTCTGCTTGGAATATTTTTATGCATAAAAACACGTCGTAAAAGTCTGTATATACATTTTTTTTAAGCAAAAAGAAATATTTGACCTATGCAGAAACGTGGGTCAAATAGCTAGTAACAAAAACTAAAGCACTTGGAGAAAGCACTGTAGCTTTTCTCACAAAACACTATGGATGGATTGCTATAGTGTTTCTTCATATTGACTTTTTTTTCTTCTTCTTTTGTGTTGCTTGAACACATGGTTTTCTTTTTTCCTTTTTTGTTTTTTTGTCATGATGTTTTTCAAAATTATTTTTGTCAATTTTATTTTTTAATATTCAGATGATTGAGAATTTAGCTTTATAATTTATTTCCTTTTATTTTGTCTTTGTATGAGGTTAGTGTAGTTTGCGAGTTTATCAATGTAACTTAGGTTGCCTCGATTTATAGGTGGGGTGGGGTGTCTTTTTTTCTCTTTTTTTTAATTGAACATTATTTTTTCTCATATAGTTAAAAAAAAATAGTTTTAGAGAAAAATCATGTTATTAAAGTTTACAAAGTAATAAAAATTAAAGGGTGTGACGAAACCACTGCTCGAGACACACCATTTCACTATGTATTACAATATGTTTTGCTTTCTTTTTCTTTTTTCCTTTTCTTTTTCTTTTTATTTTTTAATTCTTGTTATGATTTTATTTCAAATTTTATTTTTGTTGATTTCATCTTTTAATATTGAAATGGTTGAAAATTTAGCTTCATGATTTATTTATTTTTATTTTGTTTTTCTATGAGGTTAGCGTGGTTTGCAAGGGTTCTTCAAGGTAACCAATTGTCTTGGTTTACGGGTTCTGTGGGGTGTTTTGTTTTTTAATTGAACTTGATTTTTTTTATCATCTATTTTTTCTCTCCTATAGTTTAAAAAAATATTTTTAAAGAAAATTCATGTTATTAAACTTTATAAAGTCCATGAACCTATTCATTGGTTTGGCTGGTTGACCTGGTTCGCGGGTGTAACAAGTTTAACATTTTTTTAATTAGTTTTATATATATATTTCATCGTTAGATTTAATTTACTAATGAATTTTTTTCAAGTTTTTTCACAAGCTAGTAAATGCTGGGAGATCATTCCACGAACTAAGTAAATGTTTTATAATGTGATTCCAATAAAAAATAGTTAAAATTTTAAAAATAAATTAATTTTTTAATATTTTTAGATTATTTTAATGTATTAATATCAAAAATAAATTTTTTTTTTTAAAAAAAATTTTTAATATATTTTTTTTAAAAAAATATTATTTTAATATATTTTTAAATAAAAAATATTTTAAAAACATATGTTATCTCATTCATCTACACAACAACACAACTAAATATTATATTTCACATAGTTAAAAAAAAAAGAAAGTAGAACTCACATTTTAAAAGTAAAAGAATAAATTATATTTTACTGAACAAAAAAATCCATTACTTTTGAGTTTTGACTGAACAAAAGTCACCACCAAACTAAAATTATCACCATCTCTAGCATTAATCAGTAAAGAGACTAAAAAATATACTAAAATTAGTATTGTCTCTAGCATTAATCCATCCCAATAACTAAAAACTAAAAAATCCCACACGTTTAAGAAAATAAAAAAGCAACCAATCAAATACAGACTTGAACAAATGCGGGCACAGAGAGCATCAACAATACCCTCATCGTGCTCCCTCGGTTCCCCAAAAGTCAAATCAGTGATAACAGGTTTCGAATTAAACGTTAATTCATTCAAAATCGTCTCATAAATCTCCGCCACTTCCTCTGTACTCAAACCACCACCTTTCTTCACCACGATTCTTCTTGTTGCTTCAGTAAAGACCGGAACTTGTCCAGTATTGAAGATACCGAGGCTTTCTGTGGTGGCATCTCATATTTTCCATGGTGGTGGTAACGGCCGCCGCCGCCGCCGCCTTCTTGGTGGCAGTTTTAAGGTTTAGGAGTTTTGTGATTTTCCCTTCCCAGCAAGCTTCTGTTAATTTTACTTCTCACGAGAAAAAAATATTTAACAATATCATATTTATTAAATATGGGTTTCAATTTTTCTTGTCTTTTTTTGACTTGGAAACTATGAATTTGTTTTTAGCGAATAGAGTTGGAGACCTCGGCAACACTGCCGCACATGTCTGTCGCTTTCACTGGCTACTGTCTGAATAAAAAAGTTAGAAGAAATATTTAAATGTAAAGGGAGAACAAATCAGTTGGTTCTGAAGCAAGAAGAATCCATAATTTGTATGGAGAGACCACCAACCTCTTTTCCTGCTGGTACGTGAATGAATGTGAAGATGAAATGTGGACAAACCTCGCAGATGCTTCATTACGTTCATTACACGTTATCCCTTACTCAATTTTCGTGGGGATCAAAGTAAGGAATATATATATATATATATATATATATATATATATATATATATATATATATATAGAGAGAGAGAGAGAGAGAGAGAGAGTTTTATAATCAAATATTTATCGGCAAAACTGTTACTTTTTAAAGATTGTTTGGAAGTGTTGTTACTATTATTTTTCAAAATATTTTTAAAAAATAATGTGGTTTCTGTTAGGAAATGCATCAAAATAATATTTTTTTATTTTTAAAAAATTATTTTTGACATCAATATATAAAAATAATTTGAAAACACTAAAAAAATATTAATTTGAAGTAAAAAAAAATAATAAAAATTTAATTTTTTTTAAAATATTTTTGAAACACAAAAATAAATAGGGATGACATTTTATATTACTGAAACATAGAAGATGTGGAATTTGAGAAAGTCATTTTGCATTGTTTTAAGTACCTTTTAACTAAAATTGTATATATATTATTAAAAGAAACTAAAATATATGGGAAAACATTGCGGTTTTCTTGTAAAATATACTATAAATTGATATAATGTTTTTCCACTATTTATTTTAAATATAATTAAAAAAACAAACCAATTAATCTATAATATTTTTCCCTTTTCTTTGACCTTTTTACACCTAAAACACTAGTTCCATTATGTTACGTTGTTGCTTCTAGACTATTATCTTGAATTAATACAAAGCAAGGATAATTTGCTAAGGATTAAGAACAAATTTGTTAAGAGCACTGGCATATTATTGTGGGATTTTTTTTCCCATGGCTATTTGTAACTAGCCCGATTTGTTTTTTATATTTTTATTAAAATTTTAGTAGAATTTTCTCTATATTATCAATATCAAGTTATCAACTCAACAATATTACAACCAACATCAATTAATATGATTCGAGGACTATCTCAATTCAGTCGTAACATCAATATCCCATTGTTTTCTATATTCATTCAATAAGAACAAGAAATAACAATTTTCAATATAACAGCTAATGAAAAATAATACTTAAATAATGAAAAGTAAAGAAGCGTTACAAAGATATGAATCATAATCCAGTGAGTCGACGTATATTTTTAAGTACATCATCCTTAATTATATTCAATAAGTGAGCCTGATTAGATTACAAAATTATATTACAACAAAATATTCGTACACTCCATAATTACATCATATAATTAAGCAAAAGACATAAATCTATGGTAATCTTGATCATCACGATGATGCAAGATGATACAAGGTACTTGAAAATTTATTACAAATTATATTAGGTGAAAAATGTGTTACAGCCAATAATAATTTATTACTAAGGCCTCCACATGCATATACTCAAGTATTTATATAATCTTTTTCTTCTTCTTTATTCAATACCATTCATAACAAAAACTTTAGACATGTCGAAATCTATCAATAATTCATTCCTACATTTATTTTATCACTAAATTATCTAAATTATTTAAATTTTCCAACACTTCGGGTACTAAACTCATCATTCCAGGATTTTTTTGATTGCTCGTTCCACGGGATTTTAACCCCATATCTAGGTCACGAATCTCATTATTCAGGAAATCAATTACTTTAATCCCATATCTAGGTCACGAATCCCATTATTCAGGAAATCAATTTTCTCAATTTGCCTAGTAACTTGGAGACTAATCTCATTAATCAGAGATTTAATTCCTCACTTCGTCCAATAAGCAGGGGCATTAATCTCATTAACTAGGGATTAATTTCTACAATTCACTATTCATATCTTTTTTATTTTACAAGGATATATTTAAAGACACTTGTTACTAATGATCAAATCACTAATAAATTCTTAGAAGGTAACGAGCACCTACCTGACGCTTGTGCATGTGACGTGGTCCTTTACTGCTGATTGGATCCTACAACCTCACTTGTACCGCCAAAATTAATAAATCACCAATCATTCATTAACCATAAGGATTTACTTCATCTTCCATATAAATTTCAATTTCTCACTTATTCACATTAACACGTCATCGTTATTGTCATTTGTATTGTCTATAGTTGTTTCCTTTTTCATTTAAATTTCCATTAAAAATCAACACAACTCAATACAATTTACATATCTCTTAATTTAACCAAGCTCAATATTCAAACATATACTTAGCTGAATTCCTTGTTCATAATGGGAGTGAAATTTCCTTTTTTTATTTCTTTTTTTTTAAAAAAAAACCTAGAACAAGTCAATCAATCAAAGTAAACATCATTCAATCATAAATTGCATCATTACAACAATTCACATCACAAATCTTCAATTTCACATAATATTAACAATTGTATTTCCTCATCAAAACATAAAATCAAAGCAATTAATAACATTGGACAGGTCCATTACCTCAATTGAATGATGTTTTAAGGATGGAATGAAATAAAATTCCAAGTTCTCTTCTCTTCAACACTAAACCCTAACTTTTGATTTTTTTTTTCATCTTCAAAATAACCCTACAAACCCTTAATCACCCCTTTTTTATTCCTAATTACACCTTAACTACCCTAATTACACATCTCTCTTTGATGTAATTTAGTAGAAAATGAGTAAAAAAAAAAGAAGCAAATCCTCTCCTCTAAGCATGAAGAACAGTCGGCCATGAGAAAAGAAATTGGGTATTTATATGGCCAATTTCTTATTATTTGCATATTTACCCCCCATTATTCTATATATCTTTTTTGCCCCACTAGCTTTTTCCTTCTTACATACTTTATACCATAACACTTATCTTTCATTTTATCTTACCCCTCCTATGTTAATTAACATTTTTTTTTATCTAACCCATAATTTATTTTTAGATTAGAAAAAATTTCTCTTATTGTCACTTAGGTTAAAATTTTATCTGAGTTTTACTCTATTTCAAGGTTTTACGAAGATATTTTTTCTTTTCCTAAGATTTTTTCTATTTATATCTAGTTTGCTATCTCTGTTTCTTCTCTTTTTTTTTTCATTTTTTATAAGACCTAACAAGTTGGGAATGTTTTGGGTGGAGTGAGAAAGCATTTAATCTAGCAATAGAAGCTGATACCCTTTCTTTTCTTGGGGCTTTCTTTCCTTATTCCAATATCAATGACCTAGCAGAAGCAAGTGCTTAACAACTGCTTGATTTCATGTTTTACATTAACCATTTGTTTTTGGTTTCATTCTAGAATATAGGCCTTGATTTTGAGGCCTATTATAAAGTTAAACTTGTGATATATCCATGTTATAACCTTTAGCGCCATTGCATTCAGGTTATTGGATCAAATATGTCACATTTCTCTTACAATGTAAAGTCTTTATTATTCAAATTAACTTAACCCTTTCTAAACATACATTTGTTTTCATTTTTCCCTTATTTTTATGTTTTTTTCTAGTAGATGGGAAATAAAATCTATTGGATCAAAGACCTGTGGGTTTGGTTTTCATTAGTTTTATGATTTTGGAAATTGGGTTGGAATCTTGGTTCTTGGTTTATACCTTAATTATTTGATTTTAAATTAATTTTTTTTTCATTTTAATGATAATCTCTCTTTTTTCTAATAATTGTGCATCTATGATTTTTATGGTTCATGTAAATTTATATTCGAGTAGGATCAAACCCTAGAAGAGGTAAATATTTACATAAATATAATGACAAATGTTCTACAACCCTTTTCAACATGAATTGTTATTTTTTGTTTTGTTTTTTTTTACAATGAGAATTATATATATATATATATATATATATATATATATATATATATATATATATAACCTTTCTTTTGTATAATTACATTAAAATTAGGTGTAGTTTTGTACAATATGGATACATAAATATAACTTGTTGGTAATTGACTAGGTGCCTTGTGTGTCTATATTGCATTTTGTTAAGATATAGTTTTGCTCTTCATTTGCTTTGAATAGTTATGTGAATAGAGTTGAAGGGGTTTTTTTTCCCTAATATCTTCTTTTTTAAGTCTGAGTTTTTGTCACTTTTTGTTTACTACATTCTTATTTAAAACTCACGCTGTTGAGCACTGGTGATTTTATTTTTCCTTCTTTTTTCTTACCATAATTGGTTCGATTGCTTCTATTGGATCAATTTTGCTAATATGGAATTTGTCTATATACTTTTTTGTACTGTCATTTCAACTATATATTTTATATATTTTCCTTTTTTTTGCTCCAACTCATCCTCTTTGATTTGAGCACTCAATGCACGCCTAACCATAAATGAATCACCCTCAACTAGATACTCTACTCCATCATCGTTAGCATCCTTAAGTGGCAGCATTTGATCACCCTCAATATTACTTTCATTTTCCATTTTTTTATTATCACGTATAATCATAGCTTTTTTTTTACATTAAGAAGCGATATGTCATATCCCTAAATATCAAAAACATTTTATATCACGATTATAAGGTGGTAGGAGATCAAATTCAACTCTAATATTAGTGGAGAAGTTGTAAAGATGGATGAAGAAAAGGTGAAAGTTATCAAAAAATGGTCAATGCCTAAGTCAATTATCGAGGTTAAGAGTTTTCATGGTTTAGCTAGTTTTTATAGGAGATTTGTTAAATGTTTTAGTATACTTTTGTATCATTCACTAAAATTGTTAAAAAAAAATTGTTGGTTTGAAATGGGGTAATAAATAAGAGCATGCATTGAATTTGATTAAAGAAAGGTTATGTTATGTCCTTTATTAACATTGCCTAACTTTTTCTAAAATATTTAAGATTGAGTGTAATGCCTTAGGAATAAGTATTAGAATTGTTTTGATGTGGGAGAAATAGTTAATAATCCATTTTTATTGAAAATCTAAATGAGGCAATATTGAATTACCCATCCTATGACAAAGAGCTTTACATGTTGGTTAGAACTTTGAAGACTAGACAACACTATTTGTAGCAAAAAAAAATATTATCTATACGAATCATGAATTATTTAAGCATTTGAAAGGACATAATAAATTGAATATAAAGCATGTTAAATGGGTGGAGTTCATTAAGACCTTTCCATATATCAACAAATGCAAGTAAGGTAAGGATGATATTGTGAGTAATGTTTTATCTAAAAGGTATACCCTTATTGCTACTCCAAATGCAAGTTTCTTGGGTTTTGAGTATATTAAAGACATGTATGCCAATGAGATTTTACTAATGTGTATGAAGTGAGTGAAAAGACAGCCCATGAGAGATTTTATAGGCTTGATAGGTACTTGTTTAAAAAGAATTAATTTCATGCACGTAATAGTTTTATGCATAAGTTGCTTATACATGAAGTCCATAGAGGATGTTTAGTGGGTCATTTTGGTATGAGGAAGACTTTAAAAGTGTGTGATATATGTATCATTTATAGACAGACCAAATGTAATAGCTTACATCATGGGTTATATATTTCTTTAACTATACCTAATGAACCTCGGGTTTATTTTAGGTTTACAGAGATAAAAATATGGGTAGAGATTCAATTTTTATAGTTGTAGATGTATTTTCTAAGATGATATATTTCATACCTTGTCATAAGATCGATGATACAATCAATATTTGTCGATTTGTTCCTTAGAAAGATAGTACGACTCAATAGTATTCCTATGAGTATTGTTTCAGGTCGAGATGTTAAGTTTCTTAGTCATTTTTGAAGGATTTATGGGGAAAGTTAGGAACTAAATTATTATTTTCAACTACTTGTCATCTACAAACGAATGGTTAAACAAAAGTAATGAATAGATCCTTAACTACTTTATTTTGTACCGTCATTTAAGAAAACTTGAAAAATTTAGGAGTGTTTATAATTTATTAAATTTACAAATAATAGGAGTATGTGTTCTAATGATCACTCACCATTTGAAATTATTTATGGTTTTAACCCATTAACTCTTTTAGACTTGTTACCTTTATTTATTGATGAAATGGTTTTTCTTGATGAAAATAAAAGGGCTAAAATAGTAAAGAAACTCTATGAGAGTGTGGTGACAAATAGAAAAGAAAAATGAATATTATACTTCTAAAGCCAACAAGGGTCGTAGGCATGTTATCTTTGAATATGGTGAAAGTGTTTATATTCATATGAGAAAGAAGTATTTCCAACCCATTGGTGATCTAAGTTGCATTCCTAGAGGGGATGATTCCTTCTAAGTCTTTGAATAGATTAATGATAATACATACAAGTTAGAACTTCTAGGTGAGTATAATGTTAAAAGTTTAGGTGCTACATTTAATGTTTCTAATCTTTTTTCTTTAGATGTAGCTGACGATTCGAGTTCGAATCTTTTTAAGGAAGGGAAATGATAAAAATCAACAAGCCACAAAATAGAATGCATTACATGTGCTGATTGGAATTATTACAAAGACAAGAACCAAGAGGATAGGAAAAAAAAAACATTTAATTAGTTCAATCATGACATTTAGGTCAAACAAGCTTTAAAAGTTCCTAAGATGATGTCAAACATAAAGTTGAGCTCAAATAAGAATCAAGTATTAATGAATAAGAACCAAGCAAGATACGAGGTTGGTTAAACATGTACCACATATGTGAATTTTGGTTGTTATTAAGAATAGAAAGTATGTGTGCGGTTTTTTTTTTTGTACATGAATAAATAAAGATTAAAATGACAAAAATAATCCTTGAATAAAGTTAAGGTTTTTTTTTTTTACCTGAAGTGTATTCAAGTAACTTTACTGTGCATCTAAAGTTGGAAAGGCAAAAATATCACTAGGTGTCGGGCTAAAAGTTTTTTTTGGCTCAAAAGGTATTTTTATATTTTTATTGTTTAAAAAATAAAATAAAAACTTTACCTGGACTAAATTTTTATGTCATGAAAAACAAAAGTGTACTTCTACTGTTACAATCTATAGTATATATGAGTGCTGAGTTACAGTAATAGTAATAATATACATTGTGGAAAACACTTTTTTTTAGTTTATTTTGTTATTATTGTTTCTGGATGAACTCGGGAATTCCTATTCATAGAATTTATAGTTAGTGGGTGTAGGTTTTTTTACACTTGGGATCCATGATCGATCTTATGTTTAAGGATTCTCGCTTTATAATATTGAAGGATTAATTGCGGTGCCAAAAAAATTTCACAGATAATTCATCGTATAAAAAAAAAGCTTTTAAATATTAAAGAATTTGTTTTCTCTGTAGTTTTAGATTGAAGTCATGTAGTTGTTAATATGATAGTCATTGAAGATTTATATGGTCGTTAATTTCAGGACCTATAAGATTAGTTGAGGTGCGCACAAATTGATCTGAACACCCACATTATTAATAAAAAATAAATTTATGGATGTTTGATAATTTATTGTTACCACATTATTATGGATATATTCATATGGCCAATAAGGACGCGAAAATTGAGACAATACATCGTTTAAAAAAATTTGTTTCGTAACTTTATTTATATTTATTTACTTATTATTATTTTAATTTCTTTTTCTTTTTTTCCAAATCCTTGAGGACATATTCAGAAACTTGACCCCAAAATTGGACCCATCTAATCCAAAATACCAAAACAACCCTTAACATCTCCTTTATAAACGAACCTTCCCTTCCCTTTCTTAGTCCCCAAACACAATTCTTTCTCTTCTCAAAAGTCCCTTTCTCTCCCTTTTTCTTTCCGATAATCCTAAAACCCATTCTTTTAAACCTCCCAGCACATCAACAACGACAAATGGCCAAAGGAGGCAAGCTCATGAGGCTCAAGTCGGTCCTCAAGAAACTCAACTCCTTCAACAACAACAAGCAAAGCCGCACCAGTAAGATTGGAAGCTCCATATCTGTCACCAACGATGACATCTCCTCCTCCTACTCCTCCGGTGATCTCCACCCCGTCTACGTAGGAAAATCTCGTCGACGCTATCTCATAAGCTCCGATATCATTGACCATCCACTGTTTCGTGAGCTTGCAGAGAGGTCTAGTACTGATCAGGAATCCCCTGATACTATTAATGTTGCATGTGAGGTGGTTTTGTTCGAGCACTTGCTTTGGATGTTGGAGAATGCAGACCCACAGCCTGAGTCTCTTGACGAGCTCGTTGAATTCTATGCTTGTTGAAACAAATTCAATTTAAATGGTTATCGTTAACAACTTTTGAGGTGATGAACTGATGATTCTTAAACTGGTTTGGGGTCATCTGCGGCTGGAACATCACGCCATATATTACTATGTTATGTATAGAGAAAGTATTGTAAATTGATGTAATAAACCAATGATTAGCGGTGTAGGAGAGGATTATTTAGAGAGGAAGGAGAGATTCAAGGGTGAAGATTAATTAACACAATTTCACACACCGGCTAATCTCTAGGCCTGGTGACAATTATGCTTCTTGTTGATTTGTATTTCCATTAATTAATGTTGTTTCATTTTTTTAATGATGTTTTTTTTCTCGTAATTTATGCTTTTTAGGATTCCATTTCTTCTCTTTTCTCTCCTTTTATGTTACATGTCTGTTAATTTGACGCCCCGCTTCTTGTTGTAAACGCACAACGCAGTTACTGCATGAGAAGTTTTTGACCCACAGATTATCCCAATTAATCTTCTTTCTTTATCGAAGTGTCCTGCTATTAGATTTGATATTTACTTTCATTTAAAATACTTAGATTTTCCAATATATTATATTAGATTGTTTATAGGATGTGTTCTCTAATTAACCCTTCTTTTCACTTGCATTATATATTTTTTTCAAGCTCCAATACTCTATTTGGAATAAATTCTTTTAACGAATTCCAGGCAAGTCCAAAGATATACAGGAGATGGATCCGTTTGCTTATCTGAGATGAGAGAAAAAACCAATGGGCTACGGCTCTGTCACCGTACAACTTGACAAGAAAACTCAACTGGCGATTTAACTCTGGTTGTACATGGCTTTTAGGCTGTTACCATATGTGACGACAAAATCCCAGAAAGTTGGGTAACTAGGCACGAAGCATCTGTTTCGAGCATGGTAAGAAAGTAGATAGCACAGAGCTATTTAAAAGAAAGGTAATTAAAAAAGGAAACATCTTTTTTTTTATGATGTTATTTATTGAGTTGCGTTAATTTATCCCAACAACAACATGCCAAGAACTCGCCATCACAAGAGAAAGCCACCTAAAATGGATTTGCAACGAATCATGTAATCCATCTCCAGCACGTTTCTCCTAATCTTCACATCACATCACCCCAAATCTCCTCCACCCAATTCACTTCGCATCGTTTAATATTACGATGGAGGTTATTTTTTTAAATTTTTTTTAATATATATGAAGATAATATTTTTTGTTTTTAATTTTTTTTATATTAATATATCAAAACAATCTAAAAATATATATAAAAAAATAATCTTAAATAAAAAAAATATATTTAAACACGCGGTTTCTACCAGAAAAATCAAGCATGCATACAAGCTATACATTGTGTGGCAATGGGGCCTAGCTAGTTAATTGAGTTTCTTTCTCTACAGCCAGCCGTAATTAACTACGAGCAATTAGTGTTGAAAGTTCAAGCATTAAAGTCTCAAAATTTGATAAAGTTTCGCCTCTCAATCCGGCCCTTGTAAAACAAAAACAAAAAACCATTCAAATGACTATTGATTAAATATTGACCTTTTTCTCAATTTCTCATTTTATCTGTCTCTAAAACCCTTTATAATATGAGCTTGATTAGTGACTTAATTACAAGACTTAGGAAGTCAACAAGGCTCGAGGAGGAGAACCAAGACACAGAGGTAGCTAGAGACGGTATATATATACATTTATTAATAAAGTTCCAAGTGAGAAATGCATAGTTTAATTTACTAATGATTAGGTCGTTAGAGATTCTTTTTTTTTTTTTTTTTTTTTTTTCGTGGCAATATATCCACACGCTCTTTTGCTTTGTTGGTTAGACACAAGACTTTATACAAGTGGAAGACACGAAATTTGTTCGAGGCACGCATTAGTACCTAGAACGCGTTTCCAAGCTGCCATGCCCAATTTGCCACCTATAAAGCTGTTCTCATATAACTAATCATAAAAAAAAAAAACAATTATCTATTTGCTTTTTAAAAAATATTTTGAAAAATATTATTATTTTTTTATTTTTTAAAATTAATTTTTTTGATATTTTCAGATCATTTTAATATATTAATATCAAAAATAACTTTTACATCACTCTTAAACACCTCCAAAACTATTCCAACAGCTCAACCAATTTCCAACTTCTAAGCCACAAAAATAGAAAAAAAAATAGATATATTACAATGATGATCTATAAAATTAAAGATCAAATGAAGTTAGAATCTAACGATATAATAATAATAATAATAATAATAATAATAATAAAACCGATAATAAGGCAGGGCATGTTTTTGTTTTATCATAGAGCATGAAGAAAATAGGAGATAAAAAATAGAAGTCGGTTTTTTGCTATCTAAAAATTAAAAGTCAGCAAACAAATCCTCAGTCTATCCAATTAAACAAATTGTTAGGAATGGAATAATTTTATTTGACAAGAATTGAAGTCGTAGCTTACCAAACAGTGCCTTGCGCTTTCAAAAATAAATAAATAAATAATAAAAACAGTGCCTTTGCAAAAGTCAGATCGCAACACTGAATTTATAGTGTCTATGGATTATTAGGAATGGAAGGGAAGCATAATAATTATTGTAGGGAGGAAATTCAATTTTTTGGGGGGTATTAAAATGAAAAAAAGAAAAGGAAGTGAAGAGAAGACTAGAGAAAAGGAAGGAAGATTTCTGAATTTATTTTTATATTATTAAAATTCATTTCCTCCTAAATTTGATGGAAGTAGATGGTAGTTGAAAACTTTCTTAGAATAACAAAGTTACTTGAAAATCTTTCTTCTTTTCTTTTCCTCCTATGTAATTAACAAAACAAGAGAAATTTCTTTAATGAAGAAGTTCATTTTCACTTCTTTTCTTTTCCTCTTATATCCTTCACATGATTTCTATTTTTTCTTTTTATTAATTTCTTGTATCTCCATGTTGCCATGCACATTGTTAATGTCTCTATTGCCATATATTTTAGGGAAACCTAGTTTTTGATTCGTTCAACACCACGAGCTGTATCATACTTTTAATAACTTCGGGTCAACCATGGTTAATTTCTAAAACTCATGATTCTGGATATGAGATGGTGATAATACCATAGAATCCATATATATATATATATAAATGTCTAATCCTAATGAACCAAATATTGAAGGCTGAAAATAAAAATAAAAAATCAATTTAAAAATATGATCCAATAAGAGTGACTTGAGTAAATCTATATTGATGGTTGGTGCTTTATCACGGGCCTCACAAAATTTTTCAAAACACAAGAAAGAAAAAAGTTAAGGTGACACTGGAGTTCCTAAAAAAAGCAAAAACAAAATTAAAAAAATAAATAAAATTAAAAATCTGGTCATTAAGTTGATTGAGTTTAATAAGCTTGGTTAATTTAATAATATTATATAAAAAAACTTAATCCTAGTTTAATAATATATAAAACAAAGTAAACTCGGTCGAGTTTCCTAAACCTGAGTTAATCACCTAAATTCATGATTCATGAAATCCTAGACTCGGGTTCAATAAAAAAACTCAAATTCCAATCAAATAAATATTGAAAGATAAAATCAGAAAAAACAATCAATTAAAAACTTTAACATAACAAAAACAAATAGCAATCAAATAATGATGATTAAACTTGATAGGAAAAAATTAAAAAGGTGAAATCTTAAAAAAAAATTAATTTTTTAAATCATCTCAATTACAAAAATAACAATCAAATTAATATTAAATGATGAAATAAAAAAATTAATTAAAAAAATTTCAAAGAAAAAGAAACAATAATAAAAAAAAAACAAGGATCAAACGATAAGAAAAAAAATTAAAGAAGATGAAATCTTAAAAAAAATCAAATTTAACAATCATCTCAATTACAAAACTAGAAATAAAAAGAATGTAGATGAAATTTTAGAGATGAAAAAATTGAAGTATGATGAAATTGAAAAAAAAAAATTCAAATTAAAAAAATTTATTCAAGTAAAAAAATTGCAATTAATAGAATATAAACTAAATCTAAATGAAAAATAAATTAAAGAGTTGTTGTAAAGGTTTTGAGGGCTAGTGCACAATTAAATAAGGATAGAATTATAAAGAAGAAGAAGAAAATCCAACTAGCACCAAATCAGTAGGGATTACTATACATGCGCCGCTAAAACAACTAGACACTATTGAGACGAATCAGAAAAGACCAAGGATAGATTTTTTAGCCATTGTAAGCCACCACATGTGTCGCTTAAAGATGGCAAGGCAGCTCACAAGCGTGAGCAACTTTTTTAATATTAGTTAAAATACAAAAATTTTTCTAAACCCACACTAGAATACTAAGAAATCAACATTAAAGTATAACAAAGCTCCTCAAGTCATGTTTTTAAAATTTAAATCCAAGGATAACATAGTAATTTTACTATGCTTTAAGAAGTGGAATTACTAAAAAAAAACATTTTTTAGGATATTTAAGTCATTTTAATATGTATTAAAATACAAAAATACCGTATTGATTCCAATCAATTGAAGAATGACTAATAAACCCCATTAAAAAAAACCATTTTATCCCCCAAAATTAATTTATTGACAGAAACATAATTTTAGTAGTTCAATTCACGAAAAATACACCTTATCTACAACACTTTTACCACACCAATTAAGTTTGTTAATAGTTTGGCACTATAGTGTTTAAATGCTTTATTGTATTCGAAGATATTTTGCATTTTACCTTAGGCTTTAAAACGCCACCATATACAAAATGCATACTTAAACTAAAATTGCATATATAATATATAATTAAATTACAATTTTGATAGCATGGTTCATCATTAAACACAAAGATAGAAAAACATGAGGAAAAAACCAATAATTTCATATATATATATATATATATATATATATATAATCAATCTGATTTATTTCTTGTTTATCCATATCTTACCTAGCAGATTCCTTGGATTATTTACGAAGTTACAAGCACATGTTCAAGGTATTAAATTAATTCCCACATAATTTGATTTTTACTAAAAAAACACATTAACAATATCTAGATATATTCTTTTTTTTTATGTTAATATTAACAATAACTTTACGATTAATTTGCAGAATAAATTGGAATAATTTTTAATAACCTAACATGCACAAGTTTTTAAGAAGTTGCTCATTAATATTCAATAAAAATAAAATATCTATTTTATTATTATAATTTCTTTATATGATTTCATTAGATTTTTTTTATTCTTAGATTTATTCATATATGATAATAGAAATTATCAATTCATGATTTTTTAGTTTCATATTTAAATTTACATTCACGATCATAATAATTTCTTATTTAAAAAGCAATGATTCTAATTAAAAAAAAAATGAAAGAAGATGATTTTTATGAAAATTCTTATATTAAAAAAAGATTAACTAGTGACATCATATTAATTATTACATATAACTCACATTAAAGAAAGTCACATAGTAAGGAGAGAGAAGATAAAATTCATAGCCCATAAAAAAATGAGGAATTGTTTTTTGAAAAATAACATAGTTCGCTAAAAGTTTTGAAAAAAATAACACTGGTCGAAAAAATATTTGAAAAATAACACAGTTTGAACACAATTGCTTTTTAGAATATCATTTTTATATGTAACTGCTATTTGGAATAGTAGTCGCGTATCAAAATATATTTTTCTACACAATTGCTATTTAAAATAGTGGTTGTTTAGTGAATGTTTCAAAACATATTTTTTCTACAAATTAATTAACCTCAACAAAAGTTAACCAAATATTTCATGAAGATTCAATGACCAAATGATAGGATTGAAGATCCAATGGCCAAGGAAGAAAAATGAGATAAGATGATGTGATATGAAAGAGAAATGAGAAGAGAAAAAAAAAAGAAAAAGAAAGAATGGGTCACCATAGACACACCGAGACTCTGTTTTCGACACACTTGGTACTGTTAGAAATATTTCAACGAAACGATTTTAACTACACATTGAAAGAACAACAAAGAATGTCGTAATTAACTCTAAATTAACCTCGAACAAAACCCATAACAAATTACGATTATGTTTGATGGTCTTTTAAAATGTGGTTAGAATCGTCTCGTTCAAATATTTCTAACAATATTTGGTATGTCATAAACAGAGCTCTAGTGTGTTCTTGATGACCTATTTTTTCTTTGCTATTGAATCTTGAATCTCATTTCTTGGTTATTGGATCTTCATAAATTTTTTGGGTGACTTTTTATGTATATTAATTGAATTGAGAGGGACATGGTTTTTGGAACAACTATTATTCCTAACGGCGGTTGTGTTCAACCGCTATTTCCAACCATAGCTGTGTTCAAACTATTTTATTTTTTAATGTTTTTCTAACTTGTATTATTTTCTAATACCCAAAAAAATAGTATGAATATCTCCACAAGAATTTCTTTCTCCTCCTTATATTTATCATTTAAAAAAAAAACATGTCACATGGAGTAACCAAGATGACACTATTTACTCTCAAAGCCACTATTTACTCTCACAGCACTGTAAAATTCGTTTAACTTTTACTAAAAAAACACACGCATTGTTCCTCTACTATTTTATTCATTTTGAATTTTATTTAATTAAATAAATATAGATTTTAAAAGTTACTTTGTCATAGCACGCCGTCAATGCAATAGTTCTCAGTTCATAACTTCTTATGTTTACAAAATCAACGAACAGGGAACACAGAAAAAATGAACCACCATGGATATGGCTTTTATTGACGTGGGAAATACTTTACCCAAATCACCAAGATTACCCTGCAGCCGCATTGCCTGTCTGGATTCGAAGAAGACAAACAATCTAACATAAGAAGACAACCGCTTATGGCGGCTTTTTCATCGAAGAGATAGATGGCCAATCGCCTTCAATTTTACACATTTGTCCTGTAGTGAAAGAGGGTATTTATGTCTTTCAGTCAGTCGGAGAGGACCAGAGAGGAAGCCAGCCCACGTGGGAGTGGGTCGTGAAAATCTGATCTTGGGTCACAAAATGACCCATCTCTCACCTCACGGTTCCATGTGACTCGTGGAATTTTTGTCCCCAAAATTTTTCTATATATTCTTTTCATATGATTATTGATTATAGACATTGAATTTTCATATGATTCCATCAAGTATATATATACTCCATGATTTGATGCATATAGACAAAGCATGATTTGATGCATACATGGAGGAATCATTTGCACCTAGGAACCTTTTAAGATTTCGAAATGTTTCCTGCCTTTTAGTTTAATCTGCTTACCGTCAATCTTGTAATAAATGATTATGATTTTATCAAAACAAATAATCTATGATTGATCAGATTGTCCGAAGTTACTTATTATGAATTTCAGCAACAGCAACGGCGATGAACTCTTGCGCTTCCACAAAGAGATTTCAAGCTAGTACTTCTGAAAAAGTATGCAAATAATTAACCCCTTAATCTCACAATAGAAGTAATCACTAATATTAATTTGATTAGTTACTATGAACCGTAGGTTCATTGAAAAAATGATAGAGAATCAGTCACACCCAATACAAAACATGTACACATTTTGGATTTGGAGTGCAACAAAGCTCAATGAACGAAAATTAATTAACAAATGTATAAATTAATTTATGATTGTAGTTTTTCTCTAAAGTATTTGCCAATGATATTAAGGAATAATGTGTTAGTAATCTCGTTGGCTATAGAAACAAATAAAGACTACAATCAATTGATTTTAAAGTTTTTATTTGTACATTTATCCCACCCATGTAAATACAATATCTCAATTATACAACTAAACCCTCTAAACTTCTAAAATAAAAAAATAAAATAAAAAGTATGGTTTTTAGCGTGTTTTGACTATATAACTGCTAATAAGATTGTCATGTTTTGAATTAAACTGTGATTTAGCTTTATTTTAATAATTACAAATATTAAAATTAAAAGAATTTAACTCAATAAAGGAAAAATCTTCCTTTTCTTTATTGACTGAAACTAGACCACCACAAAGACCCATGTTTCGTGTCCGAAGGTGAAGACAGATCGAGAGGAATGGATACGAAATGATAGATGGAGCGGAAGAAAAATTGCAAAGACGGCCCACAGCATATTCTGGAGATCAGGAGGGAGGGAGGGGGCTGTCACTGACGTTTTCAATTAACCTTCTCAAAAATAACTTGCGAGCCTCCATGCATGCATGCCACTCAAAAATAACTTCATCCAAACAAACTGTGGTTTACGGTGCTGTTTAGGAACACAGCCGCCTAAACAGCGTATCATAAATTGAAGGTGGCTCCATTGGATATATATCTATTTAATTTCCTTCCTCACAAGTCAATACGAAAGTATGGAGCGAAAAAGAAAAATTGAAAGAGATGGCTTTCGTCGTTCAACAAATAAAAACAGAGCATATATATATATATATATATATATATATATATATATATAGGGAGAGGGAGAGAGAGAGAGAGAGAGAGAGAGAGAGAGAATTTAATATTTGACTGCTCTAGCTAGGCCATTGAATTTGGATTGAGAAATGAACTTTCTGTCTTGCATGCATGATATATATGCGTGAAATGCATATTTTTTATATATATGATTTTTTTTTTCTTTTTATTTCCCTAGTGACATAATTTGAGCAGGACGAGTTAGGCTCGCCCCGTGAAAGAAAAGGAAAGCTCAAGATCACTGTTTCAGTGGTGGTAACATGGGAATTAAGACCGAGAGACATCACATGACCATGTCTTTTGGTTTTGGGTTTTTTGGAGTCTAGTGACTACAGGAATTTCGTAAAACAGAAAAATACACTATGTGTAGAAAGAGACGTGATGGTCTTGTTTTCTATATATATATAGCTGCCGCATGTGCGAGGACCATACGTAATTAATTACCATTACCGTATATACTAATTATAAACTCTAGGGGCAGGTAAACTGGTGAAATTTTAGATTTATTTTTTAATAATTTAAAGTATGAGGTTTTTTAGAACTATTGAAGATTTATATGGTTTTATTAATTTTAAAATTTATAAAATTTATTAAAATATCTACAAGTTAATCCGAACATTCATGATAATAAAAAAAAATTATAAATATATTTGGCTCAATTTGACTGCTTGCCGCATGCTGATCCACAGCTTGATCAGTAGTCATAACAAATTATATAAGTCTGCTAACTGCATGCCAAGGATATTTGGGACAAATTAAAGTGAGATTGGATCGAGGCCACATTGAAATCTTAATTAAGATTTCTTGATTAGTCAAAAGTAATTAATTTATAGTATCATGTAAACAGGCCTTTCTAGCTTTCAATCGATGCGATTCGATATTGCATCTATCCTTGCTTGGGATACAGGCTTGAGCCTTCAAAAAAAAACAAGGAACAAATTAATTAATGTTGTTTGGGATGCAAAGAAGAATGATTTATCTTCACTCGTGTGATTTCTACATTAAATATCTAAGTGATATAAATTTGGGTGATTTTTCTCGTTTATATGACAAGTTATTAATATAGATATTTCAAATTTATTTTTTATGAAATTAAATTTTCTACTACAATTCTTATTTAAATTAGTTTGATATTTAGATTTGTAATGTCTATACCTATGACATTTGAAGCATTCAATCTTTGATTTGTCTATTTGTTTTAGCTTGTAAAAAGTTAAATGATTATTGTTATATATTTTTCATTTTCTTTAAAAAATTAAAAGACTGATTATCCTTAAAATTATAATGTGAAAATTTACCCTTATGTTATTTGTGCTCATTCCACTTCCTCGACCACCTATTTGTGAAGTAGAAAAATAATTATTAGATAAAACTCATAAAGCCTACTCTTCTTTGTTTTGTCGATTTAACTTTTTATCATGAATTAGCAAGAAAATTTGCAATTCATCAATAGAGAGTTCATCAATATCCTTAGATTCCTCTATAGAACACAACAAAATTGTATTTTAACATCAATGATGGAAGAGTTTTCTCAATGATGGTGATATACTCTATTTTATCGCTATGAATTCACATCTTGTTAACAATTGTCATCGTTTATGAAAAATAATCTATGATCGTCTTTCTCCTATTCATCCTAAATAATTCAAATTCAAATCGAAGTGCTTAAAGCTGCTATCTTTGCTCTATTTGTTCCTTGATACTTCTTTTTCATAGAATCCCAAATATTGTTGAGGTTTTTTCATTTTTTTGTTCTTTTAATCAACCTAAATTCTGATTCGAAATGTTAGAAACTAAACATACAAATGTTTGAACCTTCCAAGTTTTTATTGATTAATCACACATTTAAATTCTTATACACCGAGAATTATATTTATGAAGAGATTATATCTATAATTATCATAATTTAATAATGATTCTAACTAACTAGTTAAACAAAAACTCTAGTTAACTAGTCTAACACAACTTATTTTGATGAAGAATTCCACTCATATTAGGATTTTAATTAATATCTAACAAAATGCATGTGCACAGAGCACTGGTTCAATATCGCATACAAGGAGAGGCTGCAGCCTCGTTTGGTTAGGGTCTACTTCATTAGCTTCCACAAGATAAGAGCTATGAATGGTATGTGGTCATGTCAGGTTACATCCTTGGATTGTCAAAGACTAATCTTGTTTTTCAAGGAAAGATGTCCTGTCCTTTATATGCTTGGTATCTTACAAGAGTTGGGAAGAATTTCAGCATGACGTGATGTTTTTATATATCATTATGAGATTAGAAGGAGTGATAATTACGTGAGAATCATAATGTTGGGTGTTTGTGATAACTAAGTTTTCTGTATTTTGTTTATATTTTCTTAAATTTCCACTTATTTCCTATAATTATCTACCTATATCTTGCAAGTTTGTTAATTCTATCTCGATAGCTATTTTGTTATTTTTAATTGAAATAAAATATTTTAGTTTCGAAGTATTTCAGTGTAACGTTTCAGAGTTATACTGTTCATATATATATATATATATATATATAATTCAACAAACATAATTCAAATTCAAAATAAATTAATTATAAATTATGCAATACAAACATAATGTCAAATAAATATAATTTTAAAATTTAAAATATTCTTAAATAGTCAAAGATTAAATAGAACTGTAACTTAAAGTAATTAAACTTAAACAAAATATCAATTTGATTTAATGGCTTTTTAAGTCCGAAACAGAACATGTGAAATGAAACTGGAACATTCCAACCGAATTTATCCAAACAAATCCAGAATAAATCAAGATTTAAAATAAAATAAAAATTATTTTATTTTATTTAATTTTTTAAATTGATATGAAATATTTTAAGCTATTAAGAATGAACAGAATGGTTCTCAGGTTTGAGCCCTATAATTACTTATATAATGACCATTAGAGGTTTACATGGTCGTTAACTTCAGGGCCCATAATATTAATCGAGATGCACGTAAACCAATCCGAACATCCAAATTAAACTAAAAAAAATATGAACAGGATGGAATTAATAACCTTGATATCTTGCAGTCAAAATTGACCTGTAGTAACATCACGTCACTATGAGCAAACTAAGAGTAAGAAATTCATTAATTATTGGAGAGGCTTCAATTCACAAGTCGTATATGACTATAACCTACTCATAGAAAACAGAGGATGGGTTAGCATTTAGTGAGCGTCTAGTAGTGTAGCTAGCCTCTATCTAGGGATCTAGTCCTTGGATATGCTACAAGTTTGGACATGACGACAGACCAAGAGCCCATGACTCCACAAGCTCTAGACTCTAGAGTTCAAAGCAATAATACATCGAATTTAATATGATATGCCTCTTTCGTCATCCCTCGATAGAGTACCATTCCGTCAGCCGTTATGTACCAGCCCATTCGTTGATGGTACAAATTACATACAGGTAACTTTTGTCCATGTCTTATTCATTCATTAAACTAGCACAAAAAAAAACCCTAAAAATAAAGGGTTTTTTTTTTCCTTGCTGTACTCGTCTACACAAATTATAATTTTAATTTTTTTCAATCAAAACCTTTTTTTTTAATCTAATTCTTTAATATTATATATATTTTTTATTGAATTATCTCATTTTTATAACGAATCGCGAATTTGACGTATTATCTCGAATGACTCAAGTTTTTTTTAATTATTATTTTTTAATTTTATCATTTAATAATGAGTTGCTTGGAAATTAGGTTTCATGATTTCATTTGTTTTCTTTCTATTAGGTTATTCTTACCTCAAAACCCAGAATAATGCGTAATGGATTAACTTGAGTTGACTCATGTTATTTTTTATGTCTTTTTTCTTGATTGAATTTTTCTTCTTCTAATTTCATCATTCAACATAAGATTGGTTGACAATTGTGCTTCATAATCTGTTTTGATTTGTTTTCTATAAGAATATCATGATCTCATGATCAGGATTGCAAATTTTGACATTTTAACCTTAGTTAATAAATTCATTTTTTTTTTAAGAGGTTATCTCGATCTCATAACCCGAGTCACAGATCTTTCAACATTGAATTTTTTTTACTGAGTTGTTCTTGTCTCATAACCTTGATAATGAGTATGATAAGTTAACCTTATTGACTCAGTTTTTTTAATTAATTGATTGTTTTTTTAATTTCATCATTTAATATTGTGTTTGATTGAAAATGATATTTCATGATTTATTTTAGTTTAATTTTTATTAGATTATCTTGACCTCATAACCTGATAATAGTGCTTAATGAGTTAACTTGTGTTAACTTGGCTCATTGTTATGTCATTATTTTAGTTAGAATTTTTACACATTTCATCATTTAACATTGGGCCTGACAAGGTCGATTGAGAATTGAGTTTTATAATTTGTTCTGATTTGCTCTCTATGGATTATCTCAATCTCAGGACTAGAGTCATAGATTTGACAGATTAACCCGGGTTAAATCAATTTTTTTTCTATGAGGTTATCTCAGTCTCACAACCCGTGTAATGGGTTTGGCGGATTGACTTGAGTTATTTTTTTTATATTTTTTAATTTAGTTCTTTAACATTGAGTGAATTGAGAATCAAACTTCATAATTTGTTTCAATTTGCTTTCTATGAAGTTATCTCACAAAGGTCGCTTTTTAGGTCCTTTTTAATTGATTTTTTTTATTTCATCATTCAATATTGGGTTGATTGTGAATTAAACTATATAATTTATTTTAATTTGTTTTCTATGGTGTTATCATAGTTTCATAAACTAGATTGCGGGTTTGACATGTTGACTCGGGTTGACCTGAGACAATCTAATATGTTGCTAATCTAATATTAAAAAAATATCATCTTGATATTTTTTTTGAGTCAAACTATATTTTTATAGGTTGTCCAGGTCGGTTTTGGATTCATAGAGTCAACCAGGTCATATCAGATTAATCTTTACATGGTTTAACTTTTTTACACTAGAAAAAAAACATTAGTAATATTTAAATATATTTTTTACATTCAAGAAAAATTTGATCTGACCATACTATTGGTGGATGATTAATCTAGTGATGAACTATGACAACTAGCATTGCCCAGCTGGTGAAACAAATATTGAATGGTCCTCAAAGTAGTTGTCTAGATTACTGTCAATATCTTTTTTCTTTGTTTTCTTTTTGCATAATAGCCAGCTGAAACATTTTGTCGTTGGTTTTTAGGGTTAGGGTGATTTAGTGGAGTGTTGGTCATTTTTTATTTACTTAGGATTGAATTGAAATGAAAACTATATTGTTAAAATTTCCTGTTTGTATTTTGTATCAAAATTATCCTGTTTTTATTACTAATTTGTTATGCACAAACATTTAAACAAAAAAGTACAAATAGAGACACTTGGTTGAAAAAAAAAAACATTACAGACACTCAAACAAAATAATTAAAAATTGGTGCACTTGATTATAAAAATTGAATAAATAAAGGTATTAATTTTTTCATTTCTCACAAAAGACATTACAAGAAATACAAAATTGAAAACAGTGTTTTCTAGTTCATTTCACCGTGGCACTGAGTTAGCTTCTTTTTTTTTTTTTAAGTCTTAGATAAATTATCTTATTTTTATTATTAATTTGTTTTTTTAATATATATTCATGGTGTCAAAAAATATATCTCTAAATTAAATGGATGCTTGATTTTTCAAAATAGAATTTAACTTTATCAATTTAAAAAATTAACACAACAAATACCAAATTTAACCTAAAATTAGAAAACACAACCCCTATTTTTCTTTTTTATTGTTCATGGGAACCAAATACGATAAACCAAATTTAACTTTTTTATTTTTGATCCCTATGTTTTGAGAGCTTTACATTTTAATCCTAAACTTCATTTATTTTACACTATAGTCCCTAAAATATGAGAAGATATAGAGAGTCAGCAAAAAATTATATATATAAAAAAGAAAATTATTAGTTAACCGTATTCTATCCACAAAAAGATTGGTTTTGGTGTTAAAAGGTTATTCTTGAAGTGAGGGGTTGAATATAAGTGATGTTTACTGAGACTTGTAAATATATTTTTATTCATTTAATTTTTATTTTTTAGGGTGATTATAGGTCTTTTATGGTATTTGAAATTGATTTATTGTGATTTATAAGATACCTTTTAAGTATTTTTAAGTGAAAATATTTTAAATATTATATTTTCAAAGACAAAAAAAAATTAGATCCTGACTTTTCAGCCACCAGAGATTGCTGGAAAGTCAATTAAAAAACGTGTCATCTGCTATATCTATATAAAAGAATTTAGGGGCAGCGAAGTGTTGTTTGCCCATTGAAAAAAACACTCTTTAAATTAATTTATTAAAATAATATTTAAGTAAATATCCAATTATATCATTGTTTTAAAGAAGATTAGGGTTTTTTTATTATGATATTATTGATTTTTTTATGAATAATTATAAATTAGCTTAATATATAGATTTTATTGAAATAATTTTTTTATTAAAATAAATGAGAATAAAGTATTTATTTTTTTTAAAAAATAATTTTCTCGTTAATGTTCTTAGAATTTTTTTTTCATACATGTGTGTGTAATAATAATTGATTCATAATTGTTTTAAATTATTTAATTGAAACTCTGTTTCATGATCATATTAAGAATTCACTTAAAAAACAATACAATGCTTCTTACTGATAGAAAAATATTTTTTTGTGAAAATAAAAAAATTACTTGATTTTTTTAAATATTTTAACGAAAAAAATATATTTCGCTTTCGTAATTTTGTATATGTTGTCTTTCACGTTAATATTTATTTTTATTATAATATAATTAAATAAAAAAATAAATTCAAATAAATCCTCACAGCATTGTGTGCGAAATATCATTGGTAATTCCGAAATTCCATTGGTTTGGACTCTTATGACAACCTTTTCAACTGGTTACAGTCAATGCAACAAAGAAAAATGATAAACAGGGATGGATACAAGATCTCATCTGAGGTTGTGTTAATTTGGTGCGGGAGTAAATAAATGATCAAGGAAACTTGGGTGGTGGAATTAGCCACTTGTTTCCATTGATGTAAGTCATGCTCAGGAAGGGTTTTGCTTGTGCTTTAGATAATGACTTCGTGTATGGAACTCGGCCGAAGGAGCTAGAACCTGGTCCAGCGCACTTGTACTCTCCATAATATACAGTCCTGATTCATCAAAAACATTAATCTATTAATTTAAAATCTGAAAAAGAGGGAAAAGATGCTGATGCGTACCCTTCACGCTCAGGGAACTTCCAGGTGGACCATCCTTCATCGTTAATCAGGTGGCCCATGTAAGTGTAAGCGAACACAACCCTTGGTCTCTGCTTCCATGCACGGCCGAGGTAAGTGTTGTTGCCTAAACCAGTTAAGTTGCAATGGATGAAGGTGAATCCACTGTCCTCGGTGACATGTTCCCGCGCTTGAGCTGTGATCACCCCAGTACCTTCCGCTACAGAATCAATAGTTGTGTTCTGTATAATTAATTCATCGACACCCCCCAATTAGTAACCATTAAACAAAAAACTAAAAGGAAATGTTCTTTCACTGTAATGGGAATTTGAAAATGATGGGTGGGATTTTGGCTATTTCTAAAAGGAAATGAATGCTCTTTCAGAAATGCCAATTTGGAAATTGTGGTGTTGGGGACTGAGTTTCGAAGGTGAAATGGCAGCTACACTGTTGGATTTCGCACACTCTCAGGCTGAATATCAACCTATGAATGAGTTGTCTTGAAATTTTAATCAGGCTTGAGATTTTTGTCGAAGTTTATTGAGATTTTAGTTTTTTGGGTTTTCTTCATATATATATTAGTAGTATGACGTCGTCAAGAGAGTAATTAAAGGAACAGGGAGTACCAAGTAGAGGGATTTTCCGTTTCCAAAAATGAAGTCAACAGTTCCACGGACATAGCAGTCCTTGAAGAAATGCCTGCCTCTATCATCACATAAAGTGTCCTGAAACCCAATGAACTTGCAGTTATGAAACGCTGCTTTATCTCCAGATATTCTCATGGACACTGCCTGCCCACCAGTTCTATTGACATTTGGCATCGGAGCCGAATTCTACAAGCAATAATAAGTAGAATTAATAAAAGATATCTCTCACACACACATATATAAGATGGTAGCCATCCGTTAAAACAACCATGGCATGCTGGTGGCCACCGATAAATCCCTTAAGACAAATTAAAAAAGGACAACTAACGAGTATTTAAACTATTGAAATGAGTATTTTACTATATAATATACAGTTTTTTCGAATTTTGGATATTTGATTTACATTTTCAAGGTAACTCTACCTCAATACTAGAGCGCTTTTCTTCTCTTTCTTTTTCTGGGATATGATTATTCGTACAGAAAAACCTAATTAGTGCTCCATTCTCCACCATTATGAATGCCAAAATGCTTATGCATAGCAACCATTTAATAGGAAGGAAAGAAAATGAATTACCACAAATGCCACATTGACGGCCATGAAGTAATCGCTCTCTACGGCCACGGTTGCGCTATAGATCGTTCCATACTGGGAAGCGGTGCCATTGAACACAATTCTTGGTATATCCATCGGATCCCCATAAAATGTAATAAACGGCTTATTGCATTTAATTGTGATTTTCTCCCAATACTCACCCCCACCAATCTGAATAATTGTTCTTCGCTTGTTGTCCTTTGGAATGGTCTCCAAGGCATCAGAAATAGTTGTAAAATCAGCGAAACCATCCTTCGCCACCCTTATCAACCTCAGCCTGTCCTCGGCCGAGGCCAAAAGCTCATCCAAAACAATGCGTGGAATCCCTTTGGAGTCATTGGATTTTCGATCATTAAAGTCATTGATGTTCTTAGCAACCCATGCTTTTACTTTTGAGATGTCTGCAGGGACGAGTTTGGTCGTGGAGATTGCTGTGGGAATGGTTTGGATAGCTTGTAATGTGATCAAAAGTAATGCAAAAGAAGAGAATGATCGTTTCATTTCAAGACTTATGATTTGATACTACAATGCTACTACATGTATGGTTTCTGTTTTAGATAAACATGTGGTTTATCTCGGTTATTGATAGAGCTTAATTGCCTTGGAGGTCAGGGGTTTCTTAGATGTCCATGATCGGAGGAGAACTATCAGGAATATGCTTATGTGGGTGTTAGGGATGATGGTGTCTTTGGAATTTTGAGAAGATTTTTTGTGAATGTTCTTGATGATTTATTGCATTGCCTAAAATTGATTTTTGGCTTGAGACATGCTTCCAAAATTAGTATGAACAATTCTAGCCATCAAGAGGTTATTAGGTCATGCTAATTCAATAGCCGATTGGTCAGCAAATATAGCACATGACACTATGCTGGGTCTGCACACTTATCTTGTTTTTTTGTTGATATTTGAGGTGTTCAATTCCGATGTTTAGAACTGTCTTCATTTCCCTCTTTGTGACGGGAAAAAATGGAGTATTTTCAAGATGGCCTGCCTAATCCGGGTTACATGGAAATTAATGAATAGGCCCTTGCTCGTTGCTAGTACGAGGAAAAGAGATCTCTTTTCATAATCAATTTTTAAAAAAAGAAAAATGGTTACTTCTCTCCAATTTAATTATTGGTAAACAAATTTTAAGTCTTTCCATATCATTATTTTTTTTTAAAAAAAAACTAAAGGTATTTTACACCCATTTAACACAAGAAGTTATTTCTGAAATAAATAAATCTTCCCAGCCTCTCACTTCACTTTAAACCTTAATAGTTTGAGCCCCTTAGGCTTCGTTGTTCTTTCTTACTTGAAAACAAAATGTTTGGAAAAAATACGAGCAAGTTCAGATTTCAAACTTAAAGGTTGATAGTTTTAATTGATTTTTTTTAACTAATGACACAAACTAAAAATTGTTAAACACTGATGTAATATTTCATCATCATTTATGTGTGACGTCCATTGGCGTTTTAATTACCGATAGCATTTTTGATAGATTAATATCGTTGGTTAGCTTATCGTTAGGGTTTTGATGTCCATTGGCATTTCTATTAGATAATTAAAATTCCGACATATCATTCACACCATCAATGTAATAATTATTGACCAATCTGTTAACGACAAATATTTTCATTCTGTTAGCAAAACCATCGGTATAACAATTAACGACAAATATTTTCATTGCTCATTCATCGGCCAGGTTGCGAATGTTACTGGCAGAATCAACGATGAAATAACTGATAGTAATTTTCATCGTTGATTCAATCGGCAAGTCTAAAAACTCATTAAGAACATCTATGATGGAATTACAAACAAATTATTTTGTTATTGATTATGTTGGTGAGTCCAAGGTGATAAGTGTTAGACTTAATCACCCTTATTACTCTAAATGATCCGTCCCATTTTGGTGCCAACTTTCCTTTTCTTTAACCCATTAAATAATATCTTGTTGATGAGTTCATCTTGATCATCTATCTGAGGATGGGAGACCGAGGAAAACCTATGCTCAATCTTGAATATATGACATTGCTCTCTCATCTTTCTATTTTCAAACATGATGTCAGTAATGAGCACGCATGGAAATCTAAATTTACAAAAGATATTCTTCTATAAAAAGGAGATAACCTTCCTAGTAGTTATCTCTGCTAGGGCCTCTGTCTCTACCCAGTTCGTGAAGTAGTTTACAACTACCAAAATAAATTGTCTTCTTCCATAGGCTTTCGAGAATGGTCCTAATATATACATTCCCCATTGTGAGAAAGGTCATATAAAGGAAATTAGGGTTAGCTTAGTAGAGGGTTGGCGAGTGACCGGAGCAAACCGCTGAAACTTACAACATCTCTTCACTAGTTCTGTAGCATCTCTTAAGATTGTAGACTAATAAAAACCCTCATGTGTAGTTGCAGCAACTAAGGCCCTATCCCCTATATGGATTCCACATAACTGTTTGGTAATTCATGCATCTTAAACTTATCTCTAGGATGTTAGGAGAGATTATGTTTTTCAGGAGCGACATTCGATGATTAATATAGATACGTACATGACATGGTATTTGTCAATTATGCGTTGTTTTATTACACCGACTTGGTAACATTTTATGAGACGTCCACAAAATCCGATGCATTATGCCCAAACAAAATCGATTGATATATAATAATGTTTTACATTTATTAAATACCAGATTAATTTTATTATAGATGATGACTACTTATTGGTTTTTAATGTATGTATATAGATTAATTACTTAGCACGGGAAGCTTGAAAAGCAGCAACGACTATCTGTGAAAGTGTCAATGAGAAGGAATGTATTGTGGCAAACAATACACTCAATTTATGTCGTGGTAGACTTCAAGAAGTTGAGCGTCTTGAAGCAGCATTAGCAGAATGTGAGATTGCTTATCACTAGAGTGTTAGGGATGTTGGTTCATCCACGAGCATCCCAGGTCTGTCCACAAGCATCCCAGGTCTGTCCACAAGTGACCAAGGTCCATCCTCGAGCTAGGATGTTATTGGTTCTCCTCACACCTACATGGATATTACAGACATGTCCTCGAGTTAGACGAGTAGGGGTGATGCTCCAGACCTATACACAAGTGCTCTGGTTTCGTACACGAGTGCTCCAAGCTCGTCCACAAGTGCTTCAGGCCTTTTTACGAGTTAGGGAGATTATTAGATATAGTTTCATGTTATTATATGTTATGAGAATTATGAATAGATGTATAATTAATTTAATTTTTATTAAAATATTATGTTGTGTTAATCATCAGTCTAAATTTTTTTATTTACGATTGAATATGTTATGTGCTACTTATGTAAATTTTGTTTTGATGCTAGAAAACTTGTTATTTGTGATTGTGTGAATTGCTATTTTTTTCTTTTATAGGGAGTTAATGGCAAAATAGATTGCCCAAAGAGCTTCTGTTAGAGGAATCGTAGATATCATTTGCAACACGCAAGTTGCAATTGGCATCTGCGACTCTCGTATCACAAATGATATATGCGATAATGAAATTGCAGATGATATTTCCTACTTGCATGTCACAAATACCAATTATCATAGAAGTTAATTGTGACACTCTCAGCTATGCTAATTTTCTAAATGTTTTTGTACCTATATTGTTTT
Source organism: Populus x sibirica (assembly GCA_019202695.1). Taxonomy (NCBI): domain Eukaryota; kingdom Viridiplantae; phylum Streptophyta; class Magnoliopsida; order Malpighiales; family Salicaceae; genus Populus; species Populus x sibirica. The sequence goes on from JAGMVL010001159.1 coordinate 1,863,961, forward strand.
ACAAAAATAATTTTTAAAAGTTTGTTAACTATCCAAAACACTTGCTAATGTCGTTCGCCCCCTTTTATAAAAATACAAAAATACCAGACACGCATTGTTCCGCTGTTTTTCTCTTGTCCCAGGAAGTTGTTGAAAAACTAGCACAGTTTAATTTTTTTGAGAAATAGCATAACTCAAAGAACGAGGCAAAAATAAAATAAAATTAGAGTATAATCTTTTAGGCTGTTGCCGTTGCCAAGCGCAACCTCGAAAAAAAAAACAATTGCTTTGGGAGCAGCAGCTTCCGGGGATCCATCCACAGTCTTGCCTGGAGAAGCAACAGGATGAGGAGACAGAATCTACCAAATGAACAGTGGCATTGGTTCTTAAAATTTATGTCGAGGCTGGAAATTAAAAGCTAGTTGATGACTTTAAATGGAAGGGGGCTAAGGCCTAAGGACAAGAGGGCAAAATGTTCAAGTTTCTTAAATAGTTGTACGCAGTTTGGAGTGTGGTTACGGTTGATTTTTAAAGTGTTTTTCACTCAGAAATGTATTAAAATAATATATATTTTTTTAAAAAAAAATTATTTTTTATATCAGCACATTAAAATGATCTAAAAATACAAAAAAAAATTAATTTATAGCAAAACTTTTTTAGTTTTTTTTAAAATCACATTTAAAATGCAAAAACAAACCGAGCTGGTAGTATCCGCATCGTCCTTTTCATTACATTTTGAAACATGGGAGACGAAGACAACAGTTTATAAGCATGTTCCTCTGAAAATCTTCTTAGAAAAAAAAACTTAGCATAGCCTAAGAAATTATACAGGTTGTTGTGATATTTAGCACTGCGTTTTTCTGTTTGGAACAGCACAGTTTATAAATTGTATCGTTACGCTTTTGAAAATAAGTGCTCTTTTTAAAAAATCATACTAGTTTTTCAAAAAAAAAACACTCCAATCCGCGAGGTGTTTTGTGTATTGCTTGGTTCAGAGAGGTAGATCATATCCTTGTTGCTTGCTATCATGTCGGGGTGCTAATCATGGAATCATGTGCTTGCTTGAGATACAGAGAAAGAGAGGCGCAGACCATTGAATAAATTATTCAAGGGAGGTGGTTCCTCAGAAATAAACTACAAATTTGTTCACGAGGAAGACACAGCCAACTCATCCATGAGACTGAAGAGAGAGCCATAAAAAAATGCTTAGAATATTAAATATTATCTCACATGGCCTTGATGCCCATAAAAAATCCTGAGTCTGCGTTCAATTGGCATCCAGAGCACTACTTTGTTTACAAATGTAATAAACAATACCAAATGTAGGCAACTTCAGCATCTCATTAAGAAAAGCTAAACGTTACTGGAAAAACACTGTAACTGCATTTTTAAGGTTACGGTAGATTGGAACAATGGGATAATAATTTTTCTTTTAGAATTAAAAACTTAAACTTAGCTATTATTGGGGGTATTAAAATATTTTTATATGGGGTATTAGTCATTCTCAAATTGATATAAAAAAATATTTTTTTTTAAAACATAATAAAAGGATCAAAATGCCTTTACAAGTAAAAATTTCAATGCCAAGGTCAATGGAAAATTTGGTACTCTCAGGATAGTTTTTCATTATTATCAAGATAGTTTTTCATTATTATCATATAAGATAAGAGGTAATCTCATACTTGAACAAATATAAAAACTAATAAAAAAAATTAAAGTACAGTGAAACAATTAAAATAGTATTGAAAGTTAAAATTAAAACTAATCTCAAATGGTTTTTTTTGTCTATTTCACCATGATATTTTGTTCAAGGTCAGCTTAGAAGCAATTGATATTTGGCTATATATATATATATATAAACAAAACAAAAGAAGTCAGGCACGTGGAAGACATCCGTGCACTTTGAACAACATGAGTGGCACCTCTTGGAATCCAAAAATATCCTTTCATCATATTGTTAGAAGTGTCTTTATGTCCTTTTCCTGTTGGAGCGATGCATGTAGGAGGTGGTGGTTTAGTTTGTCGTAAATGAGCTTTTTTTTTTTTCTATCTCTTTCTCCAAACATTACAACTTGACCCTCTTTGATGTTGGTATTTCAACTTAAGTCCTTAATCTTTTTGTTTCTAGTTTTTTTATTGGTCATTTTATAAAAGTTTTATTTGTTTTTAATTTTGTTCTTCAATACCAATTTACCAAATATTATATTTTCCAATTTAGTTCTCATTCTTTTTATTTTTATTTTTTTTTCTTGTCTATTTTGTAAAAGTTTTATTGGTTTTTAATTTCACCCTTTAATCCAAACTGATAGTATTATGTTTTTCAACTTGGTCTTTATTGTTTTGATTTTCAATTTTTGTTCTAAACTCTTTTGTAAAAGTTATTATTCTTTTCAATTTAACCCTTCAATCAAAATTTTATTTTTATTTTTTATGTCAATGTTGGTCCTCATTCTTTTGATTTTTTTAATCCTTTTGTTAAATTGATTTTTCTTTTCAATTTCACTCTTCAGTCAAATATAAAATTTATTTTGTATTTCAATTTTGATCTTTATTTTTTTTAATTGCTATTTTTTAAAATCCTTTTGTATAATTATTTTTTTTCAATTTCATCTATCAATATTTGATTGATTGAAAATTGAACTTTATGGTTTTTTCAGATAAGGTGCTTCGAGTCTAATAACTTGGATCACGGGTTTAAAAAAGTTAGCATGAATGTTTTTTTAAAAAAAACTTTATAATTATTTTTATTTTTTTATCAGGTTATTTTAATTTTATAATCTAGGCAACAAGTTCGATGAGATATCCCGGCTTAGCTCAAATTTAATTTTTAAAATTATAGGTTTATCATGCTAACTTGAGTTGATCAAAAATAACGTTTTTAAATCTTAATTTTTTTATTTTATTTTATTTTTTTTATATTTAATATGCTGAATATATTTGAAAAGAATACGGTGAATGGAATACGATAAGCTAGCTATTAATTGAATGGCAAGAGGCATTACAAACTTGGCCTAGGAAACCTCCGAGAGGTGGAATTCCCATTTATATTTCTTTCGGATGTTACACTCTGGTAACCATTTATAGAGCAAAAACAATGAAGTCTAAACATAAGATTATGACAAATTGTAGTGAATGTGGACCTTCATAAGATATATAGCAATTATTAGTTATGAAATTTTGCTTAACAAACAAGTCTGTCTTGTATCCCATACAAAACATAAGATCACATCCCAACACACACAGAGCAGACCGGTAAAAGCTTAATATCCCTGCCCATGAAATTCAGAAACACACCTGCAAATCTAACTAAAATTTCCTATGTTTTTTTTTGTTTTGTCAATAAAAATATATCTGCGAGAACCTGCTTTACATCCGAAGTAAGTCGTAAAATCTGGACCAAATAGACCAGTGCGATTACTCTTCAATAGCTAAAGCACCTTCAGCTGCAATATCACCAAGGAATCATCAGTGATGGAGGAGACGATACTGAAGACAAGCAATTCATGCATCACGATTAATGATAGCGAGGGCATTTTAACTTAAAATGAATGAATACCCTTACCTGACCCTTCATCATCGTGGTCTTTTGGATGGCTCTCCATGCACTTTAGGAGAAATTTGAAGGTCTCAATCTCACATGGGATTGTAAGCGCACCAGTATGATCAAACCCAAACTCCTCTTCAACCTTTTCCAGCAAAACCTTGAACAGGGAGTGGCTAAGGTAGCTAGTCGGGATGATAAACCTCCGAAGCTCTGGTCCAACGTAAACCGCCAGATACCCTTTGGGTACGTCAGCTGGCGGTTCTGGGCTGTGGCAACTGTCCTCGTCTGAATCGCAACACTTAACACTGTTCAGCCTCTTATTAACAGCTGGTGGAATGCCATTGGAGGGATGACCAGAGGGAGGACTGGTTTCCTTTGAGCCAATTGTTACAGATTGCCACTTATGGAGAATTTCCTTTAGCCTAACAATCTGCCGAATTCCAGTCAACTTGCTGCTACTATTGTCATCCATTTCTAAATATTTACCACTAACAGTGAAAAATATCCCAGAACTGAATTCAGAGTGTTTGATTGCAGACGTACAAGTCGCATCAGATGATCTTCCACTGCATTTCCATACATAAAACATACAAATGTAGATAAAAAGTCATAAACAAGGCGAAAAGTTAATCGAGTACCATGCCAATTCTCATGTACAAAGAATTACCAGCATCACAAGAATAAGTGGTAAAGTGCTCAAAATTGTGATTATCTAGACAATCAAAGTTGATGATCAGGTCAATTTCTAGTGCACAAAGTGCTATCCATGTTATAATATCATGAGTTTTAGAACTAGAAACAACAGATTAGCTGGCGATCTAATGCTTGTCAATTTTTTAGGAACAAGAATTTCTTGAGAGCCAGGCAGGAGCATAGAACAGAACCAAGGCTCTTACAGGTGAAAGCAAGAATTAAACAACCACAACTAAAAGAACTTGGCAGTACTTTTACCTCCCTCAGGCGATCCAATTTCGTTGTATCACTCTCACAGAATAAGAACTTGGGATAAACATCATACAGATCTTAATTAAAAGTGCTTTGATTTGAAAACAACAACACAAAATTAAACAATTAATATATTAATTTAATGATATAGATTACAGAGCCTAAAGGGTGATTTGGAAACACAAAGAACTGGTTTTCCTTCACAAATGCTAATTAAAACATGAAATGTTCCTCAATTAGTTGGAGGATAAAATCTGTCAGATTTCTTTATTCTGAAAATCTTACCAGAGAAGATTTTAGAGCAGGCCAAAGAATCCTATGGTTTCTGAAACTGCAACGAGAGGAAAACTAAAAGATGATTTCGACGACTGCTTCGAACTATAGTGCGAAAACATAGTTATGTTCTAACTATACAAATTAAATAGAAAGAGAAAGAGGCTTGATTATAGCGTGATAAGAGAATCATACATACTGATCTGTTTATATTATTAAACAGTAACAATTTAATTACTCGCATGTCTGTCCTTCAAAAAGAAATAATGATCCAATAGATAATAAAAGATAATCATGGGAAGATCTGTACGATGTTTATACAGGCAATAGATCTAAAAGATAACGCATAACATCATCAAGTGTTGTGATCTTACCCCATCAAAGGTAGAAATTGAAAATAATAATTTCGAAAATCAAAACCACCATGAAATGAATATCTCTGCAACAGGCACAGCAATCCCAAGTATGGGACCCATCTAGTGCTGGGACAAAAATTTCAATTCCTCGGATAAATTGCATGATTATTTGGCATTCATAAAAATGTTCACCATGACTGGCATTTATTCCACTTGGCTACCATTAAAAATCTTTTACTATTACTTGGGAAAATTCTCAAGATTTAATTTAATAAACAAAAAACAATCTTCACCTCCATCATTAAACATACCAATTCTGTATATTTTCCCAACCACAATTGTCACAACTATCAACATAAGATCTGTAAGTAAAACAAAAATATCTCTTTCAAATAAAGATTTCAACTTTCATATCATGACCCTCATCATCTTAAGCCCCATGAATATACACAAATAATAAAAAAAAAAAAGTCATAGAGAAATAAAAACAGAGATCCCTGAAGATTCACATAAATGAAAACGAAGAAAAGAGAGATATCATCAACTTTTGGATTAAAGTAATAACGTTTTGAATGGAAAGCCATTAGATTATATGTAAAAACGTACCCGGACGAGAAATCAAATGCTGCGAAAAGGGAGCAGAAACGCCATAATTGGAGGTTTCAGGAGCTGGGAAAGAACTCAGAGCGACCAAGAGAGAGATTTTCTCCTTCTAAAAAAGAGGGGTAAAAAGGAAGGCCAGGCTCTCTCTCTCTTTCCTTTTTTTTTATATAACTATCAATCAGTATCCTATATTTATCTATGAAATCCCAAAGCAAGTGAATATTTGAGAATCAATGTTTTTATTTTTCACATAATGTTAACAAGGCAGGAAATTTTTCGTGGCTGCACCGCTGGTTTCGCTTCAGTCTGTTATGATTATATAAAACAAACAAAAAAAGGGAAATCCAATATGGAAAGGAAGAGAGATCTGCAATGCAATGCAAACGAGGAAAGGAAAGAATGGATTGGATTGGATTGGATGGAGATTGTGTAGACCAGATACAAATGGTGACAGCCAGTTTGCTCCGCTTTGCTTTGCTCAAAATCCTAATGCAGTTGTGCACTTTATGTTGGGTACACGTGATCAACTGATTCTCAGTATTTGAGTTAGATGGGCCCTCCAAACACCTCAGTTTCTTTCTTGTGGACCATGCCCTCCTCTGTTCTTATTTTCTTCCCCTTTAATTTGAATAAAATAAACTTTACAGTGAGTAAAAAATCAATTAAACTAAAAAATATAAAAATAAGTATAATCGAGAAAATCAAATCATAAAAAAAATTTGATTAACTGATTAGAATATTTAAAAAACCAACTAGTTCGGTTCAGTTTTGGTTTCATAAGTCTGAAATCAAAAAACTAAATAAAAAAACCGAGCCAAATCGAAACCAAACCCATTGAAAATTACAAAAAAACCCCCAAAAAATATATTTTTTTATTTTTAATATAAAATAATCGAACCGAACCGAAACCAGTCGGTTGGGTTTCGGTTTTTGTTCTAAAATAACTGAATCGAAACCGGTCGGTTTGAATTGGTTTCAGTTTGTTTTTTTTTAAATAAATTTGGTTATTTTTATAGATAAAAATCGAACCGAATAAAAAATAACCACCCCTACTTTCCAGCATTGAAGTTTTTCCTTTTTAAAATGAAAAACTTTATCAAAAAGTTCTTGTTTACCATATAAATTTTTATTGGGATATCCATGGATAGTTGCTTTGATTTTTTTTATTTATTTATTTGATAATGGAATGGTTATCAAGTGAATGATTCTATCACCTTATGGTTGTACAGAAGTCCACTTAACGATTGTTGTTGTTGTGTATATAATATAAATATGTTGATTTGATGATTAATAAATCAATTATTACTATATATGTAATGCTAACATATTTGAAAATATATCAATTGACATATTACCTATCGACTCTGACAAAAAGAAGAGATTTTTTTTTTGTATTTAAACGATGATATGAATAATAAAGCTAATTAATATATTTAATTAATTGATATTATAACAACTTTATATCGTAATTCAATTACTTAACATGTATAAAGAATGCATGTTTAAGAAGTGAGGGAGACAATATTTTTTTTAAGACAATAAATAACCTGCCATTTGTGTTTATTTTGTGTTTTTAAAAAATAAAAGTCGGAAAACATGCAAGGCATGCGGGCTTGGCTTTCAGGCCCATACGCGTGTGGCCTGCTACTAATGAGTCAAGTGCTAAGCCTAATCTTTTTTTATCTTTTTATTTTTTTTTCTTTGATTTTTTTGGTATTCAAAAAAAATTTATTAGATTCATTTAAATTTTAATTTGACATGTTTCTTAAATGTTATTATAAATTTTTATTTGAATTTTAATATATTTACATTATTGTGTCTATGATATGAAAATAATAATACTAATAATAAATTATTCATGAAAATTCGATTCAAATTGTTTTTTTATTTTTAAAGTTTTAAAATAGATTTTGAAAATAATTTTATTATATTTATAATTTTTTTAGTTTTAATTCACTCAACATATTATTTTGATGTTTTTTTTGGTTAACTTTTTGTAACAATTATATTTTTTTAATATATAAAATAATTCAAGTTAAAAACCTTGTGCTTGTTAAGATAAATAAGAGATATATTAATAAAAAAAATTGTTTTAATGTAAGTTTTTTTTTTAAATGACTGTATTTTTAAGTTTAATAATAATATAAAAAAATTTTTCTCAAAAACAATTGATCCCTCGCATCAACAAGCTAGTTAACTCTAATAATCATCCTAGTAATAAACTCAACGACGTAAATCTATTGACATGGATTTAATTATTGATATACTCCATTAAAAGCAACAAATAAGTAGATTAGAAAGGACAAAAGAAAAGAGAACTTCTCATCCATTTTCTTTCTAAGAACTATGGGATATTTTCTACAAAAATGCTTTATTTATTGAAAAATCATATTAACTTTTTATAAACATACGTGGCAAGTAACTTATCTTATATAGAACTAGACCAAAACCTATAAAGTCCCAGCATCTTGACAAATGGATTGATAGGCTGGTAATAACTAAAAAAATAAATAAATAAAACTATTAATCTCCTAAAGCCAAGTAAGTTAACGAAAGAGAAATTAAAGATAAGTTTTTACAAAATTAAATAAAAAGATGGTATTATAAGCTTTCATTTATATATATATATATATATATATATATATATATATATATATATTTGAACTTAAAATAAAAAATATCTCTAATATCATATCAATGTATTTTAAAATCTCTTAAATCATTTAAAAATTTAATCTAATATAGAGGTTGAATTATGTTCCAATTGCACTCTTATTATTTTGACAACAAATTTTAAACATTAAAAACATGTGTAGAGTAACTAATACATGAAAGCATTGAAAATCAATTGACTGATTTACAAAAATTTTCCATTTAGCCATAGAATAGGAGCTTTCCTCACATTCTACTCATTATTAATTCTCATACTTATTATCCATATAAAGTCATGATCTAATGGAAGACCCGATTGATATGATGATTGACGAGTTCTATATTTGGGCCTTTGGGCTTGCAGAAACAATATTTGGGCCTTTGGGCTTACATAATCCATTAATTCTCTATCTCTCTCTTTTATCATATCTGTATTCATATCCAAAACTAAAATAAATTTTTATATTAAATATTTATAAAATAAAAAATTTAAATATCTATATCCGATTCATTAAATTCTAAATATCCATATTATATATATATATATATATATATATATATATATATATATATATATATATATGCACATGATTTCAGATAGATTGGTTTTGGTGATATATTTTATTAATTTTTTATATTAATGCTCAATCCTAAATAGTATATATTTGAACTAATATGTATGTGTATTACATCAAAACTTAATATTTATGCATAATTATGTTTGATGTAAAATATTTATATTTATTTTTTAATGCTTATTTGATATATATTAAAGGGATATTAAAGGAATAATTGTCCATATCCGTAAAAAAAAAACAATATTTATCCAAAAAAAACCCAAATATCTAACTCTTACTTAATACCATAAACTAATTTGGCTTTCTTCATATGAAAAAAACATATTTTAAGCTTTTAAAATTAAAAAAAATAGGTTTTATTTATGAAAAATTTCACAAGGTTATATCTCTATAATATTATATGACATATATAGTTATATTTTATAAAATAAGCTATATATGAATATAGGATATAATAAAAAAAAATCATCATTACACTTTTTAGATTTTATTCTTTTATTGTAAGTGATTAAATATTTATATTTAATATTTTTCATATATTAGATAAATTTGAAGAAAAAAAAATTAATTCATTAATAAATTATTTTCCAGTTCATTTTCCATAACATAACCAAACACTGGAAAGTATTTTTCAATTTATTTTTCATAACACTACCGAACATCGAAAAATAATTCACTTTTCAGGAATTCACTTTCCAAAAAAATCACTTTTTAAAATGAAACTACTTTTCAACAAACAAACGGGGTCTAAGTATAATTCAACTTGGCACATCATCTTCATCATTCTTTACAAAAGAAAAGTCCAATGTTCTCATTGGGTGTTTGTAGCCACTTGTTGATGTAACTGGATAATCTTCGTCCTGATTCTGTTAATTAATTACAGTGCAAACACCTGAGGATTCTTAGAGGGTAAAACATCGTGGCATCTCAGAACTTGGTGGTGACAAGGGGGAGCAGTTCTTCTCAAGCAGAGATCCTAGTCAACTAAAAGGAGATGATTTCTGGGCATGTGGTGGCCTGCTTGGGTTCTAGTTCTGGGTTGGTAGATCACAGAAACGAATGATTGCTGGGATTCTTGACTTATATTTTGATCACCCATGTCTACGTTTCACTGAAATAGGCTAGCTGAACAACTGGGCTCATCCTGTGGACTTTAAGCACCAGTGTTGTCTTTGTCACTTAATAATACAAGTTAAAGGAACACGTATCACCATCCATCAGAGCAGACGTTTGCTCTTTCTTTCTGTGGTTGTGCTGTAGGTTCCACCTAAATGGCCAGATTGCAACTCAAGAAACCATGGCTTTTTACTACTCTGTACAATTGCCGTGCAAATAGGCAGTACAATCATAACTAGTCAAGCCTTGTGGCTAAAACCATGTACTGGGCATTCTCTTTCAGTACTTTCCATAGAATTGGAAGGACAGGTTTTTGATTCAGATTTACCTTAATTTGATTATCCACTGTCATTGAAGGATCTGTGAATTGTCACTATAAATAACAGTGCCATGCAACTTGGAGGAGAAGTATTCGCATTAGATAGCGAATTTTCCTTTAAGTTAATCATGTCGTAAAGAAATTGAATCGAGAAGAAAACTCCATGCTTTCTTTATGCAAAAAGTCAAATTGAGTTGGTCGGGTTGCCTCTCAATCAAAATCAAACGACAAGTGTTTGTCATCAGTGGCTTTCATGATGGACACTGAATGTCATGGGGCAGAAGTTGGTGGGTTCAATTACGAATATTTGTGTGAAAAAATACAATCTCAACTCAATTTCCTGGCTGCTTTCTAACTTCGACCAAGGCATCGAACCATAAAGAGAAAAAAAACAAAAAAACAAAAAACATTTATGTAAGTACCTATGCAAACAATAAATATAATAAATAGCACTTGAGGGTCTAGCTGCTGTGGTCAATCGTGTGACTTGTTCCGTTCCGTCCGGTTCGACCCCGCTGTGCACGCCTGTCACCCCGCGGTGCCTAACCTGCCCCTGGGCTTGCAGGATGTTCAGTGGGCCGTGGGGAATAGTCTTGGTGCGCGCAAGCTGGCCCGGACACCCCACGTGAATCAAAAAAATAAATAAATAAATAAATATAATAAATATACGAAAATGGTAGCAACTTGTACTAATTTAAAATCTTGATAACAACGTTGTGCTATAATATACACAATTTTACCATCGGCACTTGTAATAACAAATGGGAATTTTCCAACCTTTATGTATCTCGTTTTAAAAATATTATAGGGTGCTGATATACAACGTTACCAACCTATCGAATGAAATCCATTCCTATACATGGTTGTTAACACTTACATGATTATTAATTTTAGAATTTATAAAATTAATAGAGATATGCGTAAACTGATCCGAATATTCATATTAATAAAAAAATAATTCATTCCTATACAGATTTAGAAATGTGATAGCAATTATTTTCAAAATGATTTTAGCTAAAAAATACATCAAAATAATATTTTATTTATTTATTTATTAAAAAAATATTTTTGACATTAAAGTATCAAAATGATTTAATAATATAAAAAATTAATTTTAAACAAAAATAAATAAACCTTACCTAATCGATCACAGTCCCGAACTCCCAAGCAGCCATAAGCTTTGACAAAATCAGAAACGGTAGCGTGCCAAGCTGCTGGGAGCCAAAATTGATAAGTTAAAAAAATTAATTATAAAGCATGCCTTTTGTACGTAGTGTATGAACAGATAAAAATACTATTATCACAAATATATAAAAAATCATGATGAGGGATATTAGACTGGATTCAATGAGCGGTAGATGACCGTGACATATACATCTTAATTGACGCAGATATAAAACCATTACTAGCACAAAAAATATTGTTATACATATATACCATGTATATCAAGTTTTAGTTATTTATTTTTGTGTATAAGTTTTCCTGACATGTGCGTTCAAATTTATGTTTAGTAATGTGTAAATATTTTATAAGAATGTGTTTATACTAAAAAAAATATTAATTTAAAATTTATATATCTATGGTGGTTAATAATATGGGTTTAAAAAATTATCACGGACTTATTTGTATAATAAAGAGAAAAGTTTAAGTTTCTTTTCGATCATTAAACTTTTTTTTTTAATTTGACACATTCATATTAACTTTATTTGTTATTTAACTTCCTAGCTTGTTTTTTCTTGACTAGATATTGGGTTATAGCAAAGTCTCAGTAAAATTTTAACACTTAGTTGATGTTTGATTTGACAAAATAAAATGAAATTACATTGATAAAAAAAAAAAGTTTTAGGAGACAAAATGAAACTAAAAAAAACTATAGTAGACTAGAGTGGAAATGCAAGTCAAATATGTAGCCACGTGGACAACACTCGCTAGCATGTGGAGGAGTCTTGTTGCGTTCAAGCGGTGCATACGGCCTCCTTCTATGTCATCCACATAAAAAATTAACTCGATCCACAACTTAGCACAGGCCACCATTCTAGTATATACTACATGAGAGATGTGTCTTCCACAAGTTATACACGAGATGCATGCCTTGTGTATTGCAAACATCATGTTCGTTATTTAACTGTCAAGACAACCTATTGCGTGCCTGGATTTACGTTGTAAAATATCTCTCTTTTACAATATTATATAAATAAATTCATTTTAAGTTTTTAGATATTTTCAGGCATATTTATTTTGCACTTCAATCATTGAAATTTCTTATTCGATACAAGTGTGCATCTTCTGTTAATTTGTATACTGGCTAGCTTATTGAACTTTTACGCTTATTGGGAATAAAAAGTATATTTTAGGGTTTAAAATTGATTATTGGCAAGACTTTTATCTTTATTATTTATTGAGAATGAAAAATGAGATTTTGGTATTCAATAAGAGGTATTGTTGCCTAGCATATGTATGACATATCTTGGAATTTGACTAATTTTGAGAGAATTTTCTATCGTATTTCTAATCATGAATGTCAATAAAAATACTAAAAATTATTTTTATAAAAAAATATATTGATTTCAAACCAATAATGAGACCAAGTAAACAAAGACATATAATCCCAAAATATATGAAAACTAAATCCAAGAAAAGCAAGGTTTCAATGACCTTATCCACAAAGTTCAAAACCAAAAATAAGGTGACAAAATAACATTCATTATATTTTCACTTCAACTTCCCGTAACAAACATGTGTGGCTTAATAACACCCATCAAGTGCCTCTTTCACCATCTTTGTCGATCACTTGCTATATTGATGATGGATTGGTGATGATATGATACGTGTCATTATTCTTCATAAATTCAACATGACCCATGCTTCCTAACTTTTGAACTTGATTTTTAAAATTCTTACAGTTTTTAATTGAATGGTTCAAAAACTTGTTATGATATTTATATTTAGAACTTGGATCATACCATCTTAGGAACGGTTGTTATATGGGGTTCATCAAGACTACAAATCATCAAGACTGGGGTAATGTATCATATGCTTAAAAGATGTTAGTAAATAATGTTGAGTGAAAAATGATAATGATCCTTAAGATGTTAGCAATACTATGAAACCCGATAATATCTAAGATGACAAGAGAAGATGTTGAGGGGATAAATCAAAGTGTTTATGGTCAAGATTCCTAATTTAAGAGCCATTTTTAATATGTCATTTGGCATGGTGCTCATCTTTACCAATGAACTTTTGATCCTTTCAAATTTTAAGTTTCGCTCAATCATTTCTGCTACAGTTCACCACATCTATAAAATATACTGAGAAATTACAAATCAGGTATTAAAAATATAGAGATTTGAAGGTGTTAATGAAAATAGAGATAAGGTCCTTCTCTAATAGGAAAGGGTTAATTCATATTGTCATTCCATGCCATTTTAGAACGTGTTCTTTGATTGACTCATTATTTATTTTCTCTATACTTTGAAGGTCAAATCTATTTGGAGCCATTTCTATATTAAACTTATATTGGCGTATTAATGCTTCAAACAGATCTTTTCATTTCTTGTTTTTTTTCCATTAAGGCTTATATACTAGGCCAAGACAACATCACTCAAGCTTTCATGGAAAAAATGAATGAGAAACTTGTCATCCTTGATCACTTTCACCATTTTACTATAGTAAATTCTTAAATAGGACTTAGAACATTCAACTCATGTAAATTTAACAAACTCAAGCACCTTGAATTTTCATGGTATGACTACCTTTAGTACTAGGTATATTTTAGAAACTTTCATAGAATCATACAAATCCATGCCCTCAATTGCCTTTAAATCATACTATTGGCTCTTTTTTCAATATTTTTTCTATAGTAGCCTTAAGGGTGGGGGTGAGCCTCGCTTGTTGATTAAATAATAATACTAAAAGGGGAAAGGGAACTTTTAAGAACTGAATATTAGGTTTCACCCTTAGGAATCTTTGTTTAAGTTGTCTAGTATGAACTGCGTCTTCTTGTTAAGTAAACCTCTATCAAATATGGATAAAAATCAGGTGGTGCATCTAGGGTTCTGAAAATTATAAGGAAATGTTATGGGGAGCATACTTCTGAATTACTCTCTCAATTATTAAGCCCTTCACTAGACAACCTATCTGATAAGTCTGTTCAAGAAAACTAGTATGTCTAGATATGTCATTTCTCATCAATTCCATCTTCTTCTAGCAATTTTGATCAAAAGGCCTTTTCTTCATCTTTCAAGACTTTAAAAAGATTGAGCTTTCAAAATGTTATTTATGTTTATTCTCCTTTCTTGTCCCTATAAAAACTCAAAAAATAATTTTCATAAACATGAATATTCATGGAAATAATATAAAAATGACCAATTAAACATGAAGTGTCCATTTGTGATAATACATGGAAACGCTTAAATGAAGGTTTTAGTCATTACATATGGGTAGGTTGGCTAACCTATTAGTCTCAAATAGTTTTTTATCGCTCGAGTGATCTAACATTATAAGGTCAACCCAAATCCTACAAGGCACAAAGAGTATAGACTTGAAAAGTCTCATTGACTACTAATCATGACCATGTAGACTTTCATCAAGAGTCTAAGGTTTCATGAGTGCTAGTCAAGCGTGAAGCCTCTTAGAGCACCACTAATTCCTAATGCTAAACTATAGAAAAGTGCATGCAAAATAAGATATTGTGTAATGGGTGCATAGGCATAATCATATCAAATCCAAATACATAAAATATAAAAAGTAATAAAAGAAAAGACGATGCATAAAATACAAGCACACTAAAATAATTGTTAAAAAAAATGTAAAAAAAATAGCGCATATTGATCAATTTAGGCATTCAAGTAGGATAAGACATTCGAAGCATGCATTTACACATAAAAATACATATTATCATAAAAAGCAAGCAAACAAAGCTTAGCCCTAAAAGGGTCATAGTGAAGTCACCATTCTATCGTAGGGGATATCATAATAAACTGGTTAAATTTGACAGGGGTAAAGTAGGTAAAAAGAGTCACTACCTAGTTTTGTGTTAAATAGAAACTCTAACTTATCTTCAGAAATTCTAGGTAAGGAGTCGATTATGCTAAAAGAAAGACTGAAATCATCCTAAAACATCTGGTCTGGAGCAAACTGTTTTGCATTTGTTTTCACGATAAAATAAACTATTGTATTTTCATGTTAAGATTTTTTCTAAATTATTATAAGTGCGTTTGTTATTGAAGATAACAATCTATTAAGACTTAAAACAGTGATTGGAGATCTACACCTAATAATAAGGTCTAATCCTCACTTTTAAAATATAGGTTTTGTAGGGCCATATTGACTCAGTTCAAATCCTCTCACAATGATAAAGAGAAATATATCACAAGATACAAATATTCATATAATAAGAAAACAATAATCAAGTGATATTTATAAATAGATGTTAGAAAGAAAATATTTTTCTAATAAAAATTAACAAAGCCTCAAGTAGTAGAGGACAATACACTTTTAAGGATCTTGTCGCCCACTTGTTGGTTCTATGATAAAAAGAGTGGGGAAAAACTTTTATCCTTCAAAAAAATTAAAAATCTTAATATTTAGCTGACATGATACTTTTAAGGATCTTTTTGCTCATGGGTTGATTCTTAGGCAAGAACGAAAAAATAAAAATATTTTTTTTTATTATGAAACAACAAAATCTCAACATTCATATGACAATACCCTTTCAATGATCTTATTATACACATGTTGATTGTTTGGTATAGATAATAATCAATATACAAACACACGAATAACATCAAGAACACATACCATGATATAATTTTAATAAAAGGTAATAATCATATAATTATTTAAAGAATAAGGAAAAATAAAAAAACACTTCAGATTAAAAAATCACTCAAATAAATATTTAAATACAAAATAGAAGAAGAAATAACATTGTTACCCTTAAATGAACAAAAAACTATTAAAAAATAGTGGTGTGTGGTGTGTGGTGTGTGGTGTGTACACAGTGGAAGTAAGACAGGCACAAGTAATGGCGATGCATGCACTAATAGGCGAAACAACCTGTGAGCAATGCGCTAAATGCTTTGACAACTAGGAGAACACGTGGCGTGTTGGATCAGTTGTGTGCCCTAGCTCCGGGTGACTGGAATAGAGGTGTTAATTAGTGGTTGTGGTTGCTATCTCAGCTACTTTCATCAAATTTCAACAATGAAAATAAGGGTTTGGTTGTGCTAATGCTTTCAATAGAATTCTTTTTTCTTTTTTCTTTATGGCTTTCCTCTTAGAATGGGAGGTTTTTCTTTTCTTTTCTTACAAAGGGTTTTCTTGGTTTTTTTTTTTGTGGGATATATCTATGAGTAGGGTTTTGTTTTTTCAAGCTTTAATTATACTGTTAGAGTTCCCTTTAGAATAGGAAAAATCAAAACTATAAAATAATATTGGAAGATTCTTACATTATTTTTTAAAATTTTGATTGAATCTCTATTTTTTTTTCTCCCATTTGCATGATCTTTCGTTATATTATTTGATCATATATTATCTGAGTATCATTTTTCTTCATTGCCTATTGTTTTACTCCTAAGTCTTTTTATTTATTTATAAAACTCATTACACAATAATTAAATTGTTGAAAATCATGAAATTACTATAAATTAATTGAATTCCATTAAAAGACATTTTTATAATTTTTATACATTTGAAAATACAATGAAAAGTTGGGTAAAAAATAAGTTATGACACTATGGTTTCTATTTTCGTCATTCACAGTACAAATTCCTCTCTTACACTAGATGGATAAACTGTTAATTATAGTTATTTCTGTAGTTATTGGCTAGCAGACTAGAGAGAAAGAGAGAGAGAGAGAGAGAGAGAGAGAGAGAGAGAGAGAGAGAGAGAGAGAGAGAGAGTGTGTGTGTGTGTGTGTATTAGTGGTTGGCCAACCGGCTGCTTCAGTTACAATACAAATTAGTTTTGTTTTATGTGGTTGATAGAACGTTATTTTGTTTTTATACATTATTTTAGACAGTATCAATGAATATTAATGTTCCAATATTTAATATCAACCCGATGGCCTCCAGGCAAATTTTTTTTTTTAAAATCACATTTTTCAAAAGGAAAAATAAATTTGATTGCCCTAGCGATCTCTACACAAAGAGTTTATATTTTCATATGCTGTGTTTTTTTTATTTGTTTTTCATTAATTTTTTACTTTTTATTTTTTTCTGTTTGTGTGATGCTTTTGTGATACTAGGATGGTAGGAATAGCATAAAAATACTTGATATATTTACACAAAAGTATATTTTATGATCATCACTCCAGGACACAAAACTAAAAAGATATATAAATAATTCATCATTTTTAAAATACATATTAAATAACCACTTTAAAAATATAAAATTAAGAGATATTAGTTTTACCAATAACAATAAAAATAAAAAACTGAAAAAAGTTAAAAACTCAAAGTGAGACTTTTAATTCAATATATATATATATATATGGCTAAATGTTCAATATATACTTGGAATAACCAAAATAATATCATGTGTGCCAAAATATATGACTTTAACTAAAATAAACTCATTAATTATAAACTAAGAAGAGGAGGGGGTTTTATTGTACCTCTTCTCGCAAAGCACTATTTATTGAAATATTGCTTTGTTTTTTTTTAAATTAATATATATTTTTTTAATTTCATCATTTAATATTAGATTTTTTTATTTAGTTATTACTCTCTCATGACACGGATCCAGGTTTGACGGGTTAACCCGGTTGACTCAGATTTTTTTCCTTTTCTTAATTCATTTTTTTCAATTTCAACCTTTAATATATATTGATTTGATTGAGAATTATATTTTATGATTTATTTTATTTACTTTTAATTAGGTTATCATGGTCTCATTACTCGAGAATAGTGCTTAACGGGGTAACCTGAGTTGACTTAGGTTGTTTTTTGTGTCTTTTATTTAATTGATTTTATTTAATTTTATTATTCAACATTGGGTCGGTTGAGAATTGAGCCTCATAATTTGTTTTGATTTGCTTTTTATGAGAATATCTTGGTCTCACGATCAAGGTCACGAGTTTTGGCATTTTAACCATGATTAAATTATGTTATTTTTTTAGTTTTATTTTTAAGAGGTTATATTAGTTTCATTAACAGGGTCACGCGTCCTTCAACATTTGACTTGCTTTTTATTGGGTTGTTCCTATCTCATGATCTGCATCACGAGTTTGGCGAGTTAACCCAATTAACTCATTTTCTCTCTCTCTCTTTTAATTGATTTGTTTTTCCCAATTTCATTTATTAATACTGTGTTTGATTAAAAATTAGGTTTCGTGATTTGTTTCAGTTTGTTTTCCATTAGGTTTTTTTTTTCTTATTTGATTTTTTTCAATCAATGTTTTTTTTGTTTAATTTTATTTTTTAATAGTATATTTTTTTAATTTAGTTATCACACTCTCATGACACGAATCCTCAGGTTTGGCGGGTTAACCCAGTTGACTCAGATTTTTTTTGTTTATCTTAATTATTTTTTTCCAACTTCATCCTTTAATATGTATTTGATTGAGAATTAAACTTCATAATTTTTTTAACTTTTCATCAGATTATCCTGGTCTAATGACCTGAGAAAAGTGCTTAACGGGTTAATCGTAGTTGACTCGAGTTGTTTTTTGTGTCTTTTATTTAATTGATTTTTTTTAATTTTATCATTCAATATTGCGTTGATTGAAAATTGAGCTTCATAATCTTTTTTTATTTGCTTTTATAAGAATATCTTGGTCTCACGATCAAAGTCATGGGTTTTGATATTTTAACCTTTGTTAAATCAAATCATGTTTTTTGCAAAAGCATTTCTTTCTTGGTTTCTTTCATGGTTTTGGCCTGACTTTGGCCACTATTTTCTCTCTCTAACACTAGCAAAAAATACCAAACAACACACCATTATCCTCCCCTGCAAATGTACTTTATATTCAACCAAAAAAAATATGTGTTTTGACCCTCTAAAACAACTGTAAAACGGGTGCAAAGAGGACAACTTGTGCATGCTTTGCCAAAGTATACAACCATGATGGATGGTTGAGATTGACCCAAGGGAACCAATGACCATTATTATTACACCAAGAAAGTTTTCAAAAGCTTCATCTTTGCCTGCAAATAGAGGGGCAAAGCAAGAAACAAGGAGGAACCGAGTTAGAGAGAGAAAATAAAAGGCAGGAGAGAGAGAGAGAGAGAGAGAGAAGAAATAATAAAGTTTTAGGCTAAAATGGAGAGTATTTTTTTAGTTAGAAAGTAGTAGAAAGAAAAAACAAAGGAGAGGAAAGAAAAAAAAAAAAGAAGGAAAAAGACATCCATCGCTAGCTCCACTATCATCTTCAACACCAGTAGCAACCATAACAACTTTTTTTTTTCCTATAACCAGTTGAGGTAAAAAGAAAAGGGTTAAATAACATATGGGAAAGAAGAAGAAAAAGAAGAGGAAGGAAAGAAAAAAAAAAGAAAAAAGAAATAGAAAAGAAGGAAAACTTGAAGAGAAAAAATGGTCGAGAGGGAGAAAAAACATTTATTGCTAGCACCACCATCATCTCTACCACTAATAGAAACAACAACATTCCTCTTCTCACCTTGAACCACTTAAGGTAAGCCTCTTATCCCTTCTTTTTGCATGCAAGTTTACTATTCATGTTAAAAAATAATTAACATGATATTATTCATCCATGAATACTACTTATTCATGTATTTTTATTTTATTTTATTTTTATTACATAGCCGGTAAAAAATAGTGAACATGATATTATTCATGCATGGATATATAAATTATGTTGTCACCATTTTATGTATGCATATGTGTGAAAAAAAATTATTTTTTAAATTAACAACTTTTTACCCATGTATTTTTTATTTTATTTTATTTTATTATTGGCTTCATAATAATATCTTTATCATGTAGAAAAATTGATGTCACCCTTTTACATATCTATGTGTGTGTAAATATTTATTTTCCAAACAAAAATAAATATTGCGTCAATGAGTTTTCATCAACTTTGCATTATGTTTTGATCAAAACTTGATTTTTAAATTGTTAGACCAACATGTATCCTTATTTTCAGGGACCAATGCAGGTCTAGCATGATGTTTTTAACTTTGAAACATGTTCGAAAATGTATTGACGAGTTTTCATCAAGTTAAGACTTGCTTTGTTTAAACCTGAATTTTAACAATTAGGTCAACAAGTTTCCTATTTTTTTGGGACAGACGAAGGTCTAGAAATATGTTTTTAATAAAAAATTAAAAAACAATAATATTAAGTAAGCAAAAAAAATCATCGAGTTGCGAGTTCTTGATTGAGGGTCCAAAATTAACTCCAACGAACATTGATCAATAATAAGTAATTTGCGAACAAGCTCAAAAAAATATTTAGACAATTAGTGGTTTGCATAAAAAAAATTTTAGTATAAAGCATGTAGATAAGGTAACCTTTCTTCGGAAAAGATACGGTAAGGATGGTATCTTTTTTTCCTTAAGTATAAACAATCCGTTACTCAAATCTTTAAAACCAATGTATTATTTTAGTATTCTTAATTGACTTAAAAACTACATGGCAACTTTATTTTTAAATTTTCCATTTTAATTATGGAGTTCCTACGTTTCATGTTGGCTAGCGACAAAGTTAATGAAATTTGAATTTCTTACTGCTTGGTCACAGAGATTCACATACATATAATGTCAAAAATTCA
Source organism: Populus x sibirica (assembly GCA_019202695.1). Classification (NCBI taxonomy): domain Eukaryota; kingdom Viridiplantae; phylum Streptophyta; class Magnoliopsida; order Malpighiales; family Salicaceae; genus Populus; species Populus x sibirica. The sequence goes on from JAGMVL010001159.1 coordinate 1,885,058, forward strand.
TTCCAATATAAAAATTTAAAATATTAAATAAAACTTCAAAAATAGTTTTATATTAATCTGACAAGCAATATAAAAGTAGCTACACCCTTGAGTTTACTACAAAAGTAGATGGTCAAAAGCATATATTGTCCAAAGTAGGCCGACTAATCAGCAAAGTGATTGTCTTGTTGAAAAATATTTAAGACTTAAACCTTTCATTCCCTAGATATAATCTTTCAAACTGTCTGGAAAATTGGATCAATAAAAGAGACCTCGATCTTTAATACTATCTCGATAGTTTGTGATTTTAATTTGGAGTGTTGTGTCTATTTATCTTTTAAGTATTCTATCATATAAATCTTCACTCTCACATGTTTTTATATAATTAGTTTTCTTATTTATGCTATTTTGCTACTCTTTGGATTAAAAAAAAGTCCCTTGGACCATCAAGAAATTTAATTTTCAAACACAAGAAGTGATAAATTATTTAAAAAAAAAACATAATAAAACATGAAAAATATATAGAAAATGAAAAAACAAATAGGTAAAATTTTTGAAATGGACCCAAGAACTTACATGACCTAATGTTGCTATGGTTTCTGTTATAAAATTACAAATAGTAATGGTCCCGATGGAACCTCAAATTAATAACCCATTGCTTGTTCAAATATTTTTAATATATAGTTTGGAAGGAACGGAGTGGAGGACATGTACACATTTTTTTAATACCAACTAAAATTAATATTAGTACTATTTAATGGTTTTATGTTATAATAACAGCTGTGTCGTTTTGACCCGCTAAGCCAAAACCAGGCAGCCACAAAATTTCTGAGGCCTAAACAAATTCGCGTTAGCCTACCAGTTGACCAAAAACAATAGGCGTACGGTGAGGAGATATGGCTAGAAGATATTGTCAGGCTGTCTAGAAGCGCTTATAATAAGAAAATATTGAAACGAAAATACAAACAAATTATATTATTAAAATAAACAAATTATATATAATTAGCATGATTTGTTTTATTTTATTTATAATATAGTATATTTTTTATTGGTTTTTCCGCCCATGTAAAGCGGTATTTATTTTTCAATCCAACAGTATTTTTAAAAATTTTAATTTTTTTATATTAATTTTTTAACAACACCTAATTTTATTTTTTTAATGGATAACAACTCTTTAAGCACACCAATAACCCATATTAAGGGGAGAAAGGAGATTTGCAGATACGAAAATCAAACATGATCTGATGACTTATCATTGCATTCTAGTTAAATAACGAGAAAAAATCAGGTTAATTCCACATTAGTTAATTTAATCCTTAAAATGACTTTAACAATAATCATTTAAGAAAAATATTAAATTAATTCGGCCTAATTCACTAACTAATTAGAGAGATTCATGTAATTTATCCTTTGAAATGAATTGCACAATAACGAATTAAGTACAATATTAATTAAACTAATTCACTAACCGATTAGATGCCTCCACCCTAGCTAATATAAAATCTTATTTCCTGTATGAACAATCATTAGGGCAACATGCCAACAAAGTTAAACTTTTTTTTTCTTATCTAATAAATTTTAAAAGTGATTTTAATTTTTTTTGTTTTTTTATTTTAAATTATTTTTTATATTTTCAATCATTTTAATATGCTGATATAAAAAATAAATTTTAATTATTATTTTAATATATTTTCAAACAAAAAATATTTTAAAAAATAAATATCAACAGTCTCTGAATTTCTTTCCATTCAATTTTAAAAACAAGTCTCTCACACTAACTTAGTAAATTCAAAGAAATTTAATAAACTTTCCTAAATACTAAAACTAATATTTGAGTATAAAAAATAAGAAAAAGTTTTTTTTGCCATTAATCCTACCTCTTAACATAAAAAAAAATCTAAATTGGTTTCTATGAAATGTAAAGAACGTTCACTGAAATAAAACAGGCTACTGCCTGCTGATTATATATATATATATAACTCACGAATTAATCGGCGAGGTGAAATTATGAAAAAAAAAATGAAAAATCATACTCCCAAATTGTTCGTTTTTTTCAACTCTTTTCATTATTATTAATATTTCCCTCCAAGTTATTCTAACAAAACACATATTCCTCCAAGTTACTTTTTCTAAATATGAATAGTATTATTTTAGTTGTGATTCTTCTCTTACATCAAGCTATAAATTGACTTAATGAAGATTTTCTCTTGTCCAGGAACAAGATATTATTCTCATCCTATGAATAAAAAAATCATAGTTATTAGATCAACTACTCTATTGTTTATATTTTCAAAAATTATATGTTTTGTTTCTTTGAAAATTATTATAGAAAATTGATAAATATAAATGAAAATACCAACGGAAAAATTTTATTGCTATATTGCGATATTGACCTTTACCGATATAATTTTCTGACAAACAAAAATATCTTGAATGGAAACGGGAAGTCGATGTATGATTTTCAAGGTATAAGGTTAGTATTAATTTAAATATTTCTTATGTTAATTTGGATTGTTTATTAATGAAATTACTAAAATTTTTCTTTTATAAATTTTTTTTCAGGGGAAAATTCGAATGTGAGAAAGCTGATGATAATGTTGCAAGGAGGGTTTGGAAGAATCACACTACAATAAGGTAAGATCAAATTCTGGATGAGTTTTTTATTCCAAATATTAAAATTTTATTTTTAATTTACTAACAGATAATTAATTTGTACCATATATGTTGCGTGATTTTCGGTACGAGGCACAAAAAAAGCCAAAACATATGTGAAAGAAAGAGAACTTCCAAACTAGAATGACGTGGTGATTCGGAAGGATTTTAGAATGTCGTACATCTTAGAGGTTGTATAAGCGGAATACATTCAGCACGTGACATTCATGTGTTTTATTCAATGGTCATAGTCCGGTACGTATAACCAGAATCAACATGTTCATGGTTTCGTTACCACACATATTGGCGGCTCCGTTCTGTTCGTTTCGCATCCGAAGTGGATGATAGGGTTTTTTATTACATCCACTTTTTTATTTGTTGTTTTTTTTATAAATATACTTAACTGACAATAATTTTTTATTGCAAGCTACGATTCTTGAATGTGAGTCAAGCCCAATTGAGCTTTCTGTTGAAACACATATGCGGAGTGATGACCGCCAAAAAAGGGTGCAACAGTTCATTAATAGCTGAACTCAACACTTTGTGGTATGTTGGTTTTCAATCATTTTTCCTTCGTAAGTTATTATTTCCTTGAATTTGATGAATTTATTTTTTCTTTTCAGGATACATATAATAGCCGGTTGAAGGAGAGATATAAGGACGATCTTAAAAAAAAATATGAATGACTCAATACTGATTATGAAGAACTCTGTCAATTAGTAATGGAAATGAAATCACGTATGAGTGGTTTACATGCACCCTCTAATTGGCCCTACGGTTTCGGCGACAACTAGCTTCCTCCTCCTCCTCCACCACCACCTTTGTTTTAGATTTATTGTAGTTGAATGTATAGATGTTTAAATTTGTAATAAATATTTGACTTTTATACTAATTCATTTTAATTATTTTCTACTTTTGTTCATTATACTGTTTAAAACCATATTTTTTAAAATATTACTGATGAAACTAGACCATTGATATATTTCATAGAGTTAGAAAAGAATTACTGAAAATGTCACTATTACTAATGGGGTTACCGACGAAATCATTCCGTCAATATATTCCAAAAGATTGAAAAATAATTACTACAAATGTCACTGCTACTATTAACATACCAACAAAATTACAGATTATATTATGTCGGTGATATATTATATTTACTGATGGAATAAAACAGATAAATTTTTCTTTTGACACGTTTTGTCCGTCTGTAAATCCATCGGTATTTTTATTACCGACAATAATTTTTTTAATAGATAGGTTTTGTCCATGATTCTATCAGTAACATACGTATCAACAAATTGCTAGTGTAAATACTGGCGTCGGTAAAATTATTAAATCTGATAGTGAATTAAATCAAAACTAAGAATTATAAAGAGTTTTTAATTTATAAATCTAGTATTATAAATTAGATGGTACTCTGTATCTTCCTACTGTCATGTTTTTAAAGATAAGAAAAAAAAACTTAGATATAATGATATAAATTTATTAAAAAAAATCATTTTAGATACATTTAAATAGCTTATTGGATATTTTTAGTTAGATAAGAGTTATACTTGATAACAAGATTTAGATTAAACAATCTTCCGTCAACTCAAACAAGGATAGAATCTTATAAAAGGAAATAAGATTGGAAAAGAAAAATTAAATTAAATAATAAGGAAAAAATGAAGCCATGAAAAATAATTTATATATCTGATATAGGAAAAAAATAAAAATCGGTACACTGTAGTATTGAAAACACAGTGAATTGTAAGGGTGAGATACAAATTAATCAATGGGAGTTGTCCGAATAGGCTTGTAGACAAGCGTTGAAATCGTGTGTAGAGATCGGTTGAGAAGTGTTTGTCTTGCATGTTTTAGGACGGCCTTGCTACTTGTAAACCATTTATTTATCTTCTCTAGAATTCCAAGCCAAGCGTGTCAATCGAAACTCATCTCCTTCTCCTCTCTCTCTCTCTCTCTCTCTCTCTCTCTCTCTCTGCATCCCATTTCTATGCATAACCATCAAGAAAACGAAACAAGAAATATAATAATAAAAGTAAAACTAGTCTGACCTAAAAACATAATCATGAAATCAACATCGTCGTTTGGGAGGACGAGCTCCAGGCTATCCAATTACAGCCGCACGTTTGACTTACCAGACGATGATCTCGACGGTTCAGAAACCGCCAGCGACTGCGAGATTGGCGGTGCAATGTTGCCGATTTTCTTGAACGACCTGAGAAGAAACAACCAAGATGAGTTAGTTGAGGTCACGCTCGAGCTCGAGAAAGACTCCATTGTTGTTTGCAGTGTTAATCCGAACGGTAGAGTTATGTCAACTCCGAGTACGCCTGGCGGTGGTGCTGCGGCGGGGATTTTAGAGAGGAGTTTGTCGGCTACGTCGAAGATTAGGCGGAAGTTCGGGTGGTTAAGATCAAGATCGTTGAGAACGACATGGTCGGAGAATGAAGAGAGAGCAATCTCGGCGAGAGATGCACGGAAATTGAAAGCCAAGCTTGACAGGTCAAAACTGAGCGCTCAAAGAGGACTGAAAGGGTTGAGGTTTATAAATAAGACAACCGGTACGACGTCTGAGTCGAATGAGCTGTGGAAACGAGTCGAGTCCAGGTTCAAGTTGCTTGCTAAAGACGGTTTGCTTGCTAGAGAAGATTTTGGTGAATGTATAGGTAAATAGTTACTTAATAATAATCACTGGTTAAAAATAAATAATTTTATGTTTGTTGTTGGGTTTCTGACATGGTGTGTGAGCGATTGTGTTAGGGATGGTGAATTCGAAGGAGTTTGCGGTGTGTATATTTGATGCACTAGCGAGGAGGAAGAGGCAGAGAATAACGAAAATAAGCAAAGAAGAGCTTCATGATTTCTGGTTACAGATTTCTGACCAGAGTTTTGACGCGCGCCTTCAAATTTTCTTTGACATGTGCGTCTCTCTCTCTCTCTCTCATTATTTTCACCCCCGAATGTTTTGAAAATCATAGTAGCAATTGGGATATGACGATCTTTAAGTTCTACGTACAAACTCAACGGTGGTGTTTCAGACTGTAGCATAAATCTCAGGTGGTAAGCATGCATGACCACCGTCGTCTCGATCTGCCCATATTTTTCGGGCGTTTGATCAGTACTTCTCAGACAAGTTCTAGGGCTCTTTAATTAATCTGCTGATAGTCTGGTTATAATTCCAATCGGAAAACGAGAAACTTGAAACTTCTGGTGCATTGCAGGGCAGATAGCAATGAAGACGGAAGGATCATAAGAGAAGAAGTGCAGGAGGTAATAATATTAATTTTCAGTAGTATAATATTATTCTCCCAAAAGATTCCTAAATAATATTACACTACTGACTGAGATGCACAATACCAACTATGATAGAGTTGCTATTCGAAGAAATAATTCAATTAGATTTATTATTTTCGGGTGAAAAACATTAATAATTGTTTATTCCTGCTGGTGTCGTTTCGCATGCATTCACCTGTTTTAGAAAGTGGTATTATTTCTTAATTCTTTTAGCATTAAAATTAATATATAGGTTTCTCACAAATTAAGCAAATTAATCGGAGACATGTTTTACAACTGTGTTAACTACCACCAATCAAATCAAAGTATTTGTCAAGAAGCATATTTACATGACAACACCCTACATTTCTTTTTCTTTTTTTTTTAATTTATTATTATAAAGTAGTTAGTTATATGCACATCATGAGCAACCGATGCCAAATAATATTTTACATTATTACTTTCTTTTAATCCCAGCTTATAATGCTCAGTGCTTCTGCAAATAAACTGTCAAAGTTGAAAGAACAAGCAGAAGAATATGCTTCGTTGATAATGGAAGAACTTGATCCTGAAAACCTCGGATACATTGAGGTAAATCACAAATTCAACCTTCAAATGATGATCAAGCTGCTTGTTTACCTCAGTTCCAGCTTTTTGAATAGGCTAATAGTCGGTTTATTTTTGTGTTTTTGATATTTTTTATTTTAAATTAATTTTTTTTAATGTTTTTATATTGTTTTGGTCTGTTAATATTAAAAATAATTTTTAAAAAATATTATTTTAATATATTTCAAACAAAAAATAATTTAAAAAATAACTATTAATATAATATCAAATAAAATTAATAAATTGTTTTTAATTTAGCCCACCTTACATTAAGCCCGAGGACTCCTCGGGCCTCGTCATGAAAACCACAAATCATGTAGTGGATGCCACAAATCACTCAATTTACTATATTTCTTTCTTTTATTGGTTTCATGATTTATTATAAATTTATGATTCATGTACTTGTATAATTTAATATTCAGTAATAAAGTCACCGGAAGATTCATGACTAAAAAAAGTAACGGGAAGTTTTCTTGACTTTTTCAGTCCTACAACTTACAATTGGGCTTAGTCTTTTCATTTTTTTGAAAAAAAAAAAAAAGATTTAAGAGAAAAAAGAGTTATTTCCCATTTTCAGTTATGGCAGTTAGAGACACTTCTTCTACAAAGGGACACATACATGAACTACAGCAGACCATTGAGTACAGCAAGTGTAAGCTGGAGTCAGAACATAAGTTCAATCAAACCCCGGAACGTGATGCATAGGCTAAGCTTTAAATTGAGGAATTTAATTCTAGAGAAATGGCAAAGGGCTTGGATTTTATCGCTGTGGGTGATGATAATGGTTGGCCTATTCGTCTGGAAATTCCTTCAATACAAGAACAAGGCTGCATTTCACGTCATGGGCTATTGCTTGGCGAGTGCCAAAGGTGCTGCAGAGACTCTCAAATTCAACATGGCTCTAATTCTATTACCTGTTTGTCGAAACACACTGACTTGGCTTCGGTCCACTCGAGCAAGGTCATTTGTTCCTTTTGATGAAAATATTAATTTCCACAAGGTAAGAAGGCTTACTATGCTAATTATATATAATTGACAAAGGATTTGGACAGGTTAATTAATAGATAAAAAAGAAATCAAATTCATATACGATTTGCCTTTGCTTAAGGTTCTGTTCATTGTTAACAATGGAGCAACAATCCGAGATTCTACAAGCCAAACAAATGAAAGATGTGAATATTTAATAGAAACATGCTAAAAACATCGTCAGTCCCTGACCCCCTCTTTTACCTTATTTTCCCAGATGGTTGCAGGCGCTATAGTAATTGGAGTCATCTTGCATGCAGGAAACCATCTATTATGTGACTTTCCCCGTCTGATAAACTCGTCTCCTGAAAATTTTGCCTTGATTGCGTCTGATTTCAATAATAAAAAGCCTACATATAAAGAACTTGTGACTGGTATTGAAGGCGTGACTGGGATTTCTATGGTGGTGTTATTGACCATTGCATTCACTCTAGCAACAGGCCGTTTCCGGAGAAATGGGGTGAGGCTACCTGCACCCTTCAACAAATTGACAGGTTTCAATGCGTTCTGGTACTCTCATCATCTTACTGGTGTGGTCTATATTCTGCTGCTCGTCCATGGAACCTTCTTGTTCTTAGCCCACAAGTGGTATCAGAAAACAGTAAGAACTTTCGAAGCTTTTGTGACAAGATAATCAATAATTAGCAAGTAACATCTGTTATTTTTCTGATTTTCCAGACGTGGATGTATATCTCTGCTCCCTTGCTGCTCTACATGGTTGAACGAAATGTGAGAACACGTAGATCAGAACATTATTCTGTAAAATTATTGAAGGTAATTAGTCAAGTTCTTGGAGGCTTTATCGCTGCTTTCTAGATGATCTCTTGTTTTTCTTGGCAAGAAGAGTCTAACATGACCTGATTCGGGTAGGTGTCAGTGCTACCGGGAAATGTTCTCAGCTTAATCTTGTCCAAGCCACAGGGATTTAAGTACAAAAGTGGGCAGTACATTTTTCTACAATGCCCAGCAATTTCCTCCTTTGAATGGTAGTGTTTCTGAAAATAACAACTCCTGTTAATTACAATAATAATTATTATTATGAAATATGATCATGTTTCAAAGAAATGAACCAAGTCCCTTTCAGGCACCCATTCTCTATAACCTCAGCACCAGGGGATGACTATCTCAGTGTTCACATCCGGATAGTCGGAGACTGGACGGAGGAATTGAAGCGAGTTTTCACCGAGGAAAATGATTCACCATCTGTTATTGGTCGTGCCAAATTTGGTCAACTTGGGCACATGGATCAAACAAGGTTATTTAAACACTTAGCAACTCCACTGTATTAGACTTGCATTCAAACAATTTGTGAAAATATTGAGGCAAAATGCCTGCATTGCTGCAGACAACCAAAGCTGTATGTTGATGGTCCATATGGGGCTCCAGCACAAGACTACAGAAATTACGATGTCTTGCTTCTCGTGGGGCTTGGCATAGGAGCTACCCCTTTCATAAGCATCCTTAGAGATCTTTTGAATAATACACGAACAGCAGATAATCAAATGGTAAATGTCATTCCCTGAGATTTCATCTGTGCATATTATACTATTATAAAGTGAAGATTTACATCCAGCAATTGATTTTCTATGTTTTACTAGGATTCAAACACTGAAAACAGTCGGTCAGATGACAGTTCAAATAGTTATGCATCTTCAAGTATGACACCAGTTAGCAAGAAGAGAACACAGAGGACTACCAATGCTCATTTCTACTGGGTTACTAGAGAGCCTGGATCTTTTGAATGGTTTAAAGGAGTCATGGATGAAGTTGCAGAGATGGATCACAAAGTAAGACAAAAACTTCCAACCCATGTTTCATTATCCATGTCTCAAATAAATTGCCACGGCTATCATTACAAAGTGATAGGTATTAACCTTCCCTCTTCTTATATAACAACAAAATAGGGTCAAATCGAACTGCACAACTACCTTACAAGCGTTTACGAAGAAGGTGATGCAAGGTCAACTTTGATCACCATGGTCCAAGCTCTCAATCATGCGAAACATGGTGTTGACATCGTGTCAGGCACTCGAGTATGTTCCCTGATAAATATAAAGTTTTAGGTTGTCAAAATTACTGTAGACAACAAGGTCAACCCGCCAATCAATAACTGGTGGGAGCTGGGAAATCAAGTATTCAAAGCACCGCAGGGGGGAAGAAAACTTATTCATCATTTGGCTCTATTTGTTGCAGGTAAGGACACACTTTGCAAGACCAAATTGGAAAGAAGTGTTCAACAAAATTGCTTCAAAGCATCCGTTTGGCACAGTAGGTAAGGAAAGCATACAAATTAATAAAACACCATTTTCATGTAATGACCAGATTACGGTTGAAAATACAAGGCATCGATCTTCTGCAATCTTTTGGTAATAGACAAGTATTATAATTTTTTACTAAAAAACAGCTTGCCAAATTACAATGCAGGGGTGTTCTATTGCGGGATGCCAGTGTTGGCAAAGGAGCTGAAGAAGCTATGCCAGGAGCTGAGTCACAAGACAACCACAAGGTTTGAGTTTCACAAGGAGTATTTCTGAAGCAAGAGGAACACCATTTGAAAGTCAAGCTATTATTATTATTATTATTATTATTATTATCTTTTGTAATTACCAAAAAACACCGAGGGAAAATTTATATGTATACATGTCCTATATGTAGCTCAGAAAGATGTAGATGCAGTTATCTACTATATTGATATAGCAATGGTGTCCAACACAAAAGAGAAGTTCAATAAAAAAGAAAAACAGAGAGAGAAAGAATTTTAAAGGATTTTCGATGCTTCTGCTAATCTGTCTAACGATTCCAATAGTTGAAAATACTTCCTGAAAACCTTCAGAATGGACAGCTTAGCTGTGTTGACACAAGGAGCAGTTATAATATTGTGTTCACAGAGATCATTGCAATTATTTTAATATAAACATGCTGTATTTCCAAATCAAAATGGAGAAGGGCCATGAGTTGACTTCAATAACATGCCAGCAAGGCACTGGGGTGGTGAATGGAAAGGAAATTAATAAGCTCATCAGACAGCACAGAGTGCAGTGCAGTGAATGGAAAGGAAATTCACATGCCATTGGATTCTAAGGCTGCATCCTTGAATATGATTTGATGAATAAAGCCCACAACAACAGAGATTACCGGTGTTATATAGGGGGGGGAAATAGCCTGCAAATAACTTATACATGTATCAATGAGCAACTTGCAAAATGTTAGAATGTTAGAATGTAATAGGATGTCATTGGCATGAGACACAGACAAGCATAAGCAGCTCTATCAGTTGTATGACATACAAAAGGGTTTTTACTGCGTCAGTCATCTTTCAACCTCCTAAGAAGCTTAGCAGCCCATCTCCTAACACGTTTCTTCAGCGTGTACCCAACAACAATTCCAGCAACAAAGAAAATTGCACACATCTTTGAGCAAGTCCACAGAGAAACCATTTGCCTGCAATTAGATGAAGAATCACACGGTCTATAAGGAAAGCCAGAGATGCAGTAATTACAATTCAGTTGGCAATGACAGAACCAGAGCCAAATAATACGATTTTGGCAGCACTGTAAATCAGACCATTTCTTGGAACTTAACTAAAAATTGCGGAGAACTGAGAATTTATGAGAAATATCTGAAAGTTATTCAGCAAGCATATATTTGTCCAAAATCTGGAAACGAAACATTCAAACTGCTCTAACTGAGAACCAAACCAGTTGGGAGATTTTGGTTGCTTCCTCGCTAATTTAATAGAAATTTACACAAGATTGTTTGTGACAAGAAAGATCACATATGCAAACATGAGTTACCACCATTGAATAAACTTTTCAAACAAATCAAAGACTGTGTTTCCTATGAAGGCTAGGATACACAACTACACATAACATTTGCAAATGTGCACTTCCGTAACTTTTCCAATTCACAAAGGCATGATGAACCCTTTTTCACAGGAAAAAAATAAGTCCACAGATAATAATTAGCACTACAAATCCCAATTGGTCAACAAAAATTAAGTGCAGAACATAGAACTGAATCATAATCCAATGAGCAATATAAAGATTCTATTACAAAGACAACAATTACTTTATCCCTGAATTATAGATACACAGCCTTACAAGGAAAGTGAGGGCTCACTCAATATCATAGTCAGCAAGTAATTGGACGATCCAAAAAAGGAAAAAAAAGTAAAAAAAAAAAATACTCCAAAAGAAAAAATAAAGTAAATAACTGGACAAGAAAAGCACCTGGGAGGCCTGGTGATCAAAACACGAGACTGGTCCGGGGAAGATAAAGCTGCAGTTAATCCAACCTTTTCGCTTAAGTTGTAAGAATTACCAGACAAGGAAGCCCCTGGCTTCGTGTCCTGACGTACAAATTTCAGTAATCCCTCCATTTTGCTATCTTACTTTTAGGTTTCAAACAACTACAAACAAGGAACAGAGATATTTGAAGAATTGAAAACCCAAATAGTCAACTATAGCTGTTTTAAGTTCTGCCCAGAAAAAAAAAAAAATGGATTGGAAGGCTAGGGTTTAGGGTTTTGTTTTCTTTGCCGGTTAATGCTTTAAAACTTATTTGCTCTTTCGACGATTTGGAGGAAATAAATTGCAGAGAGGTCCCTAACCTTCGTGATATCCTACATACACTCTAGATCAATTCCAGATACTTTTTTTTTTATTTCTCATATATTTAGAAAGACTAAATTAAATAATATTCTAAATTAGTTATGCGAAAATATAATTAATTTATAATCAATCATTAATGAGTAAATGTGGAGTAAATTAATGAATAGGCAATCCAGGAGCAAAAGCCATGAACGCATATCTAGTCCGTCCTATATTTGATAGTGTGGTTTTACTTTCATTGACTTAGGTTATCCCACTTGAATTGCTAGTAAATAACAAAAAAATTAAATGGAAACACAAATTGACTAGATAATAATCTTATTAGTTCAGCCATGAATTAAAGATGGATTGGAAGGTTAGGGTAGGGTTTAAGGTTTTACTTTTTTTATTAGTTAATTAGGGTTCTAAGTATTTGATTTCATCACAACAAAATACATTTCAGGATTATGAAAAGAGAGTTGTAATTTGTTAAATTTGTGAAGAATTTATAAATATTACTGTATTTTCTTCGTAAATAGATAAATAATGTTATAATTATTTCATTAAAACACACATAAGTGCATTTTTTTTATGGTTTAAAAGATCAAACATTGTATAATAATATTATTTGAAGACTTTTTTAAAGTTTCAAACAACTATAAACAAAGAACATAGATATTTGGATTGGAAAGTTAGATTTCTTTCCTTTGACGATTAAAGCTTTTAAGTCATTTGCTCTTTTAAAGATGAGAGGAAATAAATTGTGGAGAGGTCCCTTATAAACAGTGGTGGTTTTTTTTTTTTTCTTTTTGCACATAACCTTGCTCCTTTCGAGAATTACCTAATATATTAAAAAAATAATTATTTTTTTAATATGATATTTTTAAGAGTTGGTGTTGTGCCTCAACCTACAAGGGCCTTCAGCATAGTTATATGCATTGTCTGCAAATCTATACTTTATTTTAAATAGATATTTAATTACTTCCTAATTATGACATGGTCTTGTTATTCATCGGCATCATTGTTCTGGATTTCTACCCTGCATATGTTCATACACTCCTATTTCATTCTAAATGAATTCATCATCATTCTAAATGTTTATATATATATATATATATATATATATATATTCCCACATCAACTCATATGAAGCATGGATAATATCCTGATGAAGTCATGGCAACTTTAGACTAGATTGAGCTTTTATGGTTGTATTTTGAGCTGAAATGTGAGAGCTTAAGTATAGGCTTTGTCTTTAGGCTTAATTGTTCCTGCAAAAACAAATCTCTTATGGAAAAAGGACCCTCAATGCTTTAGTTAGTAAATATAGAAAAAGAAATAATGTGTAGGAAAGAGAAATAGAATGAATATTGTAAGGAGCGTGTGATTGAATAAATTGGTGTTAAATCCTTGAATGTGTTTACCTGACTTAAACTTGTTAGGTTTCCCAAAACTTTTAGACATAATAAAAATGATAATTTTAAAAAAAATAAGAGTCCCGAGGATCTCATTAGACAATCTAAGATCACTTAGGATTTGAGTGAAGATTACTTAAAGATAATATCTTTCTTTTGAGGTTTGATCAACTTCTTCAAGGCTAAGTTATCACAAATCACAAATATTCCAAGTGTTTGGCTTTTAACAGTAATCCACAAGAACTAGAAATGTGAAATCTCTTAAAATCCTTTTAGGAGAGAGGAATCATTATGTCTTGAGTGCTAACTTTTTATTTTCTCTACTTTACCTATTTGTATAGGTGGTACAATATGTTTTGTGATATAACTTACAAAAAAAAAAATATGAGGCACAACATTTTATTTATAGAAAAAACTTGATAACCCTATAAATAATAAAATATTACTTTGTCCACTTAAAAAAATCATATATATTATTTCAGAATAGTTTTAGAATTTTACATTAAGTCCTTATTTGATTTTCTAGGTCTATAACTGTAATCCCTTGTAATATTTGCATTCTAGTTCTCAATCTCTAAAACTTATTCCCAATCAAGCCATACTTGATTAATTATCTCAGTTTAATTTATGACTAATAGTTCTTAATATATATTACTCACTAGGTTTATAATAAGTTGATCCAAATATAAATCATAATACTAAATAAACTAGGATTAAATAAACTAAATAATTTAATTTATCATCGATTCAATAATTGATTGATATATATTTGAAGATAAAGTGCATTCTCTAGCAACATGTGCCATGATCCCTTAAATATTAGAAAAATTATACATGATTTGACTTAACCTTTTAGTTAACAGTTTCTTAGTATAATTATTATCATTTCATCAAGAATATTTTGATTTAGACATTATAGTATAAAGTGTGTATGCTATAACAAATCATATTTGTTTTCAATACTATAGTCATTAATTCTTTGAATAAGATTTAAAACTCTTTTTAAATTTCATTCCACCTTACACAAGGATTTCATAATCAATACTAGTTGAGAACATGTGGAACATTTTTTTCTAAGTTATTTACGGCGGTGAATCATTTCTTGATAACTCAAATACCTTCATATAGTTCATGTTATACCCAATATATGTTTGTTTGTTATCCTTATTTAAGACAATGTGTAGTTAAGATCAAATTATAACATTTCATATATAAGATAACTTATGATATTAAGTTTAAGGATTACTTACACAACTTTCCACAGACAAATGCGATCTCTCTATATGGAATTCTCATGCAAGTCGGTTTAATGTACATTTCATCCAACAAACATCTACATATTAGTTTCATGTATCTCTTATACCTTAGCTTATGAGAATAATTACTTCTTTTTATACATAAAAAAAAAACATAATTAATATGTATTAGTCTCTATGACTCTAATTAATATTTAGTCGTAATAGAGCATTAACCATGAATTTTTAAAAACAATGCTTTGATGCAATAAGAATCACATAATTATAACAATTTTATAATTTTCTTTGCAAAACACTTTTGTTCTAAGAAATTTATCTTTAATCTAGACTCATTAATCAAATATAAATGGATATTAAAGATAAAGAAAACCTTTATTAATAATAAATATATTTTTACATGAATAGAGTCAATAACGTGTAACTAACTGATTTGCTATAAGGCAAATACAGTAACATAGCTTATCTAGCTTGGATTTTTTACCTGGTGACTAGAGAATTTATAGACTTTAGTCACGTCAGCTTACCTTATAAATCATAGTGAGTGGTGTTGCAGATATCTTATTATGCTTAAAGTTGCAAGTGCCTCGTGGTGAGTGAAGCAATGATAGAGAGTGACATCTTGGTAAGTTGTGAAAAATAAAAATCATTGATGGAGAGGCTTGTTCTCTTCATTGGTTTGTGGTGCTCATTGTACCATTGGTGAAGAGATTGATGTTTTTCATTAGTTTGCGGTGCTCATTATACCATTGATAAAGAGTTGATGTTTCTACTCTACATAGAGAATTTATGTGCGCAAAGTGTGCAAGTGTGCATAAGTAGGTGGTGTGGAGTGACTGTTTTGGCTTTTTAAAACTCAAAAAAATACATTAAGGTATGTGCCTAAGACAGTGTATTGGACAACCCATTTAGAGAGTCGATTTGGGTGATGTCATGCAAGCCTTTTTTGTATCATCATATACAATCATTTTAAGAAGTCATATAGAGTTAGTAATGATATTGTTTGTCTTCTTTTATTATTTTTTTTGCCAATTTAAAATACTAAGATCATACATCATTTAATGGGTTAATGCTTGTGGTTTTATATTTATCTAGTATTCCTTTACTCTTCTTTGTATTAATTTCATCTTTTTATGTTTATTTTCTTATCTCGGTTACATTTTAAAGTTAAGGTTTGAGACTCACAACGTTAAATCTCATTGTTAAGTGTATATGATAGTGAAACGTGTTATATTTTTTTTTTCTAGCTCGTCACTTTTTTTACTATTTTTTCAAGATTTTTTTTTAACAAAAGATGCACAGGACACATGTCACTATTCTATATATTTAATGCCATTAATCTCAAATCTTAATGAAATGATATAGTAAAAATAAAAATAAAATGATGAAATTAATACCAAAAAAATAGATGGGCATTATAATAATAGAATCAAGAGTAGAGGAACTCCCATAAACATTAATGCTTCAATTATTTCATCCCAATTTATGATCGAATGACATTACTATTTTGTGATACCAAAATACTTTTATTTTACTCATGTGCATTGAGCTTCCATTTTTATTGGTCTTAATTTATTTTTATGCTCGAGCCTACTCTTATATAATTCTTTATTAGTGTCGCCCGCATCTGATCCTATTATCATAACTATTTATTGTTTATGTTTTTATTCACACCACCATTCTCTGAACTCATAGCAACCCTATGGATTTCCCATCTTTTTAAAGTTTAATATTATTTATAAAAATCACCATAATAAATCTCACCTCTCTTTTTTGTTTTTGTATGGTGCTATTATGAGGATTGAAATTAAGTAATTTATCATATTTTTTGTGTTCTCAATAATTTGTAATTTTGATTTTTGATTTTTTGTGTTGTTTTTATGTTTATATAGCTTTTATCATTGACCCTATAGTATAACTGGTTTTTTTTTAAAATAAGATTGATAATTATATATCTATATGATAATTTTGACCAATAAAAGTACAATAAATAACTATCTTGTAAACAGTGGTGGTTGTTTTGTTCTTTTTGGACATAACCTTGCTCCTTTCTCTATCTTGAGAATTACCTAATATACTAAAATAATTTTTTATTTTTTACATCTAATATTTTTAAGAATTGGTATTATGCGTCAACCTGCAAGGAACTTCAGCATAGTTATATGCATTGTCTGCAAATCTACACTTCATTTTAAATAGATCTTTAATTTCTTCCTAATTATGACATGATCTTGTTGTTTCATCGACATCATTGTTCTGGATTTCTACCCTACATATGTTCATACACTCCCATTTCATTCTAAATGAATCCATCATCATTCTAAATGTTTTTTTTATATATTTTTCCCCCATCAACCCATAGGAAGCATGGATATATCCTGATGAAGTCATGGCAACTTTTAGACTAGATTGAGCTTTTATGGTTGCATTTTGAGCTGAAATGTATGAGCTTGAGTATAGGTTTTGTCTCTAGACTTGATTGTTCCTACAAAAACAAATTCCTTGTAGAAAAAAAGACCCTCCAATGCTTTAATCAGTAAATGTAGGAGAAGAAATAATGTGTAGGAAAGAGAAATAGAATGAATATCATATGGAGTGTGTGATTGAATAAATTGGTGTTAAATCCTTGAATGTGTTTGCCTGACTTAAACTTGTTAGGTTTCCTAAAACTTTTAGACATAATGAAAATGATAATTTTAAAAAAATAAGAGTCCCGAGGATTTCATTAGACAATCTAAGATCACTTAGAATTCAAGTGAAGATTACTTAAAGATCATGTCTTCTTTTTAAGTTTAAGAATCACTTACACAACTTTCACGTGAGTCTTTCCATAGACATATGCGATCTCTCTATTTAAAATTCTCATGCAAGTCAGTTCAATGTATATGTTATCCGACAAACACCTATATATTAGTTCCATGTATCTCTTATACCTCAGCTTATGAGAACAATTACTTCTTTTTATACATAAAAAAAAACATAATTAATATGTATCAGTCTCAATGACTCTAATTAATGTTTAGTCTTAATAGAGCATCGACCATGAATTTTTACGAATAATGTTTTGATGCAATAAGAATTTTATAATTATAACAATTTTATAATTTTCTTTGCAAAATATTTTTGTTCCAAGAAATTTATATTTACTCTAGACTCATTAATCAAATATAAATGAATATTAAAGATAAAGAAAATATTTATTAATAATAAATATGTTTTTACATGAACAGAGACAGTAAACATGTAACTAACTGATTGACTACAAGGCATATACAGTAACATAGCTTGTCTAGCTTGGATTTTTTACCTGGTGACCAGAGAATTTATAGATTTTAGTCAAGTTAGCTTACCTCATTAATCATAGAGAGTGGTGTTGCAGATACATTGTGATGCTTAAAGTTGCAGGTGCCTCGTGGTGAGTGAAGTAGTGATGGAGAGTGACATCTTGGTAAGTTGTGAAAAATGAAAATCATTGATGGAGAGGTTGGTTCTCTTCATTGGTTTGTGGTGCTCATTATATTATTAGTGGAGAGATTGATGCTTGTCATTAGTTTGCGGTGTTCGTTATACCATTGGTGGAGAGTTGATGTTTCTACTCTACATAGAGAATTTATGTGCGCAGAGGCATGCAAGTGTGCATTAGTTGGTGGTGTGTAGTGACTGCTCTGACTTTTTAAAACTAAAAAAAAATACATTGAGGTATGTGCCTAGTATAATGTATTGGACAACCCATTTGGAGAGTCGATGTGGGTGATGTCTCGCAGGCCTTTTTTGTAGCATCATATATAATCATTTCAAGAAGTCATATAGAGTTAGTAATGATATTGTTTGTCTTTTTCATGAGGTTGTCTTAAAGTGCTTTATAATAATAATAATGTGTTATAGTCAAGAAAGTTTAAATTAACCAATGTTTTCTTCTTCTTCTTCTTTTTTTTTTTTGCCAATTTAAAATACTAAGGCCATACATCATTTAATGGGTTAATGCTTGTGGTTTTTATATTTATCTAGTATTCTTTACTTTTCTTTTTATTAATTTCATCTTTTTATATTTATTTTCTTGTCTTAGTTACATCTTAAAGTTAAGGTTTAAGGCTCACAACTTTAGATCTCATCGTTAAGTGCATAGGATAGTGAAACGTGTCATATACAATTTTTTCTAGCCCATCACTTTTTTATTACTTTTTTCAAGATTTTTTTTTATAACAAAAGATGCACATGACACATGTTACTATTCTATACATTTAATGCTTAGATTTAATGCCATTAATATCAAATCTTAATGAAATGATATAGTAAAAATAAAAATTAAATATAAAATGATGAAATTAATAGAAAAAAATGGATGGGCATTATAATAATAGAATCAACAGTAGAGGAACTCCCACAAACATTAACCCTTCATTTATTTCATCTCAATTTATGATTGAATAACATTACTATTTTGTGATATAAAAACACTTTATTTTTACACATGTGCATTGAGCTTCCATTTTTATTGGACTTAATTTATTTTTATACTCGAGCTTGCTTTTCTATAATTCTTTATTAGTGTCGCCCACATCTGATCCTAGCCTATTGTTTATGTTCATATTCACACCACCATTCTTTGAACTCATAGCAACCCTATGGATTTTTCATCTTTTTAGAGTTTAACATTATTTATAAAAATCACCATAATAAATCTCGCCTCGTATTTTTTGGTGCGGTGCTTTTATAAGGATTGGAATGAAGTAATTTATCATTTTTTTTATGTTCTTAATAATTTGTAATTTTGATTTTTGATTTTGTGTTATTTTTATGTTTATACTTTTATAATTGACCCTACAATATAACTGGTTTAGTTGGAACGAAACCAGAACTTTAGACCGGAATTTCCAAAATAAGCTGGAATTCTAAGCAAGATAAAATCTGTTTCAATTTATTTTATTTTTTTTAACTAAAATAAGGTATACTGGTAATTCCAAACGGGACAGAACAAAATTAACAATCTTGAATAAGAGTAATTGGATAATATCCCGCACCAATCATCCCTTAAGATCCTAAGCCGATTTGAAACGAGTTTGAAATTTGAACTCTTAAGAAAATTTGCATTTGGAGCGGAGATTTTTGTAGGTGTCCATCATGGCAATAGTGATGATGTCCCAATTTGCACCAAATCAAATAAATGGCAATTAAGTAAACACCGATGAACTTTGCAAATCTGTAGCACCGTAAATTTGTAAGAATACGGAGAATCAGGGATGGTCAGGGGAGCCCCGTAGCCATTAAAGGTTGGGGCCAGTAATTGTCCACGCCAAGAACCCAATCCATCCCCTTCTTCTCTCCACCCCTCCCCCAATCAGCGACCACATCTCCTTATCTTCCTCCACTACTGAGCACATGTAAGATAACTGAAACCAAAAAACTTTAACACTTTGGTTGCTACTGTTGTTTCCTTATCCTTGTCGAAATGGCTTCCATTTGTCTCCCTAAACACTCTCTGCCCTCTTTGCTTCCCACTCTTAAACCCATAACCTCATCTTCTCAAAACCTCCCAATTCTCTCCAAGTCATCGCAGTCACAGTTCTATGGCCTCAAGTTCTCCCATTCTACTTCTCTTTCAATCCCATCTTCTTCTTCGGTGAAGAATACCATTTTTGCCAAGGTACATTTTGCTCCACAATGAAAACTGTGTGCTTTATAGCATTCATTTGTTGATTGATTGGTTATTTCCGGTGTCTTTAGGTAAACAAAGGACAGGCGCCACCATCCTTCACTTTGAAAGATCAGGATGGAAAGACTTTGTCCCTCTCCAAATTCAAAGGGAAGCCTGTGGTTGTCTACTTTTACCCTGCTGATGAAACCCCTGGGTGCACCAAACAGGTGACTAAATCCCTGTCCAATCAAAGCTTTCATTTTTCTTTTCATGGGGAGACTACCAACTACGAGGCAAAGTTAAGATAATGTAGGCAAGATAAACGATTATAATTGCATTTTGAGTATCATCACAAGGTGTCACTGTGAGCTTGATTAGAATATGCTAATTCCGCTATAAGAAAGTTTGGTTTCTAGGTCTGCCACTTGACCAAGAGAATCTTTAACTTTTTTCCATAACATTTATAAAACATGTTCAGAAGCCACTGCCCAGGAAGTTTGGTGATCCATTTTAATACTTTAGAAGGCACTATCTATTAATAAATTTGCAATTGTGTGTGTGTGTGGCTCCCCAATTACTTCAAAGGCCATCGTTAATGTAGGTAGGTTTTGCTTAGGAGTTTTCACTAGGAAAAAAAAAACTAATTACTAGAAATTGATGAGAAGAGAGCTGGGTTGGAATGTTCATCAATTACAGGCATCTTTAGGTAGTGAATTTATATTAAAAAAATGAAGTATTTTTGCAGGCCTGTGCTTTTAGAGATTCTTATGAGAAGTTCAAGAAAGCAGGCGCTGAGGTTGTTGGAATTAGTGGTGATGATCCATCATCGCACAAGGTAAAACCAAGCTTCCTTTTATCCCAGAGCAGGTTAACATAAAAGATCTTATTTCTCTTTCCATTTCAACACTCAACAATTTGATTAATCAGTCTTAAAATAGTTATGTGTCTTTTACTATCTTCTATGAAATGCTAGATGCGTCTGTGAGTTCTGCAATTTCAAATTGCAGAACAAATTTCTTGAATGACATTGTGCTAACAAATGGTGCGATGACTATAGGCATTTTCCAAAAAATACAGACTTCCATTTACATTGCTGAGCGACGAAGGTAACAAGATAAGGAAAGAGTGGGGAGTGCCATCAGACCTGTTCGGGACCTTACCTGGGAGACAGACATATGTTCTGGACAAGAAAGGGGTGGTCCAACTCATCTACAACAATCAGTTCCAACCTGAAAAGCATATTGATGAAACTCTTAAACTACTTCAAAGCCTTTGAACCATCCATTCTATGTTGTCTTGCTCTCGTCTCCACCTTTTCCCCCATTAATCTATTTCTTGAATGTATGAATAATTCTTGCTGTATCCAATCCCTTGTAATTACTAGTTATTATCTGGGTTTGGACCCTTTGTTTCGTGTAACAGAAATACTCTTTTTTCCCATCTCTTTTGTTATGAATACTTGCTAAAATGCCGGTTGTCGTAGCATAATGAAATTACATATAGATTCAATTGTTTGCAAAACCTTTCAAAGTTTTACAGTGTTTCTGGTGTCAACCAAAAATAGGAAGGAGAACAATGGCCGAGGTCCATGCACATAATGTTCATGAGATGGATTTGTTTTTTAACAGAGGGACTAGTTTTTATAAACGCACTTTAAGTTGCTTTTGGTCTTGTAAAACACGTCTTCTGTTGCTGATTTTATGGCATATAACTTATTTTTACTGCATGTTCAGAATGATGTATCCTCCCTTGTCGTTCTCTGAATGGCATGATAGCCATCTGCAAGATGCGTAGTCTTCAATGAAGTTTATAGAGGAAATATGAGAAGATGTATGCCTCTGTAAAATTTCATTACAGTAGAGCCAACCGGTGGCACATTAGAACTTTAAACACATTTGAATGGGATACGATATGCGAGTCACTACATAATAACTATCTAACTATCTGATATATTTGCTTTGTTGTGCTTGCTAGTTCGTGTGCTCTCTTGCCGTCAAATTCTTCGCTATCAGCAGCTACTGATAAACTTCAAAATCATATGCAGCAGAAATTTTCAAAATAATTCCTCATTCTTTATTTGAACGGCCCAGAACTTGGATTTCTCTTCTCTTTTGTAAAGTTAAATGGAGGTAATTTGATCGGCCCAATCCATTAGAAACTAGCCATAAAACAGTCCACCGTGGTTTTTGAGAATATAGTAATAATTATTTTTCAAAGTATTTTTTTTTATTTTAAAATATATTAAAATAATATTTTTTTTATTTTTAAAAAATTATTTTTTGACATCGACATATAAAAATGATTTAAAAACATCAAAAACATATTAATTTAAAATAAAAAATAAAAAAAATAAATTTTTTCAAAAAATACTTCTAAAACATAATGTCAAATACTATCTACACGCGGAAAGGAGGCTGAATAGTTAGTTTGCATTCATCACTAGCCATTGATGGTGAAGGAGAGATCTTTTGATTGTGGATATTGGATTGAATATTTATTTCTTTCAAAATTATAGGGAGTATACAGTAATATTTTATTAGTTATTTTATGATCCACTTTAAAAAAAAGATAAATATATATATAAAAAAAAAGATAAAACTTATCACTAATTAAAAATGATAAGAATATCTCCATCAAGCATTTCTTTCTCCTAGTTTATCTATTTTCTTCTTTAAAGTGGGCTTATGGAATGACTAATAGGATGTTTCTAGTTAATTAATCTGTAATTAAGTTATATTTTATTAAATAATAATAAAATAAATTGGGACTTATTTTACTTAAAAATCACTGAATATACCAATCAGGGGATAATAGTGGTTGGTTGTGATGATTTATTTTAGAGTTGTATCATTGAATGCAATTTATTCTTGTGCTGGGATGGAACAAGCTGAGAATTCAGAGATTCGGAATTTGAATATATCCACGCGTGAATCTCCAGCCACACGGTGTCTTACTTTGAGGAATGGAAATATCCAAGAAATTTGGAAGGCAAAAAAAAAAAAAAACTCTCGGCTGACAAATGCATTGCATTTTGAACGTAGATTTGAAAATGAAAGTGCACAGGTCTCAAAAGTCCAAATTAAAACCACAGTCTAGCTAATGCATAAAATGCAGCGACCACATTTTGAACATAGTAAAGAAGTTCTGCCATCAAATTCCTGGCAAAGAGTCGGGTTAATCATGTTGATTCAAAGATTCATCAATCACCACGAAGAACTGCTTTTCTTATATTTTAATCTTTCTTGAAGAGAATGTTTCAATACCGACCCAAAGATGGACCGAAGAAACCAGAAGATGCTTGCAAGTTGCTGTACAAAACTGGGAGAATACCCTTTTTCACGATAGCAAAGTTGCGAGTCAGACTACCAAATAATTGTTTTTAATTTTATGAAGACTGGTCAGATTTTGACTTATTTATTTTAATCTCTTTGCAAACCTTTCTTGTACATACGCATTTGAATTAATATTGTACGTAGCAATGTGTAAAACCTCAAATGTCCAATTAGCTACAAATGCAATATACATCAATCAAGTTGCAAATGAATTTTTTTTATAGTTTTAAATTATTATTTTTTAGTATTTTTGGATCGTTTTGATATGCTGGTGTTATACGTAAATTTTTGAAAAAATAAAAAAAAATATTATTTTAATGCATTTTATAAGCAAAACACACTTTGAGAAACATCTAACACACTTCTAAACAAGCATTTAGAACGTGAGTGTTAGTGTGTTTAACATGTGATGTAACTATCGTCGAATGTGATAACATGCAAGTATTAGCAAGTCATATGCTTATATATAATTCAATCTCTTAAACTTTGAAGCACACGTTGATTGAGGTTCATTATGAATGGAGAAAGCTTTGTTGTCTCAGAGTGTTGAGCAATCCACCATTAGAGAGTGCATAAGGTTAGGCTAACCTTTGAATTTAACCTAAATTTAATGAGAAGTACCTTATTTCAAGGACTATTGTTTGATATGTTTTATTAGAATAAGCCTCTTAATATTAGAGTTGTTATTACTTAGTTCTCAATTTCTTTGTTTCATGAACCACGTAGCAATAGTTGAGTTATAGTGTGCTGTTTTTACTCATTTAGTTAGGATTTTATAAGGCTATAAAATGCTAGACACATTTGCTTTCATAAAATAAGTCATTCATTCAATTTGTCTTGAGTTCTTCATCACTTGCAATTCTCTTGATCATCTATTCATAACAAATTGGTATCAGAGCCACCACTCGGCTTGAGAAAAAGAAGAGTCACAGTCTTTCGAGTGACTTGCAAACACAGGAGAGTAAGATAGAGAGATGGTGAACGAAGGCAATGGAAATTTCATCCAACCATCCATACCATACTTTGATGGTCACTTTGACCATTGGAGCATGCTGATGGAGAATTTTATGAGATCCAAGGAATTTTAGAGCTTAGTTGAGACAGGTTATGTGGAGCCAAAGGCAGGAGCAACTGTGACTGAAGCACAACAAAAAAGACTCGAGGAATTAAAGCTTAAAAACCTGTAAGTGAAGAATTACTTGTTTCAAACAATTGATAGGACTATTATAGAGACCATCCTAAAGAAGAACACCTCTAAGCAAATCTGGGATTCAATGAAGAGGAAACACGAAGGGAATGCAAGAATGAAGCGTTCAATTCTTCAAGCGCCGAAGAAGGAGTATGAGACCCTCGAGATGAAAACAAGTGAGAATATCACTGAGTACTTTACTAAATTTATTACTATTGCCAATAAAATAAAGATTTATGGGGAGCAGATGCAAGATGTAACAATTATGGAGAAGATCCTTAGATCTTTGACTAACATATTCAATTACGTACATAGTCTATTCAATCAAAGAATCCAAGGATATTGATGTGCTCTCAATCAATGAGTTGCAAAGCTCATTGATTGTACATGAACAAAAGTTCCAGAAAAGTAGTAGGGAAGAACAAGCCCTAAAAGTGACACTTGAAGATAGGTTAGGAGGTAGAGGTCGAGGCAAAAGAGGTTTTAGAGGAAGGGAAAGAGGCAGAGGGCGTCAAGCCTTTCAACAACACCACTATGGAGTGTTATAGGTGTTATAAGCTTAGCCACTTCCATTATGAATGTCCTACTATGAACAAAGAGGTAAATTATGCTGAATTGGATGAGGAAGAAGAGATATTGTTAATGTCTCATATGGAATTGCATGAAGCTAGGCATAAGGATGCATGGTTTTTAGATTCTAGATGCTCAAATCATATGTATGGAGATAAAGCGATGTTCTGTGAGTTGAATGAGGGGTTTAGAAAGCTAGTAAAACTTGAAAACAATACAAGGATGACAGTGCTTGAGAAAGAAAAAGTCAAGTAGTAATTGGATGGCTTTCATCATGTTGTCACATATGTGTTTTATGTACCTAAATTGAAGAATAATCTTCTAAATGTAGGACAGTTACAGGAAAAAAGTCTAGTTATTCTTATCGAAACATGAATAAGCAAGATCTACCATCATGTGAAAGGTTTGATTATTCAAACTAGGATGACAGCTAATAAAATATTTGTATTGTTAGCAAGGGCTCAAGTCAAAGAAGCTTCTTGTTTCCATACACCTACACAAGACCTTTCACATCTATAGCATTGCAGGTATGACCATCTTAGTTATAAAGAACTAAGAACCTTTCAATATAAGAAAATGGTTCAAGGATTACCACAGCTTCTTACACCATTTACAATGTGCATTAGTTGTGTAGTTAGTAAGCAACACAAATATCTCATCCCAAAAAAAAGCCAGTGGAGAGCATCTCATAAGCTACATCTCATTCATGCTGGCATCTATGGCTCAATCACACCAATCTCAAATTGCAAGAAATGGTATTCCTTATGCTTTATTGATGACTATAGCAGAAAAGTATGAGTTTATTTTTTGGTAGAAAAATCAGAAGTTTTCCAGTCTTTCAAGTATTTTAAAAGTTTGTTGAAAAAAAAATTGGCCAGCTTATTAAGTGTTTAAGAATTGATAGAGTTGGTGAATTCGACTATATGGAATTCAATGAGTTTTGTAAGTAGAATGGAATCAAAAGGCAGCTCACCACAGCCTACAGTCCTCAGCAAAATAGAGTGGCTAAAAGGAAGAATAAGACAATGATGAACATGGTAAGGTCCATGCTTTCAGATAAAAAGATTCCCAAAACCTTCTGGCCTAAAACAGTGAACTAGACTATGTATGTGTTGGATAGGTGTTGTATTTTTGCAATTAAAGACATGACTCTAGAAGAAGCATGGAGTGGAGTGAAGCCCTCAGTTAAACACTTTAGAGTGTTTGGATGTGTGGCATATGTCCATGTGCCTGATGCAAGATGAACCGAACTTGAAAACAAGAGCTTTTGTTGTGTACTGCTAGGTATGAGTGAAGAATCGAAAGGTTATAGGTTGTATGATCCTATTGAAAAGAGAGTTATGATTAGCACGGACGTAATTTTTTAAGGAGAAAAATAATGGGACTAAGATATGAGTTATATGAAGCAGTTACTAATGGATTTAGAATGGGGAGAAGAAGAGAATGACATTAATAAAGATGAAGCAAATGGCAGTGAAGGTAATGAGACAAGTGAGAATGATATTGAAGGCATAAAAATGCTTCTTCAAATACAATAAATAAAGAGGATGTCAGACCAAATGAGATAAGAGAGATAAATGCTCTTGTTTAGATGAGAGACTATATCTTTAAAGAAGGATTATCAGAGGAAAAAAAATGAGTTGAATATAAAACTTGTAGCTCATGTTGATCCACTAAGCAATGGAGAGGCAGTGAAGAGTTCCAAGTGGAGGCAAGCTATGGATGCTAAATAAGGTCAATTCAGAAAAATGAGACATAGAGTTTGACTGAATTACTAGTTGGAGATAAGAAGATTGGAGTGAAATGGATATATAAGATCAAGCTTAATGAGTTTGGTAAGATGGATAAGTTCAAAACCCGGTTAGTTGCAAAGGGTTATGCTCAACAACATGGTATGAACTACACAAAGGTATTTGCCCTAGTTGCAAGGATGTACACTGTACATATGATCATTGCTCTAGCTGCTCAAAGAAGTTGGCCTATCTATCAACTCAATGTTAAATCCACTTTTCTTCATGGAGAATTAAGTGAGGATATGTTTATGAAGCAACCAAGAGGCTATAAGCAAAAGGAAGGTGAGCACAAGGTTTACAAACTACGTAAGGCATTGTATGAATTAAAACAAGCTCCTCGAGTTTGGGTTAGTTGTATTGAGGCTCACTTTACTCATGAAGGGTTCTAGAGGTGCATTTGTGAGCAAATCTCGTTTGTCAAGCAAAACAGTAAAGGTAAAATTTTAATTGTTAACGTTTATGTCGATGACTTGATTTTTACTGGTGATGATGAGCAAATGATGTTAGAGTTTAAGAAGTCAATGATGAAGGTATTTGATATGACTGATTTGGGAAAGATGAGGTTTTTCTTGGGTATAGAAGTGTTATAGAAGGATAATGGGATTTATGTCTATCAAAAAAAATACGCACTAGAGATTCTGAGACATTTTGGAATGGGAGAAAGTAATGCAGTGATGAATCCTATTGTTCCTAGTTTTAAAATTAAGGAAAATGGAGAAGGTGACAGAATTGATGAGACCTACTATAAAAAAAAAATAGTAGGCAGTCTTATGTATATCACTGCTACAAGGCCAAATATGATGTTTGTTGTGAGCTTTGTAAGCAGGTTTATGGTCAAACCAACAGAACTTCATTTGCAGGTTGCAAAAAGAGCACTACGATACTTGAAGAGCACTGTTGATTATGGAATATTTTACAAGAAAGGTGGGAATAAGGAGTTGATTGCATTCACTGATAGTGATTATGCATGAGACTTAGAAGATAAAAAGAGCACATCTGGCTATGTTTTTATGCTAATTGGAGAAGCAGTTTCTTGGTCTTCAAAGAAACAACCTATAATCACTCTTTCAACAACTGAAGCCAAGTTTGTGGAAGTTGCAGCCTATGTTTGCCAAACATTATGGATGAGAATGATTCTAGAGAAGTTGAGTCATGCACAAGATGGTTGCACTACTATGAGGTGTGATAACAGCTCAATCATCGAGTTCTCAAAAATCCATGTTATGCATGGATGCAGCAAGCACATTGATGTGCAATTTCATTTTCTACATGATTTTACTCGAGATGGAGTTGTTGAACTTGTGCATTGTGGTTTTCAAGATTGAGTGACAGATTTATTGACTAAACCACTTAAGTTAAAGGCATTTTTAAAGCTTCGAGATCAATTAGGAGTGTGTATGATGCTTGGAGTAAACTAATTACTTATACAACAATTAGTTTAAGGGAGGGAATGATAAGAACTACCTTATTTCAACTATATATTTGGTATGTTTTATTAGAATAAGTCTCTTACTATTAGTGTTGTTATTGTTTAGCTGTTAATTTCTTTTTTTCATGTTCCATATAGTATTAGTTGAGTTATAGTGTGTTGTTTTTACTCATTCAATTGCTTTCATAAAATAATTGAGTTTTTGATCAAAAACTTTATTCGACTGATTATGGGTCGCTAGGTTATATCTTTGTTAAATATATAAATTATTAATTCTAGTATAAACGAGCCAACAAATATATATATATATATATATATATATATATATATATATATATATATATATATATATATATATATCAGCATGAGTAATATTTCTCCAAACATGTATACTTTGAATTTAGTTGTCTTTTACATAAGATATTTATAAGAAATAACTTGCGAAATAAAAGTCTACATCCATGCAAGAAGAACAAAAGGAAAATAAATAATCATTCAGGTCACGAATTTGTATTTCACAATAATGTAAGGGTAACTATTCTAGCTAGCTAGTTTATTTAACATGTAAATATGAGAACCCTGCAACAAAATAACATAACATAACGAATGTATTCCGGTTATTTTTCTTGCGATAGACTCTTATTTCAGTTCATAGTCCCTACTACCGTAAGGGCTGAATGCTTCTGATAACATGTTATTCTTCCTCCAGGAGCTCCATCCCATTTCTTCACAGATCTCATCACTGTGGTTGATACTGAAAGTTGAGATGCAATGCCTCTTATAAAACCTGGTAGTCCTCTTTGCAATTTCAATCTCTTTAGAAACCTGATCAAGCATCTTGTCAATAGTCGGGAGCTTAAATTTGTTGTCAATAAGTCGTGCCAGCCAAATGCTGCGCAGCTCTGATGTGTGAAGGTTCGCAACACTCTCTATGAATCCCAAAAAAGCCATGTTTGGTATCAATGGATGAACAGTTCCCCTGCAACGAAAATCAAGAATATATTATTTGGACCACCTCTTCTGATAAACAAGTTAAAGCTATTGCCACGGATTTAGGTTTTAAAAAGCTTACCTGTACAGGGGCATAACACCAGAACGGGCATCCTCTAACAAACTGCAAAAAGGATCCGGTAAGATGTCTTTGAGCTTTCTCTTCCCATCAAAACCAGTTGCAAATATGACAACATCAGCCTCCACTTT
The DNA here is from genome assembly GCA_019202695.1 of Populus x sibirica. NCBI lineage: Eukaryota > Viridiplantae > Streptophyta > Magnoliopsida > Malpighiales > Salicaceae > Populus > Populus x sibirica. The sequence continues at coordinate 1,915,005 of JAGMVL010001159.1, forward strand.
AGTGTTGTCCTCAAATTCAAGTCCTTCCTTATTGAACCACCATTTTGATGCCTTTTTGAACACAATCTTCCCCTTGTCTGCCTCAGAAAAGAAATTTTCTGGCATGATTGCCATCTGACAAGATGCATAGTCTTCAATGAAAGGGTGATCTGGTTTTAATCCATATTTCTGCAGAGGAAGTTTGTGGAGGAGATAGGACTCTATAAACTTGGAAACTACATGCCTCTGTGAAATTCCATTACAGTATTAGAACAAGTCACACCATTAGCATTTTAGGACTTCAAAATGAATCGAATATGTCAAGATGTGCTCACCATGGGAGATAGCAGCAAGCAAAGCATAGTCCTGAGGAGATTTTGGTTTGGCCTTTCGTGTATGAACTGAGAAGATCTTGTGGAAAAGAACAAGAAAAATGGCAAACCCCATACCCAGTAATGGGGCACAGTCCAATGTAATGTCCTAACAACCATGGTGCACGGTTGCCCTTCAGGACCTACAACACATTAAAACATGACATCTTGATTTAATTAGTAAAACGGAGAAGAATAGTTTCTGAAATTTCTGTTTTTGGAAATAAAGAAAAGAACTTGATCATCCATTTCTTTTCAGCGAAAACAATTCCATATATTTTTGCTCCACCATCGCCAAAAATCATGTGTGCAAATTAAGTATGTGAAGAATCAAGATTATCATCCAGATATGGGGCAGGTGGTTTTCTTTTTTCTTCGTGGAAAACTGTCCCTTGTGCTTTGATCATCAAACATGCAAGAGTCAAAGCTGGAACGTTAAATGGCTGAAAACATGTGCAGTCAATAAGTCCACACATGATCTATACTTTCGTTGTAGATTCTGAGAATTGACCACGAGATGGCTTTTTTTCTTTCCATTAGCATGACTTGTGTTACCATGCACGCTACATCAATTTAACGTGGAACATCATTAATTCTAACCATTCAAAGATTTATTGCTGTCTCTGCTACTTTTTCTGGGACCAAACTATGACGCTATCAACACGTAAGATCACACAACAGCAGCAGCAGCAAAAATGTCCAGAGGTGTCTTTATATATATTCTATTATATTACACCTTAGACTCGAAATATGGCCCAATAATTAAACAATAAGTGGAGAAACTGGTGAGGCCATCACTTGTACCAGAAAAGGAGGAAATTGAAAGCAATTGCTGTGTGACTTACAAGAGAGAACATATATTTAAAAACTACTTGCTAAAAGTTCGTGATTTACGTGTATGGATCATATAGCATATAATTAAACCAGATTTTAATCTTTTTTTAAAGAGAGAGAGAGAGAGAGAGAGAGAGAGAGAGAGAGAGAGAGAGATGTGGAAATTAATAAAATTTAAAATTGATCAAACAAATTAAATCTATTGAAGATTAATACTTGTGTTTGTGTGGGTGTATAAGAAAAAAGAAATGAAAATTCTATTTAAGATCCTGTGAAACTTATATATTAACATAAGAAAGAAACAAGTTGGCCGTTGACATGCAGATAAGTTAGTTCGTGTAATATTATGAATATGCAATTCATCAAAAGCATGAATGAAGCATATTTAATTAATTAAGCCGAGCTTGTACCTTGGTTTGCCTCAGCGCACTCAAGAGCTAAATCAATAGCTGATTTTTTGAAGCCAACGACTGCCACCTTCTTTCCCTTATGCAGTTGAGTAGCCGCTTCCTTGTCAAGCTTGCAGTAATCTAGGGAATGCATCACCTTGCCCTTGAATATTTCGGGGCCTTTCTTGAGTGGGAACTCAGGAATCTTAGGTATATCTCCATACTTTCCAGTGCAAACGACAAGAAATTCGAACGCGTACCACTGAAAGGAAGCAAAATACGAATAATCAGCAAAGAATATTGACAGTATATATGTACAATAGCCAAGACAGTTTTGAAGTACATCTGTATATTAATTAACTAGCAATAGAGTTTTGAGCTATGTTGATGGGATAAAAGAAAATAGCAGTATTAGTTTTGAAGCTACTGTAGGAATTAAAAAAAAAAAAACATTATTAAGGACCTGAATGGTATCAGATTGTTTGCTTTGCACAGCAACCTCCCATACCGGCAGTCCGGGCAAAAGGCTGCCATACTCCCCGGGTTCGCCGCTATCAGCTGGTTCGCGGCCACCAACAAACCGGACCTCCACCACCTTTGAGTTGAACATCACGTACTTCATCACATCAAAATGCTCAGCATAGGATTTCAAGTAATCCAATATCTCAATATAAGAAGGAAAACTTGGGTCATCTCTGTTAGGCCAGGGAAAATCAGTGAATTCATAATCACCGCGAGGGGATTGAAGTTTTGTAGAGCTGTAAGAGCAACTTTTCCACACCCCTCCAATGGAGTCACTCGCTTCAAAAACCACTGGATTGTAGTTAGATAGCTGCTTAGCAACAGCTATACCACTTACACCAGCTCCAATGATGCCTATTTTTGAGACCATCAGATTGCTTTGCCTAGCCATGAAAGTAATAATTTTGATAAAAATTATAATTGAACTTAGGTAAGGTGCAATGTGATGCTTGAGGTTTAATTCCTATTTATAGAATTAGAAGCACGTGAATTGACTTCAAGGAAGTGAAATAGAGGATATACGACCATTTCTAATCCTAATATTAAAGTAGTTGTGAGAAATTGGTTCGAGGTCGAGACGAAATTTCGCCAACACATGGTTTCCTTTGCCCCTTTTGATTAAGATGGACGCAATTTTTAGATCAATTTCCTTGCACCTTCAAACCCTAATTAATATAAGGCTGCTCACATGCATTTTATATACATGAATGTATATATACACACAGTAAATACATGTTGTGCGTAGGGCTAATAATAATCACAAGAATAATAATAATGAAGTGAGAAATACCAAGACGACAAGAAAAGCAAAAAATTCCGTCATATGCAAGATTTTAATGCACGGTAACGCAGAATCTAGCTAAACGTAATTAGAGCAAACCTTGAGTATTTTGAGTTATTGCTAGAATTTAAGTGGAGGTGGCGAGTATCTATGCAGCTCTACTTTTAAGGGTCAGAAATTTGAATCTAATTGCTTAGTAATTAATTGCGATTTTAAGAAATTAACTTGGTGATTAAGAAAAAAAATTGTTCATTATTTCAATTAAGAGATTAAATTAATCTTTAGGTCACCACTCAAGGAAAAAATAATAATTAAGTGCACTCTAGCTGTCAAAATTGCTGGGACTTCTGGCATTCAATCAGCTATAGCTAATAATCTTTAAACTCACGTGCTGGAGAAATTTCAACTCAATTTTGGAAGAAATTAAAAGAATCCATGCACGAGTTAGGTTTCTCTATCTTCTCTGTATTTGTCTGGTACTAGCAGCACGTTTGCGATCATAGCTGGAACCAATACTCTTGCTTGTCTTGCAACCTAATATACTGCTCGGTTACAAGGGTTTCCTCCATCAAGCCATCAATTAAGACTTATTTTGAGTGAAAATCTTATGAAGATTTTAACATGATATTTCTCGGCTTGTTAAAAAAAATGATGGCTTAATCAGCACGCTTTGAATGTTCCTTGTTTTTAATTGTGCTCATGTTTTGAGCGACTAACTTTCTTTCTAGTTTGTTTACCAGTAGTTGAGTGTCTTGATTTTCTTGCTTGTTTGTTTTCTAATAAAGTGGCTCTTTTATGTAATGGATCTCGATATATAACATCAAGAGTAATGCTAATTTTAGAAAATATTTAACCTCCAATCACCATATACAACAATGGAATTGATTGAGGTCATTGTTGATGCACCTTTAAGAGAGAAAAACCCACACAAACTCACCCTAAAATCAATGAAAGCTACAACTTTACAATTTTCTTTTTCTATCTCTCTTTGGTTCTTATGATTCCACACATTTATTAATGTATATTACAAACCTATTTATAGAAAAATAAAATGCTCCAAAAGTCATTAATCATGTCACTTAGCCTCGAAATATCTTCTTCATTCTTTCAACAATGGTTACACCTGCCATTGAAAAACGCTCTCCTCTTTTAAAATGTAAATCTACCGCAGATTGGTAGGGAGTCAAGTTTAGTCATCAACATCCCCCTTTAAATTTGACTTTCTAAACTTCTTCAGTATAAGCATCTTTTTCATTCTTGTAAATACATCATATTTGAGTGGCTTTATGAATATATCAACAAGTTGATCATAAGTTCTGCAAGATACCAGCTCTACTTCTTTGTTTTTTACATGTTCCCTAATGAAATGATATTGAGTATCAAAATACTTACTTCTTTCATAGTACATTGGGTTCTTTGCTAAAGCAATCGTGGAACATGTAGAGTTCTATAAGATTATCTTGCAAGAAATTTAAAAACTTTAACATGTTCCTCAACCAAATATCATAACATACAACTACTCTAACAACAACATACTCGGCTTTATACGATGATAGTGTCACGATAGCTAGCTTATTAGACATCTAAGTAAATGTTGTATCTCCTATGAAAAATATGATATAAGTTTTATTTTTTCTTTCATTCAAGTCATGTCCCTAATCACAATCAAAGTAACCAATAAGTTTGAAATATTCAGAATATATGTAGAACATTCCATCATTGAAAGAACCTTTTTTATACCAAATAATTATTTCAGTGGTACTTAGACGAGACTAATCAAGATTCCATGTACCTACTCTTTAGTTTGATTCCATAGAGAGTATCTGGTCTAGTGCATGTTAGGTATCTTAAACTTCCATCTAGATTCTTAAAGCAGGGTGGATCAATATCACCTTGATTATTCTTTCTTAATTCTAATCCTGCTTCAACTAGAGTAAAGACTAGATTGCATTTCTCCATGTTAAACTTCTTAAGAATTTCTCTTGCATAGTTTTCTTATGATATGAAATTCCTTTTTCACTTTGTACAACTTCAATTCCTAAAACAGTTATGCCATTAAGCCCATTCCATCATATCGAACTCTTTAACCATGCTTCTCTTGAATGATTCAAGCATAACTAAATGATTATTGGTAAAGATTAAATCATCAATATATATGTATACAAGCATATAACACACTTCCACCAACTTCCTTTTTCAAGTACAATACATGTTTATAGGGACATTTTTTACACTCATCTTTCATGAAATAGTCATCAATCCTAGTATCCCATAGATATAGAGATTGTTTCAATCCATATAAAGTTTTTTTTAGCATATCCAGGTAGTTAGTCAACAAAGATTTTTTCTTCATAGACTTCATTTAGAAATGACATTTCTTCATATATCCAGGTAGTTGATAAATCTTTCATCTCTCTTATCCTATTACCAAAAGTAACAGCTTGATGATTTCAACTCTAACAATAAGAGGAAAGACTTTCTTATATATATTTTTTTTTTCTTGCTTGTACCTTTTTATGGTAAACTTGGCCTTCCATCTCTAAACTCCTCATTGAGCATTCATCTTTTTCTTGTAAACCCATTTGACTTTAATGGTCTTGTGTTATTTCATGAGTGCAGTCAACTCTCAAGTCTTGGTTTTTTAATGGATCTAATTTTCATCCATTGTACTCCTTCATTTGTCTTTTTTGTTAACTTATTCAAAACTAACTGGATCACAACTCAGCTATAAATATAATAAAATTAACTCATTATCATATATAAATTTTATGTCCTAGTACAAATCTTCCAAGTTTTGAACCCCTTTGGGCCTTATGTTAGATAATTTTCATGCTATTGAATCTAACGTTTCATTCATCTATGGTGAAGGATGAACACTTTATAAAGTCTATGTCTCTACTTCTATTAAATAAGCATGTTGCTCTTCTTTAACAGTTAACTTTACATTTTAAAAAGACTCAACTTGGTCCCGTCTCCAAGATTCATTTTCTTCAAAAATGATATTTTTATTGAAGAAAATTTTTTTGGTGATGGGATTGTAAAGTTTATATCCTATGGTTCTATTACCATATCTGACGAAGATAAACTTTTCTTGTTTATTTTCAAGTTTTTATATTCTAGCCTCTGAAATCTTGGAATACATGATGAATCCAAAAACTTGAAGATGACGCACATTTAGTTTATGAGTGCTCAATGCTTCATGTGGTGTCTTATTCTTTAAAATTTCCATAGCACACAAGTTTAGTAGATAAGTTACATATGAAGCTTTTTCATCCCAAAAGCTTTTGAGCAAGGACTTTTCCTTCAACATTCTTCCAACCATGTTAAAGATAGTACAATTCTTTCTCTTAACTACACCATTTATATATAGAGTGTAGGCTAGAGTGTATAGATGTTTAATTCCTTTTTTCTTTGGGAATTCTTCAAATGTACTTAATGTATATTCACCACTTGGCCAAACCCTGACACAACTCACACCCCTCACCAGCCACCATGATGAAGATTAGACAGGGGAGCCATGCCCTTCAAACGGCTGGGGCGACTGCACAGAGGCCGCCCTACTCACCCTGCCCTATCTCCATGATTGGACAGAGGTAGGGTAACTCCCGCTCCCCTGTCCTATAAATACCTTGCTCAACAAACAGTAAAAGGGAGAGAGAAAGAGAAAAAAAAAAACAGGGGTGAGATTATAGAGAAGAGAACGAAGAAAAACAAAAAGAAAGAGAGAAATAGGGAAAAAAAGATTGGAGAAGGAAACAGTGGAAAAAAAAAGGACGAGGGAACTAAAAAAACAAAAAAAAAGGAGAGAAAGATTACAGAGGGGGGATGAACTGAGGTTTTAGGAAGAAAAAACAGAGGGAGATTGACAGAGTAGAAAACAGAGGAGTTTTTCTAGAGAGAAAAAGAAAAAAAAAAGGCAGAAAGGGGGAAAAACATAACGCAAAGAAACAGAGGATGAGATGACATTTTGACAGAGAAGGGGAAACACGATTGGAAATAAGAGAGAAACGAAGCAAAAAAAAAAAAGAAATAACATGGGAAAACGAGAGAGGAGGAAAAGAGGAAACATAAGAGAAAGGAGGAAGAACCATCACGAACCACCGCTTGTTTTCCGCGTTCCCACCACCAGAACCGTCATGAGCCATTGTTAGGTTAGCCTTTCCCCCCCTTTCTTCTTCTTCTTCTTCTTCTTCGTGATCTTCACTATTCTGCAAAATGAACAGTGGAGAGCTGCTCCTATTCATTGGGTCGGACAACGCCGACCAGGACCAAAAATGGTTGGGCCGGTCCGGCCCAATCCAAAAAAAACTTTTGGGCTGTTGCAAATCCGATATTAAAATACCTAGTTTTCTCTGAAATGTTGCAAAATTTTCAAAACAAAAAAAGGCTTGTTTTCATGCATACGGTCAAGTTTCTTAAAAGATTAAAAATAAAATCATATCATATTTTCATACAAAAAAACAAAAAAAAAATGAAAATATGTGTTAGATGCATTTTGATTTTAATAACCAGATTATTAAAACCATGAGAAGTACACCAATATTTCAAAAAATACCAAAAAAATATTTTGTTTGCTTTCAATAGTCGGGATTACGAACTTATACGTAAGATATATTCCTAAATTCTTTTAACATTAAAACGGTTAGGTTTTTACCCGATAGATAAGGACCTCTTTACCAAGGAGGACTCTTCTTAAACCATAGACGAACCAACAATTAGAAATACAATAACACCTTAGCTTTTTATCAGACAATCAAACAGTGCAGCTTACCTTAGGTGGGACGTATTTGAGGTGCTAATACTTTTTTTTTACGCAATCAGTCCCCGTACCCGATCTCTGAGACCGGTTAGGGTTCCTGGTGATCAAAATATTAGGTGGCGATTCTCATTCTCTCTTTCCACTGATAAAAGACAAGAATTTCTTATCTTCCCTACTTTCTCGATACAAGAGTAGACGATCGCCGCAACGCCGCACACGTGCGACAATTACCATCTTTTTTTATAAGAATATATCTTCGTCCTTGGAGTAGAACTTTCAAAATATCATTAAATGTGATTTATCCATAAACCTTCTCATTAATTTTAGTGAAAAAAATATTTCTACTAGTCATATGATTACTGGCGCCAAAATTAAAATACCAAATACCTTGGTCTTATTTAGTTGAGTTGTGTGCCATCAAACTCATCGAATCTCCAGTAACTTATTCCTTTTCTATAAAGTGGGCTTTGTTGCTAGCTTTATTTGATGGTGATGATCGACATTCATTGCTATAATGTCCATATTTATGATATTTATAGCATTAAATGTTTTTGTTTCATCAATATTTTGATGATTGTTGTAACCACTTCTCCTTTATCTTCATTTTTTCACGAAATATTATTTCATTGTCCTTTATAATTAAATCGTCCTCTTTCTCCTTCAAATAATCCTCTGCCACCTTTTACTTTAGATTTTGAGTTAAGACCTCTTTCTTTTTGTGATGTTCCCCCATGCTTACCTCTCTGTCTTGATGTGTAGTTTTGAGTGTAGTGCTTGCTCTAACATTCTATCTTCTAAACATTTTTTGATATCTTTGTAGAAGCTACGATCTCAAATATTGCTTTATCAAGAACCTAAACCTAGAACAGGATTGCTTTGACTTTACAATCCTTCCTTTTATCATCTTTGAGAGCTTTTTTTTATTTCTATGCTTTAATACCACTTGTTGGTGGAGTGTGTGATTGAGGTCGCCATTGGTGTACATCTAAAAAAAGAAATTCACACAACAAACACTAAAATCAATAAAACCATAAGCTTATGAATCTCTCTTTCTAACTCTGTGATTCTCTTGATCATTCCACACACTGAATAATACATATTACAAACTGAATTTTTTTTAACTGGGTCGGACCCGGCAAGAACATAATTGGAATTGCGATCAAATTCCACAAATGCTACGTCATCATGCGATATCCTTCTAATTTATATAGTGTTAGTAAATAATATTAAATACTAGTTTTTCGAGTAAAACACAATTTAAAAAAAAATTACAATTTCATTATGTATAAAATTCATTCGACAAGAACTACAGTTTCCATGATTTTTTGAGCGTGCAATAAAATTAGGTAAAATATTATCATGAATAAAATTGAGATTACAGTACGAGTAAATTTAATACACCTTAAACTAATTTTTTTAAAAAAAAAAAAAAATATTGTTCACGTTCAAGTGAACAATGCGAGTGAAATCAATTAACTACACTAATTTTTTGGGAAAAAAAAAACTAAACTTTTCGCACTGGTTTTTCAAAAAAAAAAAAAGAATTGTTCACTTTAGTGAACAGTGCGACAGTGGAGTCATGCTCCACTGTTGTGCTTCCTCCCCCACGAGAAGCAGCAAAATGCTACTTCTCAAAACCTGCAGCACAATCTTTGATTTTAATGGGTCCTACCAGCATAAAGCATTTTTTTCTACATTACCAAACGGTATTATGTATGGCTGCGGGTGAACCTCACCCACAGCCACATTACCAAACGGGCACTTAAAGGGGTTAATGTCTTGTCTAGTTATTAAAATAAGTATAGGGTCTTTGGGTTTTCAATGAACCCAATGGACCGAACCAATTTTGATTATCATCCCTAATTTTCTCTAATTAAAAATATTAATACATGAAATAAATAAATAAATAAATTCTATATCATAAATCTTAGCTAAACCTTTATATTAGATACTAGACTAGTTCCACTATATATGAGCACCGGGATACCATACCAACCACCAGGCACTACCTTTGGTGGTCTCAAGATGCCGAAATTACTCTTCTTGGCTGCAGCAGTACTGAGGTCATGATGGCTCTCTTGTAACTCTGAGTTTGACTTAGCTTTTAGAAATTAGAAACAAGTCAAAAGTTAGACCCGTTTCTTTTACCTCAACTAGGCTGATATATCCCACGCATAAACCGGCCGGTTTTCGATTTGTTTTGACAATCTAGTAAGATTATCACAGAAGCCTTGTACTATTTTCAACATAGGTTATAGGTATAGTTGTTTATGTGATGAAAAAAAAAGTAAGCATAAACCTAGATTTGAACGAGTAACATGCATGAATCCATGTCACTAGCTACCCAAAGAAAAAAATAAAATGAATACCTCCTGATACAAGTGTAGTCTTACTTTGAGGAAGGGACATACGCAGGAAATTTGGAAGAAGGTTGCGGGAAAGAAAGCTTATTGCATTTTTAACATAGATATAGACTCTTAAAACCAAAGTGTGCACGTCTCCTAATTAGTCCTAACTAAAATCAAAGTCCACACCGAATTAAGATGCAGTGACCATATTGTTTGGTGATGCTCATGGTTTTCAAGTTCCTGGTAAAGATCAGTCAGCTGGCTGGTATTGATCGTTCAAAAAAAAAAAGTTGGTTGCAATTTAAAAAAACAAAGTTCGTGTTGATTCAAAGATTCAACTTCAATTTTATTTTATTTTATTTTTCTTCTATTATATATGGAAATCTCCCCGAACAACTACTTGTTTATATTTTAACGAAGAGATGTCTCAATTACAACCCAAACTTTGACCGGGGAAACCCGAATGATTTTTCTTAAAAAACAAAAGTTAAACAAAAAGGAGAACTTTAGTCTATAGTCTTCCCATTTGGATTTTGCTGTACAAAAATATTAAAAAATAATATAAATTATATTTTAAAATCTTACTTAATAACTTAAATTTTTGGGTTGAATTGGTTCTTTAACGTAGTATTAAACCTTTAATAACTAAGCAGTCACGAGTTCAAATCTCACCATCTTCATGTATTTTACAAGTTTTAAGTTCAAAGGACTTTCACTTGAGAAGATGTGTTAGATAATGATATAAATTATATCTTAGAACCTCACCTAACAACTTAAGTTTTTTGGTTGAATTAATTTTTTGGTAAAAAAATATTGGCATAATACGTATAACCTCTTTCACCACAGCAAAAAACATGTATGTGAAATCTTGATTTGTTAATTGTAATGTCAGGGGTATAACAAATAGGTTTCGAAGTGTGAAAATCAGTATCTTTAATGTATTAATTATCTTTATTACATTTGTTATAAGGTTAAAGCAATATACCTTCAGGATATAACAAAATCTTAAACTTATAGACATAAACTTCTATAAGTTTAAGTTCTATTTTATTTTTGATAAACATAAATAAAGAGTTTATAGAGAAAAATAAAGGAGGGAAAAAGATTGTTTTTAATTTATTTCTGTCAACATCAAACTGATATTTATAAATAAAATAACACCATTTCAGATCAATTTGTTTATAAAATTTAGAGACACACCTTTTCAGACCAATGTGTCTATAGAGTTCATACAAATTATTTGAACAATTTGGTAGGAGGTGTCATGTATAATTATTAGGTTAATTACTTCTGAAAATTTAATTAATTAACTTAAATTAATTAATTTCAAAAATAATAATAATAAATTATTTATATTAAATAATATCAAATGTCATGTTTCTTTAACTACCTAATATATAAGCTATATTTTAAAAACCATTAAGACAAAAAGTAATCAACTTGTTGAATTTAAACTGTTCTCATGTTTTCTTTCACACGAGTCAGAACATCACGTAAAGTATGAGTTAAAGTTGTCCTGGTCCAAGGATGCCTGAAACTGCCATGGAAATTTCAAATTAAGCTGGATTCATGAGCTCTCTGTGCAACTTTGACTCTATAATTAAAAATAATAATAAAACTTGAGAGTAAGAATTTTGATTGCATAATGTTTCAAAAAATATTTTTTTTTATTACAACAAAATGTAGTAATGTATTAAAATGCATATTGGTAAAGGTTAACAAAGAATCAAGCTACCACTGCAAATTAATGGTAGCTTTCGACGAAAATGTGTTCGATTTATGAAAAGTTAAGTTAGCCTCTGTATTCCAACCACTACCAATAAATAATTAAAGTATTGTAATAACGTGCTAACATGTATAAAATCACCATGTCGTATATAGTTCAATAATTAAAGGGATCCGTTCTAAAAATAATAATAATTAAAGAGATTCATTTTACACCAACCCTGCATGATACTGTGTGTTTTAAATGGGGTTGGGTAAATTTTGAATCTTTTTAAATAATTTTAAAAAAAAATATATATATATATATATATATATATATTATTTTAATATATTTCTAAATAAAAAATATTTTACAAAATTATTATTATTATGATTTCAAACGGCTTTTGAAGGAAGTGGGGGGAGCAATTCTAGAATAATTATATATATCCACCATGTACGGTCAAATACACCTTCGGGAGAAGAAGAAAAAAAAGCAACGATTTGTATCAATTTGAAGAAGAAAATACATAATTGCATAATAATCCAACTATTTTGTTCGCTGCAAGTCCAGATTCTTTGAACAGAATGTGGTGGAGATGCATTTATCTAAAATACATTTCAAATATTTCCAATTCATACTGACTTTTCCACAAAAAAAAAAAAAAAAAAGTTATTTTTGCTTTCTCACCCTATTCATGTTCTTCGATGGCTTTCAAGTTTCTAGATTGGAATTGCTTTTAGATCATATCTCAACCTAGACCATTAATTTCAAGCAAAAAAGTTATGATAATGACCTTTGGAATTTAAGCAATTGCTCGAGAATTATATGAAAAAGGAAATTTAAAATCAAAACTCCTTCTAATTAAATGATATATTATGAAAGGTTGAAAATTGAATAAGAAGTTTGAACAAGCTATCCAGAGTTCGTATAAGTGTGTATAACTTCAACCCCAGCTGGCCCATTAAACCACCATCAACGGTGCTTGCCGCCAGAGGGCGACCTTTCTTTGTGCCCAATCTCAGCACTGGCATTTAAGTATTCATAATCACACCCATGGAAATATGCATAGAGACGCATGCACACATGGAAGATTGAATAATAACTTTTGTATATCTTGATCAAATATAAAAAAAAAAATATAAGAAGCTCAGTTAAAAATAAACCTAAATTAATTTTATAAAAACTTTAAAGAAAGGGTTTTTTGGAATCCTAAATTATCTCCATCTTTAATTTAGATCAAAATTGAGCCAATCTATTTTTTTGACTTGTTTTGGATAGTTTTATTTTTTATTTTTTACTTTTTTTTAATGATCAGTTTAATTTATAATTTTTTCCTTACATGATCTTAATTTTAATTGTGAAAAAAACAACACACGAAGAGAGTAGACATATTTAGATCAACAACCTAAATATTATGTGTACATAATAAAGTTTACGTGTAAGATAATAGTTTTTCTGAATAATTATTCTATGAACCCCGAGTTCTCATTTAATTAGAAATGAAAATGAAGGATTTAAATTGATATTTCATGAATTAGAAGAAAAGGCATTTTAATTATTGATTCTAGAGACAAAGTAAAGAACCAGTCGACTAGTTCATTTAATAACTCAAACAATCAAACGGTTCATCCAGAATAAATGAGGGGTAAAATTATAAAAAACCAAATATTGACAAAAACAATGCCTCACTAGGCAGGGAAGAAACAAAAAAGGGGGAAAGGGGATTAGGTTTCTTTCTATTTTCTTGGAAAAGGTTAGCAAATAGTGATTAAATAAGTTGTTGTGTGATCAAAAGAAGAAATTTTAGGGGATTTTTAAAGAGTTATAAAGGTTAGGGTGAGGGAGATTAGGAGAAAACAAAGAGGAGGGAAGAGAACAAGCGTTTTCCCATTTGGATTAGCATTCAATTAAGGTGAGAAACTTTTTTAAGATATTTGGTTTGAATGATTATACAATATATGAATGGATAAATGTGTTAGTGTTGTGTAGATGTTGAATTTCAAAAATTTGTTACTTAAAATGTTAAATTATGATGGAATAATGTTTAATTATATGAAAAATGGTTGGGTGTCAATTCAATTAAAAGAATTAAAAAGAGAAAAAAAGGTATCCTTCATATAGAGTCAATTTTGGCCTAGGAGAGGAAAAAGAGAGAAATATAGAAAAAATTCAACTGGTTATGATTCGAAGACCATTTTATTATTAGGTTAGAGGTACTAGACTTAAATATGCAAGCCTAAAAGAATTTGATTAGGAACTTATGCTTAATTTGTAAGTTTTAAGTTAAGGTTAACAATGAAATGAGGAGGAAATGAGAAATTTTTTTTTTTTTTGATGTAATTTGGATAGAAATGAATGAAAATAACTTAGAATATACACAAATGAAGTGAAAAATCCAAGTGTTATCGAAAGGGGTTAGTTCCGGCCATAAAGGGAAAGAGTTGAGGAAACTAAAACAATGCATAAATGTTCTTTTTTATATATACTTAATATAGCATGTATTGTGATGTGGAAAATGAATTGAAAAAAATAGAAATATTGTGTTTAAATGGTAATGAAAATGTTGTTTATACCTTAAATTATAACCATTGAAACTTTGCAAGAATTATAAGATTTTGGAGTTATGTTGTATAATGGTTTGAGGAATAAATATTAAAGTAAATGAATGAGTCTTCTTTTAGAGAGTTTTAATTATTTATAGTAGGATGTGAAATGGATAAACTGATTTATTAGGTTTTTGTATTTAATGATGTTATAGGAAGTGAAAAATTGAGGTATTGAGAATGGAATTTTCATTATTAGCTAAATATTATTGAAGATTAAGTTACAAGGTGAACTTACATTGAATTACTAAATGGAGAGGGATGCATATACCTGTTTATACATGAGATGTTCTTTGGATTAGGATCCCAGGTCGAAGAGGTAAGACCTTCATGAGTAGCAAGTAGGAGACTAACTCCTCTATTATAAATATGTTAGAACTATTAATGATCATTCATTTTAGCTTTTGTAAAATTAAATGCATTTGGTTATATAAGAGATGAGATGAATATGAAAAGGAATATGAAACTGACTAGTACTTGGTGAAGTACTAGAGGCATTAATTTGATTGGTGATCGGGAATATAAAATTAACTAGTACTTCGTGTAGTACTAAAGGAATCAGTTAGATTGATGACTGGGATTATGAAATTGACTAGTACTTGGTGTGGTATTGAAAGCATCAATTTGATTGATGACCAGGAATATAGAAATTGACTAGTACTCAGTGTAGTACTAGAGGCATCGGTTTGATTGATGATCGGGAATATAAAATTGACTAGTACTTGGGGTAGTACTAGAAGTATCAATGTGATTGATGATCAGGAATATTAAATTGACTGGTGCTCGACGTAGTACGGCGTCAATTTAATTGATGATTGGGATATGAATTGACTTTGGAAACAAAGAAAAGAGATTGGTTTAATAATTAGTTGTCTATATATAAGTTAAGTAGTAGGCTTTCTTACCATGCTATATCATATTGTAATTAATGTTAATTGTTATAAACTAAATTGTTTACAGGATCTTCACAAGCTCGTGATGTGCAGTAGATAACTTTTATAATTTTGTTAGTAGATATTAAAGTTGTAATTAAAGAAAATATAAATCTATTTTGTAAATTTAAGTTTGTTGTGTTGGAATGTAAGTAAATTTTAATAATAGAATGCATGTATCAACTAAATTTATTAAATTATAACTTTAGAGATTTCTAAATTAGTCCTTCATTTACGATTACAAATGCATGAGATTTAAATTATGATTCTTTAACCTAAAAATTATTGTTGAATTATTGTGTGATAAATATGTTGTAATTATTGATGGAAGTATAAAACAATGGGTCAAAAGAATAAATGAGGTCTATTCTTGAAAGTGTTGAATTGTAAAATTTGATCCGGGATAATTGGATTAAGTAATGGAATATTAAATTTAAATGTGAGGTTAGTATGAATAACCTGGTATAATTCAAGAATGAAAAAAGAATTTTACCAAACGATTTGATAGAGAATGTATCAAGTTAAGAAATTAAGTGTTACACAATAAGTGAATAAATGAATAAAAGATAAATAACAACAATGTCATTTTTTGTTCAGAATCGATTGACCGATTAGATTTACCAACTAATTCGATCAACCATTTGATTAAATTGAACAATAAACGATTCGCCGCTATTATCTCAATCGGTTGATAGAACTGGTCGATTGTTTAATCTACCAATAAAAGAAATTATAGAAATATAGGAGGAATCGATCGACTGAATTATCGAGCTAAATTAATATGGTTGACCATTATCATTGATAGTGGCTATATATATATATATATATATATATATATAGAGAGAGAGAGAGAGAGAGAGAGAGATTTTGTGTTTATCCATTTTTATATAGAGTAATTGTGTTGCTAAAAGTTGAGTTCGCTACATATTGAACTCAAATTAGTATTGATTTGACTTAAAACTTGAATTGTAGTCAATCGAGTTAACTTAAACTAACTAAATTTTTAAATAATATTATTTTTTTATAAATAAAACGATGTAATTTTAATTTAAATAAAAAATAATTTAAAATGAAATTCAATTCAAGTTAAGTTATCGACTAGATTATCTTGTTGGGTTGAACCGTGTTTACTAGCTATTTATATGAGTAAACTCCATTCAAGGGAGGTTGAAACAATTGAGTCATTAGATCAATTCCTAAGGCTTGCTTAATTCTAGCATGCATCTTCAAACGAATCTTTTGAATATTCAAAGATCATCAAACATTCTAAATGCTGGGCACCTTAAATCCAGTGGCAAATGGGCTTAATGAAACAGTGGCAGATGGGCTTAAGGAAACAAATGAGGGCTTTGAAGGCCCAAATCATCATCTTTTTCAAGCTCAGACAAATTTTTTCGATCAATCTAATCCTTTTTATAAACTGAAATACATGGGGCAATGGCCTTTTGTGTTCTTCAAAACCCAAACTGAAATCAATCCAATCTATTTTCCAATTCAAACACGATGGGTTATCTGGACAATTGGGCTTACTATAATAAGTCTTTGGACTTCAGTCTCATTAGTAAATCCATGCATTAATTTGGATCATAGATAAGCATTCTTCTCTAATCTCTTTAGTATGCCCAACTAATATAAATCCACCAATATTAATTATAAGCCCAAATATAATCCTTAAAAAAAAACCCAGTTGACCCGACGGGTTGACCTGCTAAAACCCGATTACAATCTGTTGATTTTTTTTATTAAAACGACGTCGTTTTGATTTAAAAAAAAAAATTGACCCGGGCAACCCAGTGACCTAGTCAAAACCCGATGACTCGATCAAAACCCGGAACCTGGGCCTTGGACGGGGACGGCTACCGGGCCGGGTCTGAAAACTATGCTTTTGAATTCCTTAATAACCAAATCTGAAATGAAATTAGTATCATGATATGATAAAGATAAATGTAATCAGAAACTGAAATACAATAGGATATAAATAACATATTTTTAAGAGAATTAATCTTGATTACGGACAATTTAGTAAATATCTACAATTGAAAATTACTGTAACAGAAGTTTAAGAGAAAATATAACATAATAAAATATTAGGTATCAAGCACTGAAATTTAAGTTTTAATATTACAAAATAAAAATGTATTTTTCTACCATAATTACTATTATGGTGTAATATTTCTGTATTGTTTTTGTCTAGATTTATTCATATAAAATCTACTTATGTTGTAGATAAGGTTTATAACATGAATAAAATTTACATAATAAATTTCAATGGAAACTAAATTTTCTTTTGACGATATTAAAAACGCATCCTTCATGTCGACATGTTGCATTTAAAAAATTTCAATAATTTTTCCAGAATGTTGAGCTTAAGGTTTGAATCCAAATAATTAAGAAAAATAATAATATTTTTTAACCATCACTCCAGCTCCTTATAATTTGCTACTAAATTGGTGGTTTACACAACATCGTCAGCAAATCATTTTTTTTTTCAACACAAAAACAAAAATAGCTAAAGTACTGCTAATATGTTTTAAAAAGAAAAAAAAATCACAACTCGGGTCATTGATACACTTAGATTCAACAAACATGCTTTATTTAAGTCTTCTAAGAACAAAAAAAAGAAGAAAATGTCAACCGACAAAATATTGAATTATAGAAATTTAAAAATAGTTTTAAAAAAATAAAATAAAAAAAATCAAATTAACTTAAGTTAACATGTTAAACCAATCATATGGATCATGAGAATAGAATAATCTTATAGAAAACAAATGGAAAAAATTATGAATCCCAATTTTGAGCCTAACCAAAGTTGGAAGACAAAATTAAAAATACAAACTAGTTTTTTTTTTTAAAATGAAAACATAACCCGAGTCAACCCGGGATAGCTTGCCAAACATGTGTTCTAGGTCGTGATGCCGAGAAAACCCCATAAAAAGCATATAAAAATAATAAAAATTAGGCAACCCAATACGCAACCAACCCTAATGGACAAGGATGATACCGATGGGAAAAATAATAAATAAAAAATGATAAAAATTAAAAACAACCATAGTGAACCCAAGCAAGCCAACTAAACCTCCATGACTCGGTCCCTAAAAACATGATAACTCAATAGAAGGTAACAAAAAAATACGAAGCTAATTTCTCAAACCAATCAAATATTGAAGGACAAAACTGAAAAAAAATCAATAAGAAAGAAAGACTCGAAATAGTTTAGGTCAGCTAGCCAAACTCAATACTCAGAACATGAAAAAATGACAACCTTATGGAAAGAAATTAAAAAAAAAATTATAAAGTTTAATTCTCAATCAACTCAATGATAATAGTTGAAAAAAGATCGATCGGAAAAAAAAAATTAAGTCAATTCGAGTTAACCTTTCAAACTCGTGATCCAGGTAATAAGATCAGGATTACTCCATAGAAGATAAGTAAAGAAAAATTACAAAACTAAATTCTCAATTAAAAAATATTAGAGAATGAAATTAAAAAAAAAACAAACAAAATAAATAATAATTAAAATAATATAAATTAAATCTGATATAAAAAATAATAATTACACACCTTGCTAGTTTGGATGAGGCACCATGGAAATCAAGGAGAAAAGAGAGAATGGAGGGAGGAGAGAAAAAAAAAATCAGAGCTGACCCATCAATCAGTCATCACCACATGTCATCCCATAAGAAAGACCCATCAATTAGTTGTTGTAGGAATCTGCACGCACTGCAAGAGCACGACGACTCCCCATGCACGTTGACACATGCCAGCCAAGTTGTCCTACCCTTCTTTTTTAGTCCCTAGAAATGTTTTTATTTCAAATTTAAGATCAATAAATTAAATTTTCTTTTAGAGCACCACCGCGCATCAACCACGCCCTGGAATGTTTCCTCAACATTAAGGGATGCCTATATAAAAAAATGTTAAATACAATCTTAAATAAAATTAATATAATAGGATGAAATTATAAATAAAAAATAATCAACTGACTAGAAAATGGAGGGCTGAATTTTTTCCCGACAGTGCAATTCAATCCGATGTTTTGCAAGAAATAGAGCTAAATATTTTACGTTAGCTATCTTATGGGTCATTTGTCCATTTGCATGCAAGCACGAACATTGCAAGTGTTGTTGATGGTACAATAGTTTTATATATATATATATATATAGAGAGAGAGAGAGAGAGAGAGAGGATTTGCAATGGCAGTATTGATAAATTGTGTTTTCTCTCCATAATTGTATGAAAACATTACATTGTAGCTTATTTTAAAATGGAGAAAACACAGATTTAGGGTTAGCATCATTAGCTATATTTTAAACCAAACAGTTCTAAAAATTGTGACCGAAAAAATGAAGACATAATATCACAATATCAATCCCCCACTCAGTTTAAGAAACAAAATCATTTAATTGGCTGGGAAAAAAAACTACCAATAATTGTCATATAGTTACGGTTACTAGATTGTTGGCCGTACTATGCTGCTGGTCAGATCAAATTCTTTTTTAACATATAAAAGAAATATTCATGCATTGATAACATTTTTTTAATAAAAAAAATTAAATTATGTGGATGTTAACTCGATATAACCTGAACAACTTGATAAATTCAAAGGCAATCCGGACAATCGGTAAAAACATAGTTGGATTCACAAGAATTCAAAACAACATCTTTCTTGCTAAGTTTTTTTTTATTTATTTAACTTTGGTCTTTTTTTCTTTTCTTGGTGCTTCTTTTGGAAGTGTAATTCTTTTTCTTGATTTTTTTTATGAATTTTGTTTATTTTTAATTTTATCATTTTGCATAAAATAATTTACCCTTAAACTTTGTTATTTTTTCACTTTTATTTCTGTTTGGTTATTCCGATAGCGGGTTGGTAAAGTTAATCCAGGTTAGCTCAAGTTTTTTTTTTTTGAACTTTTGTTTTTTTCTAGGCCATCTTTTGAAATTTTTTTATCCCGATCTCATATTGCGGGCTGTGGATTCGTCAAATTAGCTCGAGTTGACTCAGGTTTTCTTATCCAGCATTATAATTTTTGAATTTCTTTTTTGTTTTCATCTTTGACATTAGGTTATTTGATTTTGAACTTTACGACATCTTTTCGCTTTTTTTTTATAGGATTGTTTCAGTCTCGTATCACGGGTCGTGTTTCGGTAAATTTAATCTGATTTATCTTAGATTATCATTGTCTAAATATTTTTTTACATTGAAAAATTTTAAAACGGCTGGCAGCGGCGGTGTAACGTGAGTCACCTATCGAGTAATTACAATAATGATCAATAAAATATAATAAAATATGATGTTGGCTATAGTGAATTGTGATGATGGTATACGTATTATAATTACAATTATTATGGTTATAATATTGATAGTTGTGGTGGTTGAGATGATTTAATAATAATAATAATAATAACAACAACAGAAATTGTGACAGATTTATTCTCAATTTAATAGAAATATTTTCTCCACTCAATGTTTTACTTGGATGTCCAAAGGGTGTATAACTTGGTTTAGGAGTTTGCATCCACTGATCATTCGAAAGTTTGAAGAACCTTCTAGTGGTGATTTTAAAAACCTTCTAGTGAATAAAAATGAATTAAAGATTAAAAGTTACACAACAAATCACTTAGGTGCATGTCACAGTTATTGACTAGTTTTTTTTTACCTGTACTATGCTGTGTATTAGATTATTTTTTTATAACTTTATAAAAAAAACATATAGAAATACTATGGAGATAAAAGTTCAATGTACAACAAATGAAGAATTTTTAAAATATTGAGATTGTAATACACTAGATGATAAAAAATTTTAAAAAAAATATTGAGACGCTAATATATTGGATCGACTAGGATCAACCATATTTAACATGTGAAACTCTTGGTTTAAGACATGAACATGTGATAACACCATGAAATTCAAATCAAAATAAATTAGGAACTTCAATTTAAATTAACCATATATTGAAGGCCTGAAATGAAGAAAACATTCAATAAAAAAAACATAAAAAAATAACTCAAGCGGACCTAGATAATTTGACTGGATCTATTAAGTCGAGTTAATTTAATAATATAGTTAAAAAATAACAATGAATAATAAATAAAAAGACCCGAGATAACCTATGTTTATTGGATTTTTTATGTTCTTCAGTTGAGATGGTTTGATGATTTGTGTGGGATTGTTGATTTATTTTTTTGGGTTGTAATTGCTTTGTGGATATTAAATGTTGGTGCATGAGTTATTTTGGGGTTGGTGTTAATTTATTTGAATTAGTATGAAATTTGAATGAATTGGTGAACTAACAAGATTCATGTGAATTTTTTCTTTTACTTGGGATTGAGTTGATGCATGATAATTTGTCTTGAGATATTATCCCGATTAAAATAGTTTGATTAAAGATGGCCTTAGTCTAAGTTAGATAAATTTTCAATTTTTTTTGGAAGATCATCTTGCCATTAATTTCGAGTTTCCCATATTTTTTACCCTTCTATATTTAATATTTGGAATTGTGACCTACACGTGAGACGTTTTTTTAGTATTAAGTAAATCAGTTTCCTTAAAAAAAAAACAACAAAAAATCTTTCTTTAAAAAATAAAATTTTATTTTAAATTGCATATGACCAAGTCTCTCATAAATAAATAAAAAATCATATTTAAAATACATGGCATGATTTAATATTTTTAAATACCAAAAAACTAAAAAAAAATAGTTTTGTTTTTATCTTTACATGCACCTCTCAATTTAATAATCAGTTTATGAAATCTATAAGAACTTGATCTATATTTCAAAAATACCAACAAAATATTTTGTTTGTTTCAATATCAAGGATTGTGAACTTATACGAAAACGTATTTCTAATATCAAAGATGTAAAAAATATGTTTTGAATTTAGAATGACTAGTTTTGATCTATAAAGTTAGATCTACTCTACTAGGGTGGATCAACTTTAACCGTTAGACAAATTAACAATTAGAAAACACAATAATACCTTAATTTATATTAAGCAAACAAACAATTCAGCTTAACTTAGATACGGTGTACTACAGGTGATACATCTTTCCTAATACACAACCGGTCTTTTTATTTAGACTCTAAGACCAGTTAGAGTTTCTAGAGACCAATATACTAAATGTCAACTCTAATCTTTTTTTATATATATATATATAATATTTTTTTTTCATCTATTACTACAATAATTCTAATTTGAAAAAAAAAAATAATTGCGACACCACATAAGGGCCACAATGATTATTTAACTTATTTGAAAATGTCTGTGTGAGACAATAGATGTCAGAGTAAAATAGTACTGAAAATAGAGGACCCAAAATGCACTTTGCCCATTTTATTTATCTCCTTTAAATCAAAAGGAGATTACGGGACGAGCAAGAGGCTCAGTCTTGACCGTACACGTGTCATATAATATTCAATAAAAAATTAAAAAATCCAAGTGTCGAATATGGTATATATTTTGGATCTACCACAGCAAGATTAGCATCTTTGCTCTCGATTCTCGGCATCTATTGTCAGATTCGACTCTCTAGTCTTGATTATAAATCCAACGGTCCACATTAACTCACACCTTAACATAAATAATCATTCACCCTCCTCGTATCATTCACCACCCTCACAACCTCAAAAACCACAGAGGAAAAGGGAAAACATATTTTCGTTTTCTTTTTAGCATCTGGGGTTTCATTTTCTTCAATCATGGATGTTTTAGATTCTCCAATTGATGCTTTGGTTTTTGATTATGTGAATCTTGGGATTCTTACTATCATTAACAATTTATGGACGTGGGTTGCCGTTATAACAGCTGCCGTTAGCTTTTGGAGGATCAGGGCCGCCGGAGCCGTCAAAACGCTGGCGGAACCATCACCTTCACCGGATTACATTGAACGCAAAATCACTGAGTTATCTCATCCCGAAACATCATCATCATCAACAACAACAACAACAACAACAACAACGCCTAAGTCAGTTACAGAACCAGCAGCTCCCGGTTCAGTGAGTTCAAGTCCATCAGTGTTTGAAGACAATGGAGCGAAAAAAGGGAAGTTTGTGGTGTATTATTATCAAGATGATGACAGACAAAGTGAAGGTAACATTGACGACGGCGGCGAGGAGGAGTTAACGGTTCTTGGAGAGTGGGGTAGGTGTGGGGGAGAGATAACATTGTGGGAGAGAATGTTGAGGGTGAGAATGGGGGAATATGGATGGTACAGATGTCAGGATTTGACGGTCATTAACGGCAACGTTGTTAGGTTATGGGATGGGGTTAGAAGGGAAAAGAACAGCTCGCTTGGTAGGTGGTCAGAGAATATTTAGATGTTTGATTAGGTTGTTTTAATAAATGTAAATACATCAATTGGTGGTTGGAACAACAATTGAATCCTGGTAGGTTTTGGTTTCCATTATTAATTAGTAGTCCTCTTCTTTTTTATAGATAATTATGAAATATCCTTAATCATTAATTGCTAGTACTATACTATACTATACTATACTGCGGTTTCATCTAAAACGAAAAAAAATTGATAAGGAGACGCAAGTGTTAAAAAAAAAAAGCGAAAACAATCTGAGCTTGATATGTTCCATTAATTTAAGTAATACAAATAAAATAATTTAAAAAAATTAACAATGTAAGAAAAAGTTAAAAAAATGAATTGAGCTTAACCTAACAAAAAGGAAAGCTTTTTAAATAAATAAAATATTAAATAATAAAATTAAAAAATTAAAAATAACCTTAAAAAAAATAAAAATCGACTCGTGTTAACTTTCAAAACTCGTGATCTTATTCATAAGTTCGAGACCAACCTTATAGAAAGCAAACTCTAAAAAAATAACAAAATAAAATTATAAATCAATAAAATACTAGAGATGAAATTGAAATAAAAAAATGCAATAAAAAACTTCAAAACAAAAAAAAATAACAATTAAAAGAATAAGAGCTAAATTTGACACAAAAATAATTTAAAATCAAATGACAAGGGATGAAAATAAAAATAAAATTTAATTAGGAAAGGAATAAAGAAAAATAAAAAAAAATAAGAATTAAATTTAATATAAAAATAAAAATAAACCAAATTATGAGGGGTCACAGAAAAAAAAATTAAAAACAAAACAAAATAAATAATAAAAAAAAAGGGACCTGGATACCAAAAACACATAAAATAACAGATCTACTCTTTAGCAAGGAAAAGAGAGAAAAAATAAAAAGAAAAAAAAACACTTGAACCCAACCAGTGTTGACGCGCGGCACTGTAGAAAAGTAGAGTGTCGAGCAGCCAAAAGACAAATCGGTATGAGATATCAACCAGGGGTACGTACGTAGTGGTGCAGTTGAGGAAAAGGCGCCAAAATTACGAAGGCCAATACTGCAGAGGTTGTGTTTATACGTGCCGAGAGCATTCTGTGACATATATTTTCCTTGAGGGATGCTTTGAGGGACGCTAGACTACCATCTCTGCTCTCTTTTTTCTTATATTTTCCTCTCTCGTCAGCAAATTAATTATCAGATCCAAGTTTATTACGAAGAAAAAGGTAAGCAAATAAATCCATTAGAAAAAACCATACAAGGGAAAAACGTACGTGAGATATTACATTACAAAAAACAAAGATTTGGTTGGCAACGCAACGTTTTCACAACGAAAAAAACTCTATTACTTGAACTACACATTCATGCATGCATGCATATTCAAGATTGAATTATGGATAGAATATAGATATCTAATTCCATAGTTTGCTTCTCATTAGTTATTGATTTCCATGGGCCGCGGGGCATGTTTATTTTTGTGATTTAAAATTGTTTTTTTAAAAAATTAATGTTTTTTTAATTTTAAATTAATATTTCTTGATGTTTTCATATATTGATATTAAAAATAATTTTTTAAAATAAAAAAAATTATTATAATATATTTTTAAGTATAAAACATTCCTATGTTATATCCGTGAAAGTTTCATTACATGTAGGATGTCACTATCGAATTTTGAGAATACCACATATTTCCAGGCGTGCTATTAGTGGTTTGTTTCATTTTGGCCTCATGGTTCCAGAGAAGTATATAGAAGTGTCTCTATATATATCTATATAGATTTTGCTGACCTCCTGTCCGCCAATAAAATATTAGCAGCGGCCGTTCTAGGTGGTGCTCCACTGTGGTATATTCCCTCGGAAAATCAAAGTGGCCAAAGCATCTTGCCTCCAATAACTAGGATATGCCATGCAACAAGCAGCCTTCTTCATCATAGGCGCCTCTCTTTATCTTGACTCCTTGAAAATGCATTCCTATATATGATATAACGAGAGGCCCCTCTCGGGATATTCTTTGGCATTTTAAACATGAATCGCAGCCTCCATATATGCAGGTTTGAAATACAATTTGTGAGGACATGGCTTGTTTTGTAGACCAGAGTTCTTATTTTCTTATCTCTATCAGCTAAAATCTTGAATCACGAACTTGTTAAGCCCTAAGTTACCATTCCCACGAACCCAAATAGAGCCCAACCACCAACCACATGAAAGCAAGGCGCAATACAGCAGGCTTTTCATATGGACAAGTAGATTTCATTATGTCGAGATAAGTCTCCTTAAATTTTTTATAACATAAAAAAAAAATATACAACGATAGCGCTTCTAAAGAATAAACAAAAATTTGAGATTCAGCTCATTCATTCATTCGAATAGATTTAATAAGTTTAATTAATTTAATAATATAATTATAAAAAAATCAATATTAATAATAATAAAAAATATAATGACTAATCAATAAAAAAATATAACGTTCGCTAATATTATGAAAATATACTATCTAAATATTCTTAAAAGATCTCAATGATCATATTTGATAATAAATAAAAAAATAAATGAGAACATGATAACATTATAAAGACAAAAAGAAAAAGAAAATCTAAAGCTCAATCACTAACAAATCAAAAATCTAGCTACCCAAACTCATCGGTGTCGATCTACATCTATTATTAGTTTGAACATCTATTGTTGATTTTTTTGTGTGAAGATTTGATATACAAAATAAGCAAACCTACCTATTCTTTTGTGACCCATTTATGTTTTTTGTTAATTTATTAAATTTGTTTGCGTATTTATAGTTCTGTTATATATTTAAGTGTTTCAAAACTTTTTCTTAAAGAAATTTATTGTATTAATGTATGATTTATATGTTATGGCTTGTTTAAGATTTGGAGGAAATTGAATTTTTTTTTGTCATTTGATGAAATTGAGTTTGATTTTGTAACTTAGATGTGTTATAATTGAAGAAATGATGGGTTGTTTTAATGGGTATCAATTATATTTTGTTGGTTTTATTGTTAAGTTGAAAATTTAGAGAAATTTATTTTTTTATGGAATTGATAAAATCAATATTATTATATATAGGTTTTATAAGCAATGGGTGATCATTTTTGGATGTATTGAGATTCACCTGAAGGTTTTATAAGCAATATTATATTCAAGGGGTTGACGGTAATTTTATTAAATTTTATATCTTTTAATCCGTGTATATTTGTGCAGGTGAAATTAGATGTTCATGTGTGAAGTGTAAGAATAAAAAGTTCCACCATAAAGATGTTGTGATGATTCATTTACTTAAATATGATTCATCAAGAAATAATTATGTTGGTTTGCACATAGAGAACTTTATGTTCCTTACAAAGATCACTATCAACACCAACAACCACCACAATAACCGCCAGTATAAATACCCAGCTACAACAACTCTATAAGCAATAATGATGACAACTAAACTAGGAGAGATTAGAAGAGAGGAGAGAAGATCGAGATCTTTCCCAGCAATGATCTCCCACCTCTACCAGCGATTGTTTTACAGCCACAACAAAAGCAAAAAGGAAAAAAGGCAAGTCTAAACTAGTAAACCACGCACTTCCCACATCATTAGAGCATTTATCCACACACCACCAGTCATGGTAGTGCTTGAGTTACACATGCTGACATTGTCAAACTAGTTCTGGTAGCGTCCAATTAACCTAGCTACTTTAGAAAGTCAATTTCAAACCCTAAAAATAAGCTTTTGATAAATTTTAATGTATTATTGATTCCCACGCATATTATAATGAATTGTTATGGTTATTGGAAGTTTCGGGGTCCATATTGATGTGTGGCAACTCTAGGGTCATGATACCATCATTGAGTTTTTTTTAAGGTGGAATAAGGTTAAATCAATACACCACAATCCTAGATGTAAATTTTTTTATCTCATAATGAAATTTGATATGTGTTGGCATTGTGCTTGAATTGTTATGATGTGTGTTAATGGTGTTAATATGCAATATTATGGTGTTTTAATAGTTTTATTATTTACTGACCCGTCTAGGATAAATATATCATCACTAAGTGTTGTTCTAAAGTGTTGACCGGTAGGTAATGAAAATACTTAATACATTACTTTATTGTATTTAAAATATCTTTAAAATATATTTCACTTTGAAATATGGTAGTTTCTTAATAGTTTTATTATTCATATACCCACCTATGATAAATGAACCGTCACTAGGTGCTATCCTAGAGTGTTGATTGGTGGGTAATGAAACTGCTTAATACATTACTTTATTGTATTGAAAATATTTTTGGAATATCTTTCCCTTTTACAATGTTGTGGTATATTAATGGTTTTATTACTCACAATCCCACATAGAATAAATGAATCATTATTAGGCGTTGTCCTAAAGTATTAATTGATGAGTAATGGAACTTATTAATATATTGCATTATTGTATTCAAAATATATTTGAAATACCTTTTCCTTAAAAATATTATGGTGTGTTAATAGTTTTATTGTTCACAAACCTGCTTAAAATAAACGAACTATCAATAGGCATTGTTCTAAAGTGTTGATTGGTTGGTAAAAAAATTGCTTAATATATTACTTTATTGTGTTCAAAACATCTTTGTAACATCTTTCCCTTTGCATCATTATGGTCTATTAGTGGTTTTATTATTCATATACCCACCTAGAAAAAATGAATCGCCATTGAGCATTGTCCTAGAATGTTGATTGATAAATAATGAAATCTTTTAATACATTACATTATTGGGTTCAAAATATTTTTAAAATAACATATAATTCCTTGTAATTTTGTTTTTTTAATATGTATACTAATGTTTTTCTTTTTCTTTTTTTCACGATACCCCAACAACACCCTTTAGAGCTATTATTCCAGCTATATAGTTAGTCACTTCTAAAAATTAGAGTCACCTATGGTGACAATATTTTTTAAAAAAATTTATAAATGAAAATATTTGTAAAATCTTGACTTTAAATTTTAATTGCAAATATTATTTGTAAATAATCCTATTGTTGTTTGAATCTAAATGTTCTAAGTTCATGATGGTGTGTGTTTAATTTTTTTATATATATATTTTTGTTTGGGACACCTTTCTTTGAAGATGCAAGTGGATTTGGGTTGGATCGGTGTGATCTCACATAGATCCATTAAGTGTAAATGGTAGCATCCAAGCCTGTTTCAATCAATATAATTTCATATGGGCTTATGCCCATCAATTTCTCACCATCCCATGAGTCCAATGCTCACTTTTTAAAAGTGAGGATTTGACCTTACCACTAAGCCTATGTCTCAAATCAATGCCTTAGTTTACTTTATTCTTTTTCTTTTAATAACAAACACATATATACCAGTTTAGACAAATTCATAACGTGTAAGCATATTAGGTATATTTATCATTAAGACAAATATAAAACAACTTACTTTAGATAGGATATATGTAGTGATTATTATCTTTTTTGTTACATGACAAGTCCTTTATCTAGAATCTCTAAAGACTAATTAGGGTTTTTAGTCTCCATAAAAGTAGGTGGTGATTTGTTTTTAATTTTTAACTATTTTTACTTGTAGTTTTATGGATTAACTCGAATAAACCCAAAATATCATCGTTTCAATATTAATTTTTTTATTAAAATAATTTTTTTTAAAAAAATCAAACTAAATTTTGATCAAGTGAATCAAATCGTGTACAAACCCATTAAATCAACTATGTCATATCTTATTCATTTATAATTGGTTTAATTTAAAAATTGGTCAGTTGATAAACCATCATTTTGCTATTAGACTGCGGAGTTTAATAATATTTTTAAAAAATTCTGGCGGTAACGACGAGCAACCGTATTATGGCCCCGTTTGTTTTTGTGTTTCAAAAACACTTTTGAAAAAAAATAAATTTTTTTATTTTTTTCTTTACTTCAAATTAATATTTTTTTGGTGTTTCCAATCATTTTAATGCGCTGATGTTAAAAATATTTTTTTTTAAAATAAAAAAAACATTTTTTTAATGTTTTTTTGAGTAAAAAATACTTTAAAATTATTATTTTTTTACATAGGTACTATTTTTTCAATAATAGTTGCTGTAGAGGTAGTAACATTATAATTTTTTGAATACAATATACTAAAGCCCAGTTTGTTTTTGCGTTTCAAAAACACTTTTGAAATAAATTAAAATTTTTTATTTTTTTTTACTTCAAATTAATATTTGTTTGGTGTTTTCCAATCATTTTAATGCACCGATGTTAAAAATAATTTTTTAAAAATAAAAAAAATATTTTTTTAAATAAAAAATACTTTAAAAAACAATCAAAGCATTCTCCTAGATAGACAGTACCAAACGCACAAAGAAGAAACATGATGTACGCTAACAATATGAAGCAATAGTCTTTTGCTAATTGATCTCATGAGCTCGTCAGGGGACATAATTACTTGAATTGGCAGATGAATTTCCTGGATGCTAATTGCCAAGCCCACGCCCTAACATCTACAAAAAAGACAATAATTAGGGCAATGGCTTGCTCAATGAGGCATGAATCAATCAGATTTTGTCATAAAGAGGGAGGGGTCCCATCATGACGAACAGAAACATCCATTAAATTGGAGAGGACCCATCCTATAGCTGATGGTGATTCTAGAACCCTACCTCTCGACTTTGCCAATCGTGAATCGTGATGGCAACTCAGCTTCACATGCGTAGACAAACAACTTGCAAATTCCAGCCAAATTAGCACGGTAGCTGTCCCCTCGGACTCTCTTGTTTCTAGTGCACCAAAGTAGACCCCAGACACGAGTGATCACATGACGTGGTGTTTCCAACTGTGATTTTAAAAAAATTTAAAAACGTTTTTAATTTTAAATTATTTTTTATGTGTATTTTTAAAGTGTTTTGATGTTTAAAATAAATTTTAAAAAATAAAAAAAATATTATTTTAATATATTTTTAAATAAAAAATAATTTAAAAAACATTCATTAAATTCTCAACCAAACACTTAAAAATCAATAGAGTGTGGTTATGTCTGTGTTATTAACACCTTATAGACTATACCTCATAGGCCAACACCATTTATATCATGTACGAAAAGCATACTATTAAATCAATGTCTCTCTTTGGGATGACAGGGCTATCTTGATTATGTTCTAACTAGTTTATATAAGACAACACTACAATGCATATTTGATCAAAAACCATTTACATAACAAAAAAATAAAATAGTTATGGCATAGAGAAATATTTAGCATTGTTATTTAACTCATTTTAGTGAATCAACCTTGAAATTTCTTTACCTGACTCTTTATCTAATATAGATCTAAAATTAAATTGTGTGGGAGTTGTTTCGGCATAACTCGTCGACTTTACCAGTACAAAGACAACCTGATTGACCTGTAAAACAATTATGAATAAAATTGAGAAAAAATAATGAAATTAACAGAAGAAACCTCCCAACTTAACTCTTTACTTGGGTCAGGTTTAAAATTAAATTATGTGAGAGTTGTCCCGGGTGTGACCTAGTCTACTTAGCCATTCAAAAGATATCCTGAAGGACTAGTACGAAAATTATGAGGATGAAATTAAAAAATAAAAGGATGAAATTAACCAAAAAAACCCTTTGACTAGATTCTTTGTCTAACTCGAGTTTGAAATTAAATTGCGAGAGAATTGTCCCGATATGATCTAGTTGATTTGACTAGTCTAAAAGTAACCCCGATGACTGTTAAGAAATCTTGAGGAAAAAAAAAGATGAGATTGAAAGGGAAAAAAAAGAGAAATAAAAAGAAAAAAAAGAGCTGAACTAGAAAAAAATTTAAGAAAAAGCTTCACTATTCATATAAATAATAAAGCTCCACTAAATATACCATATCTTTTAATAAGGAAAGGTAATAGAACCTAGAAAAGATGGCTATACCTGATGGATGACTATATAGAAAGAGAAGATTATCATATTACAATTATTTAAAGTCTAAAAAAAGGCATTTGAACACAAGCATAGCTTAGTGTATTGGATTGTATTATTCTAGTGAAACAAGGTTGGAATCCTAGGACTTTAATTTTTCCCAGTATAATTATATAATAAAAAATAAAAAATTCACCATTATTAATAATACCTAAATTAAAAAAAAAAACATCCTATTTAGGCTGAATTCTAGCCCAAATAGTAGGGATTTTCAGCCCAATACCAAAACCAACCTTGATATGTCTAATATTGCCATAGCACACCCTTTACACATTTTTTTGGGTTACTAATAGCCACACACATAAAATTTTCGAGCACATATTTTTTTCTATGCACACAAGACTTTTCATATGCAGAGCACACCATTTTTTATGCCAATGAGACTGCTCATCACTAATATTTTCATCCATAGCCTGCATAAAACAACAACCATGGCATAACATGATAACCAACAAGCAATCATGACCAGACAATGGCAGCTCATAAATTTCTTCATCAATGATACATTTTTTTAAATAAAAAAACCCATGATTTAGGTGTATAAACACACTTAATCACTAGGCAAAATCCAGATCTCATCATTGGCCATAAGCCAACAATGCAAAGGTGTCGCATCGTGCCACGTAAGTTCTATCCACCTAAAAGATAGAGCTTGACTTAGCAATTAAAAACAAGGTTTGACAACACACAATCCCACTCTAGGCCATACAAAGCTAGCCATGCAAGACCATATCATTATAGGCCATAAAAAACTAACCATTCTAGGCTAACTCTAGGCCATAAATTCTTTTTTTTTTCAATACATTTTTCTTTATATATTTTTTTACACACACCACTCCCTTTTTAAATCTGCTAACTTAATCAACGGAGAGTCACCTGTTCCAACAAGGGACTTGTTTTGAACATGTTTGGGAACGCGATGCAAACCGCATTTCCAAAAAAAAATTTAATTTTTTTTATTAAAATTTAATATGATTTATACGTTTTGGATTGTTTTGATGTGCTGATGTCAAAAATAATTTTTAAAAAATAAAAAAAATCATTGGCATCTATTTCGGCACAAAAAGTTATTTGAAAAGCAACTACTACCACATTTCCAAGCACCCTCTTTATAGGAAAGCTCGTGGAATCGCGGTTAAGCCTGGTTACACCAACAGTCGGGGATAGAGCCATGTAAAATCCAATTTCTGTCTGAAGTTTTTCTGATTTCATTAATGGCACTGTCTATAGGGAACTAAATAAAAGCTAGTTCATTCTCTCTCAATCATCATACTTTCCCACGACTAACAAAACTTTAGAACATGAAAAAATAATTGATATTCCTGCCACATAACATACAACTCCTTAGGCTTTCTAACAACTATCTCATTAAATGCAAATGCTCAATAATGTTATTCTAGACATATAAGAACAGCCTCGCACTTTTCCATTCCATCAATAGAAAATACAACATATAGCTTCACTGTGTGCACTAAAGGTCATAAAAAGCTCTAGTTTGATAAAAGTTCAGGAAAATTAACTTTCAAAGTATACTCGATGCTCCTACTTTATGAAGAAGTCGTTGTTTCTATAATAAAAAACTCTTATCCAAAAATCCTATCCACTAGCATGACTATCTCCATCAATAATGCTCCTCAACAAAAAGACTCAAACACGAGACAACATCAATGATTGTATGGCATTCTAAGAATGAACACCATTTCCACTATGATAGAGACTCTCCACTCTATCACAAAGTGTTACACACTCATCTTTTCAAAGATCGTGTCACCGCAAGGCCAACTTTGACAATTATGATGGTCTTACATATCCCAAAAAGCATATCCAAAATGTTACAAACATCCTAAACCTTGTCGCACAAAAGTGTAACACCATGTAAAAAGTTATCCCAATAATATTTCATGGATCTGCTAGTATATGGTATCATAGCTTGAACCCAACTCTATCATTAGCTTTTATGATTTGTATGTTAAGCTCATCTTTTATTTCATCACTAGCATTCCAGCTAAAAAGAGCACAACCAAGCTTTTTCACATCCCTTAATGATAAGATGAAAGCATCAAAGTTTATCTTTAGATACTCAACAAGAAAATGTTAAACATGAAAAATCCACTAAAAACAATTACCATTAAGGACTTGATTAGTGAAGTCTACAACTACTCATTATAGGAACACTTGTAATCATTTTTAATAGGACTTTTTTTATATATAAAACAAGTAATAGATAATCATATTCGAATAGAAGAAACAAGTGTCACCAGACAGGGACAACCTCATTTTCAAAAATTAGAATCTCTACACTATCATCAATCTTCTACTAAGGCATCATCCAAAAGAAGCATCAAGGGATGCATTTGTGATTGCCTAATATTTTTTTAGCTCATAACCACTCACATATTTACTGCTATTTTATACGGTATCCACCTCCAATAAAAAAATGGCACAAACACAAGAAATCATAAAAAGTTTTGTCACTTTTATTGTGACCACAATCATGACACTGAAGAATATCATGCCCTAAAAAATAAGATTGAAAAGTTGATCTGTAGAGGATACCTTTAACAATTTATAAAGAAGAAGATGTAATATAAACAAACATTAAAAAGTCTTTGTCATGTACTACCCAAAATGATATAGTTTTCAAAATTATATATCTATCTTTTGAAATTTTTAAATGAAAATAGTAACTTTCTTTACGTCTTAAGTGACAATGAAAAGTCTATATAGCAAGATCTCTATGACTCCATTAAAATCTCCATGACTCCATTAAAATCTCCATTACGAGATCTTTATATCTTTAAACGTATCTCCATGAAAAATCTTCATGACAAGATATCCATGTTTCAATTAAAATCTCCATGACTCCATGAAAAATCTTCATAAATGAGATCTTTATGTCTCCATTGACATCTCTATACATGACTCCATGAAAAAATTTCATCGAGGATCTTTATTCAAATCTCTACATCTCCATACAATATTTTCTTATATAGTACTTTTTGTGATCACAAAACATTTTTTTCTAGATAATAATAATGTTCTGGAATGGAAATTGATAAAATCATCTCTTCTTTGTAGGAAAAACTCTCATGTTAACAAAAGCCATAAAAATAAAACATTTATTTTTCATGAAGGCACAGTTATAAAGGCATATCCACAAAAAAAACATTTTTCATACATACTTAGGCACAAAGGTAATGTTTATATAATGAGTATTTTACTCTTGCACTTTTATTGATTAAAGTCTTTGAAACATGATTATTTAAAAGTCTTGGAGGGGAAAATGATAATACCTAATTTTTTTTTAAAAAAAATATCCAGTTGCCAAAACTGCCACAATTTTCAACCCAATACCGACATCAATCCCAATTTGTCCAATCTTACCCCGATATACCTTTCTATAAATTTTCTCGGGTTTTCTAGAGTCCCTCGCTATGCGTATAATCTTTTCATGAACACTTTTTTTTATACATACACAACTTTTCCTATGTAGAGTAGACACCATTTTATACGTCAATGATACTACTCATCATCAATAGTACACATGAAACAAATAACCAAGGAATAACACAATAACCAACGAGCAACCACGACTCAGCAGTGGCAGCACACAAATTTCTCCTCTAATGATACGTCTCATTATCTATGGAAAAAATCCAAGATCTAGATATATAAATACACCTAGTCAATATGCAAAATCCATCTCCCGTCATTTGCCATAAGCTAGCCATGCAAATGTGTCAGACCATGCCATACAAGTTTTAGCCATACAAAAGATAGAGCTCGACTTAACCATTGAAAGTTAGGCCTAGCAACACACAATTCCATTTTAGACCGTACAAAACCAACTATGCAAGACCATGTCTTTCTAGGAAATAAAATCCAGTCATTCAAGATCATGCTATACAAAGTCATCCATACAAGGTCATGTCGTTTTAGGCCAGCTTTAGGCCATAAACTCCTTCTCTTTATACATTTTTATTTGTATATTGTTTTTCATACTCACCACATCCATCTTGCGCTTATTGGCTTAATTATCGGAGGATCTCTTATTTCAACTAAGGACTTGTTTTGCATGAAAACTCATGGACTCAAGCTTAATCACACCAACATCTCCAAATATAACTATAAAAAATCCAATTTCTAGATGAAATTTTCCTGATTTCATCAATTTTATAATTTAAGGTTTATTCAACCTCTAAACGAAGTAGAAAAACAAGGCAATATTAAGGGATTTAATTATTAGATTTGGGCATTATTGCCTTAATCATGCATTAACATAATTTTATTAGGCTTATTAAGGGACTTAAGCAGAGGTGGAGCAAGAAGAAAAAAGTAAAGGGGGCCAAATTAAAAGAAATATTTTAAAAAGAGTAAAATTTTAATTATTTTACAAAGGGAGAGGCTGGGAAAAATTTCCTTGTAGAGGCCCGGGCCCCTGCCAGCCTTCCCCTGCCTCCGCCACTGGACTTAAGTACTTTGTTTTTTAATGAGATTATAGTTTATGTTTTCAATATCAATAAATGATCTTCTTTTGTAGCCTTCTTTTTCATAAATTTTTTCCTGTCTTTATTGCATATCCTATCATCATTTGATTAAATAAAAGAAAGATTCCAAAGGTTTCTCTGCAACAATGCACAAGCAATGTGTTTTGCTTATTTTTTAAAATATATTTACATCAAAATGATCAAAACATTGTTTTTTTTTTTATTAAAGTTTCCTTTTATGATTTTTATAAGTTCTTGTCTATCAAATAAATATTTTGGTTAAAAAAATACCAAAATAAAAGATGTGGGTTAATAAGTTGAAGGGATTTTGGTTAAAAAGATACCTTTTTTTATCTTATATATATATATATATATATATATATATATATATAGAGAGAGAGAGAGAGAGAGAGAAATAAGTAAAGAAAAACTTGAATGAAATTCAAATTGTTACTTTTCTTAAAGAAAATTTATCTACATATAATTACATAAAAAGATTTATTGTGTCATGCAACATAAGATTAAATGTTTTAATTTATATTTTTCTTTTAGTTTTCCTGTTTAAAAAAAACAAGATCTCTTTAAAAAAACTTAAACTTGTAATTTTCATGATGTTGTTTATTGCATATACCACTAATGAACAATACTTTGCCAAGGGAAAATTATTGATTTTA
This sequence comes from Populus x sibirica, assembly GCA_019202695.1. Classification (NCBI taxonomy): domain Eukaryota; kingdom Viridiplantae; phylum Streptophyta; class Magnoliopsida; order Malpighiales; family Salicaceae; genus Populus; species Populus x sibirica. The sequence continues at coordinate 1,951,646 of JAGMVL010001159.1, forward strand.
TTAAAATGATGTGTCTATATATATTATCACCCTATTTAACTCTTTTTTTTAATTTAAGAATTACTTTCATAAAAAATATGTTCACGTCTTATGTAAGTTTAAGAAAACATAAATTATTTAGTTTAAATAAAATACATTTGTTTACATATATTTAGTATAGTCTTTATTGATATTTTATATATCAAAAGCATGCATAACAATAAAATATAACCAAATCCTATTAACCTGCTTTAAATATTTATAAGCATTACATAGTAACTAGTACAACATAATTGTACAACATATTTTCTTAAGCCTTTTTTATACCGTAAAAAACAATTATAATTATAAGCACAGATTGTTTTATCAACTTAAGAAACCCACTTCAAGCTTCAAACCAATTGGTGGAAATTTCTAATCCATCAATTTGCAACTAAAGCTAGCATAAGTATATATCCAAGCTCGGTGACCCGTTGTTTATACATAAAATTTTAAAAAACATCAACGAAAATAATTATAAAAAAAACTCAAAAAAAAATAATTATTTCAGATAATAATTATAAGGGAAAGTGATGAGGACTGATTTTATCTCATGAGTTTGAAGGCCAAGTCAAGGCTTGAGATAAGATTATTAATGTCCTAGTTCGATAATCTAATCTATCTTTTCTTGATGAAATAGCTGATAGATTATTCTCAATACCCATAAAAGGTTCCCTCCTTAAAGTTTTGAGATTCTCTGATGATTATGTCAATATCGTATGAGAGAAAAATAATTTTATTCTAGAAGAAAGCCCTAGAAATGAATTTAAATTATTTGTATTAGAGAATCGAACCTCATTAGTGGTGGTTACATTGGTTTCTTTTATAGCTCCAGAGATCCCCTCTTTCATGAAATGGGGAAGGTTCATATATCAACCAAATATCTTTCACTTGCCATGATGAAATATTTCTGACTCATTAGAGTAAAATATCTCTGATTGTGGATCTAGTGATTCGCCAGAACCACACACAAGCCTGGGCTCATCGCTTGGCAGAGCCTAATAATAGTAGGCTGGCATTTTGTCAAACCCACACTAGCCTAGATTTAGCATTTGGTTGAATCTGGAGACGATGGACCTGCTAGTTTGCTAGACCCATACATATTTGAATCCAACACTTGTCAAGCTCATTAATGATGGGTTATCAGCCTAAACTTTGTTCATTTATTCATAAAGAAAGGATTTAGAAAAAACAAAAAATATTAATCCGTCAGAAAGTAATTAAACAAACATGCAAATCCATATAAAAGGAAATGAAAATAGAAATTAATAAAAGAGTAAAGTGTGATAGCTTAAGTAAAATTAAAAATAGAAATGTAATAATTATACTAAATATTAAAATGTGTGGGATATTCATTGTAGATGCTAGCACTGTTCACGCATACACAGATCATTATGGATGATCCTGATCATTTTTTAACAATTCATTTTGGTCATCAAAGTTTTATTTTAGGCAATTTGATCCAAATTTAAGGTTGATCTCTTTTGATTTCTTAGTCAATGGTAGGATTGGAAGAATAGGTACCAAAATAAAAAAGGCGTCAAACATGGGTGGTGCTCTAGAAGTTTTGGAAAAAATACACTTTGGTCCTCTAATTAACTTTTAAAATAATGCAAATTATATGATTTTGGTGCCTCAATTTTTTTCAAATTAAATTTTGGTATAAAAAATCATTTTTATTAGTTTTTAGTCCTTAGTTGATAGGGGAGAGAGAAGTCACTGAATTTCAATGGTAGAGAGAGAAAAATATCATTGATACCGATTTATACCACCGAAACGATCAATGTTTGTGTCAAATGGTTTAATTTGATGAGAGGAATTCATATTAAGTGTTTTTTCTATCTTTAAAGTTCATGACAAAACATATTTGAGTTCGGTTTGATTTTTAGTTTCGAGTTGATTTTGGTTTTTTTGGTGATTTTTTGATGTGCTAATGTAAAATAATTTAAAAAAAATAAAAAAAATATTATTTTAATATATTTTCAATTAAAAAATACTTAAAAAAACAATCTTTATCCTACTCTTAAACACATAATGATCTAAGTGAGCAATCAAAACCATCATTCCATGGAACCAAGTTATTATTGTAACTAATTTCGGTAATGAGGAGAGCAGCTGGCATAGCTACCACATGCCTTGAGACCATGAACTCGTCATGTTTTTTTGAATTTCCAATAAATGTTGTGTTGCCCCCAAAAGAAGCTCCATTAATTGCAACTCCCACTCCTCTACGTACCTTCTTCTTCTTCTTCTTCTTTTTATAATCCGCACCGCCCCTTAATATTTTTCAGATCTAGAAATACCCTCCCCCCTGGATCGTTAGAAATCAAACCGGAATCCGATGAAACTCCTACCTACATTTCTTATTTAACAACATAAAAATTGCTAAACTCATAATTTCCTCTTAATATTTTAGTTTATTGATCTTTTATTATTATTTTTATTTAATAATATGTATAAGATCACAACCGACATGATTTATCTATTGTTAATATGTCCTTACAACAATTTCCTTGGTGATATATGTCCTACGTACATTGGTTAATTAAGAGGTTTTATCTTAACATTATGGCGCGGGTTTCTATTTCAAAAAATTAATAGTATTTATCCAATTAAAAAAAATATTAGAAAAAAATTAGGTGCATGTGTATAAGCCATTTTTATTTATTTAATTTATATAAGAGATTCATCACAATAAATGAAAACTAAATTATTTTTATAAGAAAATAAAAAATAACGTGTTTTTAGCATAAAAAAATATTTAGCTCTTGTTTTAATGTATTGATATAAAAAATAATTTAAAAACAATATCATCTTAATACATTTCCAAACAAAAAACATTTTAAAAAATAATTATTATTATATTTTTAAACACTAAAAAAAAAAAAAAGGGAGATTCATAAACAACGAGGTGAACATGCATTTCTTTCTTTATAAACAGTAACCCCACCCATTTATTTTAGTATTTTAATTAATTATTAATTGTTAATTAAAACCTTTTAATTAATGATCAAGGAATGCAAATTTCCTCTATAATGGGACCAACCGAACAATATCTTTCTCTTATCAAGATCTTAACGAACTGCAAAGTCATTGAATTATTTGAACCAAAACCTGATCCCAATATTACTTCTATATGGCAATATGTGGGAATGAGAATGGCCCCTTGAACACTGTCCATGCCCACATGACCTGTTTCAGAACTTGGATGGATGCCCGTGCTTGCTTTTAGATCAAACTGGAGCCGCTTCCATAGTGCTCTCTCTCTCTCTCTCTCTCTCTCTCTCTCTCTCTCTCTCTCTCTCTACACTCTTATTTCAATTATTTTGTCATGGCAGGACCCGTGCATACAAATAATTGCGTGGTTTCACTTTCACGGAGGATACCGTTTGTTTTTATATAAAATAAGTAAAATAAAAATATTATTTTCATGTCACTTTAAAAACAACCGTTATACACTAATAGCCTTCAATGTCATTAAAGAACCTTTTAGGATTTGAATAAGCAGCAGCTGCTGATCGTTTTAATTAATTAAATTGCAGGAAAGAAGATAGATAGCGTTGCTGTGGTTATACTACTGTTCCGTGGATCTTATTATGATGTGATCTGTCTCATGGCAATAACTCTCATGTTATGTTCATGCCTAAAACCTGAAAATGATGGACCTAACCTCTCCTCCATGAAAACTTGACCCATCGAGTTACTATTTTGTCTCTCCAGGAAGGCAACGTTCATGTTTTTACAGTAATATAAAACGAGAGAGAGAGAGAGAGAGAGAGCTTGCGTGGGCATGGTCAATTACGGTGATATACGTACAGGAGACTTGGTGCATGCCGACTAGCTGCCAACTACGGTGCATTTACTCCGTTGTATAGCACAATCGTCCTGGACTAAACTAACCTTGTATCCATGTATCCTAGCTTACAAGAAAAATTAAGAAAAAATAATGAAAGCGATACTTTCATTACATGGTGCACAGTCTAGCAGATTACACAAACCAAGGAATAAAATATTTTAAGGGGTATTGTTCGACTGATCAGATTTTAAGTTTATTATTTAGAGATCATTAGTTCGAGTTTCACAAATCTCAAGGCCACTAAAAACTTACATGGTCGTTAACTTCGGGCTCATGTAATTAGTCGAGATATGCGCAAACTAATCCGGCCACCTACGTTAAAATTAAAAAAAAACAAATAGAATAGAAGGTCAATCCCGTAATTAGGTGTCTACATGAAGCCCATACTCTAGCACCACTCCCTTATAAAATCTATCTGCCATAGTAATAGCATCACTCACGCTCTCTTACACTACTACAGCTAGCCACATGAAAGAGTTAGAAACAATGTCTCCCCCTTTCTCTCTCTTTAACCTTCTCTTCATCTTCATTTCCTTCTCCACATCTCCTTACTCCGCCGCTGCAAAGTCCCACAATGCACCGCGAGATCTAGTCCGTTCATCCTGCGTCCACGCTAGTTACCCTAACCTCTGCCTCCGCACTCTTTCCTCTTATGCAGGCCCTGCCAACACCCCACGTGACCTGGCCCAAGCAGCTGTCAAGGTAAGCATTGCACGTGCCAGGAAAGTGTCAAACTACCTGAACACACTCTCGGGTCTTAAGAAGAAGAGAGAGCGAGTTGCACTGAGTGATTGTATTGAGCAGATATATGACTCGGTGGATGAGCTGAGCAAGACACTGGGTGAGTTGAAGCATTTGAGAGAGGAAACGTTTGGGTGGCAGATGAGTAATGCACAGACATGGGTCAGCGCTGCTTTGACTAACGAGGACACGTGTCTTGATGGGTTTCACGAAGTTGAAAGCAAAGCCAAGGATGATGTGAAGAGAAAGATCACTAATGTTGCTAGGGTTACTAGTAATGCTTTGTACATGATTAATCGTCTTGATGAAAGTCGTGGGAGGCCAAAGCTGGGACGTCATTGAATATGGAAAGCTTTTGTGATTTGTAATATATCTTTGTATTTTGCACCCCTTTTTTTTTTTAGTGTTTTTATATATGGAAGCTGTATGTAAGATTTCACCGACTTATTAAATCCAGTTTGTGCCCAGAGCGTGTCCGGGAGTTTGATTAAAATTATTTTTTAAAGTTTATTTTATTTAGAAAAAATATATTAAAATAATATTTTTTTTATTTTTTAAAAATTATTTTTAATATTAACGCATCAAAATTATCTAAAAATAGTAAAAAAATATTAATTTAAAGTAAATAAAAAATTTTAAATTTTAAATTTTTTTAAAAACATTTTTAAAACACCAAAATAAATAGAACTCGTGTAAATCATGTCATCGTCCTCCCTTTTCACAGTTTATTATGAATTTTAGAATCTATATGAGATACGTGGGAGCAAATTAATAAATAATTAGTTACCAACACATTTGCGTGATATTGAAATATTAATTATTATTTTTTATATAAAATTAAATTAGTTGAATTTATTTATTTTTAAAAATATCCAATCAAATCTATACCAAGAATAAATCTAGTTTCAATTAATATTTTTATTGTTAAAGAAAAAAAAACAGAGAAAAAAGAATATATAGTTGCTCGGTTTGTAACAACTCGTATATATATAGATCTAGCTGAAACATTTAGCACATATTTCTAGTGGTCCAGCAACGACATAAATTTACATTGAAAGTCGAAGACAAAAGATGGGTTGGGCGGCTGAGATGATAAATAGGGTGAAGCTGAATGCTGTCTAGTCACCGACTACAGGGTGTTAGTCGTAAATTAGTTATTATTTGTTTTTATTTTAAAAAAATTGAAATTATTTTATTTTTTTTATTTTAAATTAATATTTTTTAGTATTTTTAAATCATTTTAATGCGCTGATATCAAAAATAATTTTAAAAAAATAAAAAAAATATTATTTTAATATATTTTCAAGTAAAAAACACTTTAAAAAACAATTACAACTATATTTTCAAACATTCTCTCCATATATGTTTTTTTTATGGTATCTGATCGCAGAGATTTAATTTGATATGCACAAGCCATGCTAGATACCCTACATATTAAAAAAAAAAAAAAAAGACAAACGTCCCAATAATTGCAGGCACAAGGACATGTATGTTAGCTGTTCTTCGGATCTAAGTTGGATTTTTCAGTTAATTTCAAGGAACAAAACTATCAAGTAATTAAGGGAAACTCACGTGATTTTTATTTATTTTTTTCTTAAAAATCAAATTATTTGATGTCTACTTTTTTATCACATGAAACTCATTGATAGATGGATCGTATAAGAAATAAAAGCTCCTTGTCGTGTTTTCTTTACCTAATCTGTTCTATTAATTAATTATGCGAGTTTTAATAAATTCATGGGTTTTTTAAGAGAAAAAAATCATGTGAATTTAAAGTAATTATTTAACAATTTTATTATATGAAACTAATTGTATTGGCTTTTTCATTAATTATACTAATAAAAAAAACCCTTATTATGTTTACATTTTGATTATATGGTATTGAATATGTCGAAATTAAATGGAAGAAAACAATGGACGGGCATCGAACCCACGACATTGACTACAAAAATTAGCTAATGAGTTGTAATTACAATTCATTAAGAACTGAACATTTATTTTAGGTTTGCAAGACTTTTGGCCCCCCTGCAGCATAGCACATGTTTATAAACTAGTTACAAACTATATTAAAAGGGTGTACAGACGGCCTGAATCTTTTTATATCATAATGCTATAAAATTAAGCTTGAAACTATGAGGGGAAGTGTCAAATTAAAATATAGATGATTGAAAAGTAAAATGCGGAGAAAACACATTACTCCCTCCATATTTCATCAAAAAAATTTATATAAAAGTTCATTTTATTTATATTTAGATTTTTAGATTTTAAAAAGAAGAGAAAAACTCACTAGAAAGTGATGATCAAGAAAAAAAGTTATTTTTTTATCACGATTGCAGCAACCAAAATAATAAATCTTGGTGTAAAAGGGCTCAATTAGACGAGAGGAGTTCAATTGCTATAGTTTTTTTACCTTCATCTTGTCTGAAAAAGTATATCCACCTTAGGAGAGATTTTTTCTTGTTTTGATTTTGGTTTTTTGGACCATTTTGGGGTTTTTGAGCTTGATTAATTGGTTTTAAGAATGATTAATATGTGTTTTTTTATGAAAATAAGCTGAAAATAGATTTTTAGATAAAAAAAACAGCTTCAAAGATTTTTCAGCCACCATTGTAGGCAACTAATGATGTGTTGTCCAATTTTTCTTCTTTTTTTTCTCAAATAAATTAAGAGATAGGTGACAAGTTATTTTCCTTCAAAAAAATAGAAGAAAAAAACAAAAGATGGCCCAGGTGCATGGGCCTAGGCTGGTTGGCCTGTATGCTAAGTTTTTCTTTTAAGGTTAAGCCCAAACATCTAGCCTGATATTTTTTTTGTCCTACGTCCATTTTTTTCACTCTATTTTTTTTGTTTTAATTTTATCCTTCAATATTTAGTTGATTTTTTTTCATAATTTATTTTAATTTTTCATGAGGTTATCACAATCTCATGCAAACTTTTGAGCTCAATTTTGCAAGCGTATTTGTATAATTAGGTCAAAAAACAATTTAATAAAAACAAAGTTATTAAACTGAGCGGAGTCGATGACCCGGGTTGCAGGTTCGATGGGTTAAGCCATAAAACCTGAATCAATCTAATATGTTACCGTCTTAATATTAAAAAAAAAGATGTCATCTTAAAATCTTTTTAAAGGCAAACCAAGCTTTTTACTTATTGTGCGGGCTTCTTTTGGACCCATCAAGTTAATTGGGTCACATTGAGGTAACTTCCATAAAGTTTGATTTTAAACCCGGATTAGGATCAAACCCAATGGATTCCATGATCTAGGTCACGAGTTTGGTGGATTAAGTCACAAAACCTAGGTCAATCCATTATGTTTTTGTCTTGATATTAAAAAAAAAAAGATGTCATCTTGAATATTTTTTAAATCAAACCATGCTTTTCACTTGTCATCAAAGTTGTCTTTTGACCTGTCAAGTCGACTAGGTTATGTCAGGACAACTCCCACATAATTTAATTTTAATCTAGGCTATGCAAAAGTCAGGTAAGGAGGTTTTAAAGCTGACATTCTAAGTTGGTTTTAATAATAATGCCAGATAAGTCCTTGCAACCTGAACATTTATTTTATGTTTAATTTTTTTTATTCGACCTATAGCATAACACAAGCGTATAAACTAGTTAATTTCTAAACAAAATCTCTTAATGTAACATTTTTTATGGTTGTAATTAAGGACTTTTAAATAATAGAATTTAGAGAAATTATAAATGTGTTCAAAAGTGGGAAACATTTTTTTATTTTTATTTTCTATTTTATTTTTAGTTTTCATTATGCAATAAAAATTATAGAATATGTTCTTGATATTTTAGATAACTAGAAAATGTATTCAAGTTATTGGTATTTTTTGTTTTTTAAAAAATGGAATTTGTTTTCAAAATATCCTTCTTTTCCAACGTATTCAATACATTTTTAGATGAACAAACTTATATTTTACTCACCCTGAACATATGCAATTAATATTCATGTTATTGAAATTAAAATCAATAGTAAAATTAAACTTATTCCTGGGGGATATCATAAAATGGCATGATTCGAACACTCAAAATCATGACAAAAAATACCAAAAGTTGTTCAAAATAGGTAAAAAGATTCAAAGAAAAGATGAAATTAATACCCGTGAAAAATGATAACATGCTGAAAATATCCTCTGGCATGTAGCTATCACATACCACCATTGTGCACGTCGCGTTAGTGACTTCTCAATGAGTGTCCTGGCGTAAGGAGTTGGGGAATTATGAGTCTCATGATTTTGTCAGCCCATAAATGAAGGTTATGATCATAACTAGTCGGTGCACAAGAACTTATAGCTTTTAGTGGCTGCTTGGGAACGTGGCTGCGGGCGAGGTTCACCCGCAGCCACGTTAATTAACGTTTGATATTTGATAACCTAAAAAAAGTTGTTTTTGGTGGGTAGGGCCCACATGAAACCGGAGTTTCATGAGAAGTAGCATTTTGCTGCTTCTCATCTAACAGTGGAGCCATGCTCTACTGTAGCTGTTCACTATAAAGTGAGAAGCAGCGTTTTTTTTTTTTTTTGAAAAACCAGTGTGCTACACTGTTAAAAGTTTAGGTTTTTTTTTTTAAAAAAAAAATCAGTCCAATTAATTGATTTCATTCATACTATTCATGTGAACGTGAATAATATTTTTTTTTGTTAAAAAAATAGTTTAAGATGAATTAAATTTATTTATACTATAATTCCAATTTTATTCCTGATAATATTTTACCTAATTTTATTGCATACTCAAAAAATTATGAAAACTATAGTTCTTGTCGAATGAATTTTGTACGTAATGAAATTGGAAATTTTTTTTAAAAAAATTGAGTTTTACTCGAAAAACTAGTATTTAATATTATTTAATAACACTACATAAATTAGAAGGATATCGCATAATGATGTAGCATTTGTCGAATTTGATCGTAATTCTAATTATGTTCTTGCCGGGTCCGACTCAGTTAAAAAAAATTCAGTTTTTATTTTTATTTTAATTGTGTTTTATTTAAAAAAATTAGAAGAATATCGCTTGATGACGTAACAGAAAATTCAGTTTTTGTTGTTGTGTGCTTAAGAAACCATGAAAAATATAGTCATTGTTGGGTATGTGATGACATTGCATATAGTTTAATTGAATAATAAAAAATATTTGATATGAATATTATTTATTTCATGATGTAATAATAATAAAATTTACAATATTTAAATTAAAAATATTTTTAAATTATTTTATAATCTCAATTTAAAAAGTATTTTTTTAACCAAACAAATTAAATAACTTTTTATTCAACCTTAATTTCAATCACAGTTTTAACCAAATATATATTTTTTCAAACCAATCTCAACTAAAAATACTTTTTATAAAACAATTTTTTTAAAACTACAATCACAACAGCAACTGCAATACCAAACAAACCAAGTTGGAAAGCTACTGCTGAGCTGCTTGTCATTACTGCTGTCAGTGATGAAAAGGTATGTTGTAATTACTCATGGAAGCACGGAAGAGAGGAGGATTGCCAGTCATGACTGCTTATTCCATCACGATTTTTTTTGCAAGAAGAGAAGAGTTTCGCCAAGAGAGAGAGAGAGATGGAGAAAATATAGGGAAAGGAGAGAAAATGTGTGGATGATGCCAGTTGTAGAACCAGTGATAAAGGATGAGGGGAGAAGGGAGAAGGGAGAAGGGAGGGACTAGAGAGAGAGAGAGAGGGGTGATTTTCTATTGATTTTCTTTTTTCTTTTTTCTTCCTCTCTCATTTTCTTTCTTTTTTCTTGAGCTCTCCTTTTTTTATGTTTTTTTTCTTTTTATTTGTCTTGATTGATGCTCCAGGTTTTTCTAAATATTAAGATGTTCCGATAGGTTTGTTTGCTATACTTAAATGAGATGATGGAATTTAATGAAAAAATTAAAAATATTGTCTTCACAAGAAAAATGATTACGTAAATATTTTGATTATTTTTCTCATTTTCAATTTGTTTTTTATGTTTTTTATTCTTATTTGCTCTTGCTTTCATTTTATAATAATCATTTTAATTTCTTTCCTTTTCTTTTCTTCTTCATTTCTTTTTTTTTCATCTTCTAGATTATTTCTCTTTCTCTTTCTCTTTCTCACTTGAGGATCGTTAAAATAGAAAAACTCATGTAATATTGAAAATGGATAAAATCTTGAAAAATAAGAAAAGTATATAAAAATATACTTTTTTAATTTAAAACTTTTATTGTTGTTTTTGAGAAATTTTATAAAGAAAATGTGAGGATAAAAACAAGTCCTTTGATTTTGTAACTAAAATATCTTGATTTTTCTTGTAGTTTAAATAATTTTTTTTATTAATGTGGTTGTCTGAGTCAGCTTACGCGCACCTCGACTAATCTCACGGTCTCTAAAGTTAACGACTATGTAAGTTTCCAGTAGCCGGAACTCAAATCCGTGATAATTGGAGAACAAACTTAAAGCCTGACCAATTAAACTAATATCACTAGAGTTTAAAAAAAATAATCTGAAGAATATGAGATCTAATAATAGACAAAAAAATATTCAAAATATAAAACGAAAATGAAAAATTGTGTTTGCCTTCTTCTAAAGTAATTAATAGTAGATTATGAACTCTTTTAATAAGTTTATTTTTTATGAAATAAATAATTAATTGAATGTTTAGATTTTTATCTCTAATTAAAATACTTTTCCACATGCATTGCAATAAAAAATAAACCTTACATTCTTTCTTATGTATGTTTTATTTTTAAATAAAGACATGAAAATTTCTTATGACATCATACTTAATGCATATTTTTAGTGATTAATATTTTTAGGAGCTTTTGTAGTAAATATATAGGACTCTTTAACTCTAACTGCTAACTATTAATATACTGAAATATTATTCAATTTTATTTCTTTAATTTTTATTTTAATAAAATTAAAATTTATTTTATATATTAGAAAGAAAAACAAACTAATTTAATTTTAAATTATTAAGCTTTATGTAAAATTATTGAGATTTTAAATATCAAGAATTCTATTTAATTTTATTTATAATATATTGAATATGAAAAATTGGGTAATTCACGTGCATACAATACAATAAGAGCCAAAGAAAATAGTTTAGTAAAATATGTAATTTAATGGGCTGTAACCTTTAATTAAAATAGTTTGATTGAATTTCTAATATCTATGATGTGGTCCTTCAGTTAAAGATGAGACGACTGTCAACAAAATTCAACAAGTAGATGATTGATATGTATCCGTTACTAATAAAAAGTATAAAAATAATTTTAAAATAAAATATATCATTTTCTATTTTTTATAAATGAAAAAAAAATTCTTAAAATAAAAAAAATCAATATAAATTTTCATTTATAATTAATATTATAGTAAGTAATAATAGATGTTAACAAGGAAAATAAATTTATAATTTTAAAATCATTTTCAATAAAAAAAATCAAAACTAGTAAATGTCTAAAACTTTTCATATAAAAAAGTTCATTTTGCCTTATTAAAACAATAAAAAATAATTAAGAAGAGAAAAAAACAATAAAAATATTGATTTTTTTATTTATAAAAAAATTAAGAAAATGAAATTTTCAGTTTAAATTATTTTTATTATTACAAATAGACATGTGTCAATCATCTATTAGTTTAATTTTATTATCTAACGGATCAAATCTGATGAAGGGATCACATCATTAATATTAAATAACATACAAAGACTCAATTAAACTAAAAAAAGCTGTAAAAAGACTCAAGTATATATACTAATTATGGATAGAATTTAATATCTGATGATCGATAAAAAAAAATTCAAATTATATATATTAAAAAAAACTAAGACCCATCAGTCATTCATTGTACACTTTGAAGCATAGTTTTGAAACCCGGCCCAGCCCAGTAGGTCGATCTGGCCGACCCAGGGCTAGAACCGGGCAGGGTTGAAGAAAAAGTAGGGAAGGAAAAACCCGGTTGCAAGCCGTTGACTTTTTTTTACTAAAACGATGTCGTTTTGATTAAAAAAAAATTAATCTGGGCGTCCGGTGACCCGGTCAAAACCCGAAACTCGGGCCTTGGACCGGGCCGGGTATGAAAACTATGCTTTGAAGGATGCTCTTTTCACTCAAATAGTGCATCTTCCTTCTTTTTTTTGAAGTACCTAGGAAATTTTACACTTTGGCCCCTCAATTTCTTTGTTTTCTTATTTAGTCCTTTTAAAATTATTTTGATTTGCTATTGGTCTCGGTGATTTGTTTTCCATGCGTGTGTGTAGGGATTTCAAGGTGTCGAGGAATTGTTCTATTGCTCTATTCATTCTTGGTTTAGCGAAATAAAATTCAAATTCATTAATTTAAAGTAATTAGAGCTTGAATGATTGAATTTAAAGATTTAAGGAATATTCATTCTCTTTTTTTGCTAAATTTCAAGGACCGATTTGCATGGTCGGTGTAAAGTTCATGCCCCTTTTTAATTTTGATCCCTCAATTGTTTTTTTTTTTAATTTGATCCCTTCACAATGACCTTAATACTTGGTTTTGCAAAATGAAATAAATTTTAGCAATTTAAAAATAATATTAAGGGTTGAGAGACCAAAATTGAAAATAGAACAAAAATGGGGACTAGGGTAAATGAGCAAGACAAATAGGTTGTCACATGTGGGAAGCTTCTATTGTCTTCAGATGATGCATGAAATGTCATATAATAGCCAAAAATCGGTTTCCACATGAGGTTGAAAGCACCTCGTCACGCATTTCTAGCGATCAAACACATGTATACGGCGGTGTAACGATTAGGCTTTAGTGGATTTTTTTTTATCCTCCTTCTTTTCTCTCTCTTATCCTTAAGAATCATGTTGGCTTGCTAAAATTTAAAGGTGTGCTATCATTTGTTTGTTATATCAAATTTGATCATTATTTTTTTTATTTGTTTTGTTTTTAATCCTTTTATTGATTGATTTTGTTTTTTCATTTTGTTCCTCATCATTTGGTTTTATTTAATTTTTATATCAAATTTGGTCTTTATTCTCTTAATTGTTATTGGTTTTTCTTATCATTTTTTAATTGATTTTTTTTCAATTTCATCCCCTCGACATTTGATTTAAGTTTATTTTTATGTCAAATTCGATTCTCATTATTTTGATTGCTATTTGTTTAGTTTTGGACTCATTTTTTATTGATTTTTTTTTTCAATTTCATTACCAAGCATTTGGTTAATTGGGAATTTTGCTCTGTGTTTTTTTCGGTTGACCTTCTATTGGGCTAGTCTCGGCCTCATGACCTGGATTATGGGTTTTAAAGATTAACCCGAGTTGATTTTAGTTATTTTCTAGTTTCATTTCAAAATTAATTTTTTTTCAATTTTATCATTGAATACTTGATTGATTGAGAAGTAGTTATTATGTTTTTTTAACTTTTCTTTCTACGAGTTCATCTTGATTTCTTGTAATAGGTCATAAGCTTGGTATGTTAACGTAGGTCTTTTTTTTTACTTTGTTTTTTTTTTTGTTTCACCCTTCAACATGAGATTATTTGATAATTGAGCTTCATAATTTTATTTAATTTGTCTTCGATGAGGTACCCTGATATCACAATTAGATTGCGGATTTGACATATTAACCCAGGTTGGCTTTTGTTTGTTTTTTTTTTCTTTTTTTAAAATTTGGTTTATTTATTGTTGTAATTTTTATTCATATTATTAAACTAGTTGTCAATGACCCGAGTCTTGGGGTTTTTTTTTTTAGGAACACTTACGTCACCTAAGCATCTTTTTTACGGTGGGAAAAGATTGGTTGCATACCACCAATCTAGTATGCATCAAATTAAGCTATGATTCAAAAACATTGCCAACCCGACTTGCGCCCTATCCTTTTACCCTGCTTGCTAGCGGGAACTTTTTAGAACTTGCCTGCTCGCTTTCCTAAGAGGAGAAGCACTACCGTGAAAAGATAGAGTCAGAAAGAACCAATTATTTGAATATTTTTATTTATTTATCCTTTGTTTATGTTGTTAGAAAATGTTTTTCTATAAAATATTTTTTTAACTTTTCCATATTTAGATGCATCTTGAGAAATTATAACAAAATTCACTTTTCAATGTCAAAAAAGTGGAAATAAAGTGTTTTTTATTTAAAAAGTGAAAAATACTTTCCAACTCAAAATTAAAATGATATACAATCTCATTATTCATATACATATAAATATAATACATTAATAAAAAATACTTCTAAAAATACTATTAGAAAATAACAAAGTACTTATACACACACACACACACACACACACGACATGTCATATTATATAAATTCTATTATAAAAATAAATATCATAAAAAGAAAGTTATTTTTAATGTTTATCAAAAACTAAAAAAATACTTAATAGTATTAATTTAAAAAAACTCTACTAGTTGAAAACAAAGTTAAAGACACAAAAATGACATTAACACTTAAAAATAAAATTGAGCTCACTTTTTATGATATAGACAGATACTAGAAATAGAAAGTAAACCATATGTGCTCAGAAACTAATGTGCGCGCGTGCAGACACACACACAATGCCCTATAAAATTTTATTTATGACAACTAAATAAAGTACAAATCAGGCCACTGGATAGCTAACTATATAACATTTGGTTATTATCTTCGGATAGAAAAAACAAAAATAACAGAGAAAAAAAAAGATAAGACAAAACAAGAGAAGATGATAAAATTATATTTGGTAGTGATTTATGAGATATAGTGAATGGTGAATGTCTTTGTATCATATTTGGTTGATGATGGACACAACAAAAATATATATATATATATATATATATATATATATATATATATATAATTTTACCATTAACATGTATTACCATCAAACTTATATATTTTAAAAAATAATTAAATATTTTTTTACTTTAGTTTATGTTGAATGTTAAAATTAATAATGGTATAATAACCCTAGTTATAAAACTCGAACCAGCCCAATAAGTTAACACAGGACCTTGTAAACCTGATGTTTGGACCATTCCAGGTTTGAGAGAAAATTGAGTAAGGATTGACATGGTTTAACTCGATTAAAAACCTTAGTCAATATGCAATACGATCAATCCGCTATAAAACTCGGGTAAAAAAACCAGTTGACTTTTTTGAATTTTTTTTATCAAAACAACATCATTTTAATCATTTTATTTTTAAAAAAATTAAGTTAAATTGGGTCAAAGTTGATGAGGGTTGACTTTTCTACCCCATAACTCGGGCTTTATCTCGAGTTAGGTTTTAAAATTATAATAATAATCATCATTTTTATCTTTATATGCATGAGTTGTACCATTTGAGAATTAAAAGTTATCTATAAATATATTTTAGGAATAAAAAATAAAAAATTAACTTTGTAGGAATGTCTTTTCATAGCTTTGTATTTTTTTCTCGTGTTAAGCCATGAGTTGAGTCAAATTTTTTCTAAAGTGAAAAAAGATATCCAGGCGATTATAACCTTAGTCAACCCAGTTTAACTTGACAAACATATGAGATATGAGATCAGGATACCCTATAGAATGCAAAACAAAAAAAAAACCACAAAACTGAAGTTCCAATAACCTAATCTTAAATTATGAAATTGGCAAGAAACCAATTTCAAAAAAAGAATGTTGAAGAAAAAAACCTGAGTTAACCCGAGTTCACTTTATTAGCTCGCCACCTGCGATATCGGATCAAGATTAAAAAATTATTTTTTTAAATGACCTCGAAAAAAGGATGGAAGTTAAATAAATAAAAAACATTGAAAAAAAAACTTAAGTCACTCTAAGTTAACTTAACAAACTTGCGACCAAGGATAATCTCATAGAAAGGAATAGCATAAAAAAACAAAAAAACTCACGACTTAATAGCCTAATGTCAAATAATATAATAAATAAAATGTTGAAAAAAACCCTGAAACAACCGGGTTAACTTGACTAACTTGCGACTCGGGATAACCCTAAAAATAAGAAAAGATAAAAAAAAAGTAATGAAAAGAATGAGGACCAAAATTAGATAAAAAAAATTATTGAAATAAAACGTTGAGATATGAAATTGAAAAAAATAAATAAATTAAGAAATAGATAAAAAAAAGAGCAATAAAAAAAATAAGGACCAAAATTTGATATAAAAAAACCAAGTAAAATAAAATGTTGAGGGACAAAACTGGAAAAAAAAATTAAGAAAAGGATAAAAAAAGAGCAATTAAAAGAACAAGAATCAAAATTGGATAAAAAAATAAATGAGATACAATATTGTGGGACAAATTAAAAAAAATCAAGAAAAGGATATACAATCAACAATAAAAAGAGAGAGTGCCATATTTGATATAAAAATTAAATAAAACCAATGAAAAGAGATGAAATTATATATATAAAAAAATCCAAAACAATAAAGACCAATAAAAAAAAGAAGGATCATAATTGGAAGAAAAAATAAATGAGAGGATAACTTTAATTTTGGATGACCCAACACAAATTTTAAGGAGATAAGAGAGAAAAGAAGGGGGAGGAGAAAAAAAAATCTCATCAGTGCCAAATCTTTGTGAATTGAACTACATGTGCTATCCCCCATCGCCTGCTCCGCTGGACACTTTAAAAAACATGGCTGTTGGAACTTTTTGGTAGTTGAAAAATACCGTACACACCACCCAAATTCCATTGAAAAGACCATTTAATTTTTGTAATGAAAAATAAAGATGTCACTCAATTATAGTAATTCACAATGCAATGAACTTAGCCCTACAGTAAAAGAATTTAGCCTTATAATAAAAGAATGACAGGATTTAATGTTTACTAGTTATATGATTTATGCTTCGTTGTTGGTCAAATATTTTTATTTCTTATATAAAAAAAATTGTATATAGAAGTTTTTTCAATGTATTTATGTCATTTAAAAAATTTAAGTTCAAATAATTTTTTTTATGCATACATATAATCAAATAATTCAAGAACTATGTGTGCGAATAAATAAATAAAAAATCAGTAACGATACCTAAAAATAAAACTTGAAAAATTAAGAAACATGTGTAGATCAAGATATTTAATCTCAAAAGATAAGACACTCGGTTGTATTTGCTAAATTTGTGTATTAAAATAATATTTTTTATTCAAGCAAACGATATTAGAAATAGAGATACAAATTAAATTGATTGAATAAAATAAAAAGATAAAAAAAACACAATGCAAGGCTGCACATATTAGAAATATTATCTGAAAATATTTTTTAATTTTAAAAAATAAAATTTATCCATACAAAAGAGAAAAAAATACATATGAATAAGAAAAGCTCTTCAAATTTAAATGCATAATTGAAAAAATAATCATCATTCCACGGAGTCTCTCTAAACAAAACGAAAGAGAGAATGTGTACTAATTTAAATATAAATTAAAAAAAATAGAGAAAAAACCATAAAAAATTTAATTTTAAAAAAAATCAGAAAAAAGAGCAAATGCTAGGCGCTGCTAGGCCTTTAATATTTTTTGTTTGCAACATGTCACTTAAGATTTTTTTAAAAGAAATCAGACAACGTGTTGTCTGATTTGTCTAGATTTCAGTAATTGTGGTTACTGAAAAATCAGAGCTCAAGTTTTTTGACCTAAAAACCTGTTTTTCAACCTATTTTGACCAAAAACACCTATAAAATATCGTAGAAACCATGATAAATCTATTTACGACCTTAAAAAACCCAAAAAATCACCAAAAAAACCAAAATCAACCAAAAACTAAAAATCAACCCGAGTTCAGATATGTTTTTTCATGAACTTTAAAGGTAAAAAAACCTAATATGAACTCCTCTTTTCAAATGAAACCACTTAACACAAATATCATCCATTTTGGTAGTTTAAATCAGTGTCAACGATATTTTTTTCTTTCTACTAATGGAACCTCGCAACCTCTCTCATTCCTCAACCAGAGTACTACAATTGTATAATTTATATTATTTTTAAGATTTAAGGATTAAAGTGTATTTTTTACGAAAGTTACGGCAAATCACTCTTATTTGATACTTCTTTTATTGTAGTCATTCTTCTTTCAATCTTTTTTTTTTTATAAAAAAGTAAAATTAATTAATTTTTAATCAGTACTAAATCACTGGAAAAAAATTTAAAGATCATATTAAAAAAAAATTACATAACTCATCTACAATAATATGTAAAAAAATAAATATTTGAGTGATGGTAAAAAACCTATGCCTTTAAGAGTTATATTTAATATTTTCAATAAAAATATAGAAATTCAAACAATTTTTTTTCCCTATACGCCACCCAGTTCTCTCCTTCCATAAACCCTAGCAAACCTCACCTACTCAACTCGAAACAGCTCCTCTGTTTTTCTCTTCCCTGCAACTCCCACCGCTACCACCACCACCAAAATGGAAGGCATCGAACTTGATGCCCCGTCACTCTCCTTCCCTGAGAATGATTTCTGCGACTCAATTCTCTCACGCTACTCCACCTCCACCCAAGACGACCACCACCACCTCTGCGCCATAATCGGCACCATGTCACAAGAACTCAAAGACCAAAACCTCCCTTGCACACCTATCGCTTACTTCGGCGCCGCATGCTCCTCCCTAGACCGCCTCTCCTCCTCCTACTCTGATCCTTCCCCTTACGTGATCGATTCTCTTATTACCATCCTCTCTCTAGCTCTTCCTCGAATTTCAATTCCAATATTGAAGAAAAAAAGAGAATTGGTTTCCAATGTTGTTGTGCGGGTTTTGAAATTAAATTATTCTGTTACAGCTGGAGCTGTTGTTTCGGGATTGAAATGCGTGGCTCATTTGTTGAGTATCAGAGATAGTTTTAATTGGGATGATATTTCTCAATTATTCGGAGTCTTATTAAGTTTCATGACCGATTCTCGCATAAAGGTATCTTTTTTTTTATCCTGTTAATTTGCTTTCCGATTCTTGATTCTTTAAGCTATAAGAAATCTTGATTGATTTTTTGAACAGGTGAGAAGGCAATCCCACTCTTGTATCCGTGACACCTTGCTAAATTTTCAAGGTACACCAGCATTAGCTCCGGCGAGTGAAGCAATCACCAATTCTTTCGAAAAGTTTCTTCTTCTTGCCGGTGGATCCAATGCAGTTGCTTCTACTGATGGGCCTAAAGGAGCCCAACACGTTCTATATATTCTCGATGCCTTAAAAGAATGTCTTCCTCTTTTATCATTCAAGTGTGTGACTGCAATTCTCAAGTACTTTAAAACTCTCCTCGAGCTGCGGCAACCTGTTGTTACCAGGCGTGTGACTGATAGTCTGAAAGTAATTTGCTTACACCCGGGTTTACAGGTTCCGGCTGAACCATTACTCGACTTGCTATGTTCACTAGCTCTTTATGCTTCTACAAATGAGACGTCTGCGGATAACATGACATTCACTGCCAGCTTGTTGGATGTTGGAATGAAAAAAGTTTATTCCTTAAATAGGCAAATTTGCGTTGTTAAGCTACCAATTGTATTCAGTACACTCAAAGGTTAGATGCTACTTTTCTAGAAGAATGGGCGCTGTTTCTGCTCGTTTCCAATTTGCGTACTTGGTTGTTTCTCACTTTCTGTCTTTTGGCAGATATTTTGGCGTCTGAACATGAGGAGGCCATCTTTGCGGCCACACAGGCATTGAAGAACTCAATAAATAGTTGTATTGATGAAAGCTTGATCAAGCAGGGAGTAGATCAGATTACAATCAACAAAAATGCCGAAACTAGAAAGTGTGGGCCTACAGTTATAGAAAAAGTGTGCGCAATCATTGAAAGCTTTCTTGATTATCATTACAGTGCAGTCTGGGACATGGTATTTCAAGTGGTTTCGACCTTGTTTGATAAATTAGGTATTTTCATGTTTTTTCTCACTCCTTTTCTATTATGCCATTGGACTACTTCTTGCCATAAGAATTGGGAAAGTTGTGTGTCATTGCTAGTTCTTCCAGCAGCTTGATTGGGGGAACCTTTCAGTTTTCATAATCGGTCTTCTGTATTTTTGTGTTCAATGTTTCTTCTAGGAATACACAATAGTCAACATTTGTTATTTTCCAGGAAACTATTCTTCTTATTTTATGAGAGGAACCCTTAAGAACTTGGCAGATATGCAGAGATTACCCGATGAAGATTTTCCTTACCGGAAACAGGTAGTTATTTGCTTCTGCACAACCTCATTATATGCTATTAATACGCACTCATTATATTTCTGATATTCTTTAGCTTTTTTACTATAGCTCTTGTCAACTTTACTGGTCTTATAACATCAAAATAAATCTGTTAGGACTTGACATTCTTAAAATATGACTTTCCATGTCATTTGGAAATTTATGCACTCTCAGTGCAAGCTATCTTGCTTCACCATGTTGGAACTCCAACGTTTCATAATGCAGCATGCCAATAGAATAGAGCATTTTTGGAGGCCTCAATATTCAAGAGTCTCGCTCTGATTTGGGATGTCGCTAAAGTTTTGTACTTAATATCTTGTGGTCATTGACTAAAAAATCTGCTTAGTATAAACCTTTCAAGAACCAACAAGAGAAGGGGAGGGTGTTTTGGTCCACTACAAATAGTTCACTGGGCATATTTTCCATTGTTTATTTCTTGTGGGCCTCCATAATGGCTTCAGCATTGTTGCGAAGCAGCATTGATTGCACAATGGTCCATATCTACAGTGATTGGTTTGCTAGGATTTTCTTTTTCTAGCCTGCACTTTCTAATTAAGTGCCTCGTGTTACAGGGTATAAATTCTTAATTTACTTGTAATTGAGCTCAAGGAAAACTTGACTCCATTTTCACAAATAAGTGAAAGCATTTTTTTTTGTACTTGTTGATTGCTTCATCCATAATCTCAACCCTGCCCTTTTCTGATACGTGGATGTACTTGTCGATCTGCAGTTGCACGAATCCCTTGGATCTGCTCTTGGTGCAATGGGTCCTGAGACATTTTTAAGCTTCCTACCTCTTAAATTAGAGGTCGATGACCTATCTGAAGTTAATGTCTGGCTCTTTCCTATTCTGAAGCAGTATACTGTTGGTGCCCGTTTAAGCTTTTTTACAGAGTCAGTTCTGAGTATGGTTGGTCTGATAAAGAAAAAATCTCGACAGGTATAAAATTACTAGGTAATATGGTGTACTTTCCTGCCACGTAGCATTTTAGTAGTGACTTCCTTACCTGTTGCAGCTGGAGCTAGATGGAAGGATCATCTCAGCGAGGAGTGCTGATGCTCTTGTATACTCTTTATGGTCCTTATTACCTTCCTTTTGCAACTATCCTTTGGATACTGCAGAAAGTTTCCAGGATCTGGAGAAAGCTTTGTGTGGTGCACTTAGTGAAGAATGTGATATTCGTGGAATAGTTTGTTCTGCCCTGCAGGTCCTTATTCAACAGAATAAGAGAATAATGGAGGAGCAAGATGATCTAACTGTTGCAGAAGTTGGTATAGCTGAACAGCATGCTATTGCCCGCTATACCCTGCAGGTTGCAACAGATAATTTGAGGGTGCTTAGGTCTTCTGCTCGTAACTTGTTGACTGTTTTGTCTGGGATCCTCCTGGAATCTCCAAAAGATGACGGTGGTCTTCTGCAGGTACTTTTGCTATCTCAACCAGTGAATAAGAGATGCCATTTTATTTTTCATTGAGTCACATTAGAATTGTTGATTTCTTTTGGGTATGTTTCATGATTTTATTTTATATATCAATTTTGCCAACATAGTCTAACTGTCAAAAATCATTTTAGAGAAGATGTAACTTGTATTTTTTGTAGACTGTTTCCGTGGTATATGGGAATTATCTGTTAGATTCATAACATTTTTTGGATGGTTTATCTGAACCACCAGAAACTTCTGAACATCACGACTATTTCCTTTTGTAAATCTTCATTTGCAGGTCCTATTGCCAATAAGAAAATGCAAAATAGGTGTTTATATTTTTTTCTTTAAATAAGCATGTCTTCAATTGTTCGCTCCATTATTTCTGTTGTGTGGTCAGTGCAGTCCTTTTGATGTAATTGGTTGTTGAGCAACATGAGATATTGGAGGGTTATTATATTTTGTTACTTGCATCACTTTGGTGTAATGCTGTTGGAGCCTTAAGAGGCACTTCCCTTTGCTGATAGTCTGTGAGGTTGGAGGGTTATTATATTGTTTTCTGTCGCTGCTCCTAGATTGCTCGTTTGGAGGATGAGTTCTTCAAATTTATTTTGTTTGCTCTCCTTTTCTTATAGATTTTTTTTTCATAAAAATTGCATCATAATTATTTGGCATGATCAGTGAAGTTTTTATAATACAAGTAAAACTCTTGCAGTCTACAATTCGTGAGTTTTCCTCAATAGCGGATAAAGAAGTAGTTAAGAGGATCTACTTAAAGACAATGCAGAAGCTTTTGGCTGTCACACAAAAGGCCACAAAAGCTGAGAATTCTAGAGATTCCAATTCTATGCGGATTGATGATTCATCAAATGACTCGAGGTTAGCTTTTTTCTCCTTGTTTTGCTTTGTTTTTTTATTGAATGTGATATCTCATTTTGTCCTCTTTAATATCATATGCATTTATGAATTGTCTTCCCAACTCACCACCAGCCAAATGCCCTTCTATTTGTACACATACGATGATAGATGTCATGGAATTTTTCATTGTTTTTCACATAACTTCATTTTCACTGCAGAGCACGTCTATTTGACCTGGCAGTTTCACTTTTGCCAGGATTGGATGGTGAACAGATCAATGTTTTATATAGTGCAGTAAAGCCTGCATTACAGGTTTGTCATTTCCTAAAGTGTCCTATTCTCCAGCTACTTCTTAGAGACTTCGTTGTTTTCACATGAGAATGATCTTAATTATTCTTCCTCATATATATTATTTTTTGTATTACATTGATGGTTGTTATTATGATGTGAAGGATATGGAAGGTCTGATCCAAAAGAGGGCATACAAAGTTCTTTCAATTATTCTCCAGGTAAATCCTCCATAATTGCAAAAGCTCCGTAGTTCTTGGATGTTTTTTTTGTTATTGCATATCAACTTCCACTGTTATCACCACAATTTTCATGGATAGTTAGAGTGGAGTTTTGTCAACTGCTCGTAATGGACTGATATACATGTTCGAAGTTCTAGCAGTGGTGGCAAATATTACGGACATAAATTAATTGTGATTTTTCCTGGAATATTCTTAGTGTTATTTTTTTCTATATATTTAAGAAAGAATTCTGCTGAATATTCTGCTATGCAATGTTTTACTATTATAGCAAAGATTTAATCTTACTACATTTTGTGAAATTCAACTTTTCTGATTATTTTTCTGTTTCGGGTTTCTGAATGGTCAGAGGTACGATGGATTTATTACACCACGATTTGGGGAACTGCTTCAGCTCATGATTGATGTGCTACCCTCATGCCATTTCTCTGCCAAACGGCACAGACTTGATTGTATTTACTGTCTAATAGTTCATATCCCCAAGGTTGTAAGACATGATTTCCCCTTGCTGTTTATTTCTTAAAGTTTAAAAACAATGCAGTTTGGATGTTGGAATCTGTTACTGTTTTCTTTGGTATGTTACACCTACCATACCTGAATTACTTGAATTTCTTGTTACAGGACTCAGAGCAGAGGAGGCATGAAATCCTTACTTCTTTCCTTACTGAGATAATACTTGCTCTGAAAGAGGTATTATATTATCACCAAGAGCACTAGTCATTTTTCAATCTTTTTTTTTTCTGGTTGTGATAGGTTATGATGTTGATTCTTTGGAGATCCTTTGTATAACATTTAAAGTAATTACCTCATTTTGAGCATGCAATACAGAAGCTGGTTGAGATTATTTGAATAACAGCATTACCTTATTTCATAGGAAAACTTGTAGAGATGAAACTGTGTCATTTGCTGACTATTATAGTGTTGCTCCAATTTATTAACTGCCAACTGGATATGAGATTATATGAAGATTGTACATTTTGTCTATGTTGAGAATGCCGTGTCGATAATCAGGTACAGCTTTTAGGGAATGCTAATAGAAGATTCATAGGTCTTGCCTTAAAATTGTTAAGAGATTGAATTGAGAACATGGGAAGGGATTTGATTTTTGGCTGCATGGTGAAGTTGACTGACTGTAGCAGCCATAAGTTGTTGGGTATTTTTGAACTCACTATGCTATATAAGCTGTTATCTTTTTCCATCACCCTTTCTAGTCTCCTTAAATTTCATCATTTAAGTTATTCACTACTCTCAGCCTTGTCTTTCTTGATGCCAGGGTATGCTTGTGCTTGTTAATATTTAAACTGGCTTTCCTTAAGCAGAAGCTTGATATACAAGTCTCATGTTTCTACGTGGTTATTTAACTCTTGCCCAAGAAATAAAATTATTCTAGGTCTATTTGTAATGAAGTGGTGCATGGTTCATGCTCTACCCATAATCATTTTCGTACAAAGTGGTGGTTCCCAAAACTTAACATACACCTTTGTGATTGACCAGATATTTACTATAAAATTAAGCAAAGACCCCCATGTTCATGCTTGAGATAATATTGCTTGGTAAATGCGAATGTGATAAGATTTTGTGCCCTTTAAAATGAAGATATTAATGAAAAGAACTATCTATGTTGCTGGTTCCAAACTTGTTATGTGTCACATGCTGGATTTGAACTTCTCGCAATGTGTAGTTTATAAATGCTGATAAATATCTTGCTCTTTGTTTTTGTTAATGGTTTTATTACAGGTTAACAAAAGAACAAGAAATAGAGCTTACGATGTGCTTGTCCAAATTGGTCATACCTTTGGAGATGAAGAGAATGGCGGAAAGAAAGAAAACTTGTATCAATTTTTTAACATGGTATCAATTTTGTATTTCTGTCTCCAAATTTTTATTGCTATGTTGATTGAAATTGTTGTCATTTTCATACAAATTTGAAGTTCTAACAAGATCCCATTTGTTACTGGACAGACCAGCCGTGATCTGTTCATCTCAAGAATATGATATAATCATCCCATTTTTATTTTATTATTTTGTATGAAAAAAAAGTTGTTTTACATGTATGTGGGTAAATTGACCACGTGTTGCTTTCGGAAACACTTAACTTTTGCGGTCACAGGTTGCTGGAGGCCTGGCTCTTGAAAGTCCTCATATGATCAGTGCAGCAATGAAAGGCGTAGCTCGTCTGGCATACGAGTTTTCAGACCTGGTTTCTATTGCTTACAAGTTGCTTCCATCCACATTTCTCCTTCTGCAGAGAAAGAACAGGGAGATTATCAAAGTGCGTTAACTATCTTTTTGATGTGTGCAGTTTAGCATCATGTTTATTTGGGTCGAGTGAATTAAACTTATCATTTCTTTTCTACCTTTCTATTTTGTGGTCTTTTTTATGCTGCCTTCTTTCTAGACTAAATTGGTAATTTTCTGTTCAGGCTAATTTAGGTTTGTTGAAGGTTCTAGTGGCCAAATCACAAGCTGAAGGGCTGCAAATGTTCCTGGGGAGTGTGGTGGAAGGCTTGCTGAGATGGCAAGATGACACCAAAAACCACTTCAAAGCTAAGGTATTGACAACACAAACTGTGTTGAACTTATCTTTACTTTGGCCATAAATAGTGGTGTTTAAGTGAGTTTCTGGAAGAGATTTCCTTTTCATGTTGGCTCTTTGGTGCCTGTATGTGGGTGTCAGTTGTGTTTTTCTTGAAGTTTGCCTCTCTGTTTTTCTAGTGGTTCAGATTTATTACCAATGTTGTTGAGAAATTTTTTGTGGACATGCTTTATTTAACGCTACTATGTTCTTTTATAGTGGTGTTGGGTATGCTGTTGGACAGCATGTTCGCAAGTCTAAAAGCTTTTGCAGCATTGTGCATGATTATTGCTCGGAAGGTCTGTGGTTGCCATAAATGTGGTCCAAACTATCTAATGTCTTCCATTGCATCCAAACTCTTTTCAGGTTAAGCATATCCTGGAAATGCTAGTCAAGAAATGTGGTCTGGATGCTGTGAAGGCAGTGATGCCTGAAGAACATATGAAACTCCTTACTAACATACGGAAGGTTTGTTTAATGACATCATGTTAATATGCCATTTTATAGTTTCCAAAGCACAATTTGTTCTTTTGTTTTTTATTCATGATTGTTGAATATATACTAGATAAAGGAGCGGGGAGAGAGGAAGCATGCAGCAAGCTCTGATGAAACTAAATCTCATATGTCAAGAGCTACTACATCCAGGTCTCAGGCATATTAGTATATGGATTAATTGTGAATTTTATGCTCTTGTAAATGTCTAAAATGTTCTCAATTGCTTGTAATGCTCTCCCTTTATTCGTATTTTGTTCAATTCTCGCATGATTGCAATGATGGTTTGCAATATATTGAAAGAACAAAACACACAAAAAAGGGCAATGCATCTCCAATTTTTGTGTGCTCATGAAATACTGTATTTCTATTCATGAAGTACTGTATTGCATTCTAAAAACTTGGCTCATTCTGTATGGTTGCCATCCTCTCATCTTGTACATACAAGAACACCGAGTCCTAACTGTATTCAATAGGAAGCATCACAATATAGATTTGTATTGCATTCAATCTCAGACTGCAGTGCTATATTCCAAATGCATCAGCCTATCTGGTGTTTCTGGTAGAACAACACTATGTCCGTGTTCTTAAGGATTCTTCTCTAATTTTGAATTTGTTAATGATATTCTGAAAATTTTTGCTCTGCTGACAGGATAAGCAGATGGAACCATACTAAGATCTTCTCTGATTTTAGTGATGGGGAGACAGAGAACAGTGATGGTGAATATATGGATACAAAGACAGTTTCAGGTCGGCATAGCAAGTTTTCCTCCCAGCTCAAACCCAAAGCTTCACTAAGGTCAGTGACTTTTGATGATGTTAAAAAAGTTATGGATTCATGGCATGGGCTATTATATTCAGATTATTATATCATGGGTGACCTTACTATCTTAGTGATGAAAGGTTTCCTTTATTGATGTATGCCAACTGTACATCCAAGATCTTGCACTTTGCATTTTAGGGTGTTGTTTGGGTTCCACTAGATATTATTAACAACCCATCAACCGAATCAAGAGCACTACTTCAGCCTTTGAATTTATACTGGACTCTTGATGAATCTGATAGATGGTGTCTAATGGTTCTGGTAGAGGGTGCCACTGCACCATACCTATTAGTAATTACTTGCTCAAAACAATCTGAAATTGCATATTTATATACCCAAAATTTTCCAGGTCCAAAATAATACACAGGTCAGACAAGAGCTTGCCAGAAGACTTGTTTGACCAGTTAGAAGATGAGCCACTTGACTTGCTTGATCGGTACAAAACACGATCAGCCCTCCGATCAACCGCGCATCTTAAAAGAAAGCAGGAATCAGATGATGATCCAGAGATTGACTCTGAAGGGCGGCTGATAGTTCGTGAAGGAGGGAAACCTAAGAAGGAGAAGCTCTCCAACCCCGATTCAGATGTGAGGAGTGAAGCAGGCAGTTTCAAGTCACTGAACTCCAAGAAAACTCAGAAGCGCAGGAAAACTTCAAATTCTGGGTGGGCTTACACTGGAAGTGAATATGCCAGCAAGAAAGCTGGTGGGGATGTGAAGAGGAAGGACAAGCTTGAGCCATATGCATATTGGCCCCTGGATCGCAAGATGATGAGCCGGAGACCAGAGCATCGTGCAGCTGCTAGGAAAGGTATGGCTAGTGTTGTAAAATTGACCAAGAAGCTTGAGGGCAAGAGTGCTTCAGCTGCGCTGTCTATGAAGCTCATCAAATCTAACAGTCAGAAGAAAGGCAACAAGAGAAAGAGCAGGTGAAGCCATCTAGATTGGTCGATATATCAAGGAGGATCTGCAGTCCAGGGCGTGAGATTCTGTACTTGTTTGATTGTTACAGTTACACAGTTGCGTGCTCCAGTTTTGACACTGATTCTTCTGGTTGCGGAAATGTACATGACAGAAAAACAACAGGGACGCCAATTTCCAATGACGTAGCAATTTTGCTTGCAACTTGATTGGCTCTCTCTTTCGTTTTATGTTTAGCAGAGCTCTTGATTCATCATGGTTTTCTTTGGCGCGTGAACATACACGCACCTGGGTTTAGTTTGGTTGAACTTGTTAAATGATCTTATGTAATGTTCTTATGTCTGGCCAGCTATGCTGTTCAATGAAATGTTGGGTGGTTATCTCCACTCGCATTTCCAGTTCTCAAAAGCGAATGGAAATTCACAAATTTGGATCCTAGAATTAAAGGCACGTCCGGGTTTTTTTTTTTTTTTTTTTTTTTAGTCTTTACAAGAATGTTTTGTTATTTCTTTATTCAATTGTTGTTGCGACTCGCGTAAAAATACAAGTTCAAAAAATCATACAGTACATCTCAAATGGATAAGATGGGACTGTACTCCCCTGCTTGAGTGGTGTAAAATTCAGATCTGCCGATCTTTCTCCCACAAGGTCGTTATCATAGGGTAAATAAAATTTTATTTTTGTTAATTTTTTATACATACACTTCAACCTGTCATCTTTCTTGTAATATAATTATAAATTCCAAGATAAACGAAATGCCTTGCTTCACTTGGGCACACGCCATCGCATTGTGCCTTCACTAAACTAACTAACTAACTAGAATAAGTCGTGCAAATAATTGCTAAGAAACTGATTGAAGTCATGCCATTTTCGCGACTCATTAGTTGAAAACAAACCTCACCGACACATTGTTGAGTGAAATCAGTCTAAATCCTGCATCATAAGAACCCGCACCGCAACTTCTCTCACTTATCCTCGGATCTTGGAAACTCATGAAGTCGATGACATTGTTATGAGCAGCGAATATCTAGGAAAGAAGATCCTGATGATCGGGTGCAAGCATGGAAATATCGAGCTCGCCTGCCCAAATTACCCAGCAGCCGTCATTTGTGGGTGATAAAATGAAACAACGTACCATGACAAAACATTAAGCGTACAAGCTCGACAGAGAGAAACAAAACAGAAGCATGCACATAAACCACCGCTATGCTACGGTAAAGTAGCAAATTGTTAGCTCAAAAATTCATTACAACTGACAACTAATGCAATACCCTTACAGCTATCTTTTTGGTACACGGAACAAAGAGTAAACAAGGCCACTTCTGATCGTTGATTGATGGCTCACAAGCAGATCAAGGCCCACTGTGGCTATTTATGAGAGAGGATTATAAAAACAACAGAAACAATAATAAAAAAAAAAAGAGTATTTCCAGTCGGCACCTGGTGAAATCTGACTATTCTCCCTTCCCGGGAAAATAGCCATCTAATCAATCTATCCTCGAGATATCAGATGTCCAACTAGTTACATTTCAAAGGTCAATTGAGCTTCAGCAAGTTCAGCAGAAAACAGGATACAGTGAGGATTCCAGTACACTCTGCAAGAAGTAGCTATGTCATTAATAGTCACTTGCTGAACATTTCGCAAGTTAGCATATGCTATATAGGATACATCTCCTACCAGACCTTCCGCATCTTGATATTTTAAACACTTGTTCTGCTTTTAGTTTTCCCCCCACTGAAAATTAAGTTGCTGTAAAATGTCATGCAATGGTGAGAGATGATAGGATGAGCCTAGGCGTCAATTCATACATTAATGACACATCTATTAGTGCAGTATTCGATGTTTCTATCCCCAGCTTGATGTGTTTCTCAAATTCAATTATTATGGCACAGAGTTAAATTACAAATCTACGCACCTTGGAGAAGCTCTATTTCACTTGAATGGGGCAAAAATGATCGACGAGTTGTGGCCACCAAACCCAAACGAATTAGACAGTGCAGCCTTGATGTCTAGTCTCTTTCTTTGGGCCCACTAATACACTCGTGTCCTGAATTTTTATTTTTGCAGCATTAGGTAAATTGAAAAGAAACACCATCAAATTTAAACTTACAATGCCATAGCTGTAAACAGGAAAAATAATAGAGCAAACATACCATGCCTTGCTCTGGATTTTCTAGATTGATATTTGGATGAACCCATCCTGTCCGTATTGCCTGTACAAGTAACAAAATACAAAATCAACAACCAATGAAAAACTTGTTTTCTGATGGGAGTAGGGGAATAATAACTCAATACTATTAACGAATGAGAAATGCAATTTCAATGTTCCTTCTCTCTGACAATACATTTATCCTTACAAAAAAAGAGGGCGGATGTTTTGGCACTCCATCGTAAATGTCATATCCATACTTATCTTGGGTTCAAGAATTGAACCAACCTTTTCCTCCACTCTCTATACGCGATTAAAATTGAGATAGGATAAAAAGGTCATGAATACTATATAATTTACCTGTACTGCAGCAATGGCTTCCACAGCACCAGATGCTCCCAGTAAGTGACCAATCATAGATTTCGTTGAGTTCACCCTCAACTGCGAATGCACGAGAAAAATTGAGTGTTATACACTGGCAATGGCCATGCAAAAATTAGGTGATGTTCATAAATAGTTTATGGTACATACACCAGAGTTACGGCCAAAACAATGCATGAGAGCATGATACTCTTTGAGGTCTCCTGCTGGTGTGGATGTAGCATGTGCATTTATGTAATTCACATCCTCTTTAGCTACCCCAGACTGTGCTAATGCCTTTTCTATGCAGAGAATGACACCAGCCCCTGTTTACAGGTGGTGTAGAAGCGACATTAGTTAGCTTGTAAAAACTCTGCATGGATAAACTATATAATCAAGATAACAAATTGCAATAGAAATTATTCATTTGCTTGCTGTAATTCAGAGAGTGATAACCAACTCAAGCACCGATCTTACAATCTAAAAATGAATGTGCATTACATCTGGGAAATACAACATTTAGGAGAAGGGTTCGCAGGTTTCAACTCAAAGAAATAACTATAAAGAAGAAGCGCGGCAGACTATCCCAAAAGCCTGTGAAATTCAACTCAACTGGAAAATGCCTCATGCTGATTTTTTAGGATTGCTGCAACGTTCCATATGCTACATTGAGGACTCATCTTGTAAAGGACATTAGAATTTACCTCAAATAGATATATTAGAGTTATTTCTACCTACTAATCTTTTATAGCCTTGATAGGACAAGAGGTAGACTTTTGTTTTTCGAGAAGTGTTTCCCAAGACTTTGATGAAAGGTTTAAACAGGGCCAGACCACTAATTCCTTTTGCAAAACACATGTAGAAAACAAGTACCAAAATCCCCATGGCTCTACTGCGATAAATAATGAAAAGCAATCACGAGAATGCAAGCACCAATTTGCTATGAACCCAGCAGGCATGGGTTCATAATAACAACCAATACCGTTGCTGGCTCGCAATTGATTACATAATCATAAGGTGGATCAAAATGAAAGAGAGAGTCAAGATCCTTCAGCGTATCTTTAAATTTCATGCCCACAGATAGATTTTGTGTGTGAAAAATTCTAGGTACTTTAGACAGGGCATGTTACCATCAGGACGTGGCTCAGTCATGTGATAAGCATCACAAGTAAAGCTCCCTCCAAGAAACTCTGCATAGATATTGGCACCTCTTTTCTGCAAACAAAAATTAACCATAGATTACCAACTGAAGAAAAACTGCAATCTACCATCACCATGTATAGCATTTAGCATGCAATGCAGATACATAAATGGATAGATGGATAGATAGATTGAGAGAGAGAGAGTAAAAAGCCAATGGATGGTCTAATTCTCTTCCACTTCTGCTTCTCATCAAAGCATATGACTTTGGATTAAATAAGATATTACCTTAGCATGTTCTAATTCTTCTAGAAGCAGAACACCAGCTCCTTCCCCCATGACAAATCCATCCCGATTCTGTTTATTAGAAAAGAAGACATTTCAAGTTTGAGAAACACAGGCGAAGTAAATAAAGAAATGGGATATTCCCTTTCTAAGAAATGGCACAATGTGAATCAAGTTATGAACCATTTGATCCATGGGATCTGCCACCAGGTCCCACATATCAGACATGCTGTGTGATTTGTGATGGCTTCATGTTGTGCCATTGTTATATGTAGCACACATCTAATAAAATTAAGACATCAGGCTCGCTGCTATTTTGCAACTAGAACTACGACACCGATACAATTAAACCAACGACTTCTAAGAAATTTTAGAAACTATGAAAGGATATAATTCATATCCAAAACTACTTGTAGATAATAGAGCAGTGAATAAAAAAAAAAAAAGAAGCTCTATCATTTACTCACCAGATAATTCTTCCACTGGCTTGAGTACAATCATATTTCAAATGAATAAATTTCAACCGTTTTAAAGAAACAAATTACAAAAAATTGGTTACTCTCTTTTCCTTTTTGCATATGAGGGGGGCCCAATGGTTCGTGATAAATTACCATATCCCAAGGCCGTGAAGCTTTTGTCGGATCATCATTCCTCTGCGAAAGTGCTCTGCATGCCACAAAACCCCCCAATCCTGCACCAATAATTATAAACACATATGAGCTTCCTGCTATACCAGGGAACATGGAACAGGTATAACTCAGGAAAGGAAGAAAAAACCACCAATGGGAATAATTGCTGAATCTGAGCCACCACAAAGCATAACATCCTGCAAGTTCATAAAATTCGGTGCTAGGCATTAAAGAGTGGTATGCACAATAACTTAAGCATCCCAAAGTTTTGTTGTTGAACATGAATTGAACACAAGATACTTACAGCTTCGCCTCTAATGATGTGGTTCGCTGCATTCAAAATACAAAAGTTGCCGGTAGCACAAGCAGTGGAAATTGAATAATTTGGCCCCATCCATCCCTGCAGTTACACATGCCAAACAGAAGTTAAAAAGGTCAATTTTAATTACCCAAACGATCAGTGTATGCTTTAAAATTTCATCATCCTTGAGATTATAGCTTACCAGATCCATTGCAAGCATGGCAGAACCCATATTTGTAGTTGCAAAAGGAACACAAAAAGGATTCACCTTCTTGTACGAGATCCTTAAAGCTTCAATTGCATCATTGAAAACCTATCCATAATCACCCAGAAGGAGCAATTAATTAATAAATAAATTTTATGGCACTATGAATATGGTTTTCAGCAACATCAGCAGGTCCTTATGGCTCTCAAGAAGGATCACTTAATATTTCCTTCTCCAGACTCATAGTTCCTTCCAGAAGTTGTTCCAAGAGGAATCAACAACGTTATCAAGGACAAAGACAGACACGAGCCAATGATTCCCAAGGGGAAAAATCAACATTGAAAACAGAGTCGATTTTCTAATTTCCATATGTTCAGAAGAAAATAAATAAATAATGGTGGTCTCATCATTAAGTTGACATTGCCAGAAAAAGAGACAACAAAATACATATTTCTTGATTCAGTAATTGTAAGAATACGATTTAAAGCTGACAGTTAGATGCTTCATCAAGTCATTTTTGTCAACATTTTCACTATCATAGACAAAATATCTTAAACTGAGGAGATTAGGTTTACCTTCATCCCACCCATTGCTGAGCCAATCAAAACTCCACACTTAGCTTTATTTAACTCATCCATCACATCCTCAGTAATCCCACCATCTGCCAAAGCTTTTTTACCAGCAATAAGCATATAAAGCATGAATTTATCCATTCTCTTAGCCAGTTTTGGTGAAACCCATCCATCAGTCGAGATAGACTTGATTTCTCCAGCAATTCTCTGTGAAAAAAGAAAAAAGGAAAAAGGAAAAGTGAGATTTGTGAAGGTAAGATTTATTCAGAGCAACAAAATGAAGAAAGATGTGTTGAAGTAATCAATTACCGTGGAAAATTGAGCACAGTCAAAAGCCTCTATCTGAGATACGCCACTGACACCTTCAAGAAGATTGTTGTAGAAGACATCTGGTTCATGACCAAGAGGTGACACCACACCCAACCCTGTCACAACTACTCGCTTTTGCTTTGTATGTGGTTTCTTTTTTGTCTCAACTTCCTTTGTAGGTTGCACAGCTACAGCCATGGCTTGCCCTAAATTTTTTAAATACATCATCAAGGCAAATGGTGTGAGTCTGTCATTTGCAGGCAGCTGAAGGCAACTATTCTCTCTCTCTATCTCACACACGCACGCACGCACGCACGCACAATGGCTAGTTTTCTTCTATGAAGAAAAAAGGAAATCGTGGGTGACCAGAAATGCAGCATGCGAAAGCGAGAAAGAGACATGGTTTTCAGAATTGGAAAACAAAGACTCAGTAGACTCTTATCTCCATACTCTGCTTCGCTTAGAAAACATAAAAATAATAAGAACAGAGCCACAAACAGCAAATTCATGCAACTAAAACCTGCCTAGCTTTCGCTCCATTTCCAAACAGCAGCAGATACAAGAGCTGCCCCGCACTGTTAATTACCTGAATTATTTTCTGATTAGCCCATCATATTATCGCCTTTTTTATTTTATTTTTTTTAAAAAAAGAAAAATCCCAGTTACATAACAGAACAAAGAGAGGGAGAGAGAGAGAGAGAATATATATATTACACAAGCATCCAAACAAAAGAAGATGAAAGCGATAAATCATCATCAAATCCAAGCCTAAACCGATTAGCAAAACAAAACCCAAACACAAACAAAAGCAGGAATAATAGAAAATAAACGATTAAAAAGGAAGATTCGAATAAGTGAAGAAGATACCGGAAAGAGCGGGAGGATGGAGTCGTCTTAGCTTGCGATTGGATCTCAGGAGTCCATTAGAAGCGTAGTAATGACTACAAGGTTCAAAGGCCAAGCAAGAGCTCACTAATCCTTGCAGGCTCGGTCCTCCTCCACCCATACCGCTGCCGTAGTTGTTGTACTTGTTATTGCTATTGCATTTCAAAGCAGCAGCAGCAGCAGCCTTCCGCCTGCGACTTCTATTACCAGTAGTCGAGGATGGTGGAGACAGAGCGTGCTTGCTTTCCTTAGCGCACGTGACCGACATGCACGCCGCGACAATCCACGTGCAGAGCGGAGATGACAATGAACCTGACCCCGTCATATCTCACCCCCTCCTTCTCTCCTCCTATCTATTATTACTAGTACAGATTAGACAAGAGAGAGATGCTATTAACGATCAAGAATCAATCTAAACGGAAGGAAGGAGAAGGAGATGCGAGGTGGCGGTTGAGGGAGGTGGAGGGGAAGGGGAAGGGGAAGGGGAAGGGGAAGGATGCAAGAGACCTCTCTGTTTCTATTTGTTTTGATTCTTGTTTGTCTTTGTTTTCCACTTTCCTATCTATCTCTCCCCCCACTATAATGGTAATTAAATAGTAAAAGTAAGTAATATTGAGTGTGTGCGCGTGTTTCTCTCAAGAGTGGTATCGCCAAGTTTTGGGCAAAATCTGAGTCGCTCCCCCTCCTCCTGTACGTAAACAGCCAAGTTCGTTTTATTTATTTATTTTCTAGGCGCTGGTGTGTTTGTTGGGCTAAATGACAAAGTAAATACAAAAATACGCAGGGTATCTTACGACGACCAGAAATATTGTTTCTTGCTTATTTATCTCCACTTTTTCTTTATTTCCTTTAATTTTCGAAATCCTACTCTGTTCTGCGGAGTTTCACTGCCATCTCTTAGTCTTTCCCTTCTCACTCTCTCTCTCGTGGTGCCACCTGTATTCCTGTTCCCTTATCAGACATTCCCATCCATGCTACAGTTTTGGTTTCTACTCTAGAATTATACCGATGCTCTTTTTTACCTACCGCAACAAATTTAATCAAGACTCAATCATGACTCTCTGTACATAAATCTGATTTGAAACCGTCCGAATCTAATCCTTACATTATATAAATATATTTATAAAATATTTAGATTTTTTTAATATAATATAATATACTTTAATATTAACATTAAACTCTCTCTCTCTCTCTCTCTCACATATACATATATATATATATATATATTAACTATTTTATCTTTTATTTATTAATAAATAATAGTAGATAATAAATAGCAATTGGATACTAATGAATAGTTAATGAATATCTAAATTTTTTACTCAATGGATAATGAGTAAAGTATGAATATCAAGAAATTCAACTTGTGGATACCTATTGCCATCTCTATCTTCTTATTGGGACCTCATGATTCTCGGTTTATACTCCTAACACAAGGGATACTAGATTAAATTTAAAAAAAAATCTAGGGGAAGAAAAATTATTGTATCTCTAGACATAAAAAATCATTCATTATAATAATATAATTACTAAATTTGCCTTTAGCCATTAAAACTTTGAACAAGGCATTAGGGGTAAAGTGATCTTTTCACCATAACACAACTATCTTTTGCAAATTGTATGGGGTTAGATTGATTTTTTTTATATAGTAAAAATACTAATTTAACCCTAGAATAAAATAATCCAATGCTTACTGCTCAATGACATTTTTGTATTTTTATTTTTTTTAGAATACTGTAATTATTTTGATGACTTTAAGAAAAAACCAATAAAGTATTCATTTTTGTAATTATTTTTAGAATAGTATAATTGTTTTGATGACTTTGGTTTTTTTTTTTGTTATTTTTATATTTATTTATTTTAATTTTATTATTCAATGTTTATGTATTGAAAATTAATCTTTCGTGCTTTTTTTTTTTCACTTTGCTTTCAAGTTGTCTTTTTTTTCATTTTTTTTCAATAAGGTTATCATAATCTTATGTCTACTATCACGAAATCTGTAAGTTAACCCAGTTTAGCTGAGTATTTTTTTTTTCTTGTTTTGCCCTTAAACATTTGGGTTTTTCAAACTCCAAATGGGATCATATTGTTTTTTTACTTTTTTTTGTTGTTGTTATATTTCTATTTATATTATTTAAATTACCAATTGATCCAGTATTTTAAGTCTTGGATTTCTTTCCTTAGCATTTTTTTATGCTGAAAAAAATTAGACTAGTTAGCAGCAAAGCGCATGCCACAAATATAGTCAAACATATTCATGATGTATTTGATTCGATCAAATTAATTTTTTATCTAATTAATTAGAACTAATAAAATCTAATATGGATTGACCAGAATTGAAAGTGAAGGCAAGTGAGGGATTTACTAGCCCCATAACCTAACTACCCCTCAATCTAGGGATGGAAATGGGTATTCGTTGGTCGGATTTTTTTAATATCAATACTCTACTCATTATCTATCGGGTAAAAAATTCAGATATTCATAAACTATCCATCAATTTTTGAGTATCCATATGAATATAAATTATCTATTATTATTTATTATTTAATAAAACATAAAATAGTTAATATATATTTGAAGTATTTATATATGTATATTAAATGATAAAATAATAAATATTATAAACATATATTTGTTTTACATCAATATTGAGATATGTATATATCATATTAAAAAAACATAAATATTCTACAAATATATCTATATAATATAAATATATATTCCGGGTTAGGTTCAGGCGGTTTTTAGATCGGGTTTGATAATAACCATACCATACTTATTATCTATCGGGTAAGATAATTATTCAAAAAATACTCGTCTATTCAGGTTGGATAAGATCGATATCTATCGAATTTAGATAAAATTGTCATCCCTACCTCAAGCCAATTATTTAGCCTTTTTTTTAGTTGTAATTTTATTTTTTAATATATTGTATGAATTTTTTGTATAATCTCATACATCACACTCTATTTTATGATTTATAGATGGAGAAGTAATTTTTATTAAAAGATAGATTTTATTTTAAAAAACTGAATTGGTTTAAATATTCAACTTAATTTGATAAAGTCAAAAAAAGAGGTAGAAATACTTGGAATTAGAATACATAAAGCAAAATAACTTATTATGTCTCTAACTTGATCCATTAATATCATTATCCAACACTCTCAAAATTCATGAGTTTTCAATATCATTATTTTATAATTTATAGATAAATAAGTAGTTTATTTTTAAAAAATAGTTTTTAATTTTACAAAATTAATTTAAAAAATAAATCTAAATTGAATTTGTAGAAGAATAGGTCAATGATGTTGACCTTTGGATCACATATTAATATTTTATATATTTTGATGATAACTATTAAATGAAAATGGAGTAATGATATGTTAAGATAAGATTAAGTTTAAACAGATCTATATGAAGATCACATCAACAAGTTCAAGATGCAAAGCAAATGAAGATTTAGTTCTTAAGGATTCATTTTAATGCTTCTTATTAAATCTTTATATCTTATTCAATAGCAAACTAAAATGAATTCACACACTTCACATTGCATGCATAAATAGGATTGATAAATGAGATTAAGTTTAAACAAATCTATATAAAGATCACATTAACAAGTCCAAGATGCAAATCAAGTGAAGATTTAGTTCTTAAGGATTCATTTTAATGCTTCTTATTAAATCTTTATATCTTATTCAATAGCAAACTAAAATGAATTCACACACTTCATATTACATTCATAAATAGGATTGATATACTTTTAATCTGTTCAAGTTTCATTAAGTTTGAAACTACCAAATTTGTTTTTTTTTTTATGTTGAACTGGTCAACTCTTTGGGCATACCAAATGAACCGGTTGACCGTTGTTCATCTGTGATGAACACCTGAGAATTTTGCAGGAACCAGTCGACCAAATGATATAGCCATTTGAACCGGTTGACTGCTTTATCCATCAGAGGCATTACAACGGCTAGTTTCTTTTGGAAACATATATGTAGCTCTCTTTTATGCAAAATAAACAAGATTTTCTGGATATACATGATATATAAGCTATTCCAAAAGAAAAATCAACTAGAAATCATCAATCCTAACATACTCTAAATTATGGTAAACTAAATCTTTATATTTTAGCACAAGAGTATAAAATCTCACACTCATTACACTTACACACCTTCAATCATCCTAAGAGCTATTGAGTAAGCTATAGACATTATAGTTTTCAATTATACAATCTACTCTTTGAGAGAGTGAATCTTATTGTAAACAAATTATAATTATAAATACCTAGGACTTTGGATAAACTATTAACATGGTGAGGTATTGTCACCAAAGAAAAAATCTTGAAAAGGAAACATTTTTAAGTAGTGTAATTGCTTGGTGTGGATTCATCAAGGGCATTATGTCTTTCACTTGGATTAGTGAAAGAACACCATACTCTCAAGTACAATTGGTACTTGAGATGTGGATGTAAGCTTGCTGAACCACGTTAAAAACTGGGTTTGCAATCTCTCTTTCCTTTCTTTTTTACTTTAAGCACTTTAATTATATTGTTGGTTATTGTGTTATATGTGCTTAGTGTGTTTATTTGCATTATTTGACTTAATTAGTGCAACACCTAATTCACTCCCCTTATGTGTTATTGTTGCCTTAATCCTAGAACAACAATTGGTATTAGAGTTAGGTTCTCACATATATAAGTTTGCTTAGACTTGAGCATAATGATAACCATTAGCTATAATGTTTCAAAATGAAAGAGCATTTACCTCTAGGCCACCCTTCTTTGATGACAATAATTATATCTATTAGAAAGCTATGATGATTATATATCTTCAATCTATTGATTATAATTTATGGCTATCTATTGAAAATGGACCTCACAAGCCTACTAAGATCGAAAACAATATAGTGATTCCTAAACCTAGAAGTGAGTATATCGACGGTGATAAGAAGTTGTTTTCTATGGATGCTAAAATTATGAACACTTTGTATTGTGCCTTGAGTGTAAGTGAGTTTAATAGAATATCATCTTGTAAAAATGCTAGGGATATTTGACATGCTTTAGAAGTAACTCATGAATGTATTAATCAAGTTAAAGAATCCAAAATTGATATACTTGTACATCAATATGAGTTACTCAAAATGCTTCCAAATGAATCCATAATTACTATGTTTACTAGAATGACAACTATCACTAATAGTTTGGATGCTCTTAGTAGGATTTATACTAATGCCAATATTGTGAGCAAAATTCTTAGGTCATTGTCAGAGTCTTAGAAAACAAAGGTGACGACAATTCGAGAAGCTAATGATCTCACTAAACTTCAATTAAAATAGCTTATCAATTCATTAATGACTCATAAAATCACCATGGAAAAGCAAGAACTAGAAAAGAGGCCAAATAAAAATTTAGCATTCAAAACCATACATCATATTGATAGTGATAATGGCGATGATGATGAAGTGGAGGAGGACATTACACTTATAACAAGACAATTCTGAAATTTCCTAAGAAAGAAGCAAGGGAATAAAAAGTTTTTAAACCTCAAGAAGGATGAAAAGCAACAAGACGGGACATATTAAGGTCAATTGCCCTCTTTTTTAAAACAAGAAGAAGAACCACCATCATAAACAAGAAATAAAAGCAACATGGAGTGATGATTGGGACTCTAGCTTAAGTGATGATCAAGAGTATGTTGCAAATATGTGTTTCATAGCAATTGAAAGCGATAATGAGGAATCAAGGGAATATAGAGAATGGTTCTTGGATAGTGCTTGCTCAAGACATATGATCGAAGATGATTCATTGTTTTCAAGCATAAGCAAAATCAATGGTGGAAAAGTCACATTTGAAGACAACTTAAAAGTAAAGATTATTGGAGTTGGCAATATTAGAGGTAAGTCTTTTGCCTTAATAGAAAAAGTGTTTCTTGTGAATAATCTAAAATATAATTTGTTAAGTATTAGTCAATTATGTGATAAAGACTACATGACCATATTTGATTATGCATGTTACTTAATCCTTGAAAATGATAAAGCTTTACGTGTTTGTAATAAAAAAAGAAATGTTTATGAGAATAAAATTAATGTATGCATAAGGATATAAAGTTGCCTTGTTGCTAGCATTAATGATAATTTTATGTGGCATAGAAGATTAAGTCATATAAGCATGAACATTCTTTCTAAACTTGCCAAAAATGAGCTTTTTAAGGGACTCTCTCATATTGCATTCCAAAAGAAGAAGTTATGTGATGCTTGCCAAATAGATAAACAAGTAAAAACATCTTTTAAGAGCAAGAACTATATTTCTACCAAAAGACCTTTAGAATTGCTATACATAGATCTATTTGAACCAATTAAAGCTAGAAGCATGAGTGGTAATATGTATATGTATATATATATATATATATGTGTATTTGTGATTGTGGATGACTTTACAAGATATACATGGATTTTGTTTTTATAATCAAAAGATAAAACTATTTATGAATTTGTAAAGTTTTCGAAGAAAGTTTAAAATGAAAAGGGTTTTTTCAATCATAAACATAAGAAGTTATCATGGTGGTGAATTTATAAATGATTTATTTGAAATATTTTGTGAAAAGAAAGGATACCACCATAATTTCTCAACTCTTAGAACTCCCTAACAAAATGCTGTTGTGGAAAAGAAAAATCGGTCTCTTCAAGAAACGGCAAGAACAATGTTTAATGAATTTAATACCCCTAAATGTTTTTGGGCGGAAGTTGTAAACACTTCTTGCTATGTTTTAAATCATATTATCTTAAGACCAGAGTTAAAAAAGACTCCCTATGAGTTTTGGAGAGGAAGGAAACCTAACTTCTCATATTTCAATCTTTTTTGTTCAAAATGTTTTATTTTTAACACCATGGATAACTTGGACAAGTTTTATTCAAAATTCGATGTTGGTATTTTTCTCGGATATTTCTCCTCTAGCAAAGCTTATAGAGTTTATAACAATATAACACTTTGTCTTGAAGAATCAATGCATGTCGTCTTTAAGGAAACTCAAAATGAAAAAAATTGATGAGATTTTTTATGATGTAAATAAAAGTGTTCAACATTTAAATCTTAATTATAAGACACCTATAGAGGACAATAATGAATAAAGATCAACTAAGATTGAGTCATCAACAGGAAATGGTAAATAACTCTTCGGTGCCACCAAAAAAGCTGAGCCATATAAGCTCTCATTCTCTTGATTTAATTATTGGTAATCCTTCTAAAGTAACTAAAACTAGAGCATCTCTTAGTAATATTAATGAGCATTGTGCATTTGTTTCACATATAGAGCCTAAATTCATCATAGAAGCCAAAAAAGATACAAATTAGATCTTAGCCATGCAAGATAAGCTAAACCAATTTGAAAAGAATGATGTTTGAGAACTAGTCCCTAAACCTAAAAATCATTCTATCATAAGAACAAAATGGGTTTTTAGGAATAAAGTTGACAAACATAGGACCATAGTGAGAAACAAAGCTAGACTAGTCGTACCTTTACCTTAACAATTTTAAATTCCTAGACTTCACATTGTTTAATAGCCAATGAACTATATTTGCTACAGAACATATAGTCAAATTCATCTACCAATGTAAAAAAATATATGATTCTGAATTTTTGAAGTTGAGATTATTCCTAAATTTGTTAACTGGGAATGCTTTTACCTGATATATAAATCTACCACCAAATTCAGTTTGAAATTGGAATGATATGCTTTTACTTGATGCATAAATCTACCACCATATTCCAAGCTCATTTTTCTAGGATATAACTAAAATTTATGTTGGATGATTTAGTTAAATTAAAACAATATCCCGGATAAAATATAAAATAATATTTAGATAAATTCATGGAAGCAAGAAGGAAATATTTGGTTAAGATTTCAGAAAGAAATTTATCATGATTGCTCAAAAAGGATTAAAGTTGGAACTAAGAAAGAAATTTAAGGGAATTAAATTTAAAGATATATATGAATTGAGAATAAGAGATTTAAGATATAAAAATTTATTGGAAAAAAAAAGCAGAGAGAAAAGTCATAATTTATGGAACTTATTGTCAGAAAATAATGGATATAGATGTAGCAAAATTCGTATCTGGTGAACCTATAATATATGAAGTACTAACTAAAAAGAGTGTTAGAGCTTTGAAATCTTTAAGTTCAAATGAGGAAAGACATTGCTCAAGTCTATGATATTTGAACATGTAATTCAAGATTTAACATAATCAATGCATATTAGGTTTCCTAATAAAAATGAAGCAATATTAGTTGATAATTTTTTTTCCTTTAATTAATACATTATTTGTAAATATGATGATTGTTGCTAATAATGATAATATTCTATCTTTTTACAAGGTTACTTTTGCAATTATTATAATTTTATAGCCAACTGTTATTGCTTCAAAAAAATCAGATTTGGAAGAAAGAAACTTAGCACCCTATATTTCCGCTCTTGCCAACAAACCACTATGGTCAAGAGCATCTCTAATCACTAGCATAGCCCTATATTAACCTTTCCCACAAAACTTTAGCAATAGTCAATGATGCAATCATCGTCATTTTCAACTTTGTAATACCATCCATTTCAATTCATTAGTGCACTGTCACCATTTCATAATAGCCACCACTAACAACATCAACATTTCCATCTCCACGCCATTAACCAACCACCTAAAAAAATAGAGAAAATACCAAAAAAGGAAAATGAGAGAAAAAAGGGAAAACCAAAGCATTTCATGGCTCAATATCCCTTCTTAGGTTATGGTGAGCTTCACCGCCATGTAGAAATAAGGAGGGGGAGGCATTCCCAAACCCAACCAAAACGTGCCCCAACAGTGGCAACACATGTACCTTATGTCCCTTCATTGTTACAATCGACTCCAACAATTTTTAAGGTTGTTT
The DNA here is from genome assembly GCA_019202695.1 of Populus x sibirica. Classification (NCBI taxonomy): domain Eukaryota; kingdom Viridiplantae; phylum Streptophyta; class Magnoliopsida; order Malpighiales; family Salicaceae; genus Populus; species Populus x sibirica. The sequence continues at coordinate 1,995,753 of JAGMVL010001159.1, forward strand.
TTGAACCTCTAAAGTATTTTATTGCTTATTTTATGTATTTTTTTAATATATTACTATGTTTTATGCATATTGTGATGTGATAGTTGAAGTATTATGGTCCATACCATTGTGTGCAAACCCTTGAGGTATGACTTATGAGGTGGAATAAGGATGGAAATAAATACCCTGCGATAAGGTTGGGAGGATCATGCTCAATTTTGGTTTATCTTAGTCGTAATGGTTTGGTCTTAACATTAAAACTTTATGTGTGCATGCGTTTGTTTATTATGATATTCATGTTGAAATAATTTTCTGTTTCTTTTTCAAATAATTTTTTAAACAATTGATATTTTTAATTTTTTAGGATTTACTGAATTAATGAATGCATATTTATGTTTCTCTTGTTGTTGTTTTAGGTTTGTTTTTGTTTGATGTAAATGTGTATAAATTATCTTTTATTCAAGAACTCAACCTAGGATCAGATGATCTGTTGTCGACTTTTATCATTAGATGTTGATTATCGGGTAATAGAATTAGTGAATACATATTTATTTATATTGTTATGTGACTTTTATGTTTGTTTTTGTGTTGTTGGGTTGTGTATTAACTGCAATTTATTTCAAGAACTCAACCCAGGATTTGAGTACCCGTTATAGACTTCTATCCTTGGATGCTAACTATTAGGTACTTGAATTGGCAAAATGCACTTTTTTTTGTCATTTTTATGTTTGTGTTTTTTATGTATAAGATGTCATCTATTTTAAACACTCAACCCATATTAGGACTCATTCTCATATCCTATCTTTTGATGTTGACAATTAGGTATTTGAATTGGTGAATACATATTTTTTTTTATCTTTTTTTTATGTTTGTTTTGTTATGTATAAACTATCATCTATTTTGAAAACTCAACCTAGGATCATATAAATCGTTCTTGGCTTCTATCCTTGGATTTTGACTATCGAGTATTTGAATTGGCAAATACATATTTTTACCGTTTTCATGTTTGCTTGTGTTTGTTGTGGTGTATAAGTTGTCATCTATTTTGAGAACTCAACTTGAGATTAGATGAACCATTCTCAGCTCCTATCATTAAATGTTGACTATCGGATATTTAAATTGGTGAATACACATTTTTGTTATTTTTTATGTTTGTGTATTTGTTATGGTATATAAGCTGTTATTTATTTTGAGAACTCAACTAATGAGAATGAAAAATGTCATATTTTTCTTCTTTAATGTTAAGTCTCTTATACTTATGCTTAAATATACTCATTATTTTTATATTTTGATTTAGAATGCAAATAGAGGTGTTGAGTGCGAAACAAAGCTAATTGGGTGATTTTGGATAGTTTCAACACAACTTTGTAATTTAGGCATAACTCTCTCATACAAGATCCGATTAAGATGATTCAAGATGTTGTGGAACTCTAAGAAAAATATCTACAACTTCCATTTTTTGAGTGTTGAGATATACTAATTACATCGAGGTCAAAATTGGAAATAAAATCGATGTACCTAAGCTATCAACGTGTTGGAATGCTTTTTGGCTTGCAAATCTAATACATGACTTGTTATATTAGGACTTTATTTTATTATTAAATATTTTCATTAATTAGTCAAATTTAATTATTATTATTTGAGGATAATAATAGAATATTTTTAGGAGATTTGGTGGGCTTATAATACGGAGAATGAACTTTAAAAAGGAATAAACCATTAGACTAGGGATCTATTTTTCTTCCCTCTTCCCTTGCAACTCCTTCAGGTTTTCATCATGGCCATATGTGGTTAAACTTTTCTAATCGGTTGAAAGAGACAGAAGCATTGGGTTCAATAGAAATATAAGATTTGATTTATTTTTATTGTTCGATTTACATTTTGAGTAATGGATATTCTTTTATGTATATTTTCATGATTGTCTCATTTAATTATTAGAAGGCCTACTAGTGTACTATTTGTTGCAATCTGCTACTAGATTAGATATCAAATCCATAATTGTTTGATTCCTCTAATTTGTGAAGCAACCAAGGTCTAATGATTTGCTACGTCAAAAATTATTAAATCTTTGAAAGAATGTTCGACTAAATTAAATGCAATATCTTATGCTTATGTTGTTTAGTTTTATTGATCTCTCTAATTCTTAAGGTTACTATTAGATTAAACTTACAGCTCTTGTGTAATTTAGTAGTAAGGATTAATTAAATCATTTGTTTGAATTAAGGAGAGACAAGAAAATAATTACAATGGTAAAAATTCAAAGTGTGAATTGATATATTCTTGCATCCATGATCAATTTTAAAATTCTAATGGTGGATGTTGACTTAGACCAATATTTGTTCTTCTAGTTAACTTTGATACTTTAATTATAATAATTCCCTAATTGTTTTTGTTACATTCAAACCCTCATTTCATCATTGTTTACGTAGCATAAAACTACACTAGATATTCTCTATAAGAACGATTCTTACTCGTACTACTACATGTATTGTTAAGAGTTTATATTTGGATGGATGCGACAACCTACCACTAACCCAAGATTATTTCTTAGCTTCTATCATTGGATGTTGATTATCATGTATTTGAATTACCATATACACATTTATGCCATATTGATATGTGTTATTTGTTTTTGTGTGTGGAATATATTTCTTGTTTGACGTAATTCTACATAAATCCATTAATAGTGAGTGTTGGCCTTTGAGTCTATTTTAATCAATATAATGTAGAATAACCTATCAATAACTTGTCATTCATGCGGGTTCAATGCTCGTCTTTTGTTAGAGGAGGGATTACATCGTTTTCAAGTCCAAATCCGAAACCATTTTTTTATTTTAAATTTAAATAAAAACATGACACACCATGCAATTTTCAAGCATAATAAATATTTTTTATTTTCAAAACAAACAATAATACCTTATAGTTCTTTGAGATTTCTCTAGCAACAAAAGAAAAAAGGGAAAAAAAAAATCATTTTGACATAGTTTATATAAAGTATTCTCATCATTTATTAACAAATTTTGTATAAAATAATACGATTTCTTACACTTTTGTTTTATATGTCATTTTCATTCTAAAAAATTTGCAACATCTGAAGTTATTTTGGACAAGTGTTGCATATTTTAATGACTTTAATGTTCTGCAAAAGGGGAGAAGTGTAGCTCAAATGTTAACCTCACCTATTGCCGCACGGTGCTGGCTAGTTTATGCCATACACAAATAAAGTATGAACTTTATATCTCGAAATATTTTTTTATTCTATAAAAATATTTTTAAATTCTTAAAACTTATCACATATAAACATCGTATTGGTAAATATCAAATATATTATGTCTTATATTAAAATAACTCTATGTGTTAAAATTAAAAAGACTTCCTACTTTATATACAAAAGGAAAATGTTTTTTTTGTAATTAATATAATTCCTAAGAACAGATTAATCCTGTTTTTTTTTTTTTATTATTATTATAAGACTACTTATACAACACATAAAACCTTAAATAATATAAATTAAGATTCTTAAATCGCTGATAACCTATATAAAACCTTATTGACACTTTATTCTGGCTACAAAACTAGAGGTGAGTAAAAAAACTGAAAAACTAAGAAAATATAAAAAAATAACCGAAAAAACCGAACCATGAAAAAAAACTGATTAAAATTTTAAAAAAACCGACTGATTTGATTTTATAAGTCTGAAACCGAAAAAACCGAACCGAACCCAAAAAAAAAAAACCAGAAAAAAAACTGAGCCAAACTGGAAAAAAATCGAGCCAAAACTGAAAAACTCGAGCAAAACCGGTTTGAACCGGTTTTTGTCCTAAAAACCAAACGAACTGAACCGAAACCGGTCGGTTTCAATCGGTTTTAGTTCGGTTCCGGGTTTTTTTAAAAAAGAATTCGGTTTGATTAATTTTTTTTATAAAAACCGAAGCAAACCGAAAATGATCACCCCTAATCAAAACTCTAAAAATGCTCAAATAAAAGACAAAAAACAAATTACATGATTAAATCATATCCTTAACACACACACACACTATTTCAACTCTTTTAAATGAAAAGATTCATATTGTTTTTTATTCCTTTCTACCATCTCCACTAATATTAAAAAATCCCTTCAAATAGAACAATTCATAAAAAGAAGAAGAAAAGAAACTCCTTTACATTACGTGTATTCTTACTATTTGAGAAAAAAACCAAAACAAGCAACTGTAGTTAAGAACAGAGAAATCACGGATATGCTTTTATGGCTCTGTTCCTATTTATTTACAAGAAGAAGTCTCATTCTACCCGCTGGAAACGAAACCAAAAAAGGTTCGAAATATAAATGGGATGGAAACTAGAAACGATCCAGACGTCACGATCAAGTCTAACAAATGGAGAAACAGTGGCATAAGAACGCAGGAAGTCAAGAACTGGTAATCCAAACTCCGATCTTCTATACCAAATCCGTGAAATCTCTCCTCACTCCATCGACGATTTATCTTGCTTGCAAGTCTCACTGTCAAAAAGCCATGGAATATAGAGAAGGACATGCAACTGCCCTTCCTTTTCCCGAACAACCTCGTCTCCATGCTTAATTATTCTATATCATTCAGGACAAAAACAGATATCTGCTGCGCGCCCCATAGAATATAGGATACCCTCTCCTTTTACCTAACTACAGCAGCGAAAGCATTGATTAGAAATCACATTCCCTTTTGACCAAGCCCTTCCTGTGCCATTTAATAGCCGCTGCCTTCCATCTTTCTGAAATAATAATTAATGATGATAATAACAGACAAAAGAAAGAGACTGTTCTTCATTAATTTCATGATCTTCAGAGGTAGAGGCCAATGTTAGATTTTACTAAAGATGGTGCAAGAATTCTGTCATTTTTCTTCTTTTCCTTTGCCATGCAGAGTCAAATCACATGCAAAACCCTTCAAAAAAGAAAGAGGAGTTGAGGATGGGCTGCCGGTTTTGGAATTGAAATTATAAATCGAGCCAAGCAAATGAGGAAGGATCATATCGGGGCAGAGTTCTTGAGCTAAGATTAATTCGTGAAAAAATGTTTAATTAATCTTATGCAAGTATTTAGTAGAGGCCAGACAAATCACAAAAGAGAGGCCTAATTATCCCACTAGAATTATTGAAGACTTTAAGTTCGGTTTCTATTATTAATTTTGTGATTTATTATAACTATAATAATTAAGTTGACCAAGCTAACTCCTCTTTTATTACTAAGAATGCTACTATTAAATATTTATTTATTAGTATGATATAACTTTCTGCTATTAAATATGTATTTATTAAATATTTATTTATTTATTAGTATAATAGAACTTACCTTACAAAATATTTTGTATTTGAAAATAAATTAAAATAGTATTTTTTTTATTTTAAAAATTTTATTTTTGATATAGTACATCAAAATTATTTAAAAATATCAAAAAAATAATTTAAAGTAAAAAAATCAAAATTTTTCAAAAATATAATTTCACTGTTTTAAAAAAAAGAAAAAGAAAAAAGAAACCAGCTTAAAGAGAGATGATAGGGATGTATTACACTCAGCCGGCCCCTCCTAAACATTCTCCACATGATTTGTGGTGGCACATCACATCCATATTTAAGCATGATGCAGGCTTGAGGGACAAGGGCTAATAATCATAACTATGGAAAATATTAAAAGCTGGGCGTAGGATTCATTGTTTTTTTTTTTAAATCACATTTTTTTATAAATATTTTTAAATCACAAAAATAAACGGCTCTAAAAATAACAATGGGTTAATTTTTACATGTAATCCAGTTTTACAAAAAAAAAAAAACAGCTGAAAATATTTTTTAAATATCTTCTCCTATCATTAGCATTTTTTTTTTATTTTTTTCGTCATTAAATAGCTGTAAATTTCATAACCAGAAGAAAAATTGGGAGCATTGTTTAGTACACTAGACTTCATAACATGATGTTGTGGTCCTCCAAAAAAACATGCCCTTCATTACATCTGCAACCTAAATTTGCCGAAGCATGGGTTTGATTTATCGCTGAGCCTTCGGCTAAAATGGCATTCAAAGAACTGGAAAGAATTTGTCAAAGAAATGATGTCTTCTGCTACCATAGCTTCATAAGAGCCATCCATGCTCTGCCTCACAAATCAGTTTCAATGATGATCTTCTGAAAACCCAGCGTCAAGAGCAATAGAAACTGCATACCAAATGGCTAGGAGCTCCCTCATAATCACTGAAAATTGGCTAGGAATCTGCTTATGAGCTGACACTCTGCGCACCCTTAATAGCAACATCAGTGTGCACTTTCATCGAGCCAGCTAGTGGGGGCTTCCAAGTTGATGTCCCTTCAATGGGGGATGCAACAGTATGAACTCCAGCTAGGGAATTTGCTTCATGAAAGCCAGAAAGAGTCTTCAAAGCAGTCTCCAAAACATTTCTGCAGTTGGTGGGCTTTTCTTGGAGCAATTTTTAATCTTTGGCATGCTTTTCACAGATAATTTATCCTTAAATTTGTTAACATACCAGACATCATAGAAAATTAAATTGTACATCCTTAGTTGACAAGACACCTAATGTAGTTTTTTGTTTTTTTTTTATTGGCCCAGGCTACAATGCAAAACCCCACCCCACCCAGGTTTGTGCTCTGATAGAGCATTTGGTGCATCCATTCCATCTAAAGGCAAGATTAGTTAGAGTTAGTGGTTGGATATAATAATTATTCAATTGCGATTATTATAGGTAATTTGTTTAGGAAGAAAAAGAAAAACAATACAACTTCACAACACATAACTACAACATGAAAAGAGAGCAGGGAAAAAAAAAAAAAAAAACCCTGCAAGGCTGAGGATGAATAAAAATGAGGAGGCTACTCGTTTTACAATAAGATTAACAAACAAAAACCGATCCAGTGGATAAGAAGAACTGGCTAAGGTCAAAGGGTCTCAAAGGTAAATACAGAAGAATGTAAGATGCTTTACTCGCTGGAAATATTTATACTGACAGTGAAGATTATCACTTTTGGAATGACAACTCAAGGAAGGAAGGAACACAATTTGAATAGTGGCAAAATATTGCCTACATCTCATGATTGTATCCTGCAAAACAGAGTCACAATTTGAATTAACCTAGGAAGTAACATCTTCTAATAAATAACTGCTGCTCAAATGCAAAAAACACCTGAAAAGCACAGATCAGCAATCATGTGCGAACGTTCAAAAATATATGATATGGATGAATCTCCACATATAGATTGGAGTTATAACCAAATTTGAGAGTACAATAATGAGGTTAAAGAAAAAAAGAGAAGGGAAAGACAGATTCAAGACATCTAAATTTAAGTTTTCCTGCAAAATTTAGCTGTCAAGAAAAATTATCATTGGCAGTAAAAAAACCAAGGTTCAAATTGTTGATTACGCTAAGAAAGCTATCCTATTTGCGTGAGCAGCATAGTTTCATTCTTTTATTGGGGAAGGATAGATATGGATCCATAGGGGTGTTAAGTTTTGTTTTCTCAAAAAGGATGAAATTCATTGGACAGCGGATGTTATCTTCAAACCAATTATATGAGGTTAAAGAAAAAAAGAAAAGGGAAAGACAGATTCAAGACATCCAAATTTAAGTTTTCCTGCAAAATTTAGCTGTCAAGAAAAATTATCATTGGCAGTAAAAAAAACCAGGTTCAAATTGTTGATTACGCTAAGAAAGCTATCCTATTTGCGTGGGCAGCATATTTTCATTCTTTTATTGGGGAAGGATAGATATGGATCCATAGGGGTGTTAAGTTTTGTTTTCTCAAAAAGGATGAAATTCATTGGACAGCGGATGTTATCTTCAAACCAATTAGTCAATACCCAGGCCCAAGTACAGTTTCAAACACAATGTTTCAGTTTTCCATTTGACAACATTTCAAATGTTTACCTCAACTACTTGGAAACTTATGTAATACGATCCTAGCATTCTTAAGCTATCTTGCTGAAGCAGTTAGCATGCTCAATGGTGATATTATTGACTCCTTGAAAGCATCAGGACACAGAGGACAAATTGTATTAACTGCTCCGGGTACTACTTGATGCTGATATTCTAAAGCAAATTATCACTAGAAAATGAAAAGAAAATCTCTAATAGAAGAGACACAAGAAGCCAGAAAGTTAGGTGTTTTTCTTGGCATATTAATCCACTAACCTCAACTAATGGTTTCTGATGTTTTGGAATGTTTTTCCTCGATTAACATTTCAACCCTCTGCAAGTGAAGACTAGGAGTCAGGAACATGTCTATGAAAAGAGAAATCACAAAACCATGCTGTAAAAATTATAGACAAGAATGTTTTTGCTTTACCTTCACAGAACTTCCAACTTCATCTAGCTTTTGGAGTAGCATCAGGAACCCTGAATTAGAAACTGAATCATGTTTGAGTGATTTTGAAGGGGACGTCTGCAACAACACGAGGAAAAGAAGAAATTATAAAAGCGAAAAGGACAGAGAAAAATGAAACTCCACACATTCGATATGGTGACAGTGAAAAGGGCTAACATTCTTTAACAGTTTTCATGCTCCTAAGTGGCTGTCTCGGTTAATAAATTAAGAATACCAATTAACTATTCATAAAATTGCACAAGGAATATAAAATCACTTACAGACTTAAAATCACTAGCAGAAGGGCTGTAATGAAAAAAGAGACTAAAAGTAGTTTTGCAAAAGGTTTTATAGTGACATTTGGCATACCCAAGCTAGTGCTGATGAATGATCAATCCTCAAACTAGGAATGTCTTCAATTGTGGAAACTTGTCTAGAGACGATCTCACTTCTCATATATGAAAGTCGTGCCAAGACTGCCTGAAAAGGGCACCAAGGGGCATAGACTAGTTAAATTCCTTCTTTTTTAAAGTCACAGACAACAATTACCAATTCGATGACTAGGAGTACCTTCCTGAAAGCACTTGGATTTGCAATGCCTTGTATTTTAACATCATCACTTGGTGGCCTTCTTACACCAACATTCTCGATCCTCAGAGAGTAGACACCAAATAGAGACTGCAGGTATCCTGCAACATTACTGACAAGCTTCTTAAATGTCAAGAAAACTAAAACAATGGCGAAGCTAGGAAACGTCAACACTTTTCAAGTACATATTTTTTTCACATTCACACCAAATAATACAAATATTGCAATTCAGTCAAAGAGGTGAATGAAACATTGCACTTGTTACAGCAAAATAAGTGGAGCCAGCCTTTTACCTTGCTCAACAATGACATCGGCAACTGAAGGTAATAAAACATGCTTCTCTTTCTTTAACACCCCGAAACATGGAAATGGCACTGGTTTTGTAACCTGAGCTAAAAAACCAAAGACGTTAACAGTGCAATCAACAAATGCACAACTCAATACAGCATCAAGTACATTTCGGAAGGTAAGGGCTTTGGGTAAGATATTGATGATTTACTTTGTAAACTATGGAACTGGGAGTGAGATAAAGCTTTCGCGATTTAATATCTTTCCTCGAGATATATCTCCTCACAGGCAAGTACAAAAGCATGAAGAAACCAATGCCCCAAGCGAGTACTAAAAGCAAGGAATACATAACCCATTGTGCCGTTTGGTACTTGACGTATTTGTCTTCCATTTCTTGAAACGAAGCAGTATAAAGAACTGGGTCATCTTCAACTTCAGTTGTTTCTTTATTAGGAGACAATAAACCCTTTTCTAAACTTTCAATTTCCACAACCTCATCACCTCCAGCACCCATCTGAATCAACAAAAGAAAACAACTAAATCAAGATCAAAAGATGGCAATCGCAAGAGATTTGCAAGGAGTCAAACCCCACAAAAAAGAAAGAGAGAGAAGAAAAGGGTAAGGTATAGAGAAATGTTACCGATGATGCATCAGAAAATAATCTTCTTTTAACAGGAGTAGCCATTGCTTCAAAGTTTGAGGTATCAGACTCGGGGAGAGAAATAAAAGAAAATGCTACCCTTGAGTGTTTAGGTGGCGGAGTCTTGTCTGGTCTTGTGTTGGAATTTGGAAGCTGAAATGAAAACTGCTCCTACACGAGATTCCTTCGTAGTCCTGCTGCTATTTTCAGTTTGACCCAAAATCTCGGACCAGTAGGTGGTCGTGGTGGTGGTGGAAAATTTAAGATACTTATCCATCAGTCTACTTCAAACACAGGGATAGATGATGAGTCAAAAAATTATGTATGGATCCACAAAAAAATGAAAAAGTCTTTGTTCAATTTTTTCTTCTTTTTTTTTTCCCCTCATTTTCTTATGTCTAATTTTTTTTATATAGAATAAGTATTGATAATTAATTCTCGAGCACTCTAAAGTTTCTTGGTGGCGGTGATATTGAGCAGTGACAGGTCTAAGAATGTTGTTGGTTTGTTTTCGAGTGTTTTCATGTTAAAAAATATATTAAAATAATATTTTTTTTATTTTTTAAAAATTATTTTTAATATTATTAAATCAAAACAATTTAAAAATATAAAAAAATTAATTTAAAACAAGAAAAAATATAATTTTTTTCAAAAATATTTTTTAAACACAAAAACAAAAGAGTTTTTTATTAATATTTTTCTTATTTATGTTAAAGAAGACACATTAAAAAAAAATAATAAGGAGTGAGATGAAATTACTGTGCATTTGGTTGTTATTTAATTTTCATTTTACTTTCTAGTTCTTATTTAATTTTCCCCTTATTAACAAATAAGGCCACGAAAATCTTAAAATATTGAAAAATATATATTTTTATAGTATTAGCATTTTTATTTTTTTTTGCATTAAATCACTGTAAATTTTTTTTAATCTTTACTTGTTGTCTATGTTTTTTTTTTAATCATATTAACTAAGCTTATCAAACTTGATAATTGCTCGAATTCCCATTATACATTATTTTTCTTTTTTTTCTAAGGATAAATAACTTGATGTATTCTTATATATTGGTATATTCTTAAATAATATCTAATTTATAAATATTTCATTCTATCTAAATTGATATATTTGTATTTTTTTATTATAGAATATCCTCGAATTATACAAGATATACCTTTATGTCCATTTATTCTTGGCACCCCCTTAATTATGGTTTCTAAGAATATAACAATGGAATATGAGAAAAAAAAAAAAAAGAAGGAAAAAACACATTATACATACATTTTCATTATGTGAAAATTGTTTTGTAAAAAGAAATAAGATGAGAGCTCGGCACAATAAACTTATTCTTTTTTCTTATAAATAAATTGTATTAAATACAGAGCGACATTACCATCCTGCGTCAAAATAATATAATTTTTTATTTTTAAAAAAATTATTTTTAAGTTTGATATATCAAAACAATATTAAAAAATTTATTTAAAAAAATACTATTTCAATCGTGTTCTCAAACGCGGCGCAACAACATGATTATAAATACACAGAGGGCCTGGCCATTACAATTGAAGATGGCCTCCTTTAAGAAACAAAGTTTTTATAAGACCTGGCTCAGATTATTTGTTTGAGGAGATGAGATGAGAGCTTCTATTGGGCCACACCTTCCACTAAGTTAAGCTTGTATTTTGTTGGTATGAAATTGGGCCAGGACTTTTTTAATAATGTGTTCTGTTCTTTTCAACATTGCTGATGGGTTTCCATCTGTCAATTTCAGAGAATTCAAAGCCTTAGCCCAAGCCTTAGTGCCGGGGGAGGGGGCCGTGTTAGGGAGTGCAGTTGAATCATGATTCTGAAAACAATTTTTTTAAAAAAATTAAATTAATTTTTTAAATGTTTTTGAATTATTTTGATATGCAATGTTAAAAATAAATTTGAAAAAATAAAAATAATATTATTTTAATATATTTTCAAACAAAAAATATTTTAAGAAATAATATTTACTACACTACTTTTAAGCGAGGAGGAGAATTTTGATGCTGCACTGACTATTGATTTCATTATATTAAATAAAATACAGATAGATTATTTTCTTGTAAATATATAGATATAAATCATAACTTATCATTTAAAGAACACTATAAAATAATCAATAACTAATTGTTAAATTCCTAACATTGAGAACGAGTCCAAACACATGTCTACGATGGCATGCAGTTTTAGGCCTTTTTCTACGAACATCTGTTGTTTCTGCTATTGAAAACAACGCATTTTCCTGCTAACCTCCTGGCGTAATCCCTCCTATGTTCTTGAGTATGAGCGAGATTTGCTATAAACTCAACGAATGACATCAGTTATAAAGCTGCTAAAAAAAAAAAAAAAAACACTTCTGTAAAGTGTAAACTACAAGGCTAATATCGAAAGAGGAAATTAAAATCAGTATCTACTCGACCCATGGCTACGTTCACCATTTCCCTTATTGCTGGCAGAAGTCTGTGCTTGACTAAACTTGAGTCGAACAAAATGATATTTATGGATCCTTCAATTTTTAAGTCGCCTAAATCCATTGGCGACAGACAGTTCACATGCTCTATCCTTCCTAAGATTTGGTTGGTCATAAAGGAGTCGGTTTTCATGTCAAGGACGACAGCTTGCCCATAAATCAATTCTCTAAACCATGTAAACCCATGTCATACATTAGCTGGAAAACCTCGTGCACTGGGTGGTTTTGGGATTTGGATTTGGTGTGGGTCTTATCTAAAGAAAAGGAGCTCCTCTTGCATCACCTCGGGATCATCGATCTAGCATTCTCCACAATATCGAAAAAGGGAGGAGAAGAGAATGAAAGACGGAGGCAAACATAAAACCTAATTTTAAGAAAAACATATGCTGGTCTAAGTAACCCAATTATACAAAAATCGAGACTTGAAAGCCAAGATGATGGTGGTGTAATGCTAGAAAGAAAGAACATAGCGGCCAAGAGAGGAGTGATTGCATGAAAACTGGACAACTGGGGAATGCAGTCAACCTCATTTTTGGCTGTGAAGTCAAAATCTAAAGCACATGGAGTGCATAGAAGAGGACCCAACATCATCAATCGATCTCACACCCACTTCCTAACCCTCCTGTAAGCAAACAAGCTCGTAGCTAGCTAGTCATATGTACAATACGCGTTGACATGAGGACGACCATGAACATGAACATGAACATGCATGATGAGGTCTTGGTGCCCTCATAGCATTCTTTGGTTGGGTTCTATTCTGGGTCCACAAATTGACCTCATTGAATGATAATGGAGGTCATTCTTAATTCACTACAGGCCCAGCTAGCTAACCCGTGATTTGGCCCACTCCACGTCTCCCTTGTCGGGGCACCTTTTCTCTCTATCTCTCATTTCTTTTTTCTTCTTCTTTTGATTGTGACTTTGCTTTTTGATTTTTTTTTAGGAGGGGAAAAGCAACCAAGATCCGTCTGAATCTTGTGCTACATGTTCAAACCACGCCAGATACATCCTGTGCAGGTGCTGGATGGCCCAACTTTGATTAATTTATGCATTTTTTTTATATAATTACTAGCTATCATAGATTCGAATTTAACAGGATTAAAATTCTCTGTCAATTGAAATGGCCTCCTAATAATGGGTGTTGGCGCACCCAGGACCCGATTAATTGTGTCCAAGCGCTACACTTGATAATGTATAAAAACTTCTCACCAATTTATTAGGGGTTGATCTCGGGTCCCCTATTCTTCAATATAGTCTCAGTCTTACACATTATTTAGGTGATGCTAAAGGATCTCTCACTAATTTTTTAGGGGTTGATCTCGAATTCCCCACTCTCTAGTACAGTCTTGGACTGACATGATTCGCCAACTTTAAGGCCTCAAGCTGTCTTTAAGAATGATCTTATATCTCCTACTCTTAGGTACAACCACTCTCCAATGATGGGCTCCTATGCCCTATGACAATGCAAGGAAGGTCCTCCCCCACTCTAATTTGACCACTCTATGGTGAGAGGCTTCCAAACCCCTACGCCATCATTAATAAGGTTAAAGGCCTACCACTCTTTGATGAGATCTATCCCTAATGATGAGCTCCTAAGCCCCCTCACCATCGATTTGGAAGTCGCAAGCCTCTTTTTCTTTCTCCAATATAATCTTGGATTGGTACATGGCTTTCGAGCCTCGTGTTATCACATGGAACGACCTTTCACATGTTTCTCTCAGCCTATTAAAAAAATTTCTAGTACAGACTCACCCTTTATGGTTTTCCCTTAGCCATTTAATTTTTTTTTTCTAAGTAGGTGTTTCTTCTTCATGGGTTTCCCCTGACCTCTTAGAAAAATTTTCTAAGTATAGAGTCTTTTATATGTCACCTCACTCTCCTAAATATTTTTCTAAATATTGGTTCCTCCATGGTTACCCTTTATATACTTGAAAATTTCTTCAAACATGGTGCACGCCTCTATACATGAGATTTCCGATAAAAAATCCCAGGGTTTTCCACCCCTCTTCTCATATGAAGAAAACTCAACAAACTCGTAATGCCCAGAGTTTTTACAAGTCTTTGCTTATCAATATCACAAAGATTTGGATGTTTACTAATAAATTCAATTTTAACTAGCTCAACCCCTAAAAAAAAACTCAAAAATATAAGAAATGTCCCAAAAATATATGAGAGCTTTTATAGATTTTTTTTTGCAAAGGCATATTCAATACTGCAGCTAAATTCTCATGTCTCTCAGTAAAGGAGCCTATCAGTTCTACTGACAAGACTAATTTTATTCTTCAAATCAGGGACCTTGGTATCAAGTTTTTGGTTTAAACAATCCCTTCTTTATTCATTACAAGGTTTCAGACTCTTATTGGAATTGTAATGGGTTTTATATTACAATCTTATCATCTATTTCCTCTTGAAAATTTCATGATTTTGAATCAAGATCTCATTTTTGCAAGGCATGCCCATTATGATATTACAAGGTGACAACCTAAGAAAAGGTTCTAGTCATTATGTGCATGGGTAAATTTACTAATTAACTGCTCTAAAAAGAGTCATACCATTGCTCGATTGTCAGGCCTTAATAGGCTGAAAAGAGGCCTACCAAGCAGAAAAGAATTGACCGGGGCGAAGCCCTATTGGTGTACTAATCTCGACAAAGTAGACTCTTCACGAAAGTCTGGTGGTTTCACGAGTGTTGCCCAGGTTAATAACTTTTGGGACATCGCTAATTCCCCAATCCTACCCTTAATTAAACGTGTTTGCGAAAAGTGTTGTGTAGTGTGTGCACGAGTATAAATCCATATCCAAATAAATAATAATAAAATAAAATAAAAAACACATGCATATAAAAAGTTAAAGGAATATAAAGAATAAAACAAACTAGGCAAAATGAAAACAAACAAAGGAATAAACAAACAAAATTGGGCAAGATACATTCATCAATAAACCAAACATGTGAAGCTTAGCTCTAATGATCAAGACCGTCTGTAATGGAGTTGTCATTTTGGCGAACCCAACATCGCGGTAAAATTAGGAAGAATAGAAAATAGATAAGGATTCACCACCTAGTTTATAGTAATTAGAAATTCTAAATAGTCTTCAAAGATTCTTAGATAAAAGGCTGAATATACTAAAAAAAGATATATCTTCCTAAAATATCTTACCTAAAATAAATTGTTTTTATATTCTAAATTTGTAACAATATACCTATTTGGTATTTTCTAATATTTTGCCTAAACTCACATGGGTTGTCCTAAAATGACTTGGGGTCTCAAGGTCCTAAAATGTCTTAAATATAATTTTGATGGTTAATGGCCTAATATTGCTAATGATGTGCTGCTGCCGCTGCACAGTCGAGGAAAGGAATTGGAGCACAATAATTTACGCACTCTAAGGTATCTCCTTGAGTAAAAAGCTGCTTGGCATTGAAAACTCACTAATAATCAACCCCACGTGAAGGACAATAATAGCATGTGTATTACTAGTGGCAAGGAAATAAAGAAGGCTGAGGGTTGTCGGTGTGATGATAAAACCAGAGCCGACTTCTTTACCTTTTTCTATTTCATGCAGTTTTTGGCATGAATTCAGGGTTTAAGCGAGGGAAGCGTGGGATGGTGTCATCCATGGGAGACACGAGCAATCATATTTACGGTTTTTATGACTTGGGAGTCACTTTGACGAAGGCTACCTATGGCTACACCCACAAAAACTTGTCATTTATGCCGTAAATCCCGCTTCTTGCTTTCCTTTTAGGGTTCTTTCTGTGTAATGAGTTTTAACTCAATGTTCACTCTGTGTGTGTCTGTACACAGTGAGTAGCATTTGTTTTCTGGCATGCTGTATCTAGGGTTTCAATGTCCATTTACTGTTTTAGATATTTGGGATATACATAAACATGGGCAGTCTCTTCGTGCATGCTACCCCAAGCTATCTGCTCATTTACTTCACACACAGGAGTAAAAAGTGCAATCGGGTTTGTGAAAATTTAAAACTTTCAAAAGATCAACTATTCTATGATTATATTTAATTTTTATTCTGTGAGGATTTACTTGTTAAGAAGCTGTTATAACTCCTTGCATGGAAAAAGGAAAATCTTAATAATACTAAATAAGAAAAAACTAGAAAAACATTACAAAATAAAATAAAATTAATAAACTGGAAAAATCCTCCGTCACGCTATCAATAAGATCGCACTAAAAATAGCTTGGGATCGAGGCTGTAGGGCTTGTTTTTTGTACTTTCAATTCCCTTATAATTATTGCTAATTAATTTATAAATGGACCTCATTTTTAAAAGTTAATTTCATAGATGGAGTATAATTATTTGGTGCTGCTCGATCCCATGAATAGATTAATGTGGAATATTTGCCATCGAGGAACTATGAGAATGGATTTTGTGTTTTTTTTTTTTTTTTGGATCTTGCACAAGTATATATATGACATTGTTTGATTAAATTAGAGTTTGATTGATTAATACAAAGTCGATGATGCAAAGGTAAATTTCCTTGACAGCAAATTTTCATACCAAAACTATACATATATATATATATGTACTCTTCCTGTTCTTAGGGTTTGCTTCACTCGAAATGCTCCAAAATTATTGTCAAGCTATTAAAATTTGGGGATGGAGAAGGCGACTGTTGATCGAACCGATTGAGAAGAAAATATTTTTTACGGCACCATTATTTACTCGATCTCTATCCTCAAGTCGGAGGAGGAGCTAGGTCAAGAGGCAAATGGAAGTTGATTGATTGAACCCCACCTTCTGCAGGTGCATTAAAATGCTCTCTAAAAAAGACCCCACCATAGGAAAAAATTGTGGCTGCTCTTTCCAATTGGATAATACAAAGAACTTTCAGATCCTCCTCGAGATATAGTTGAATCACCTGGATGGAGACCTCAGTGGTGTCCACATCAACTCTCTCTCTCTCTCTCTGCAGATGTGTGTGATAAGCACACAACCTCCTTTGCCTCTTTCACTAACCAAAAGGGCTCGAGGTTCCATGGACTAGCACCAATTTTCCAGGCTGGTGAGTAGCAACCAGCAGTATTAATGTAACCATGTCACACTGGTTAAGCAGGCAAGTGTGCAGAAACTCCATAAAGCTACGTATCCCCACCTCTGAGATTTGAGTGTGGATGCCTTCTCTCTCCCCTCGATTCTATACTTAGTAGCTGTTGTACTGTAGGGACCATATAACTCATGACTCGTGTTTAACGGTGGCTGGATCCATCATATATAGAGATTAACCTTGTCATGTCACTGTCTTTAGATATACTAACATCTCGTGCAAAGAAATTCCTTACAACCTATAAAAGCGTTTGAGGTTGTTTAATTAGTGGGGGAATAACCCCATGATTAGCTAGATTAATTAGAGACCTTAACGTACATTAATTAGCAAAAAGGACAGCGCAAGATGAGTTTATTCCTCAGTTGTCTCCCTCCTCCTTTTCTGCACCATCATTTTCTCGAACACCTTTTAAGCCATGTGCAATGCCAAACATGGATGATTCTATTTTGCATGTCAAGCGCCACATGTAACGGAATATTAATTTGGAAATCTTCGAATCATTCTGCTTCCTTCCATGCCTTAAATTGTGAAATCCCTTACCGAATTTTGCTTTCTATCTTGCTGGTGTCATCTGTGGATCTCGTACTTGTCATTGCCTGTGGTTACTGTATAATTATTCGGGAGTGTGGTTATGATTGTTTTTTAAAATAATTTTTACTCAAAATATATTAAAATAATATTTTTTATTTTTTAAAAATTATTTTTGGTATCAGCGCATCAAAATGATTTAAAAACACCAAAAACATATTAATTTAAAGTAAATAAAAAATTTAAAATTTTTCAAAAACACTTTTAAAATACAAAAACAAACAGAACCATATGCAATGAATGACTTTTTATTTTTATTTTTATTATTATCAGTGGAGATATCATTGCAGATGTCGAGTTAGGATCCGTAGATAAATGGAGTAAAAAAAAATATTATTATTTTGCTAGCTTTAAATATACAGATTAAATTGTATATCTCTAATTAATGAGTAATGTTTTATTTAAATAAAACTATTCGATCAAAGATTGAACTGAAAAATTAAAAAAAAAAATTATCCATTCAAACCATAGTTTTATACACAATAATTTTTTTGAAAGAAGATGGACAAATTTGAGCTCATAAAAATATTACATGTTCACATAATCTAAGTGATGGCCGACATTTTCAACTTTCCTGAGAAGCTTAGCTTATTTAGTCGGAAACGACAATATATTGGGGACATATACCCAGTGTGCTTGCAAGATTGTGTGAATAAGCGTTAGTTATGTCTTGTCTACTTTACTGGACGTGGAGGTGTTGTAATTCCATTGATGAAGTCTTCGTCATCCCTAGGAATTCTTTTTACGCTGTCCTCAATCTATATATATATATATAAATGCTGGCATCAATTAATAAATATCTTCCATTTAGCCCAATTTAAGATTCCCAGTAAATTAGAATCAGCCTATATTCTGGTCCCGATAATTTTTTTAAAACTTAATAATAATAATAATAATAATAGTAATAATAAACTCAATCTAATAAGTCAATATTGAGACTTTCTCGATTGATTTTTTTATCTATTTAAAATTTAAAATTAAATTATATAAAATTTAATCTAATAAAATTCAGTTGACTTAACAAGTTTAAAAACAAATTAATTAACCGATAAAAAAAATCTAAAAATAAAATTAAAAAATAATAATAAAATTGATAGATAAAATCTCATAACTTAATTTCTTGTCTAACTCGAGTTTAAAATTAAATTATATAAAAATTATTCTAACATGATCTAGTCGACTTGATTAGTTTAGAAATAACTTGGACATCCGCTAAAAACTACCTAGGAGTAAAATTGAAAATAAAAAATGAAATTAATATATAAAAAAACTTATCTAAATTGAAAAAAAAAATTCATGATGTTTTTCAAGTTCTTTAGTTGAATGAGGTAATTGTTCCCCTCATTTAATTTCCGATCGAAATTAATTACTCTTTGTAACGATCGAATATAATTAAATATATAAGTGACTAGTGATAAGAGTGGCATCTACCCCACTGTGCCGTGTCTTCTTAAGCAAATACGTGAGGAAATTAAAGAAGTCCAGTACGTACTATTTTCAAAAATGAATCAATTAAACCACTTAGTTTATCTTATCTTATCTTTAAATAAAAGCAGAATACCATTCTTATAGGCAAAAGAGTGAAGAATTTTAAAGATGTAAAAAGGAGCTCAACTTTAGCATTGGCTTAATTAATTTTAATTAGCATTCGCTTAATCCTTCAAAAAATAATACTTCAGCTCTCTACCAGAGCAGCTTCGATCTCTCTTCTTTTATTTAATGGCAGAAATCTATTAAGTAGCTAGTAGGGTCCCAGGTACCCTTCCTCCTATGATTTTTAATTATTATTATTATTGAATAATGTAAAATTATATTCTTGCTTACCCATCAATCACCTAAATTTTCAAATGAAATGGTTCTTTTACATGGTTAAGAATTTAATTCTCATTACTATTATATTTTCTAATTAAATTAAAAAAATTAAAAGAATAAAATAGAAGTAGTGAACTTGTTTAAGTTTCGACTTTTATTTAAAAAAATATGCTAGAAATAATATAAAATTATATTATAAAACCTCACCCAAAAATTTAAAAGGTTATTCAAAAAAATAAATACTTTAATTTTCTAAAAACAATTAAGTCAGAAAAAAAGTGGAACTTACTATTCAAATGTAATATTTCTTTTTAAAAATAATTTTTAGCTTTTTAAAATCTTACCGAGTTTGGAAAAAAATATTTTTGAGATTCTTCACCCTTTTTCTTTATCAATTTTCACTATTTTCTAAATAAAACTACAATAATAAATAGTATAATTTTTTACTTTATATAAAAGCAGAAACATTTAAATTACTTTTTTATATATTTTTATATTTAGTTAGATTCATAATATTTTCAATAATATTAAAAAATATTTTTTAATTAAAATTATAATATTTTCGTGATATTTTTTAATTTGAATGAAATAAAATTATTATTTTATAATTAGAGTATCACATATAGAAAATATTAATATGACTACTATAAATCATGGTTTTTAGATTCTCATTAAAAATAATTATAATCTTGAAATATTTCTTATTATTTTGTGGAAATGTTTTTCTCCATTCTCAATAACTAAATATATGTTTTTTCAATTTTTTTTATTGAAAAGGAAAAACTAGAAAATGAGAAAACAATCCGAAAATGAAAAGGATGATTTTCTGGTTCTCAAATTTTCTTAAGCTTTTGAATTGAGAAATAATTTGTTTCTTTTAACATTAGCATAATTAATAATTTGTAATACGTACGAATTAATTCACAGTAAACAAAGAATAATTAACTAAAAAACTAAAACGAATGGGCTAAATATGGTTGAGTTGATATTGTTCACATACTTACATAACATTGTGGACATAATGTGTATTTTTAATAATTCATTTTAGTCCTTAAAATTTTATTTTGGATGATTTACTTCTAATTAAAAACCAATTGCTTTTAATTTCTTATGCAATAATGGATTTGAAAGGAGAGAGATCAAAATGAAAAGGGGATCAAAACATGGATGGTGTACCAAAAAGTTTTTTAAAAATACACTTAGATCCTCAAATTTTAAAAATAATATAAATTATACAATTTATGTCCATGTAGATTTCACAAAAATCATTTTTTGCACAAAAAATTATTTATAGTATTTTTCAGTCCCTGTTAGAGAGAGGAGGGAGGGGGGTTGCAGAATTCCGGCGATGAAAAAGAAAATCTTTGTTCAAGCCATTTCAGACCATTAAAATAGAATTTTTTGATGTCCATAGGTTCCATGAGATGAGAGGGGCTAGATGGTGGTTATTTTAAATCTCAAGATTTCCTGAAAACTTGGTTGAGACCATGACCAGAGGGTAGGGTTGGCGAGTTAAGCCACAACCTCCTGTTTTTCTTTTCTAATACTGCTGTTTTTTAATTGATAACTTTTTTTAATATTTTTTTTCTTAAATAATTTTTAAATTTATATTTTAATTAATATCCCTCCTCTATGATTTTATTTTTGTATTTAACCTTTTTTGGATAGAGATCATTTTTAATAGTGTTGTGTGTATTTAGTTTCTAAAATAATTATTTTGATTTATCTACAATTTTTTTTAGTCTTTTATATAGATGAAATTTTTAATATATGTAGCCTTACATAATATTTCTTTTCTTTTCTTTTATTTAATCAATTTAATGTGTGTGTTTATTTTTATTATCGTTTAATTGAATACAACATTAATTTTAATATACAAATTCAGTAAGCACAACTAGATAAACATCTTGTTTTGCGAGATTAAATAATTTGATATATACTTGTCTCTTAATTTTTTCAATTTTAATTTTAGTTATCGTTAATGATTTTTTTCAATGTTTATTAAAATATATAATTCTTGATTTATTTAATTACATATATACTTGAACATTTTGATTCACATAATTGTTTTTATGTATAGAACGATGTCAAAAAAAAGTCGGTATATACAATTTTTTCGTGAAAAACAAATATCTGGCTCATGAGAGAATGCGGATCAAATAGCTAATTCTTTCGATTCTTCTTCTATTTCAAATTACCACTACAATTTTCTGTCTTTTTAGAGAACTAGCATTTTATATTTATATGAATGTAATAAAATGATTTTCTTTTTAATTTTGAAGAACTGTTAAATACCTTAGCATCGTTGCAATTTGGAAAATTTATTTGATAGAATTGTTATGTTTAGGTTTAAAAATAATTTTAAGAACATAGACTTTTTTTTCTTTTCAAATTATCATACTGCCACCGTTGTCTTAACTACCTTTAATTAACCATATATAAGTTTCAAAAAGAAGTTTTTTTTATTTTTATTTTTAGACCCATCATTATTATCATATCAAAGGATGGTAGTGGAGTTAATCTATCATTGTATTGATTTGGTTTTATATGTACTTATAATTATTTGATTAATCGATGGGTTATTCTTTAACTAACTTTGTATGATTTATCTTTTACCTTCTTCAATCAAACCTCTAATTACCATGAAACACATGGTATGGTAATGTTAGTAAAAATTCTCAATATCTAATTAGTTAGTTATACGTTGCACTGATTTTAGTCCATACAAAATATAATTATTATTAATAAAAGTTTTTTTATCTTTAATATTTAATTATTTTTTATTAATGAATCTAATATTTTATTAATGAATCTAGAGTAAATATAAAATTCATGGAACAAAAATGTTTTACATAGAAAATTATAAAGTTGTTATAATTATAAAATTCTTATTGTATCAAAGTATTGTTTTTAAATGTTCTTAGTCAATATTCTATTAAACCTAGACATTAATTAGAGTTGTTGAAACTGATATATATTATGTTTCTTTCTTTATAAAAGGAAACAATTGCATCATAAACTGATGTATAAGAGATTTGGAATTAATATGCAGGTGCTTATTAGATAACATATACACTGAATTGATCCATAAAAGAATTTCATATGGAGAGATCACATGTGTTTATGGACAAGCTCACATAATAGTTGTATAAGTGATCTTTAAACTTGATATTACTAAGTTATCTTATATAAGAAGTGTTATGTTTTGATCCTAATCACACGTTATTCTAATCAAGGGTAACAAATGGATACATATTGGGTGTAATATAAACTATATGAAAGTATTTAAGTAATTAAGAGAGGATTAATCACTCTAGGTGAATTATTTAAAGGACAAATTGATATTTTATCATTTATAGAAATTTTAGGTCCCCCTATAAATAGAAAGGTATGCCTTTTATTTTCTGGGAGTAGAGTACAATACAAAACACCTAGAACATAAAAGAAAAGGAGCTAGAACTCAAAGGTATAGTAATTCCTCTATCCTAAAAGGATTTAGAAGATTTTTCACTGGTGGTTTATGTGAATTATCGTTAGAGATTGAATATGTGGATGGCTTATGATTTGCAACAACCCAGCCTAGAAACAAATATTCCAAGCCGAAAAGAACATCTGATCTTTATATAATTTTTGCATAAACCCTAAATAAGTCTAGATTTATCTAACGAGATCCTTGAGACTTTTAAAAAAATTAAATTTATCATTTTCGCTAAGTGTGTATGTTTTGAGAAACCCAACCGGTAAAATTACGGGTATCAAATTCTCGTTTCTTTGAGCCCACAAAATAACAAGAAACAATATTTTTTTAAAAATAATAAAATAAAAAACATCACACTTGGTGTGTTAATACGATGAAGCACGTAAAATTCTCAGTTTTTTAAGCACAAATAAAAATAAAAATAAAAATAAAATAATAAAACAAAACAAAATAAAATAATGTATCAGTGCGTGTCAAATTCTCATTTTTTTTTATGTAGAAAAAAAATGAGAATTTAGCAATATATATATATATCGGAGACCTTACTATACATGGCGAACAATAAGTTTTATTATATTTTATTTATTTTTACTTGGATTTTTTTATATAAAAAATTCGTAACTCATCTCTATCATTATTTATATAATAGAGGGAAAATGTCCTTATCTTGAATTTTTCCGAGTATCGCTTTGCCATCGTTTTTTTTAATTTCTTTTTTTTTTCCTTTTCCTTCGAAAAATGAGAGGAAAAAAGAATAGTAGAGATACACAAGTAGATTTATTTTTTTACCAGCATAGACAATGGTCATAACACACAGAATCTGAGACCACTGGTTCGCATTTTATTTTGCTACACATAATGTCAATTCAGGATGATGGTACGACCATGACAATACTAAAAAAAAAAAATACGTGTGAAGAACAATTTATGAAAAAGAAAAGATCCGTATTCCGTACAAGGGCCAGAACGCAGAAGGCCCGTGGCCAACCGGAGAATCCAGAGCCACTAAAATGGGATTTTATATAAAACCAATTATTATTATTTTAATAGCCAAAACCCCACAATTTGGTCGGAGTTGGTGGTAGTTGGCCCGACAAAAGCTGCATTGTTTCACATGGCTGAGGGTTCCCTTGCACCTTCTTCACCATGGCTTGCTTGGCAGCTGCCTCTGGTCTCCATGCATGTTCTCTCTCTCTCTCTCTCTCTCTCTCTCTCTCTCTCACACACACACACACACACACACGAACAAGCATGGAGACCACATATATATTTCCTTTTTCTTGTTTTTATTTTGGTCTAGAACAATCACTATGGCCACGAAGAGGCCCTTTTCCTAATTTGCTTGTGTTTCCTCGAGTCCTAACTCGAGGAATCTATCCTTTACATATCACATTTCCTCGTTTGATCACTAGCCATGTTAGTTCCTAGCACAAGATCTTAATCACAATTTTGATATGTGGAGGAAAAAGAATTATGGATGTTTTTTATTTTAGTCTTACGGTTTTACAAAATTGACCCAGCTATAGTTAATTTTTTTCCGGATATATAGCTAGGAGACTAGGTAATAAGAAGATGTTGATATTGTTCGATTTATTAAAAATTTATTTTAATTAACATGATTTAAATAAATTATGTGTAAATAATAAATTAATCTAAAAAATCATTGATTTTTCTATTTAAAGAACCCTTTGTTTTTTATAGATTTAATTATTAATTTATAATGCCTAATAAAAAACTGATAATAATGAGAATTAATTCTTATTGATTCTTTGATTTATTGAAAAATTATTTTAATTCCATGATTTAAATAAATTATGTGTGAATGATAAATTAATATAAAAAAAATCATTGGTTTTCCTACTTAAAGAACCAATTGTTTTTTTTTAGATTTAATTATTGATTTATGATGCTTAATAAAAAATTAATAATAGTGAGAATTAATTCTTCAACCTTTTAACTTTCAAAATTCATTATAAAAAGAGGTGAATGAAGAGTTTCCAACTAGAATATTTCAGATTTTTACGTACTTTTTCTCATCTCATATTTTAGTATTTTCTTCTTATTTTAAGCTTTGATTTTCTTCCAAATCTAGAGTTTAGATTTATCTTGTTGAGAGATATTTGAATTTTATATTTTTTTGGTTCAAAAACCTTATTTATAAATGTATCTAAACTAAGGTGGTGATGTTGAAATCTTGAGAGACATATTGCAAACATAGTAGATGCATAACCGAGGAGTAATAAAGTCTTAAGGAGAAAGAATTTGTCTTTAAAAGCAACAAGTTTCATTACTTTAAATGCTCAACAAGTAAGTATCCTTCTTTGTTTTAATTTAAACATAGATATTTCTTTTTTAATTATTAGTATGCATGTTAGAACTTTGAATTAATATCAATTATTAGTATACATGCTAAAATTCTATTATTATTTTTGTGTTGAAAGCATGTTTTCTATTAGTTATATTTTAACATGCTTATAGTTTTAAACGTATATAAATGCCAGGTTTTTGTTGGAAATTTTTTATTTAGCATGGTTTTGTGATGATAAACTGAATGTCTTTGCACATTAGTCTAATATATATTTACAAACTTTGATTTACAATCTTAAGGTTTTAATATTTTTTATATTAGAATTTGGCTAGTTTATCTTATGGGATAATAATAATAATAATAATAATAATAATAATAATAATAATAATAATAATAATTGTGAAAAATGTTTTTAGCATCTTTAAGATTTGAGTTATAATTTAATTTCCTTTAGATATATTCTCACATATATATTTCATTTTATTTCTATATGCTTTAATCTATAATCTTTTGGTATGTTATGATTTCTTTTCCTTTTTGTTTAATTTTAGAAGGTTGTTATATATCTTTATTTTAAAGTTATAATTTATCTTCTAAAATTATTTTTTATGCTATTTGGATGGTTTGATGTATATCATATATCTTATTGGTTTTATTTTTCAATAAGTGAATCATTGATTTGTTTATAATAGTTTATGTTATCTTACTTATACTCTATAAGATTGACATCAAAGTTATCTGGTCGATTTTGTTCACATATATGTTACTGTTCACATATGTAGAAAGCTTGCGATGAATAGATATGGTCAAGAAAGTATTGTCTAAGAAGATTAAATTTTCGCGGGACCGTTTATGACCCCTCCAGTTTTTCCTAGGAACTTACTTTGTGAAAGTAGTATTCACACGATACTATTTTTATATATGGTATAGTTCGTAAGTGAAATGATGATAATTGAATAAATCTCGGTAAACAAAATAGGGCTTAACATAGTAACCTAGGAAAATGAATAATTATGGATTTTATTTTGCATAGGTTACATATTTTTATTTAAAAATTTGCTTCATTATTAGTTTTTTATTTTATAACTTTTTTATTACGAAACCAGAATATTTATTTATAAATATTATTAGCTATTGTGTTTTGTAGATTATATCATGTCTTTTACTCCTTTTACTCAAGATTTGGTTGTGTCAACTAATATTGCTTTGACAAGTATTATCTCGGCAGTGAGGATTCCACCATCACCTTCTGTAGTGTATAGTGAGAAACCTGAAATGTTCAATGAATTGAACTTTAAGATGTGACAAAAAAATACTATTTTATATGACCATCTTGAACCTGGAAAAGTTCTTGACTAAAGAAGCGCCACAATAATGAGAAAATGAATCTAACCTTACTACTGTGGTGATTGTGGATGTATGGAATCATACTGATTTTGTGTGTATTAATTATATCTTGAATTTGTTGGACAATACAATATATGATGTGTAAAGTTCAATCAAAAGTGCAAAAGAACTATGGAAAGCTTTAGATAAAAAATACAAAGCCGAAGATGCCGGTATGAAGAAATTCATAATGAGTAAATTTTTAGATTTCAAAATGGTTGTTTCAAGGACCGTAATGAGCCAAGTTCAAGAGTCTCAATTCATCTTGCATGATATACATGTTGAAGGTATATTTCTAAGTGATTCATTTCAAGTGACTGCAATCATTGAAAAATTATAATTATTTTGAAAAGATTTCAAGAACTATTTTAAAAATAAGCACAAAGATATAGGAATTGAAGATCTCATTTTATGGCCGAGGATAAAAGAGGACAATAAGTTATCCAAAAGAAGAATCAACTCTTCTGGTGCCCCAAAAGAAAATATTGTGTAACAAGTGGTAAAGTCCCACCACAAAAATAAAAATAAAAAGCTCGCTGTGAAAGGTAAAGGAATTGCTAAGAATTTCAAGGACAACTACTTTATTTATAACAAGACTAGGCATTTGGATAAAGATTGCAGAAACAAGGGTAGGCAAGGAAACCCTATGAAAAGGATTTCTCAAACCAATATCACCGAAGTTGATTACCTAACTAATGAAGTTTTAGAAATGAATTTGTCTTGTGTTGTTTCTGAAGTCAGCTTTATCAACAATCTTGAGTAGTGGTGGATTAACATTGTTACTACAAGACATGTATGCCTTGAAAAGATGATGTTATTTATTTATAAATAAATGGATGGATGGAAAAAATCTATAGATGAGAAACTCATCAACCTTCAAGGTATTTGGTGTTAGAAAGGTCACACTGAAGATGACATTTAGAAAACTTCTCACCCTTAACAATGTATTGCATGTTGTTGACAATAGAAAGAACTTAGTGTCTCATTATTGTTAAGAAAAAAATGGTTTTAAGATGGTTTTTAAGAGTGATATGTTTATACTCTCTCAGAGTGGCATATTTGTAGGAAAGTGATATCTTTGTGATGGCCTTTTTAAAATGAATGTAATGACCATTATAACCAATATTGAGAACAATAATAAGATTGTCTTTTCTTTTATTTGCTTGAGTCTTGTGATGTGTGGCATGGTAGGTTAGGTTATGTAAATTATAATTTTATGCAAAGGTTAATAAACCACGAATTAATACTAAATATATATGATTTTTTAGAAAAATCACAGGTGTGAAATTTGTGTAGAATCAAAATTTACAAAACCTTATTTTAAAATAATTTAAAGAAGTAGTGAACTTCTATTTTTAATTCACTCAGATATTTGTGATTTAAAGTTTGTGCAAACTAGAGGTGAAAAAAAATATTATATTACTTTTATAGATAATTGCACAAAATATCGTTATGCCTATTTGTTTAAAAGCAAAGATAAAACTCATGAACTGTTTAAACAGTACAACAATGAAGTTGAAAATCAATTTAACAAAAAGATAAAAAGAGTAAGATGTGATGGAGGTGGAGAATACAAAATACCATTTGGTAAATTATGTTCTTAAAATGGTATTATCCACCAAACTACTGCTTCTTATTCACCATAATAAAATAACATTACAGAATGCAAGAACCAAACATTAAAAGAAATGGTGAATACCATATTGATAAGTTTAAAAACACCTCGAAACTTGTGAGGGGAGACAATTCTAACTACCAATTACATACTTAATAAAGTATCCCATAAAAAGTTGGAAAATACATCATATAAATTATGAAAAGGTGGAAGACTTTCCTATAAATACCTCAAAATATAGGGGTGTCTTACAAAGATAGCAATACATAATCATAAAAAGGTAAAATAAGACATAAAAATATGGATTGTGTATTTACCGAACATGCATATAATAGTAGTGCATATCAATTTCTTATACACAAGTCAAGTATTGAGGATATTCATCCTAATACTATTATGGAATCAAGAGATACTACTTTATTTGAGGATGCATTTCCATGGAAAGAAGGGCGAGAAAATTATTCATATAAGAAAGAATAGTTGAGGCTAACACAAGTAATCATCATCAATTAGAAGATGATGAGATTGAACTTAGAAAGAGTAAAAGGGAAAAAATAACAAAAACATTTGATCATAATTTTTTAACATGTTATAAAATCAACATTAAATCTACTCTCAGGTAATGTCTTGTGTGGAAGCTTCCTATTAGAAGGAGGTAATCATTAGTGAGTTAGATCCATTATGAATAATCATACATGAGAACTAATGGATCTTCCTCCTATAAGCAAACCATTAGGTCATAAATAGATCTTCAAAAGAAAAATAAATTTTAGTCCAATACAAGACCAGTAAATTATTCAAAAAACTAAAAACTTGGCCATTGAAATGGATGAACCACTTATTTTCTATGAAATTTGATGACATTATTAATAAATATATAGCTAGAGTTGTTGTTAAAGAATTTATATAACAAGAAGGTGTGGACTATTTTAACATATTCACATGTCAATAATAAACTTCATATGAACATTAATAGTCATTGCAACTATTAACAAGCTTGAAGCACATCAAATGAATGTAAAAATAGCTTTCTGAAATGATGACTTTGAAGATGAGGTTTACATGAAACAACACGAGGGGTTTGTTGTCAATGGATAAAATTTAAGCTTGTCAAATCATTATATAGTTTTAAACAAGCATTTAAATAATAACATGAAAAGTTTAACAAGGTTATTTTGTCAAATGAATTTAAAATCAACGAAGTTAATAAATGTGTTTATGTGAAAAACATAGATTAAATTTATGTCATTGTATGTCTCTCTATCTGGAACATATACTAATTTAGGCAATAATGATCACATGATCAAGTATACTAAGAAAATATTAACTAACAAGTTTGACATAAAAGAATTAGGTGTTGCGGATGTCATACTAGAAAAACAAATTCTAAGACATCTAATGGATCGGTATGGTCCCAATCTAATTATGTTGAAAAAATTCTCAATTTTTTTTAAAAAGTGATATAACATTGTCAAAACACCAATTGATATAAGTATATATTTGTCCAATAATAGAGGTAATGAAATAAATCAATTGAAATATTCTTGAATAATTAAAAGTCTAATGTACGTTGTGAACTGCACAAAACCTGATATTGCTTACTTAGAAAGTAAACTGAGTAGATTTACAAGTAATCCAAGTATGGATAATTGTAAGGCAATAAAAAGGGTATTCAAGTATTTGAGGAACATCTTGGATTATGGCTATACTATATTGGTTACCTAATAGTACTAGAAGAGTATAGTAATGCTAATTGGATATCTGACACTAAGAATTTGAAATTCACAAGTGGATATATCTTCACACTTGGCGGAGCAACTATGTTATAGAAATCCTTTAAATAAACATGTATCGCTAGATCCATGATGGAATTAGAGTTTTTTTTATTTATAAAGTTGTAGATAAAGTCGAATAGATTCAAAATTTCTTAGAGAATATTCCATGTTTGCCAAAACCAGTGTCAACTATTTTGTCTCCAATATGATAATCGGTCAACAATTAGAAGAGAACAAAATAGTATGTATAATAGAAAGTCTAGGCATATACATCGTAGAAATAATATCGTTAAGCATTTGCTCTCGAATGGAATTATTTCCTTTGACTATTTTAAGTCAAAGGAAAATATTACGTATCTACTAATTAATAATTTGTCGAGAGAGCTTGTGTATAATGATGGTAACCATACCTAGTTAATTGGAGATCCCAAGATTTAGGTTTAAATGGAAAACTAAATCATGTAACATTATCGATGACACTATAAAATTATTATTTCCTACTTATTCCTTTTATGAAATAACTGTTAGCTGCACATGATAAATGATGAGTTAAGCTCTTAATAATTTGCATATCTTGGTACACCAAATGAAGTATAATAGAATATTTTTAATAAGATCACCTATATGAGTGAGAAATATGATATTTTCTTTGTGAATTTCGATAAAGACTGAATTCTCTAAAAAACTCATGAATCCAAGAGTTGTTCAGGACTAAAATAAAAGCAATAATGAGAATGAAAAGAAATCTCTAGGTATAGAACTATGTGAATACTATCGTTTTGTTTTACACAAAAAGCTAAATAATTAAAGACATCGCATTCACTATTTATCCAAGTAAATCCGATAGTATTTCACTAAGAAAAATTCAAGATCAAAAACTACCTATCCTGATGTAATAATTTGCTAAATCAGTATCTCTGAATAAATATTTGAGTCATTTTCAAACTAATAAGACAATATTCATTCATGTGGGGGTTGGTGGAAATTTATTTTAATTAGCATGATTTAAACAAATCCAATGTGAATGAGAAATTAATATCAAAGAACCCAGATGTTTTTACTTATAGAGCCCTTGTTTTTTCTAGATCTACTTCTTGATTTACAGTGGCTAATAAAAAGTTAATAATTATGAGAATTAATTTTTATTAATTCTTCAACCTTTTAGCTTCCAAAATTCACTATAAAAAAGATAGTGATGAAGGAAGAGCTTCCAACTATAATTTTTCAGTTTTTACATGCTCTTTCTCACCTCGTATTTTAGTGTTTTATTTTGATTTTATGCTTTAGTTTCCCCCCAAATCTAGAGTTTAGCTTCATCTTGTTGAGAGATATTTGAGTTTCATATTTTTTTTGTTCAAATCCTTGTTTAGTAATGCACCTAAACTAAGATGGTGTTGTTGGAATCTTGGGAGGTATATTGCAAACATTTTAGTTGTATAAGTGTGGAGCAATAAAGCCTCGGGAACAAATGAGTCATTCTTAACAACAACAAAGTCTCATTACTTTAAATGTTTCATCAAGTAAATATTCTCATTTGCTTTAATTTAAAGATAGATATTTTTTTTATTACTACGATATATGCTATAACTTTGAATTAATATCAATTCCAAATTTGATTATATGTTTAGTATGCATGCTAGAATTATATTATTATTTTTTGTATTGAAAAAACGTTTGTCATTAGTTATGTTTTTACATGTTTATAGTTTTAAACATACATAAACTCTATATTTTTGTTGGGCATATTTTATTTAGCATGTTTTTTGTAATGATAAATTAAATATCTTTGCAGATTAGTCTACCATATATTTAAAAACTTTAATTTACATGATTTACACAACTATTTAATTTTTTTAATTGAGATAATTGTCTAATAATTATGATTTTACAGCTATAATGATCAACATATTAAGTGCACGCAAATATAATGGGCTTGTAATTGGAATTCATATAAATTGTTCACTTCCTTGTGAAGAAACATATCAAAATAACAGGTAGCCTCGTATATAATAGGCTTGTACTGGAGTTGATGTCGATTAACTTCTTTGTGGGAAAACGTATCAATGATATTGTTGTTTTATAACTAGCCCTTACTTTTTTATTCAAGAACAAGGGGTATCTATGGAATAATTTGTTCATTACTTAAGATTAATTTCTTTCTCTAAACATTTTTAAGAATTTAATTCATTTAAAAGAATCTTGCTTATTTGTAAATATATTAAAATAATATTTTTTTTTAATTTTTTAAAAATAATTAATTTAAACTAAAAATATTTTTAAAATACAAAATTATAACAGCTCTTAAATAATAAATCGGAGGTTGGTTGATGATAACAGGAGAATGGGTGAGGAAAAGGACAATTCAAGGAGCCCTTGATTACAACTTTTGAAGGAGAAAGAAGCCGTGAATGAAGAAAATACAAGACTTGAATATGCAAAGTATTAGAGTTAAAAAGCAAATACGAAAGGTCGTCTTTTGGGACGACTTCTTTTCATAATTTGTTATTGTATTTCATCCGTACAAAATATTTGTCAATTTGACAGATTCACTTTTTGTCTCCAAAGGATCCCCATTTATAGTGAGTTTAGATTTATTACCTTTTATTTATACTTCTGCTGTTTTGATTTTTTGAACAATTAATTAATATTCTACTGAATTTATATTCGATGTAGTAAATAAAAAATTCAATAATTTTTCTAAGATAAAACTTCATTCAATTAATATTGATATAATGCTATTAAAATATTTAAAATAGCTAGAATGCAGGGATAAAAACTAAATTTAAACTTAGACCTGTTTGTTTACCGTAAACAGCATCAGATCAAAGAATTTGTTTGAATTTTAGATTGTTGATGGATTGAAATTAGGTTTTGGAATCATTTTTTTTGTTTATTGTTAATTAAGCATTCTGTTTGATTTAATATGATTTATTTAGAGTTTATTTTTTTTTTGAAAGATTTTGAAAACTTTATGTGACAATGTTTGATTGGTTATGTTCCTTATTGTAATTTCTAGAATTATATATGGGCATGTTAAATGTTTTGGTAATTTCTTGTATTAAATATAATAAATATAATAATAAAAATAGTAATAAAATTGTCATTGTATTAATTGCTTCTATTAGTTGTTAACTGACGAAAGATGAAATAGTATTATATTATAACTTGTCATTTAGATGTTGGTTATCATATAATAGTATCAATTAATTCTTGATTAGTGAATTAATTGTTTCTATTAATTATCAATTGACCTAGGATGGTATGATCCAATATTGAACATGTTCTTTGAATATCAACAAGTGAATAATAATATCATTTAATACATGATCTTTGATATATTAATCAATAAAATTTTTAGTCACCCTCTAACCACTTCAATTTCTACGAACTCAATTCAATGTTTTTATTATTTATTAAGTAGCCCATGATGATATAGTCCACTAACATACCCTATCCTTCGGATGCTACTTAATAGATAATATAAATATTTTAACCTACAATTCGAATGCTACTTAATAGATAATATCGATAATATGAAATGTTTTTACTATTTATATTTTTCTATTGCTCTCAAGACTAACTCTTTCATTAATAGATAAAGGAAACAAATCTAAATGAGTCAAATGATCAAAGCCATAAATATTTTTAAAAGAAAAATAATTAGTAGTAGAATGCACACTAGTATTATAAGCAAATTCAATAAATGACAGACAATCTTTTTAATTTTTTAAATTCTTTTGAATGGTAGTTTTTAACAATGTAGTTAAAGTCATATTAACTATTTTAGCTTGATTATATATTTATGGATGACAAGTAGTAGAAAATAATAATTTTATCCCTAATTTCCCCTATAAAACCTTCCAAAAGTAGCTAAAAAATTGAATATCATGGTCTGATAGAATGCTCCTAGGTACCCTATGAAGCTGAACTATCTCCCTAAAGAATAAATTCGCGAAGTTGGTTGCATCATTGGTTTTATGACAAGATATAAAATATGTCATCTTATAAAACCTATTCACAACTATAAAAATAGTCCCTACCCTTTTTTTTACCTAGACAAACCTAGCATAAATTCTATAAATATATTAATCCAAGGTTCCTTAGGCACTAGCAAATAAGTAAATAAACTATGAGATAAAACTTTAGACTTAGCTTGTTAACATGATATACATCTATTATAAATTTGTGTATATCTTTTTTTATTTTTTCAATAAAAGTGCTCATGCAAAACATTTAAAGTCTTAGCAACCCTAAAATGTCCCATTAATATATCCTTGTAAGCTTCATGAACTAGTAATTCACGTATAGAATAATTAGACACACACAATCTCTTTTCTTTAAATAAATATCCATCAACCCTATACAACTAATCAAAGGCCGAATGTTCACATGTAACATATACTTGGCCAAAATAAATATCTTTAATATATAAATCTTTCACATACTCAAATCCTAATAATAAAACTTTAGACTTAACTTGTTAACATGCTATACATTTATTATAAATTATGTGTATATCTCTTTTCATCTTTTCAATAAAAGTACTCATGCAAAACATTTAAAGTCTTAGCAACCCTAAAGTGTCCCATTAACATGTCCCTGTAAGCTTCATGAACTAGTAATTCACGTATAGAATAATTAGGCACACACAATCTCTTTTATTTAAATAAATATCCATCAACCCTATAAAACTAATCAAAGGCCGAATGTTCACAGTAACATATACTTGGCCAAAATAAATATCTTTAATATATAAATCTTTCACATACTTAAATCCTAATAATTTGGTGCTTAAAGTTGAAAGAAGTACATATCTTAACGATAATACATTAGCCATTATATTTTTGTTATCTTGCTTGTACTTAATCATGTATAGAAACATTTCAATGAACTCTACCTATTTAGCATGCTGACTATTCAACTTTTTTTAGCCCTTATGATATTTAAATGACTTATGATCGGTTTAAATCATAAACTCTATAAGCATATGTAATATTGTCAAGTTTTCAAAGTTTTTACCATAACGTAAAGATCCTTATTATAAGTATGATAATTAAATGTTGCACATTGAACTTTTTTCTAAAATAAGTTATGTACCTTTTTTCCTACATTAAAATAACTCTAATATCTATCATTGAGACATCACATTCAATCTCAAAAGTTTTTTTATAAAATTAGGCGGTGATAACAATGGAGCCAAAATTAATTTTTTTCTGTTATAAATTAAAATCATGATCTTGTTTTTTGTCCTATTTAAAACCTATAATTTTTTTTTAACTATTTCAGTTAAAGGTTTCGTTAGAGTGTTGAAATCATTAACAAATCTACAATAAAATTAGTCAAACCATGAAAACTTCTTACCTCCATGGTTGACTTAGGTGTAAGCCATTCTTGGATAGCCATAAACTTTTCATCATCCATCTCAATCCTTTTTAGACTAACAACATATTCAAGAAATATAATCTTTTCATGCAAAAGTCACACTTTTTTCATATTAGAATATATAAGCATTCTTTTCACAAAACAACCAATACATTCCTTAAATGTTCAACATGCTCATTTGAGTTCTTGTTATAAATTAAAATATCATCAAAATAAACAAAAAAAACTTACCTATAAAATTACACAAAATTTTCCAAAGTAAACCCAACAAAAAACAACAAATAAAAATACTCAAAAGAACCCGAGTTATTTTGAAAATTCACAAAAACATCATATAGAAGGCAAATAAAGGAAAAAATAAAGTCTTATCGTTAGTGATATAAATTAAAAAACATCAACTTAAAAATACAAAAAAAACAAGCAAATTCAGATGAACCTTC
Source organism: Populus x sibirica (assembly GCA_019202695.1). Classification (NCBI taxonomy): domain Eukaryota; kingdom Viridiplantae; phylum Streptophyta; class Magnoliopsida; order Malpighiales; family Salicaceae; genus Populus; species Populus x sibirica. Next base: position 2,031,931 of record JAGMVL010001159.1, read on the forward strand.
TAAACTTGGGCAAAAGTCCCAAACTTGCAACCTATTAAATTATAGACCTCATTGAATCAAGAAACTCGATTTTTAACCAGTTTAATTTTGTTTAGCCCAAGTAAATCCAAAGAAAATAAAAAGACTAGAGAAAACTTGGGTCATTTTCAAAATCAATGAAAAGTCCTTCAAAAAGCAAGTAAAAAAAATAACAAAGCCTAGTCTCCAATTGAATAAATGTTAAAGGGTGAAACCTAAAAAACATGAGTTTAATGAAGGGAGAGAAAACCAAGCAAACCCGGACGAACCTTCCAAACCTAGGCTAATCTCCAAAACTCGCAGCCCATGAAATCCTAAACATGGGCTCAGTTAAGAAGCTCAATTCCCAACCAATCTAATTTTGAATGATATAATTAAAAAAAATAATTAAAATTTTTTTCCAAAATAAAAAAATAGTAATAAAAAGAACGAGGATCAAATTTGATACGAAAAAAAAAGCTTAAGGAGGATGAAACTGTATAAAAAAAATTAAAAATTTCTCTCAAATAAAACAATAAAAATAAAAAGAATGAGGACTAAATTTGAAAGATTAAAAAACTAAAGGGGGATGAAATAGAAAAAATAATTATACTCTTATAAGTTGTTTAAAAATCATTCAAAATATTGAAGGATGAAATGAGAAAAAAAATATCAATTTAAAGAATTAGCCAAAAAACACCTAACAAAAAACTATATAAGAAAAGACTAGAGATAACTAGGATCATTTTCAAGACCAACAAAAAATTCAACAAAAAAGCAAGTAAAAAGAACGGAACTCAATTTCCAATTGAATAAATGCTTAAAGATAAAACTGAAAAAGAATTTTCTTATACATAGAAAAATAAAAAAACAAGCAAACTTGAGTGAACCTTTTAAACCTTGTTGAATCTTTAAAACTCGCAACCCGTGAAATCCTGGACTTAGGTTCAATCAAGAAACTTTATTTCCAACAAATATAAAAACTTACCAAAGCAAAAAAAAAAAATAACAATCAAAAGAATATGAATCAAACTTGATAGGAAAAAAACCAAAGGAGGATGAAGTTTTTTTTTTTAAAATTCAATTTAAAAAATAATTTCAAACAAAATAAATAGCAATAAAAGAACGGAAACCAAATTTAAAAGATTAAAACATGAAGAGGGTGAAATTGAAAAAAAATATATTATTTTATAGATTATTTAAAATAAAAAATAATGATCAAAAGAACGGAAACCAAATATCAAGAAAAAAAAATGGAAGGGGTTGGTCTCAAATTTTGAAGGGGTTGACATAGAATTTAAGAAGGAGAGAAGAAGAAAAGAAATGGCAGCCAACGTTGCTCTATTACATAGAGGGCGTTGAGGCCTTTTACAAGCTGCCACAGAAGGCGACATTTGATGACCAGATGATGATCTCTCACGCGCTGCTCAAAAGGCATGAGAGCCGCCCGCCTACTGATGCTTGCGTAGAGCACACCAATAAGGTTTTTTTTAATATTTAAAAATGATTAAAATACAAAAATTCTCCTAACTTAAGTTGAAATTAACAAAAAAAATTCATGATTAAAAGACAAAAAAACCCCGGATGATAGTTTTGTTAATTTTGCACCGATGTGCAATTAAGTAATGTAGCATTAACAAAAAAATAAAAATTAAAAAGACATAAAATCCCCTTTACGGAAGGCACTTTTTTTTTGTTCCGAGGGCATTTAAGTAATTTAAATGTTAAAAAATAAAAAATACCAATACAATTTAAAAATAGCATTGTATCGTTCTAATAAGATCATCTTGTCCCCAGCTCCTAGTTCAATTGTTTTATGCCCCACGTACGCAAATTCATCGTAATACTATTCCAATAAATAGTATTTTGAGTCTAGGAGGAGAGTAACTTTCCTTGCTCTTTTATATAATTTCCTTGTTCAATTATTCCTCTGGTTTAGCATGCTCGAGTCGTTGCCTCTTCTTTTTTATATATATAATTTCTTTGATTTTTCTTTGAATTTTGAAGGGGATGGAAGAGAATTGGCTTGTTTGATTCGAATGGGAGGAATATAAGGTAAAGGTGGGCAGGTCCCACAGCATTATGGAGAATATGGACACTCTTAAAATCAGGATCTCCTAAGCATCTCAGCTGCTGGATAAAATATAGCAATAGAGAAGTTTCCCTTCGACTATTAAAAAAAATAATTAATTGCCCATATGCTTAACTTTAATTAATGTCGAATGATGTCCTAAGTTGGACCGCCACACCTCGTGACATGTGAACATCTCCTGCTTTTGCGGTTAGTGGGCTGTTCTTTTAATGTGAAAATAAATCCCTCCCTCGAAGATCATTTCATGCTATTTATCGATCTCTATCACATCACAAATTTTTAGTAGATCACCATGATCTTCAATTTGAGTTATTAATCCTAGTGTTTGAATTAAATTAGGAAATAAATATTAAAAAAAATGTTCGGTATACTTAATCTCTACTCAAAAACTATTTTTTTTTAGTATATAAAAAATTAATCATGGGTAAATTAAGAACATATTGAGAGAGCTAAGCGAGTCCAAACATAAAAAAACTAAGACTATGACGATTTTGTTTTTTTAGTTGTGTTTTGATAATTTAAAATAATACAAGATCATCATTTTATTATTTTTAAATTCAGAGTTAAGACTTTAGGTTAAGTTGTGAAAAATAAAAAATTCTCATGAACCCTTTAGTCTTTAGTGTAAATTAATGAATTTAAGAACAATCTAATAGGTGATTTAACGATAAAAGCTTTAGATTAAGAAGTTTGCTTTTCCTGTGGTCTTATGTTCGAGCTCTGTGATTGCTATTATAATAACTACTAGAGCCTTACATGATCGTTAACTTCAGGGTCTATGGGATTAGTCGAGGTACACGCAAGTTAATCTGAACACCAACATTAATATATATATAAAATATTAATGAATTTAAGTTTCAACTTATGAAAGCTATAGCTAAAACAAACCATTGACGACATGGCGTAATGAACTTCATTTCACTTGACATCATTGTAGCATCACACAGGATGTAAAATTAGTGATTTTATTACTATAATTTTTTTTAAAAAAGAAAATCTATGACCCACCAAGTTATTTACTCTCGTGGAAACAAATATTTATCAATTATTTGAAGTTAAATGCTTGCACAATTAAGAAATAAAGTGTTTTCAAAATATATTATCTGACTTTTCTTCATAAAGGAACAGCTTTTCAGCTTCAATTACTTTAAAAGTTAGTTGTATAAAAGTGTTCTTACATGTAAGAATTTTTCATTATTTATTATGACTGGAAAGAGAAAAATTCATGATTTTTTCACATGGAGCCTTCCGTATATAGATTCACACACAAAATCTATCTCTCCTTTACTGCTCCAAACTGATAGAGAATTTATCACTCATGTTTACGTCCATCAAATATGCTGTAAATATTTAGCTTTTGGGTGTGGGCAGTTGGAATTGTGTTTCTAAAAATGTTTTTAAAATGTTTATTTTTTTTTAGTTTAAAATTATTTTTTTAATATTTTAAGCTTATTTTAATTTGCTGATATCAAAAATACTTTTTTTAAAAATAATTTTTAATAATTTTTTAATTAAAACCACTTTAAAAAATAACTATTATTATTTTTTTATATTTTTAGCTTGTGTTTAATGAACTGATGTTAAAAATAATTTTAAAAAAATATTTTAAAAAATAATCCTTACAAGCAAAAACACATGGTAATTCTTTTCTAAATAAATTTTTAAGTAGATGAATTGGCAGGGTTTGGCACTCTATTAGAAAGTGCTTCTGAAAAATTTTAAAATTTATTTTACTTTAAATTAATATGTTTTTGATATTTTCAGATCATTTTAATGTGTTAATATCAAAAATAATTTTTAAAAAATAAAATAATATTATTTTAATATATTTTAAAATAAAAAATATTTTAAAAAACAATATTTACTTCCTTTCAAAAAAAAAAAAAAAAAAACTATTAGAAAGCTAGAAAAAGTCGATAACTAGAGAAAGAAATTCGTTAATTAATGTTTTGGTTGGTCCATTTTCCAAGGGAAAAAGGCTGAAGGGCAGGACGACAACGTAGCACTAAAGAGAATAGAAAATTAAATTCTAAGGTCAAACAGTTAAAGTATTATTAAAAATAAATATTCAATATTTCCTGTTGTAGAATTCACACGGAACTCACACATACTGAAAATTAAAGCAAAGAAGGATAATATCACAACACCAATCATTGTAGAGATACTCCCACTCAATCAAATGCAAGGAAAAAACTATGCAATGAATGAAGACTAAATTTAACTTGACCTTTATTTTTTTAATATAAAGTATACTCTAACATAATTTCCTAAAAAGTGATTTTAGCTGGAAAATTGAGGTGAACTCATGGTCTTCTTTTTTATTTTATTTTATTTTGTTTTTACAGTAAATATATTTTCGAATTCAATGGAGATTAATTTTTTAATGCTTAAATGAGTTCTAATAAATTCCTTTAATAATGACTCCACTACTTAAATCTAAAATATATGAAAAAACCTCCTGAACTACTATATCTGGTCTGAAACTTAAATTACTATGAACATAATAAAGTCTAAATTGACTAATAACCATGTGGTAATAATTAATAATCATGCCTCTTACTTTTTCTTTTGTTATGTTTATTTTACTAAAAAAGAAAAAGAAAGAAGAAGAAAAAAAAAACATGGAGGTCTGATTGATTGTCAGCCTGAGTCTATTATATGTCGGCTTGTTGACATAAATAAAAAAGCTGTCTTTGCTTGTGCTTGTGCTTCTGCTTCTGCTACCTCTGATTTCTCAGCGACAATTCAGCTTTAATCTCTCTTTAATCCTTGTCAAGTTAAATGAACTTTAAAATGGGATATCTTGTTTTGTTTTGGTGATCAAAATCTCCAGTCTTTTTTTAGATGGTCAAGATTAGTAACTTACTGGGTCATTTCTGGAAGACAAAGAAGTAGACGAGGAAAGAAAGCTCGTTTCCCTTATGATTTTGGTTTTGTTTGTTATGTTGAGGGATTTAGTTGGGGTCTGATTTCTTGGTTTAAAGGTGACTTCTTTTTTACTCTTTTTGAGCATTTCAAGATAAGTTATCCTGCAATTATTGGCAATGGCTATGTAGTTAGAGCCTGAAACTAAACAAAACAGGAGTTGGGTTTGAGGTGGATGGTTAAAACCTGTGTGGAAGAGAGGAGTTGATTGGGAAAAAAAGAGAGTTTTTTTTATTCATATCTGCAAGAATGAAGGTTCCTTCAAATGGATTCTTGCCAAATTTTGCAGAAGGTAGGTTGTCTTTAGTCAAAATTTATTTCTTTGATACATGTTGGTGCTATAGCTGTTTTCTGGTTTGCTAGTTTGATTTCCATGGTTACTTCTCTATACCTGAGCTCATGCTTCCTTTTTTCCTGGTGAAGACTTTTTTTTGGGAGTTCAGGAATCTGGTGATTTATTACTCAATTCTCATTCCACTTTTCTTAGCATGTACTGTTGATTGAAGATTGAGTTTTTATTGGCAGTTGTGATATATTTTGCTCCCCCCCCTCTTTCTTTTATGTGAGAACTACTATTTTTTAAATGTTACCACAGATTTTTTATGCTATATGGCATCCATGTTTGCATTTGGGGTTTTTAGTTGGTAGATCATTTACTTGTATCTCACTTTCCTGGCATCTCATATGGTTTTGAGTATCAGATTTTTGTTTGAAAGACTTAGAGTTTCCGTATAATACTATAGGTTATGCAGGAAGATATGTACGGTGCACGAGTTTGTTGTTATAATTAACACCTCAAAGGTTCCAATTTATTCTGTTTCTGAATTTATGCAGTCTACTGTTTGATTTTAAACAGAATTTTAAATTTTCTGAATCTTGGAATTTCCTTCCTTTCAAATTCCTGAATTTCTCCATTCCAATGCTGAATTTAAAGACAGCTTGTTTTCAGTCCAGTGAAAAACATTTCTCACTTGAAATTTTTTACATTCATAAAATCTTAATGTTAAGGATAAAAATATACTAGCAAGAAATATTCAGAAAGCCCTTTCAGAACCACTGGAAATAAATTCTGTGTGGCTGATACAATTCATGATTCTTACATATATCTTGGTCATGATCGATCATGTAATCTCCAGGGCCAGAAATAAGAACCTCACCTGTTTTGAAATTATATGTACTTCGCATTTTCAGAGAGACTGAATTGGTTATGAGAAATATGTTTTATACTCTTTAGTTCAATCAAAGTTTGATTTGTATGATTGTGATAGCATTCTGATTGGTTTTGAATGCAGGGGAAAGAAAATGCATCAATTCAGAGTTGTGGCATGCTTGTGCTGGGCCACTGGTTTCCTTGCCTCCAGTTGGAAGCCTCGTAGTTTACTTCCCTCAAGGCCACAGTGAGCAGGTATGTCACCTTCACTAAATCTAACTGAACAGCTACTCTGGATTGTCGTTTCTGATGAAAGTTACTTCGACACTTAAAACTTTCAGGTTGCAGCATCAATGCAAAAGGAGACTGATTTCATACCCAGCTACCCCAACCTTCCTTCCAAGTTGATTTGTATGCTTCATAATGTCACATTGCATGTACGACCTCCATTGTTCCACGCAGCAGTTTGTAATAATTAAACATCTTCGAAAAACATTGCCTTGCTTGAAATTGGTGCATATTTTGAATAGCTGGTGTTCTTGCATGCCTTAGATGCCTTTCTTGAGAAGAATCAATATATGAGATCTGGTTGCCTGTCTGGAACACAAATTTGATATTCCAAAGTTTTATATTTGATGATTTATGCATATGTTTGCTCAGGCTGATGTGGAAACTGATGAGGTCTATGCACAGATGACCCTTCAACCAGTAAGCAAAGTAGGTCAGCTATTTAATTTTAACATTATAATAAAACGTTTTTCGCTTATTCTATGCAAGGCTAAATGAGTGTGATTGTGAGGTTGATTGATTAAAATATCTGATCTACAGTATGAGAAGGAAGCACTGCTAGCGTCTGACATGGGGCTAAAGCAAAACAGGCAACCTACCGAGTTCTTCTGCAAAACTCTTACAGCTAGTGATACAAGTACTCACGGTGGATTTTCTGTACCTCGTCGAGCAGCTGAGAAGATTTTCCCTCCTCTAGTGCGTACAATCTTTTCAAATATGACTAAAATTTTATATTTATGGATCATGTGTCTGCATCTGCCTGACAAATGTTCACCATTGATTATATTGAATAGGACTTTTCAATGCAACCACCTGCTCAGGAGCTGGTGGCCAGAGATTTACACGACAATACATGGACGTTTAGGCATATTTATCGAGGTACAGCCCCCTTTTGATACATAAAGTACTTTATGCTACTTCATAGTGAAACACTTGAACAGGGTTGCCATATGGAAATGAAATGACTGTTTTTTCAAAATTCATCCGTGGATGTATATATGTATCTTTCCTTCCTCCGTAGGATGTGGTTTTGAGCCAGTGAGTTTATAAATTCAGGTTCCAATGTTAATATTAATGTCGCTACTTGTTAACAAATAGAAAATGAAATTTCAATCTTCTTTAGTATACTGGTGCCTTATGAAGAATAGATCTTTTACAGTTTTGATCAAATATTAGGAGGTTTTTACATATTTGATTTCTTATAACTTAAAAACCAGAATAAAGTGCATTAAACTGTTCCTTGATCATAGGGCAACCAAAAAGGCACCTGCTCACTACAGGTTGGAGTGTCTTTGTCAGCACAAAAAGACTTTTTGCTGGTGATTCCGTTCTATTCATAAGGTATGAGATTGAATGTTTGATATGAAAGATTTTCGGCTGGAATATCATTCTGTTGAGACGAAATAATCTGGTTTGTTGTAGAGATGAGAAATCACAGCTTCTCTTGGGTATAAGGCGTGCTAATAGACAACAACCAGCTCTCTCTTCATCAGTTATATCCAGTGATAGTATGCATATTGGAATTCTTGCTGCCGCAGCTCATGCTGCTGCAAACAACAGCCCATTCACTATATTCTACAATCCAAGGTACTGCACTAACTTGTTTATGGTGTTATCGCAAATTCACAATTTATCTGGTCAGTGGAGAAGGTTAATTTATGAAGCCAAAGGCATGACCTAACAAATGTAATTGATTTAAATAGGGCAAGCCCTTCTGAGTTTGTGATTCCCTTCTCCAAGTATAATAAAGCATTGTACACGCAAGTGTCACTTGGCATGAGATTTAGAATGATGTTTGAGACTGAAGAGTCAGGAGTCCGCAGATACATGGGTACAATCACTGGTATCAGTGATATGGATCCAGTGCGCTGGAAAAATTCGCAGTGGCGCAATCTTCAGGTATTATTAGCTGCTTTTACATTTTGTATGATACGGGGGTTGTGTAAACTTAGTAGTGTTGTGTGTTCTCGTGTAACAATTTGCGACGTTTTAAAAAACAGTCTAGTGGACTATTTTAGAGGCATGCAGTGCTTGAGCTACATTCGAAGAACTTAGTTTCTTGGTTGCACTATCTGTCTAGTGACCTTCTAGAGTTGTATTGATTGTAGCTTCTCTGCCAAACATTGATTTTAAATATCTGTTTGATACTTGGTTGCTATTGACTTTGGTTTTACTTGTCATTAGATTATTTTCTCTATACCCATTCAAGCGCATGCCTTACTTTTTTATGGAGATATTTCTCAATTGAATAAATCAAATGGCTAATTATTTAGCTTACCCAACCAATTCTAAATGGTGATAGGTTGGGTGGGATGAATCAACTGCAGGTGAACGGCCAAGCAGAGTTTCGATTTGGGAGATTGAGCCTGTTGTAACTCCTTTCTACATATATCCACCTCCGTTTTTCAGACCAAAGTTCCCTAAGCAGCCAGGGATGCCAGGTAAATTCATCAACGACCCCATTTCTATATTGCACTATATAATAGTTTCACCTGCTGCAAATTTATCTTATTGCCATTTACAATGATTCTAAGACATTTCAAATGGATAGAAACTTATAGTCGTATTTTCTTCAATGTTTTTCCTGTTACTGTATTATAACCAGTGACAGTTGTGTTCAGCAAGAATGTTGATTGGATGTAAGAAAAGAAAACTATATTGCCTGGTACTCGACAAGTTTTTCCTATCTGGAATTTAAAATCTATAGATGGATTCAATTTTTTAAGGCCCAGTACATCCAAGTAAATCAACATGTCCCATGAAGTAGAGTGTTAAATAGACTAACATTTGTCCATTTACTCTAATACTATCCTTGATATTATTAATTAGCCATCTGTTTTGATTATAGATTGCTGCGTGTCTGTAAACTAAATCTTTTGCAGTGCTTTTGCAGATGACGATTCTGATATAGAGAATGCTTTTAAGAGAGCCATGCCTTGGCTTGGAGATGAATTTGGCATGAAGGATCCCCCAAGCTCAATCTTTCCTGGTTTGAGCTTAGTTCAATGGATGAGCATGCAGCAAAATAATCAGTTTCCAGCTACTCAATCAGGATTATTCCCATCGATGGTTCCTTCCAATGCCCTGCATAATAATCTTAGCACTGATGATCCATCAAAGGTATTGAATTTTCAAGCCCCTGGCCTATCTCCTCCAAGTGTCCAACTTAACAAGACAAATCCACAAAACCAAGTCGGTCAGTTGCCTCAGCCACCAATGGCATGGACTCAACAACAGCAGCTGCAACAATTATTGCAGACTCCTATTAACCAACAGCAGCCACCTTATCCCCATCAGCAGCAGCAGCAGCCACCTTATCCCCATCAGCAGCAGCAGCAGCAGCAACCTATTTCCCAACAGCAACAGCATCAGCATTGGCCACAGCAACAGCCGCAGCTGCAGCCACCACAAATACGACAACCACCACCACAAATACAACAGCATCAACAGCAGCAGCAGATTTTCCAACCACCTACACTCAATGACAGTGTGGTTGCCCCTAACCAAATTCCAAATCAGAATTTGCAGCAACCAGTTGTATACTCTCAGCTTCAGCAGCAGCAGCAGTTACTGGCAAGCAATACCCAATCCCAAAGCATACCTTCTGCTAATAAAAGTTCATATCCACTGACCTCTTTACCACAAGACTCACAGCTTCATCAACAAATGGAGCAACAATCTAACCTCTCACAGAGACAACAGCAGCAGACTCAATTGCAACAGTCCCCTCTGCTGTTGATACAGCAAAACCTATCACAGAGGGCACAGCCACAGCAACAGCAACAATTGCAACAACTATCACAGCCCAGCCACTCTGAGCAACAGCTTCACTTTCAGTTACTACAGAAGTTGCAGCAGCATCAGCAGTTGCCCTCCCCTGCAAGCTCAGTTCTGCAGTCTCAGCAGCTACAGCAACAACAACAGCAGACCCACCAGCAACACCAGCAACTTCAGCAGTCACCTCTGTCACAGAATCAGCAGCCACTTGGCAGTAACAGCTTCTCAACAGCCGCACTTATGCAAACACAATCTTTTCCTATGAACCAGCCCCAAGGCTTGCAGAAACCACCTATGGCAGTTAGAGCACGTTCAAGTATTACAGATGGAGAAGCGCCATCTTGTTCAACCTCACCTTCCACTAATAATTGCCAGATTTCTCCACAAAATTTCCTGAACAGAAACCAACTAGCTCCGGCCATGTTGATGGGTGATTCAGCTATTGAGCCTGCAAGTAATCTTGTTCAAGATCTCCAAAACAAGTCTGAAATTCGTGTCAAGAATGAGTTTCCCAGCTCAAGAGGTCTAGACCAACTAAAATATAAAGGTGCTGTGACTGATCAATTGGAAGCTTCCTCTTCTGGAACATCATATTGCCTAGATGCTGGTAACATCCAGCAGAATTTCTCAGTCCCAACCTTTGGCTTGGATAGTGATGTCCAGTCACATCCTCGAAACAGTCTTCCTTTTGCATCTAATATTGATGCTTTGGCACCCGATACTTTATTGTCAAGGGGATATGACTCTCAAAAGGATCTTCAGAACTTGCTTGCTAATTATGGTGGTACTACACGAGATATTGAGACAGAGTTGTCCACAGCTGCAATTAGCTCCCAGTCATTTGCTGTGCCAAACATACCTTTCAAGCCTGGTTGTTCGAATGACGTTGCCATCAATGATACTGGGGTTTTGAACAATGGATTGTGGACCAACCAGACCAACCAGACTCAACGGATGCGTACATATACGAAGGTTTGTCATCCTGCCTGTTCCCTCTCTTTTAATCTCTCGAGAAGCTCTCAGCTTAACATACTGAGAAATCTCACCTAGAAAAAAAAATCAATGTTTGTATGTGTTATTGATTATTAGCAGCTTACAATCCTTTTGTATGAGGAGAAATCAACTCTTTAGTTATTTATTCTTTAACTAGTAACTGGTAAATATTCTTCAACAAATATTATTCCACTGTAGATAATTTTGCTCGCTCCCGAGTAAATATCCTAACGCTGGTTCAAATTCATACAGGTCCAAAAGCGTGGCTCAGTTGGAAGATCTATTGATGTCACTCGTTATAAAGGTTATAACGAGCTGAGACATGATCTTGCCCGAATGTTTGGCATTGAAGGGCAACTAGAAGATCCACAAAGTTCAGACTGGAAACTGGTTTATGTTGATCATGAAAATGACATATTACTTGTTGGAGACGATCCTTGGGAGTGAGTCATGAACCTCAGTACTTTATAACATTATTTCTTCTGTGTCCTTTATGACCTGTTATAACTCTCAAATATGCATTTTGAAATTGCTCTCAGGGAGTTCGTGAGCTGTGTTCAGAGCATAAAGATACTGTCATCTGCTGAAGTGCAACAGATGAGTTTGGATGGAGATCTTGGTAATGTGCCTGTTCCCAATCAAGCTTGTAGTGGCACTAACAGTGGAAATGTCTGGAGGGGGCAGTATGATGATAATTCAGCTGCCTCATTTAACAGATAAATGGGTCAGGTGGAGTATCTGAGCTAAAGTTGACTTCCCTTGATGGTTAATCCTTTTTTTGCCCTAAGCAGCTGTCCCAGGCGTTCTGTCAATGATTTTTAAGTTGTGTAACAAAGGAAAATGTGACTACACTCGGGAAGATGTGACTGGAATTACATTATCTTGCTGCAGGTAGTCGAGCTCCTGCCGCAGATGTGGTGCTAGGTGTTAGAGCTGTGGATTGTCCAACAGCAATCCCCCAAATACTGTCACCTTTGTTGCAACTTTTGCCTTCAGATGGTAGTATTCCTAGTAGTTCAACTTTGGATTACATCCGGGAGAGTGGACAGGAGGCAAAGGATCCATGAAAGCATCTTGCCAATCTACTACTGCCGATTAACACATTTTCTCTTGTAAATGCTATGTCCATTAACAATCGCTAATTACCTGCAATTCCACATCTTGTTAATAGAACAGCACTTTCTACCCTTTAGTGTTAGCTTTGTCGCCCTCTCTTAGGTGAAATTCACGTGCGTGAACTAGTGATATAAACTTTGATATGTTGTAGAAATGACTAGCCATATACCCGGGATCTGCTGCGAGGTAATTTCCAAAATCTATTTTTATTTAATTTTATATTTTATGATAATGAGAATTTCTATTTGGAAGAATTTCGGCAATTTCATCTTGCAATAATGATAATTTATATAATTTTTTTTATAAATTAATTGATAATATCACCATTAAAATCCAAATCTGTTTTGAAAAAATAACGATTTTAATGTAAAAAGAGTTGGTAAGGATAAATAACTAAAACTCTTTTGGAAATGTTGTTCATGCTTTTAAAAATTTAATTTTTTTTTTAAAAAAATTAATATATTTTTATATTTTAGATCATTTTGATATGTTAATTTTAAAAATAAAAAAAATTATAAAAAACAATTTAAAATTTAAAAAACAACCACTTCTAAACAAGCTTTAAAATAGAAACAACTTTTTTTTTTCAACTATTTTTTTTTTTTTTTGCCTGTTTTAGTTATTTTGTATAATGTATAAATCATAGCGTCTGTCACACGGATCTAAGCTAAGTGCACTTTTAAGCATATACGAATCTTGTAGTGAACCAGCAGCGCCTTCGACGAAAAGCTGCCCAGTTCTGTGTAATTCACTTCATCTTTAGGGAACAGGAGTAGGGTTGGATCCTTAACACAAATGGCTTATTGCTCACACATGATGGAATTCAGTCCCACTGGATTAGATTAAAACTGCTTTAACCAGTGAATATAGTTTATTATTATCATCATCCCTATCTTTCTGTGACCAAATCCACCCCCCCACCCACTGGGGGTGTCAGCCAGAAATCTTAGTGAGAATTTGTGCTACAAATTGATTCAAACAATCCAGCAGTTCAAATTACATTCAAAGACTACAATCACAATCCGTATGCCCTGAGGCAACTCAGCCACAAAACTCAGTCACACATGTAGAGAATACTGACAACTAAGAGAGTATTGCCATTACATCAGAAGCTTTCAATGCGATGTAGTTAGCACCATCACTCCCTTTGAAGTCATTCCCAGCATACTTGGAATACAAAACTGTGCTTCCTGGGGACACGGGTAGTGCCTTCCTGTTACCTTCCTCGTCAAGTGGTCCAGGTCCAACTGCTATCACCTGTTCATCAAAAAGCAGTATATACATCACAACCGATGAACATTTCCAGTAATGCATGTGAGAAATGTAAGAAACACTTGATCTCACCGTGCCAATAGAAGGTTTCTCTTTAGTTGCCTCTGTCAGCAACAAGCCTCCAGCAGTTTTCTCCTCTGCCTCAGCAAGCTACAATCAAATCCAAATAACAAATTATTGTGAAACTTCAAGCGCCCATACAACCATGAAGCATGGAGAAGATTATACTAGATTTATTGCTAACATGCCATGCCATCATTTTCAAGACACCCAAAAAGGCAACATGAGGTGAAAAAAGGGAATTAATGATTCAAGATCAATTACTTTACACAACTTTAAAACTAAAATCACCCAGCCGCCAAAGACAAACAGCATCCCATTAATGAAATATACTAATCAATATGCGCCAACCAATGGATAGTGGAGGGTAATGTACCTTTATGAATACTCTATCATTCAGTGGCTTAAGATCCTTGATATCATCTGTCTCAAGGATGCCGATAATATCATCCTCCTTCAGTATAAGATGACTTGAGCCATCGAACTCCACCTCAGTCCCCGCATACTTGGAATATACAACCCGGGCACCAGTCTTTAAAAGCAAAGCACCAACCAACCCAATAATTCAGTAGCATATTATGAATGAATATAAGAGAATTAGAAATCATCTAATGGGCAAAAAAATGACCTTCACAGAAATGTCCAGCTTGGTCTTCCCAATCGACTTCCCTTCTCCAACAGCAACCACCTCACCAGCTTGAGGCTTTGTTTGGGCAGAAGATGGAAGTAAGATGCCACCCTCAGACTTCTCCTCAACAGTCTTGATCTTCACCAGCACTCTATCACCCAAAGGCTTAATGGATGTGTACTACAGGAATGAAGTACCATCAAATCAGACAAGCCATTAAAAACATTAAATTAAAACCCAACAAGAATCAAATTAAACCAAATGAAATCAACCTTCTGTGGATGCAATCTATAACAAAAAGAAAAAGAAAAGGAACCCAAAATAAGGTATGAGAAAATACTCTTAACAAATCTAACACTCAGCAAATCCAAAAACAACACACTTTAATTCCTAATTTAAACCATTTTATACAACACAGCACACTAAGCATACATTCAGCACTTTAAAAGGAAAAACAAAAGCAATTGGTTGGTAAAGAGAACTAATTTTTACCTTGGGAGCGACAACAGTGGCAGCTTTAACTACCAAGCACCGAAAAGGGCGTTGAGAGAGAGCAAAGCCACCAGCTGGTTTAAAAGACGCAAACTTAACATTAGAAGCTCTTAATCCTTCAAAGGAAGACAAGTTCCTTGCTGAAACCGAAATTGAGGATGCTGTCAACTGTGCTGTTGCCATTTATTTATTTTTCTTTGGGCACTAATCAATCAAACAAAAACAAAATCAGATTCATCATACAGCAGTTAATGAAATCTTGAACAGGGCATAAGAGAGACATAAGTACCCGGTTCTAGAAATGCTTGAGAGTTTGAGTAAAGCAGATAAAACCCTAGCTAGCAAGAGTGATGAGGTGATGTTTTCGAGTGGGTTTTATGAGATGATAGGAGAGACTTCTAGAATTATTTTTGTTGGGGTGTTTTTGTCTCCAAACTCACGCGCTTCTCAACTCTCAACTGAGTCGAGCTCTTAAAACGGGTGGGTTATTTTTGAGTTTTGATGAGTGTATTAGCAGTTTTATTTAAAATGTGTTTTATTAAGAAATATTTTGAAATAATATTTTTTTTTATTTTTTTTAAATTATTATGAATATAAATATTTTAAAATATATAAAAATTAAAAAATTAATTTAAAAAAAATATAATTTCAATCCATTTTTAAATACTGCTTAAGTGGTTTATTGAATAAAATAAAATAAAATTTTTTGATCAATCTAAATTCTAGCATCCACGTTCGTCTATCTTCTTTATTTTTTAGTTAAAAATTCATTTTAACTCCTTGCTCTCTGAAATAAAAAAATCATAAATATTTTATTATTATTATTTTAAATAAATCAATAATTAAAAAAAAAATTCAATTGCTTCTGGTCTTTCCAGTGTCATAACTTCATACAATTCACATTATTCAGGGTTCCTAAAAACATGATGAACTATTTTTCCAGTAGACGATCCCTGCAGCTATCAAAATTTATTAGCATAAGAGAAGCCTTGTTATGATCCAAATATGTTAATATCGGAATGTAACTTAACTGATTAGGTCTCGAGTTTACTTTTCAGAGATTATCACTTTAAGTCTCACAAATTTCAAGACCATTAGAGACTTACATAATCATTAACTTAAAAATTCATAGAATTAATTGAAATACACGCAAGCTCACCCGAACAACAGCATTAATCTAAAAAAAAAAGTTCTTCATCAACGAAGACAAACATTTTCACCGCTATAATTGCTAGCAGTAAATACCTATGCAGAACCAATTTCTTATGGAGGCTGGAATTCCAATATATCAAACACAAAATCGGTTTATAAAAATGGAGGTTGGAATTAAGGGTCGAAATTGTAAAAAAGTTGCTAGAAAAAATAATTACAAAACACAACAAAAACACAAAACCTATATCCCAAATCTCTAATGCAAATCTCCTTTTTTTGCCATTTCAAACCTCAGTAGAGCCTGCCTGAGCGCTACAGTGCTCGCTACGCCCATTAAAGAGTAAGGATGCTATGTGATAAAAATACCGAGGCTAGCTATTGTAGCTAAGGAGCTCCATTAGAGAGAGAGAGCAAGGATGTAGATGCTAAGCTCTGCAATCGCTACTGTAATTTTCAATTCTATGATATTTGTTTTTATTATTATTATTATTATTATTATTGTACATTCGGATAAAATTTATGTATATTTTGATTAATCTTACAAATTTTTAAATTAAAAACTATGTAAATTTCCAATAATTTTAAGATTATTAGAGAAGAAATCAAACTTATAATTATTAAAGAAGAAATCAAAACCTTAAATAGTTAAACTACTCATCAAGGTTAATATGTCTGTCTTTGGTTGTACACACAATGCATCTTTTTAAAGGGAAAAAAAAAACCCATCATTTTATTTCTTCTTCAACTGTACTAACCCCAAACCCATGTAGCTACTCGTTAGGTTTGTCCGTTGAAAACCCTAAACTTCAATTATTTTTTCCCCTGTTCAGTACAGTACTCTCTGTAACGAGGAAGAGAAGGTTGGCAGCCAACTTATCAGGTGGGGGAAGACATGAATGGTTGGCTTCCTTTCAAAAATAAAAAATAAATAAATAAAAAGTTGATTATAAAATAATCAAAATGAAAGGAATGCAGTGTTAAAGGGTGGCAGAGCTAGATGGTAGGTTTCATCGAATTTAAAAAAGGCAATTCCCCTTGGAGGAGCACACAAACAACGAGGAATGAATTTATGTTGATCATAAAAGGGATTAGAATCACGGAAGGCTTAAATTCCGGGGCAACTAATGTGCTTAGGTCCACCGGCAACATTTCTTGAGGTAGAGGCGGTTGTACATTTAGAATTTATCTAGGATTGTGATAGTTTTTATAATTATAATATAAAAAAATAAGTTTTTAAAAAATAATTTTAGTTAATAAGTTTTAAAAAATTAATTTTAGTTATAATTATTTTAATTAAAATATGTATTTGATTAAAATTATAATTAAAGTTATTGTTCAATAAATGTCCAAAATATTTGATTAAAATAATTGTTGAAATTGATGCCGGTAATGAAATGATCTAAAAGTACATGTATTAATTTTTTATTTTGCAATTACATTAATGTTCATTTTATTATTAATACATTGTAAAAATAATCATGCGAATTACAACACTAATTTTATTGTCCCATCAAACCTACTGCATTGCCATCATAATCTATATAGGAACACTACCAGAAAATTGATAAATACAAACGGAAATACTTACGGAATATTTATGTCCGTAAATTACAGTGAATTTTCTCGATGGAAATATTCCCTCAGTATATAACGAGGAATTACGGTGGGAAAAAAAGAATTAAAATAAAGCAAAAAATATGATGATGTGTCATTTATACCAACTGACTTCCCTACGGAATTAATTTCGACGATAAAATCGTTGGTAAATTATTCACTTCTCCCTGACACTGTTCATCACGTCAATTACAAAAGGAATCATTGATGGAACATTCCGTCGGTATTTTTCAGAGAGCTCTGGAATTGTTCACTTTTCAATTGTACTATTAATTATTGTTATTTACAGGCGAAATCACCAATGGATTGAAAAATCGTTGGTGATATTTGATGGTTTTTTAAAATTTTTGATTAAATTGAAAATTTAAATTAAATATTACAGATGAAATCATCGACAAAATGATTAGAAATATTAATATTTAATTATTTGTCGGTAAAACCATCGGTAAAATGTCCTAATAAATAGAATCTCTCATTTCACAACAGACATATCTCTTCTTCTTCTTCCCCTTATGTAAAAAACATCAACATCCATTTCTTTCTTTCTCTTCTCTTCTCTCCTCAACTCCTTTTCTCCTCCATTTCCATGTATGTCTTCTTCTCTTTTTTTTTTCTTTTCTCTTCTCAGTTTTTTTTAATTAGCATACTTTATGAATTTGTTTTTTTTTCTCTTCTCAGCTTCACTCGCAACTACAAAAATATAAAATTTTTCTTTTTTCTTCTTTCTTGTGCTTTTTTTCATTATATTTGTTTTTTATTTTATTTTTAATTTTTTTGTTCTTAATAATTGTATGAACGTTCTTGTAGGATTTGTTTTTCATATGAGATCAATGTTGTTGTTTTATTTTTTGTGTTATTTATTTATTTGCAAATTTGTTTAAGTTGATTTTGTTCTTCTTTATTCCAAGCAACTCAATTCTGAGTATTATGAAGTGTTGATTTATATTAATTTAATTATTTTCTAGTTTTCTTAAAAATATTTTTTAAAAAATATTTTTAAATACTCACCGATGGAATTGCATACGGTATTTTTTTGGCTATATAAGAATCTTCCCGAGAGAAATACCAAAGAAATGAAGCGGGTAATTTTGTTTTTTGCGTGCTTTTCCAGTCAGTAAATCCATCAGTAATAATATTTTTTTTATTACCAACTGACTTACCGACAGATAAAATAATTACAGATGAACGATTCACCGACGGAGCATTTTTGTCTGTGATTCCATCGGTAAACTAATTGCCAACGGAATAATAGTACAAATACTGATGAAAAATTTTGTCGATAAATATAGGAATTTTGGTAATGGAAGGCCTCTAGTTTCCATGGGGTTATAAGCATGAAACCACATCAATTAAAAAAATTCTCAGGAAAAAATCGAGATGGGGATCAAATTATATAAATAATTGGTGAGAATTAAAACATATGTATACTATTATAATTTACAGATACAAAAACTTGGGTCTCATCAAATTTTGAACCTATGCAAAAACTGTTCAGGATTGATTTTTGATTAGTTCAAAAGAGGGTGAGGTTATTTTGGTTTGGGTAGCAAATTCAACAATATTAAAATACAACTAAATGAAAAGAAGAGGAGAAGCGCAACAAAAGCATGTGAAAGTAGCTTCTCAAAAACTATGTTTCATTTTGTAACCAAACAGGATAAAATCGTGGTTAAATAGAAAAGCAGACGCCAACACATAGCCAAATGAGCTCTTAGTTGCTAGCTCATCTAATCAGAGTAACATAGTGAGAGCCTCTTTGTCTACGGCGCGTGACAATACTTTAAAAAAATCAATTTTTTATATTAAATTAATGGTTTTTAGTATTTTTATATTATTTTAATGTACTGAAGTTAAAAATAAATTTTTAAAAATAAAAAATATATTATTTCAAAGTATTTATAAACAAAAAGTATTTTGAAAAGAAATCACCACCATAATATGAAACAAGCCCTGAAGCTTGAGCTTCCTTCACCTTTCTGAATGACAACATTATACGTTCGATTAAGCTGTCATTCATACAAAATTGGGGAAGAGAAGAATCAAGGTTGCCAAGTTATCATTAAAACTCCATTTGATATTGCATTCTAAATGGAGGTTGGGCAAATTTTGATAAAACAATTGCTTGAAATTAATGTTTTTTATGTTTTCGGATCGTTTTAAAATACTGATATCAAAAATAATTTTTTAAAAATAAATAAAAATATTATTTTGATGCATTTCGAGCGAAAAGAACTTTGAAAAGTAATCGCTACCACACTCCAAAACACTCCCTTTAATCATAAAGACAACAATGCATGTGAAGCGGGTTTAAATTGAAGCCAAAATCAAGGCCAATGGTTACCTGTACAATTACAAAACCTAAACAATAAAAAAAAGCCTCAAATGGTGGTTTTATCATATTTGTGTTTATGAAAATTTAGAAAAAAAAATGGAGTTGATTTTGTATTGCACATAAAGTGTTTGTTGAAATAATAAGTTTTTGGTTCTTTTTTAGTTTGATGACAAAGTTGTAATATTAGTTAGTTTGATGGGAAAAAAAATATATAATATTGCATGGCTCTCTAGTCATCAAATAAAAAAAAAAGACAATTATGTAAATAATAAGATATTTTTGTTGACTTTTTTTTAAAAAAAATGTTAAATGTTAGTACACATATAAAATTCAGGAAGTAAAGTATAATTTTTCCTAAAATAAATCATCCATTAACATCAAACTTTATTTTAGTTTTGGTTTTGACTAAAAATATATGGAAAACTAGTGGACATAAATTCAAAGTTATAAATTTAGTTTTTGTTCATGTAAAATAACTTATTTGAAAAAATATTTTTTTTAAAATAAATTATATTTCATTGTTTAATTAGGTTAATGAAAAGCACTTGAAAATAATTGTTTGGTATTTGATATGTATGAAAAGATAAATGTTATAAAGGAAAAGATAAATGTTAATTAATGATAAGATTTATGGTTTAATAACAAATTTCATGCATATTTAGAGTCAACGATGTTTGGAGTCAAATTTAATAACAAATTAATGATATAGGGTCTACGATGTAATAACAAATTTCATAAAGCATATCTTACTTGCCTAATAAAACAAGTTTCTAAGATCATTTGATTTTTTTTCCTTATACAATCAACCATGTTTAAAGTCATTTTATATAGAGGTTATCAATATGACTTAAAAACAAGGCTTAATTGCTAAAATATGTTTGACCAAACTTCTATCTAAACCATGTATTTCATGATAATCCCATAATAATAATAATAATATATAAATATGTAGTAATGCTACTAGTTCTTTTTAAAGTTATTATATCATGCTTGCACTTATAAAGGTTGGTTTAGGCTTCTCTTCAATTTCTAAGCTAATTTTAATTAACATATTCTGAACTTTAACATCTTCATCATCCATTTTTGGTTGTTTTAAAGAAAAACTTATCATATTGGGTAAGACCAATTCATGATCTTGATCCAGCTTTATTTATATATATAAAAAAAGGGTTCTATTTTGTTGCCTAAAATGTTGTAAGCATCATTAAAAGCCTCAAAATATGATATTAAGTTTAAATGACTCATGTAATATCATGTTTCATACTCTAGGTCATCTTCTTTCTATTATAGATTATTTAGCCTTTAAAAATCTATTGTAGTCACTCCATGCATTCTATCTTTTAATTAATAGCGAAGTTAATATGTCACTTATATTATCCATATCGATAAATTAGATTAAATCAACATCATCATTGCCATCCTTAAATTATCCACAAATATTTTATAATTTTTTGGACTATTTTAATTTATTCATTGGGGAACCAAAACATTAAAGCCTAATGTAAAGATAATGGCACTCATATATTAGTATGTATGTAATCTCCCTCAAGTAGGGTGTTGTAGCTTGTCTTTATTTCTACTATAAAGAAAGTTGTGCTAGAGGTCCTAAACCTAATAATTAGGTATACCTATAATACCCTTATGGTATCTCTTATGCCCCTTACAGAATCTTTAGTGAGGTAACATTTTGATCAAGGACTTAAGCATAATATTTAGTGAGGTAACATTTTTAATTAGGACCTTTTGCACTAGTACATCATTGAAGTTAGTTGCAATGCACATAGATTTTAAATAACGACTCATAGCCAATGTTGGCTTATAGAAAGTGAGTCATAATTGTTGTTTAACTATCAATTTAGATTAGTTAACTTTAACAATTTATGCATTCTATTTTGCAATGTCTTCATAATTGTTGCTATCTATTTTTTTACCTTATATTTAAAAAAAATGAAAAAAAACGAAAAATAGCAAAAAAAAAAAAGCCCAAAAATATATTCTTGACATATTTGCATCATTTTCAGCGTCTTTTTCAAAGAATATAAAATACAAAAAAGAAAAAAAAGAAAAAAAATCATTTTATTTTTTTATGACCTATTTGTAATTGTGGAAGGAAAAAGGCCAATTCTAAAATTGAAAAACCTCCAACCAAATTTCTAATTAGATGGTCCACAATTATTTTTCTTAATCTAAGGGTCCATTTTTTTTTGCTTTCCCTCCAAGTTATCAAATGCCTAGTAAAGATTTATTCTTGAAATCTAATGGTTGATCTTGCTTTGCTTTGCCTTCAAGCCAAAGAAGTTCTTGCCTATAAATAAGTAGTTACATACACACAAAAGAGGAGAGAGAGGAATTTGAGGAGAGAATTAGTTAAAAAAAATCACCCACACACCAAAACACTCTCTCATCTACCAGCACACAAAAGACACCCACACAACATAGAAAACCCCTAGCCCAAAAAAACCTAAACCTAGCCGTCAACTGCCTTTTCTTTTTGTTTTCTCTCTGGTTCACTACCGTGACCCCTTACCACAGCTTCTCCTCACCAGATCACTACCTCTTCCAACACACTAATACACATCCCCCATCACTGATCCAAAACACCATGCTATACACATCTATTTCCCTCTCTATTGCCAACACAACTATATCCGTCGTGGCCCGTCTTATAACAGCCTTAACCTTCAACCAACTATTGAGACCCACCATTAATACTGTCAATCCAACCACCACATCCACTAGTCACAAAAACCCAACACCAGTTGCAACCAAGTTCAAGCGAAGCCTTTCCCAAGACACCATTTTCTCTTAAAAAATCAAAACCTGCCTCCTCCACTGTGAGCGACAACAAACCTTACCTACAACTTCAGCCTCCACCATGCCTCTCCCCCACTGTTGATTGTTGAAACAACCAAAAAGGAAAAGAAAAAAAAATGAGAAACAGACCTATGAACAAGATCTGGAAAAAAAAGAGGAAAGATAAAATCAATCGTTTGTGTGTTTTTCTTTGCTTTACAGGTGACGATGTATGACATCGTTGTTAGAGACGTGAAGAGGAAGAGAAGATCCACCCAATCCACCCATTTTTGCTTCACCTGTGACAACATGTGGGTTCACGAGCCGCTAGTGGTGGCGGTGCGTTAGACCCATACACCGCCATTGTTCTTGTAATTCCAGGGCTTCCCAACACTGTTCCTGAATTCCGGCAACTTCTCCAGATTATTTTGTGAATTTTATGAGGCTTATTTTTATGAATTTTAAAAGTTTGATGTGCGTTTTATTTATTTTTAAATTTTGAATTGTTATTGTTTGTAAACATACAATTGAGGGGTATGTAAGTAAAAATATAGTAAAAAAAGAGAATGTGTGTGTGTGTTGCACTTTTTTTATTAATTTTTTTGTTGTGTTATATAAATGTTAAAAAAAAAGATTAAAAAAATTAATTAACCCAAATGTTTTAATTGTATACGACCATAATCTAAAATATTCATGTATATTTTATACGAAAAAATAACAATGTATTTTCATCATACTTTGAAACATACAAAAATCAGTTAATAGATATTATAATAAGTTTGCGATTATCCATTAAAATTTGGCCAAAATTTCAAATAAAACCCCCTTTTTTTTATTTCTTGGCCTTTATGATAGTTAGGTTTTAACTTGAGAAGATAAGAATCTCCTTACTGAGAAGGACTTTTTTTAAACCTCAGACAAACTTTTCTAGGCTTTAGAATAACTAGGTTTTAACTTGATAAGATAAAGATCTCCTTACCGAGAAAGATTTTTCTCAAATCTTAAATAGACTAACGAATAAAAACACAACTTAGAACAAACAACAAAGCAACTTACAATAGATAGGGTGCACTGAGGGTGATATGTCTTCTCCTTGCATAACGAATCCCCTTACCCAAACTCTTGCAGACCATTAGGTTTCTTAGTAACTATAATACTAGGTGAGAACTCCATTTTTTTTTTTACTGATAAAGGACAAAAATTCATTGTCCTTTCCACCTACATCTATCTTGACTATACTGATCTAGGAGGATAATAGTCGCGATGTCGTACACATGCAACAATAGTCACTATCTAATAAAGCAACTGGATAGGCATGCCTTCGAAATAGTATGGCAGAGTATTGGTTGATGTAACTCTTTCATTGTTGTTCACTTTTGTTTTAGAAAGTTTCTTAAGTTCCTTGTCTTTTAATGCACTATATTCACTTATATATTGCATTAGAACTCAGAACTCTAGTTGTTTTTCATCTTTATACTATATATGGTCATAAAAAATTCCGAAGCACCCTATATCATGCAATCATCTAAAAATCTATCAGAATCGATAAACACGTCATTTTCATCATTTAACTATTCTTTTTAGATAAGGGTATTTGTTGAAGCCTTTTTACAACTTATAAGGTTATTTTTTGACACTTTTATTATATTGTAATACTATCAATGTCATTTCTTATCCAATAGGGGTTTGTTCTTCTTTATTGAGGCATTTGTTTTTACAATATATCCTAATGCAATAAACCATGACTTTGTTGATCGATCCTTGATTTTATTTTGGTAACATATGTTACCTTTTTAGTTTGAGGTTGACTACTTTTCATAGCCTTTTTCACTATCATAGTATTGACTTTGTCTACTTTCTTGAAGATTTCTTTTATCATTTATTCCTTTGTAAATCTTGGTATATTATAACCTTTTAAGGCAATGGCGACATAGAGACAAGAACCCTCTATATATTTTTTTGTACCAAAATTCATGCTTGCTTAATGATTCTATCTTTATTATAGATCATAATGTAGCTAGTATTACTAGTTCATGCAAGAGATTTGATATCTTGTGGAATGCTAATCCTTCAAGTATACCTTGTTTAAGCAATCTAATTAGTGAATGAGGTTGTTTCTTTTTTACTAATTTGTTGGTTTATGTAGTATCTATTACCTAATTCTAAAGCAAAGTGTATAGTGCTTCCTCTCTCTTTATCAAGGTGTTTAGGCATTGCATCCTCCTAAACTAGGCTTTAGAAAATTGTTTTTATTTTCATCTTTTAAATGTAGTAAATGTTGATGATGGGAGAAAAGATAATCCTCCTCCCTGATACTAAACTTGAATGATTTCTAGTATGGTTGGCGGGTGAATAAGTCATTTTAACCTTTTTAAAAGACAAAGTTTGATTGACCAAAAGAAAGGCCTTAGTTAATCATAAATGATAGTACTGAGAAAAGGTACATAAAACATGGAAAAACTAAAATGATGCTTCAATAAGCCTAAGATGTACCTCATAATAAGGTATATAGATGCCTTATATATATATATATATATATATATATATATATTTTATTTCAACTATTGATATAAGCTAATTTGGAGCTTCTTCAAACTCTTTTTTGAAGTTTGAGTCAATCAATAAGTGAGCATTTATGATAATATCTAAATAGCTAACAAGGTAAGTCCCCTTTAGTAGTTTATTTTCTAATCATTTTGTTAACAACTTTTTATAATAAGAAACATCATCTATGATGGATTTTTAGATCTTTTTATGACCAAGAAGCTATTCTCTTTTAATTGTTTGTACTAATTGTTCCTCTAGTATAACAATGATGATTTTACCAGTATTTTTTTAGGAGGCATGTTTTAATGGTTTTTAGAATATATTTTAAATCTTTTTCTTCACTAGGTGTGCCAATCTATATGTTTCAAATTAATTTTTTTTAGGACCCGCAACAAGGTGACAACAACCTATAATGAAATAAAATAGAGACTTCAAGTCTCAGATGTTTAACAAGGGCAACCTATTTTAAAAGCACTATCTATAAAGAAAACACATGAGTCTTAATGAAGGAGATGATCACGGGAATTAAAGTGCAATTAATAAAGAAAAAAATAAAGAGAAAGTAAATAACAAATATATTTCAAACAGAACCCTTTGGGGGGGGGGACAGGAAGACAAATAGATTGGTGAAAATAAATATGTGGGGTTAACCATCACTTACAATAGTATCTAGCCATGTTTATATTGTTATAAAGTTTGGATCCTACTTACATAGATACTTTTTAATCCTATACATATATCGGTATCAAATAAAGATGTTTATTGAATCTTAATGCAAGCTAAATTCTCTTTTTATTGATATACACATGAATCTTGGTCTAATATCTAACTTCTAATTAATTATTATGTTAAGGACTCTCATTCTAAATAGAGTTATATCTCTTTGGTTATGCGTGCATTCAAACTTGTAGATCAATCGCTTTCTTTTTGTCGATAGTGACTTCTAATTGTTTGAATAATTGGTCGCTTCTTCAACACTTGTTGGTCAAAATCGCAAGTGCACGAATCGTAACAAGTAATAAAGTGATGATTAGAGTATTGTCCTACGAGAATTTACAAAAATTACTAATAATTACTAAAATCTCTTAAATTATGATCTATTTGAAAAATCAAATGAGACAGTTTACTAAATAAATAATAATAATTAAAAACAAACAACCAATAATTAAGTAATATTGAATTCAATTTTAATGGATTCTAGGATTTCTGACTCACCGTAACTATTTCTATGCGAATTTTCTCAATTGAATTATTTATTCTTATAGTTGATAATCAGGTTACTAATTTAATATTAATCTCTATCAAGCATCAATGAAATATTTCAACAAGCAAACTCCATACATCTTTATGAGAATTTTGGACTTGTCAAAATTCATTAAGTAACATAAAACAAGTTCCATAGATATCTCTATCCTATAGATGCCTTAGGGTATTTCAAATAATGACTAAAACAGTTATCACTTCTCAATCTCAAATTGAATCCCAAATCACGCAAGCTTTGAACATAGAATGAAACACTCAATAACTAGTGGATTAATTCAATCAAAGAAATTGTTCACATATTCATAGCTAGGTTTCATAAAAAAATCCCAGAACAAAAAACTACTCCATTGACTCCATAGCTAAATTAAAGAGAAACAATCTTGATAAATTGAACATCACTCAATAGTGGAGGATGACAGTAGAAAAGCAGAATGCCTTGAAGTCTGCCGCTGCCTTTTTTTTTCTATTCAGTTCTATTTTTATCTCTTTTTGTGACGCCTCCTATCTTTTGTAGTGTGTTTAGGGTTTCTAAAATCATCCTTAGTTTCTGCCTAAATAGGTGGGTGGGTGTGTGTATTCTAGCTTTATCCTCCAAAGGAAAGGAAGTCAGTTTCCTTCTTTGTCTCAGATTCTTTCCCTTCCTGATATTGCGGGCCAAATTTGGAGCAGAAAACGTGCAAATGAAGACTTCTCTATTTCTAGAACAATTGTAGAAAATCAAATTTTATTTCTAATGAAACTAATCTTGCAATTTGTGGGCCTCTAGAACTCAAGATATGAGCTAAAAGCCGAGACGATTAATGCGGGTTCTTTGGAATTTCGAGTCCGATTCAGACTCTGTCTTTAAAATCACTTTTTGGGCTTCACAACAGCAAAACTGAGTTCTATGCTCTACATATGATTTGTAGGCCTATGTCTTATCGTTTCAGAATGGTAAAGAACACCTGAAACGAAGTTGTGTAACTCCCATTACAACCCAAAAATCAATTAGTGCTCAGCTTTAATTCCAGATTCGGCCTACTCTAATAATTTAGTACTTGTAAAGCATGTTGAATCCCCAAGAAGTGAATAGTTCTCAAAGGCATCTAAAATCCTAATCAACGTGTGCGACACTCACAAAATACTTCAAAATAAAGCAAGAACAATTGCAAATATATATGCAATAAACTTTCTTATCAACACTATTTGTGGATAAGGACTTTTCTAACTTAGTCAATTCATATAATTCACGATTAATTTTACCTCTCTTCTCCTGTTTTATGGTGAACAATAAGTGTTCTCTGCATTAGATACTTGTATTTTATTTTAGGTGTAAATAAATTATTTGATAATTTATGTTAACATGGGGAGTTGAGTTTTTTCCAACAATTAAGCAATTGTTTGGTTTACTTGACAATTCAGGCAATGTACTTCGGAACCCAGGGGCCAAGTAATACAATTCTTACTTTCGTCGATATTTTGAACCATCATAATTATACCCAGGTTGGAGACTAGTCACTTGAGTTTCTTCTTTATCTCTTTTTTTTTTAATTCATCAAAATAAATAGTACTAGGCACATGACTTTTCTAGGACGTAGAAGACTTGCTCTCATATGTCATATGCTTGTTTAAGGCTTAGCTAATAGTAGGGGTAGGCTAAACCTATATGGGTCCCAGAAATTCCTTAATCATTTGAACTCAACTATAGTAGTCAATCCAGACCTACATATGCAAGAGCGTATGGCCTAGAGAGTCATCGCATTGGATTCCCAACGTATTAGGTATACTTCCGATGAAAAAACCCACCAATACTATTAAGTTGGAAGATTCACATGTCCTAAGTCAAGTTGAAAAAACCTTTTAGTGTTTTGGGTTTTGCTAAGCATCACAACTCAATACTATTAATAATTTTTAAAAATATTTTGAGTCTGACTTGATAATTAGACCCACCAATATTAGGTCTCGCTACTAAGATAAACCCAATAACTTTTAGCAAAGAAAACAACGTTGCTAGCTGTGATTCTTGACAAAAACACATCAGATGAATGTTGTGTTTAATATTCTTAATATAATTAATAATATTAATTACAATTAATAATAATAATATTATTTAATGATAAAAATAATTATAATAATTTTACCATACAAATCAAATCTATGGTTGTTTTTTAAAATTAATGATATATTTTTAAAATTTCTTAATTATGATATTAATAATATTAATTATAATAAAAATAATAATATTTATATTACAAATAATAATATTTTTAATATTAACAATATTAATTATAATAAAAATAACAATATTTCTAAGACAAAAAATAATATTAACAAAAAATAAAAATAAAAATATTTATAATACAAATAATAAAATTAACAATAATAAAATTAAAAATATTTTAATACAAATAATATTATTCTTTAATATTAACAATATTAATTATCATAAAAATAATAATATTTATAATACAAATAATAATATTTTTAATATTAATAATAATATTTTTAGTATTAATAATATTTATAATACAAATAATAATATTTATAATATTATTAATGTCATAACCCATTTTTGGGTTATTGTCTGATTCACATTTTTTCTCTCTTCAAAAAAATACAAAAAATTTATTTATTTTGTGTTGTTTTAGTATCAAGGATTACAAATTTATACGTAAAACGTATTTCCGATATTAAAAAGGTATTTTCTTTTGATGACATAGAACAGTTAGGTTTTTACCCGATAAGATAAGGATCTCATTATAGAGGAGGACTTTTCTTAAACCGTAGATAGACCGACAATTAGAAACTACAACAAGACTTTAGATTTTATCAGACAATAAAACAATGTAACTTACCTTAGGTAGGGCGTAGTTAGGGTGCTAATACCATCTCTTTATGCAACCAGTCTCCGTACCTGATCTCTGAGACCAGTTAGGGTTCCTAGTGACTAGAATACTAGGTGGCGACTCCCATTTAAATTTTCTACTGATAAGAGACAAGAATTCCTTGTGTCTCCACATTTGCCAGATAGACCTATACATTTTCCTTAAGTGGTGGACGATCGCCGCGACGCCGCACACGTGTGACAGAATGACGACTCCACTGGGGACCTTGTGGACTAAGCTTTGTTTTTGTCGATTATTGTGTTTTATTATTTGGTTTATGTCATTGTTAATATGTATTTGCTCATTTGCTCATACGCTTTAATTTCATACATATTTGTTTGCATTGTAAAATTGCTTTATGCATCATTCACATTTTTGTACGAGTTACATTAAAAACTCTAGGTTAAGTGGGGGACTAGCAGTTTACCTTACGACTTTTAGTCAAGGTTTAAGTTTGTGTAAACCCCAACTCTTCGCTAAGTGCTTAGACTTGTAATGATTGGTGCACATGCCATCCCATTACCTGTTGAGCCCCCATATTGCCTTTACGAGGGCGATCATTGGATAACAAGAGACCCTTTTAAGACCAGGTAACAAGCCACCCATCATGTAATGGCCCAAACATAACCTTAAGAGTATGAACTCTTTACAAGACATATACATATATTTCATCGTACATATACATCCAATCATTGTAAATAACGTGCATACATATAACATGTTGAAATATAGGTCCCTTACGAGTCTACAACACCCGACCTATCATTTTTGGCATGGAAGATGAAGAGCATGCTCACTATGATGCCCATTTTCAAGAAGGGTTGGTGTCTATGAAGACAAGTGTGGCTCGCCTCTAGCTTACTCAAGCAAATACTGGGAAATAACTCTGGTGAAGTTCTTTCTAATTGACCTATAATCTTTGTTCAAACCCCAACAACGACTCATCCCAAAGAAATTAGGGGCAAACATGGTCAAGAGCCTCAACACAATCCAATATTTTTGCAAAAGCTTTTGTGGGAAGGCTGACCGAAGGGGAATCGCACCACAGTTGCAGAATGAAGCCTATTCTTTGTTTTGTCCAAAAATAACTACCTCTAATTGATCATGCCTTCAAAGCTTCTTTATTTTTTTTTGTTTCAACCTGTTTCAGTCTTATTGGTAAGCTCATAATGCCACAAGACTTTCTCTGTCAAAAGAGTCTTCCTTGTTAAATAAGATCATGTGCTTTCATGTGTTCATATCACACTCCTTTTTGTTATTATACATGTAAATAACATTTTGAGCACAACTTTTGCTCACAAAACTACAACATGAAGAATCCTTCGGTGTTTTCCTTCCAAAACCATACATGATATCATATGTTTTCAAGGATTTTTTTTTTGGACCTCCAAAGTGAGTACAAAAACAAAAAATCATGTTGGTATTTGTCCAAAACAAATGCATTCTGGAAATTCAAGTGATTCCTTAGACAGGTAAACATGTACCTAAAAAACTTGAAAGAAAAAGACAAAACAAAAACAAAAACAGAGAAAAAAAAACCCATGAGGTGACTCAAAAGCTGAGTTTTATTTGAATGAATAAATCACTTTGCATACGCGCATGAAAACAAGACCTACCGATCCTCAATGCATGAGTTTGAGATGAGGAAAGGCCATCATTGATAATCCTTTCACGAGGCTGAAATATATCATTTGTAGTCCCATTTTGAGCCTATTACATTTTTTAACATAACCTTGACTAAGATCACACCTCACACTAGGGGGCAAGTGTGAAAAAAACTCAATGATCAAAGTTGTCCACACAAAACTGGGGCATGATAAAGAAAATCCAAAATATCCAAAAGATTTGAGCTTCTCATAAGAAAAACTGAGGTGATTATGGTCAACCAAACAAAAATGAAGAAAACAAAGAGATAAGGCCCAAACCCGACACTTGGGGGCATGACAAACCATTTTGGAAAGAAATTCAAAAGAAAAAGGTCAGGAAACAAGCACAATTGATCCTTAGTTTTAAAATCCCTTAAACTCCTTTTTGAGCCTGCAAAATATCCTTTTCTTTGTAACTAATAGCCAAAACCTACATTACATACTTAATCAAGCCCTTTCTGATCAAAGGCAAGCAATCTGGATCGGTAGGCAGTGCTTTCTCATGCGAACCAAATCATTATTCATTCAAATAAAATGAATGCTTTGAAGATCGGTTCTCAAAAACCCTCAAATTGAAATTTAAACCCTTTTTGACAAACCAAATGTCACTTCATATTTTTCACCAAAAGCAAAATAAAAAGTTTTCATCACTTCTGAAAACCTCTCCATAGGAATCACTTGAATTTCTTCGAACGAGTTTGCTTTGAATCAATATCAAAATGATTTTTGTGGTTGGAATAACTTGGAAGTTCCAAAAATTTTGCACGAAAACATTACCTTGTACAAAAAACCCAAACTTACTTTCACATAGCCTCATCCCCAAATCCGAATTGAAGACTTGGGGGGCATGATCAAGCTGAGGGGCAATAAAAAAACACCTGGTAGGGCTGGCTCCATGATTCCTTTTCTAAGAAAAATACCGGGCAAAATTGGCAACCCTTGAGATAAAGGGCGGAGGACAAAGAAGTATGATAATATCAAGCCCTTCCTAAGGGTCAAAATCACAAGATATGATTCGAGTAAGCAAGAGTGAAAAGGCCATCGAAGTTTACTACCAACACTCCAACTTTTGAGAAAAGAAAGACTCCATGAAGAAATGGAGACCTATATTTCTCAAGTAAGTATACATGCATATCAATCATAATACATTTGCTTTTAACATTGTTAGATCGGTGTTACACCATCAATTTTTAGGTAGTGCGTTTTATAACCCTACCTTATTTTAAGTGCGTCTTTAAGCCCTCACTTCCTTTCAAGTGCGCCTTTGAACCCTACCTCCTTTCAAGTGCACATTTAAGTCCTCACTTTCTTTTGAGTGCGCCTTTGAACCCTACCTCCTTTCAAGTGCGCCTTTGAGCCCTCGCCTATTCTGGGTAGGTCACCTATTACAATTCGACCCCTCTTTCTTTTTTTCATCTTTTGGGTAGGTCACTCATTAC
This sequence comes from Populus x sibirica, assembly GCA_019202695.1. Lineage (NCBI taxonomy): Eukaryota > Viridiplantae > Streptophyta > Magnoliopsida > Malpighiales > Salicaceae > Populus > Populus x sibirica. The sequence goes on from JAGMVL010001159.1 coordinate 2,064,371, forward strand.
AATGAGGCCATTTCTCCACCTGGGTAGGTCACCAAATACAACAAGACCGCTCTTCCTTTTTTCTATTTTTGGGTAGGTCACCCATTACAATTTGACCATTCTCCATGTTTTTTTATTTGGGTATGTCACCCATTATAATGAGACCATTCCTCCACCTGGGTAGGTCACCCATTACAATGAGACCACTCTTCCTTTTTCTACTTGGACAGGTCGCCCATGAAAATAGACCAGGGTAAGTGTGAGTGTGTGGGCTGGTCGCCCCTGAAAATAGACCACTTTGAGTATGTGTGGGCAGGTCACCCATAAAAATAGACCAGGGTAAGTGTGAGTGTATGGGCAGGTCGCCAATAAAAATAGATCGTTTTTCTTAAAAAAGGGAGGTTGCCCGTGAAAGCAGACCAATTTTCTTCAAAAAGGGCAAGTTGCCCAAGATAATGTGATCGTTTTCCTTTTTCTTCTTTACAAAGTTTACTATCTAAAACCTCTTATGAGATTTCGGTCGTAAGCATTGCAAAAAGGGGACAACTGTCATAACTTATTTTTGGGTTATTCTCCAATTCACATTTTTTCTCTCTTCAAAAATTACAAAAAAATAAAAAATATTATCAAAAAAAATGTAACACAGAAAAGAGGATGCTAGAACGCTCAGAAAATGATCAAAAATTGGTTAAGGAGGTTCAAAAATACAAAGATTGAAATTTGACAGTATTTTATTGACTGATGAGAACCATGTTGACAAAGAAAATTCAATTTGATGAAGAAAAGTCCAAAATCAGATATTTATGGACTCAATTATATTTTATTAAAGGTTTAATTGAGTTTATGAAGAGTTTGATTAAAAGAAAATTGGATTTTGAAGTCAATTTGGGCTTTAATTGGAAGAAATTAAAGTTCTGGGCTCAAATTATAATTTTTTAGAGTTAATTTGGTCAAATTAGGGGCTTAATTGCATAAATATTGAAGTTTGATGGCCAATTAGGGACTTAATTGAAGAAATCTGAAACCAAGGACCAAAATGAAAAACACGCGTAAATAGAGGGGCTGCGATAAAACCGAATCAGGGGCCAAATTGAAGAAATTAGAAGTTTATGGATCATTTAAGGGTTCAATTGTATAAATTCGAGACCAAGGACCAATGTGAAAAATGCGATCAACTTTAGGGCCGACTATTAAATTTGGCAGGGATGCAATTGAATTGATTTTTACAATCAAAATTGTAATTGAGGACTCATTTGAACAAATCACAAATTAAGGATCGATGTGTACTCTGACACATTTTTTTGCCGCCTTTTTCTTTTAAATGAAATGGCGTGTTTTGTCCAAAACGGTGTCGTTTTGAATGACACCGTACATCTTCTTCTTCCCTTGGACGTGCAGAAAACAGGGGAAGGGAGCTTTTGTTCCCCTGCGTTTTCACCGACTTTTCTTCCTCTAAAAAGCTTAAAAAGACATCGACCAAAGCACCCACTTGCTAAGCTGACCCGTGGCCTCCCATGTGTTAGAGAAACGGAGGAGACGTGCCTCCTCAGGCGGTCGTGGGGCGGCAAAGCATAGTGGCCGCCCTGACCTTTCTCTCCCCTATTTTTCACCTATAAATACAGGGGAGACAAGGATACATGGAGAGAGAGTAGAAGAGGGGGGGAAGACCGAAAGAGAAAAAAAAGACTAAAAAAAAAAAGAAGCAGAGAAAAGAACGAAAAAACAGAGGAGAGAGAGAGAGAGAAGAAAAGAAAAAACAACAAGGAAGAAGAGAAGGAAAATCCACCGCGATAATAGCACCATCGACGCCAGCAGCACTGCCTCGATACCACCCCAGGTAACCTCTTGCTGCCCCGTTTATTTCCCTCTTGCTCAGCCCTACCTGCATTTGCATGCAGAACGTGAATAATTCATGTTCTACAGCAAATGATGAGGGGGCTGGTTTCTGTGCTTATACACAGTAACCAGCCCATTTGGTTACTGATTTGGGCCGGGTTCGGTCCAGTTTCAAAAAAATATATTTTAAATTTAAAAAAATAATTAATTAAAATATATATGTTTCAAATTTCTGATTTCCCCGCGTGTATTGTTTTACGCTGTTTTGTTTAATCTCAGTCTGTTTTTTGTCATTTTGAAAAATACAAATCCAATATTAAAATACCTGATTTTTCATCAAAACTTCCAAAAATAGAAAAAAAAATTGAAAATAGAAAAAAAATATTTTTGTGCATACGACCAAGTGTCTCAAAGCTAAAAAATCATATTGTGTTTTTCATACAAAAAAAAAAACAATGTTTTAGCATGCATTTTGGCTTTAATAACCAGTTTATTAAAGTCAAGAGAACATTGGTCAAAATTTCAAAAACAACAAAAAATTTATTTTGTTTGTCGTTTAGTATCCGGGGTATGATATTATATGTAATACGTATTCCGGATATTAATTTTTTTTCTTTTGATGACGTAGAATAGTTAGGTTTTATTTTATAAGATAAGGATCTTTTTACAGAGGAGGACTTTTCTTGACCCTTTAGACGGACCAACAATTAGAAAACACAACCAAAACCTTAGATTTTATCAGACAAAAAAACAATGCAGCTTACCTTAGGTAGGACGTAGTTGGGGTGCTAATACGTTCCCTTTACACAACCAGTCTTCGTACCCCATCTTTGAGACCAGTTAGGGTTCCTAGTGACCAGAATACTAGGTGGCGACTCCCCGTCCATATTTTACTGATAAGAGACAAGAATTCCTTGTCTCTCTATATTTGCCAAGTAGACCTTTATAATTTACCTGAGTGGTGGACGATCGTCGCGACGCCGCACACGTGCGACAATTAATAATATTAAACTTACTAAAATTTAAGTGGGTCTGTCTTCAACACTAGGTCTAAGAGCTTTGGGCCCCTCCTGAATGTCAGATCCAAAATTCTTGGGTCGGGCTACAATCGAACCCATTAGAGTTGGGTGAGGACGCCTAACCCAAGTGTCTTGGGCTAAGATGAGCTGCAAGACCTAAGGGACTTGGGTGTGCTCCTCTGTCACTCCTAAGCAACTTCGGTCAGACATCCCTTTACAACCCCAAGTTTCTTGGGTCTGGAAGAGCACCAAATTATCCAAGTTAATAATAATAATAATAATAATTGATTTTACCCTTTAAATCAAATCAATGTTTTTTTTTACAATAATAAAATTTATTTTAAATGTAATAATATTAATGAATTTAATAATATTTATAATAATAATAATAATAATAAACTTATCTAGCCTAAATTTTTATAGTTTTTAATCTCTTCAAATAAAACTCATTTTTTTTCAATAGTAATAATATTTTTCTTCAAATTTATTAATGATAATAATAATAATTTTACCCTTCAAAATTAATGATATATTTTTTAAAAAAATTTAATTATGATATTAAAATTATTAATTATAATAAAATTAATAAAAAAATAAAAAAGATTTTTAATATTAAAAATTTTAATTATAATAAAATTTATAAGACAAATAATAAAACTTTTAATATTAATAATAATAAAATTTAAAATATTTATAATACAAATAATAATATCCTTGAGTATGACTGCGTAACCAGACCCAGCCCCGTTTTAAAGTGTTTTGGGTCTGGCTGAACCAGACCCAACACTATTAGGTCCTGCCGAGCAGGAGGGCCCAACGTTGTTGGCTCCTTTTGGAAGTGTTTTGGGTCTGGCTTGACAGCCAGACCCAACAACGTTGGGTTCTGCTGTCAAGCGAGACCCAACAACTTTTGGCAAAGAAGGCAATGTCCCAAGCTATAATTCTTGACCAAAAACATAGCAAAAGAACTCCCCCCAAGGTTCTATAGTGCTGTTTACAGTTAAAACAGTCTATGGCTACAGTGTCATCCACAGTGCAATATGTTTGTGTCCACTTCCATGCATTTTGAAAGAGCTTAGCAGATAGTAAACTCAAACAGTGCAATCCACAGTGAAAGGACTCACAGTCTATAGTGATTCGAAACAGTGCAATCCACAGTGAAAGCACTCACAGTCCACAATAATTCACTCTACAATAAAATATTGATCTCTTTTAGTTATAGTTAATTCACTAAACATCTATAGCTGATTAACTCATCCAATAATATTTCTAGTGAAGTTGTTGCTATCACAAGAGACATTTAGGACGTATTTTGAGAAATATATTATGCATAAAAAGGAGTCATTACTTTTTTTAAAAAAATGAAAAATTAAAAAAAAAACACAACTCCAATTTTAAAAATTAAATAAGGGGATTCTTAATTAAGTAATAAGCTAAAGGGTGTGGGGAATTTACTGTTCACCCACACCCAAATACACTGTGGATTACAACAGTAATCCACAATGTATTCCTTTTTCTTTTTTCTTTTTTCTTTTTTCTTTTGTCTTTTGTCTTTTTCTTTTTCTCTTTTGTTTTTTTCCGTCACTTTTTCAAAAAAAATTTTACTTTTTTTCCCCTTTTTTTCTTTTTTTTCCCAAAAGTCTTTTTGTCAATTTTACTTTTTTAATATTAAGTTGGTTAAAAATTTCTCTTTGTAATTTTTTTCCTTTAAAATATTGTAGATTGCTACGGTGTTTTTCCACATGATTTTTCTATTTTATTTTTTATTTTCCAAAATTATATTTGTCTATTTTATTTTTTTTAATATTCAGCTGGATGAGAATTTAGTTTTGTAATTTTTTTTCTTTAAAATATTATTGATTGCTATAGTGTTTCTCCACATGGTTTTTTTTTTTTGTTTTTGTTTTTTTTTTATGATTTTCTCCAAAATTATATTTTTTAATTATATTTTTTTAATATTTAGCTGGTTAAGAATTACAGTTACAATATGTGAGGGAAGCACTGGAGCTTTCCTCTCAAATTACTGTGGATTGCTACAATGTTTTTTCTCACATAGTTTTGTTATATTGTTTTTCTAAAATTATCTTTTTCAATTTTATTTTTTTAATATTAAGTTGGTTAAGAATTACAATTACAAGTAAGAGCCGATTGAGAATTTAGTTTTGTATTTTTTTCTTTAAAACATTGTTGATTGCTATAGTGTTTCTCCACATGTTTTTTTATTTTTGGTTTTTTTTATGATTTTCTCTAAAATTATCTTTTTTTATTTTATTTTTTTATATTGAGTTGGTTAAGAATTACATTTACAATATGTGTGGAAAGTACTGTAGCTTTCCTCGCAAATTACTGTGGATTGCTACAATGTTTTTTTCCACATAGTTTTTTTATGTTTCTTTTCTAAAATTGTCTTTGTCAATTTTATTTTTTTAATATTAAGCTGGTTGAGAATTATAATTACAAGTAAGGCTAAATCATGTGGGGAAATCACTATAACTTTCCTCACAAAACACTATGGATTGATACAATTTTTCCTCACATGGTTTTTTTTCCAGTTTCTTTTGTGTTTTCTTTTTTTTGTAATATTTTTTTTAAATTATCTTTGTCGATGTTTTTTTTTTAATATTGAGTTGGTTAGAATTTAATTTTGTAATAAAACTTAATCATAAGGGGAAAACACTATAACTTTCCTCACAAAACACTGTGGATTGCTACAGTGTCTCTCTAGATAGGTTTTTTTTCTTATGATTATTTTAAAATTATCTTTGTCAATTTTATTTTTTTTAATATTGAGCTAGTTGAGAATTAGAATTATAAGTCATTACAAATAAGGTTATATCATGTGGAGAAGTACTGTAGCTTTCATCACAAAACACTGTGAATTGCTACAGTGTTTCCAGCATGGTTTTTTGTCCCTGTTTTTTTTGTTTTTATTTTATTTTATTTTTTCAAAAATTATCTCTGTTTCATTTTATTTTTTTAATATTGAGCTGATTGAGAATTTAGCTTTGTAATTTTATTTTTCTTTAAAACATTGTGAATTGCTACAGTGTTTTTCCACATGATTTTTTTATGATTTTTTCCAAAATTATCTTTGTCGATTTTTTTTTTAAATATTGAGTTGATTAAAAATTATAATTACAATAAAACTAAATCATATGGGAAAAGTGTTGTTGTTTTCCTCACAAAACACTGTAGATTGCTACAGTATTTCTCTAAATGGTTTTTTTTATGATTCTTTCTAAAATTATCTTCGTCGATTGTATTGGGAAAAACACTGTATTTTTCCTCACAAAACATTGTTAATTGCTACAACGTTTTTCCTCATGGGTTTTTTTCCTTCCAAAATTATCTGTCTCTTTTTTTTTAATATTAAGTTGGTAGAGAATTTAGCTTTGTAATTTTTTTTGCTTTTTATTAACAGAAAAGCTAAATCATGTGGCAAAAGCATTGTATCTTTTCTCACAAAACACTGTAGATTGCTACAAATCATTTTGTTCAGTCTCTAAGTTTTTGATCACCAACATAATTTTTTTTTCCGTCATGAAATATTGGCTACATCACACCTTTAGTTTCTATTATTTATCTAGCGCTGATTTACAATTATAACACTATCAAATACGTTTGTTTTATAAGCCCGCAGCAGCGCGCGAGCATGCCATCTCGTTCATTCTAAAACAGAGATTACGATGACTTGCTATTATAAGATTCTTAATTCTGAACCTTGAGGAGTAGCTCAACTGGTCAGGTCTTAGGTTTGCTCCTCAATAATCACGAGTTCAAGTCCTCTTAAGGCCACTGGAAGCTTACATGATCGTGAACTTTAAGGTCCATGAGATTAGTTGAGGTACGTGTAAACTAATCCAAACACCCACGTTAATTAAAAAAAAAACATTCTTAATTCCGAGTATAAACTTTAAGATCAGCATTAAGAAGAATTCTTTGAATACACTCTGTCGATGGAGAGGAGCGTGTTCTTAAAAGCATTACTGTTGAAGAAAAAGAATGGTAGTTGAGAATTCTTGAAAGATTGAGGACCCAATCATGATAAATATTTATTTGAGGGCTTGATCAAAACTACCTATATAGTTGGAGAGCTCATTTGCACTTATTCCTTTGTCCGGACACACTGGCGGTTGAGGACGATAGCTTTCTCATGAATGACCATCGAAAGAGCTCATCCATGACGCTAGGATAGGACGTGGTTGTGCGCGTTGCAGCACACACAGTCAAAGAGAAAATTGCCTGACGTTTTAAGTGTGACGCCTTATTGGTCGCCTGCTGGATCTCGATTATAATAAGTTTCGGATTTTCAATTTAAGAAACTTCGTACAGCTGAAAATCCTTTTAGAAGCTGGGCCAAATATCCCGTAAAAAAATTAAGAAACTTCGTGTAGGTTCACTGGCTGTAAAGTTCCTTTTCCTCTTCTACTTCTTCTTTTCAACTCACCTCCTTTTTAAACCGTTCCTTTTTATATTTCAACTTTTCTTTTTTTATTAATTTCATCTTCTTACTCCTTTAATAGTCACCTACCTAAGTTATTATGCGATATAATTTTAAACTTGGATTAGATAAATAATCAGATCAAAATATTTTTTTAATCTTATTCTCAAGCTTTTCTTTTTTTCTAATCAACCAAATTATTTTTAAATTAATAAAATTAATTGTATGATATCGAAGCAACATCCACGTAGTTAAATTTTAAATCTAAGCTTAATAAGAAATTGGGTTAAATTTTTTTTTTCTTATTAATTTCATTTTTTTTCAATTTTATCTTCAAACTTTTTATTATTGTCGATGATTTTTAATATATTTAATTAAATATATGCATGATTTTTTTTTATAATTAAAATAAAAAAAAACATTTAAAAAGCTTGCATATTTATTTTTTTATTAAAAAAATTATCCATGAAGCACGAATTGATGTAGAGTGTATATATATGTACACCTTTAAAATCGTATTAGAGGAGAGGAGAGGAGAGGAGTGAATGGCTAAAAGGCTGCCTAGGATGTCAAGTAAAATTTGTATTCTTTGGAAGAAATTACTGGAATTGGGAATTATGAAATTGGAGATAAAATTAAGGAAATAACTTGGAGGGTGCGTGGCTTCTGGATGATGTGATTTTCCCTTGGATTATATATATATATATATACCTAATTAATATCTAGAATCTTGCTTACTTTTTTGGACTAATTAGATATCGTGGAAAATTCTACCACGGACCAGCTAGCTGGGAAGGAATTTCAAAGTGTAGCTTTTCTGTGTGGACTTCTTACAAGCCACTTTGACCATACTACAAGTACATAACAAAAAGGATTCATGATTTCCTACTTCCTTCTATTCTTTCTTTTATGTTTGGAGACTTCCTTCGCTTCTTCTTCTTCTTTTTTTTATTTTTTTTTATTTTTTTTTTTATGTTCGGAGACTTCCTTTACTTTTATATATTATATTTTCAATGGTGTCACTAACACCATTGAAAAATGACATATGTCATGTTTCCACACCATGAAATTCCCATTAACATACATTTTAGTCCCTAAGTTTTTCTTAAAATGTATTGCGGTTCTATATCTTGTTTTTTCTACCAATAAAGTCTTTAATTGAAAATTTTCTGGGCATCTTATTTCACATCAAATTAATATAATTTAGACCCATACATATATGTTTTTTTTCAATTAAGTCCCTATATGTCAAATTGTAAATTTGTTAAAATTAGTCAAACAATTTAAATGAATTGATGAATAAGGCAAGAGTTAAGTGAATTTAAGCTATAAACACTTGCTTTTATCTATAATTTTTAGTTTTTTCATCTTAAATCTCCTTGCTAAATTAATTTAAGTATTCGGAAGGTTAGAGTTTCATAATTGATTTTTTTAAAAATAATAATATTTTAAATTTCAGCTCTATGAATGTAGATAATCACAAGGATATATTTTCAGAATAAAGCAAAGTAACCATCATTTCATAATTTAACATAGAAAAAATTACTATATATACCAACTAGAACTATTATCTAAGAACATGGGCCAGTCAAGAAAATTATTATAAATTATTAAATTTATTTAAATTATTTTTTAATTTACTAACATTATTAAACGATTTACTAATATTTGGTGTAATAATTTTTCAAATAGATTTTCACATCAAAGAGGGGAAAACGCTTTGGGACCCCAGGCGCACACCGAAGACTAAAGTGGTATGGTTATAAAGCTTGTCGTTTAGTATCACTTTCTAATTTCTTTTAAGTATTTTATTTTCATGGTAGATAATACTAGATAAATCAAGGTAAAAAAATTACAACACAAAAAAGATTAGATTTGATAGGAAAAAAAATTCAAGAAGGATAAAATTATAAAAAAATAATAATTTCAAAAACCATCTCAAATAAAAAGAATAAGAACCAAATCTGTTAGATGAAAAAATCTATTTGGGATAAAATTGAAAAAAAAATCATTAATTTCATAAATTATTCTAAATAAAAAAATTATAATAAAGAGAATAGCGATGAAATTTTAAGGATAATAAACCTCAATGGTTGATTTGATTTTTTTTAGGTTAACACAAAAATTGAGTAGAAGAGAGGGGGGAAAGCCACTCGCGCCAAATCAGCAATAATTATGCCACGGCGCTGCTTGTATGTGAAGTGGATACCGAGACGCTTCGATCGACGTCTTGGAAGCAAGGTTTTGGCCACCAAACAGTGCTGCACGTGCCGTCCAAACCTGACAGACATTGTTCACACACTTCCAACTCTCTCTTTTTTTTGTTTATTTATAAAATTACCATATTGCCTTGAAGACAACCAATAACTATAAATAACAAAATCTAAAAGATAAAAGAACTCATAAATCAAAGGCAAAGCTTTTTAAATTAAAAAAGCAATGAAGTAATTTAACTGTTTTAAAATAAAATGAATGACTAAATAACCCCTGACCAAAGTTCAATGCTTTTAATGGTAACAAATAATTACACTGTCGAATAAAAATATAAAAAAATTATTCTTGTAATGATTAATAGTTAACATAAAAAAAACCCTCTACCCCTAAAACAAAACTAAATGATTTTGCCCATGAAAAATAAAATAATAAAATAATAATTTCAGTATGGAAATTCACTTTTAAAATGTGAGTATTAAGCACCATAAAACAAGGAATTTAAGTTTTCGTTATAATAAACCACGAGGAATAAAAGACACACGTGCTTTCAACATCCCTTTTTAAGCCCCGCGTTCCAACGTAACAAAAGCTCATTCAGTCCCCACGTGTCAGCTTCGCTACCCTTTGGTCTTTGCGGCTTAAATTTTGAACGCGGCGTTTCTGACCTCTTACAGTCGAGGCTTCACTACCCTTTGTAACATTTATGTACATATAAAACCCAATAGCCGCAGATTCTCTTCATCGACAAACTTCACCGGAAAAAAAAAAAGTCCTCTCTTAAGCCGAACAAAGAGAGAACACAATCATTACAATATATAGTTGAAAGTAACAAAAAATCTACAAATGGTGAAGTTCAATACAGAGAAGCCAGTTGCAGAGAGAAGTGACTCAAAATACAAGGGTGTTAGAAAAAGAAAATGGGGCCGGTGGGTGTCTGAAATCAGGCTACCGAATAGCCGGGAAAGAATTTGGTTAGGATCATATGATTCGGCTGAAAAAGCAGCACACGCTTTCGACGCAGCCCTTTTCTGCTTGCGCGGCAACACAATGAAGTTTAATTTTTCGGAGAACCCTCCAAACATAGCAGGTGGCGGCTCACTTTCTCCCTCTGAGATTCAAGAAGCTGCCGCGAGGTTTGCCAATTCGGAGCCCCAAAGAGGCCAATCCGGTAAGCTCGAGGCGGATCAATCCACATCTGTGTCCGAATCTCGACCGGAATCACCTTGTCTTTCGGCAGCATCAGATGGTACTGTCCGATCGGATGGCGGTGAATTGATACGGGACATGCCATTTTTTGATATGGCAATGAGTACAAGTTCGAGTAATCACCCCACAGAGTATGGGATATTTCCGGGTTTTGACGATCTTCACAGTGGTTTTTTTGCGCCATCATTTTTACCCAATCTTGATCATGGAGAGGGGTTCAATCTCGATGGTGTTTTGGAAGAAGATTCGTTTCTTTGGAATTTCTAAAGAGACTTTGCTTTTGGTCAGAAATCCTGGATAGTTTTAGTCCCCAGAATTACTGACAAATTCTTTTTGACCCACTTAGGTGTAATTGATGGACCATCTTGAAACGGCCATCCTCCATCGCCTTCATTGCTCTGAATGCAAGTCAAGAGTTTCACGATAATGGTGTTACGTTTGTAGATTTTGCAAGTTATTGTCTTGAGAGTAAATATAAATAAAAGAACATTTTTTATTAAATCATTATTTGAATTAAATTATTTTTATTAACCTTTTTCTAATATTTTTTTAAAAGATTATAATCGAATTCTTAAATTCAACCGTTTATATTTCAATACCTTAAATAATACATGTGCCAAAGCGACTAATCGACGAAAATATAAGCTTGCAAAGATGTTGTACATGGATAATCACTGATCAGTAAATTGATTAGCACTAGGCACAGATATGATTTTTTTATATATAGAAAAACACATTTTTGGGAGTTTTATAAGAAACAGGAATATAGTTAAATAATAATAATAAAAAGTCATTACATGGCATGCCATATTTTATACTTGACTCTGTATCATATATTTAATCTTCTTAGTTAGTTCTATATTTAAATTACTACCATCTACATGGATAAAAGTTAAAAATGAACTTGGATATTAAATGGAAATTTTAAAATAATTTAAAAGGTTATTTTTGATAACTTGTCTATTTGTATTTACAAAATAAACTAGTGCAATTATTATTGTTATTGTTATTGTTATTGTTATAGTTATATATTAAAAGAGTTTGATTTTTCAATGTAGTAATGACCAGTGAAAAACCAATCACTTTTTACTTTAGTCATTAAAATTTTAGAGGATATTTTTTTTTATGTTCTAGGTCAAGGGGTTTCATCATGGATCTTGTAGTATAGAAGTTCTCTTTCAATATATTTCCATCAAGTAAAATGTTTTTTGTCCATTCAATGATGCTATCATAATTAATCTCACTCAATTCATAATCTGACTTGATGGTAAACACTCGTACAATGACTAATAATTTACTGTGATTTACGCACTCATCCCATAATAATTCATTAAAATCTTTTAAAATTTTAAAAATTTTAGTTGCATCTATATTTGATTCTTCATCTACATATGAACCTTACATGAATAATAATGATTCGTTCTCATTGCATCTATCACTATACTTTCATAACACTTACTATTAGCATTTACAACTCTATGTATGTTGTTAGAACTAGATGTTGAGTCAACAATCTTTTCTAACATGGTCTCATAAGAAATATAGGGTTCTACACGTGTAAACCAACACAAATATTTCTCAACAAACCCTTTTTTTGGAAGATCATCGTCACAACATTTAATTGGTGGAACTTTTTATTTTTACACTTAACACATGGACATCTAATTCCACCTCCACTAATATTATTTAGATTTGAAAGTATAAAATTAATAAAATCCTGAATTTCTTTACAATAATTTTTCCTATACAATTCTTGAGGTGAATTTTGATTCATTCAAAAACGATTATCTAAGAATAATCATCCATTACTTATAAAACCTATATTGAATATTGATGAAAAAATCTATTAATAATATAACCATAAATTTAAAATTCAAAATTGATAATTAAAAATAAATTCACAATTCAGTAACCAATTATTATTTATATAAAAATTCTATGACGTGTCAAAATATGAACTAAATAAATCAAATTAGCAACAAATAATCGGTACCCAACTAATTATCTATCATGTATTGAATTTAAACTTATTCAATCTAAATTAATACCATTTAATTGTTATCAATTCCATAAAAAATTAATTTTATTAAAATTTCTAACTCAATAATAAAATTGACAAAATATAATTGGTATCTAATGAAAAACCCATCATTTCTTCAAGTATAACACACTTAAATTATAAAATGAAACTCATTTTCATCAAATTATATACAAATTCATTTTTTTTCAAATCCCAAACAAACCTGAACATACAAATCATACTTTAATACAACTAAATTCTCAATGAGAAGATTACACACACACACACACTACATAAAAATATTAATAAATTAACATAAAAATTAAATGGATATGTTTGCTTACTTGATGCGGAGAATTTTAAGAAAAACTGAAATCAAGACAGTGATGTTGATACTACAGCTGAATTTATGAGGATGAGGCCTAGATTTATGAAAAAATAGAAGGGAAGAGGTTGTTATTTTCTGCAATGAAAAGAAAAAAAAGGAAGAAGATGTGGGGCAAGGCTTCTATGTGTCAAAACACTTTTAAATTTGCTGATGAAACTCTCAATTAAAACTGGTGATGGAATAATTTAATTGGAAAATATTGACATGTCATACTACTGACAGAATCACTGACTTAGTATTTCGTAATTTCTTATTATTTTTGTTTTCTCAACAATTCCATCGTCATTGCTGACATAATATATTTCATCGCTAATGCTATCGGTAATGTTTGACCGGTTATTTCAATCGCTATTGTAATCAGATATTACCGACATAAAATATTTCATCATTAATTTTGTTGTTATTGGACAATTTTATGGTAGTGATTATTGTAATTTATGTTTAAATTATTTTTCTAAATAAATTTAATATAAATAAATTGTATTTACATTATGTATTTATAAAACCGATAATCATGTGTACTTAGCTACTAGATTAAATATCCAAGATAAATATAAAAAAAGTGCATAAAATAAAAAAAACAGTCTAGATAAGATAAGATATTTATATTTTATTTCTTTTTACTTTTTACTTTTTTTACTTGGAAAATAAACTCCCTGTTTAAGTTTTTAACTAGTTTTCATATATTTGTTTTTAATTTATCAATTAACATATTTTTTTTAATCAATTGTATTCAGGATATGCATACATCAACTTTACATTCTTCAACTAACAATTTTATGATAAAAAAAAGCACCTATAACACTAACACGTCTTTCTTTTGTATTAAAAACTAATTTGTTAGCAGGTAATTAAATCATACAAGTATTGCTCGACTATTCACTTGACAATCAATATTCTAGCCTGATTCCAAATTGATGGGCTCTTTTTTTTTTTTCCTTACTGTCAACGGCATAGTTATACTACTAGCTGGCTGGCTAGTTGGATGGGAATTTAAAATGTTATAATAATCCCTGTGCGTTGAGTTTTTACAGTTCACAAGAGAATTTCAAAGTAGCGTCGTGGATTGACTCCCAAAGAGCTCATCCATGACGCATTGCACGAGCTGGGCATACGCGTTAGACTTGGCTTACGCATTGCTTGGCGTTGCAGCCATGACGCATGGATTTCTTGCCTTGTTACGTTCTCCGTGACTTGATCATTGCTCGACTAAAGAAGCAACAACGGAGCTTCCATCTTTGATTGAATTTTGGCGTCCTGATAAGTCTCATTTCAGTAGTTTGGAACTTAGAAGCATGTGTATAGTAATAATTCCTCTAAACAATTGAGGCTTCAACCGCGAATATAAATCTATGCATTAACAATTTGATGAAACTATAAAGAAATTAAATTTATGTCACATTAACTTTATTCACTTGGAATGTAGTAAAGATTTTTTTCTAATAACATGAATATTCAAGCTAACTTATGTGCGTGATCAATGAATAGATCGAAGAAGGGGGACGAGTTTCCACGTCACAAGGGACAAACAATGGCCTGACCCCAAGCATAGAGTTGATAAGTATAGAAGAGGCGATGGTTGTAAAGCTTTGTCCTTTAGCATCACCCTCTCTGGATTTTGAGTATTTTATTTTTGTTGTAGATAATTTGAACCACGAGAAATAAAAGTCACACGTGCTTTCAAAGCCCCGCGTTAAGACAATAACTTACTCATCCTCCACGTGTCAGCTTCACTTTCTTTTTTTCGGCTTTTCTTTTCAACGCGCCTCATCCTTTTTGACCCTTTACTGTCATGGACATACTTTACTGCCATCGGCCCTCAGCCATCAGCCATCAGCCACCAGCCACACGTATATAAACCAGAGAGCCGCAGAATCCCTTCACAACAAACACCATCACAAAAGCAGAGAGCACATCCTCTTCTAAGATCAACAAAGAGGAAAACAAATCACTACATGCATACAAACTAAAACCATAAATGGTGAAGCACAGCGTCGAGAAGCCAGTTGCGGAGAGAAGCGACTCAAAATTCAAGGGTGTTAGGAAAAGAAAATGGGGTAAGTGGGTGTCAGAAATCAGGCTACCGAATAGCCGGGAAAGAATTTGGTTAGGGTCGTATGATTCTGCAGAAAAGGCCGCACGAGCCTTCGATGCCGCCCTTTTTTGCTTACGCGGTCGAGTTGCGAAATTTAATTTTCCGGAGAACCCTCCAAACATAGCGGGTGGCAGGTCACTTTCTCCAGCTGAGATTCAAGAAGCTGCAGCAAGGTTTGCCAATTCGGAGCCTCAGAGAAGCCAACCGGACCGGTTTGAAACAGATCAATCCGTATCTGTATCCGAATCTCGAGCAGAATCTCCCTGTCCTTCGGTTGTATCTGATGGGACTGTCCAGATGGAAGGTGGTGAATTGATGTGGGATGGGCCGTTTTTGGATATGTTAATGAATACGGGTTCGTGTAATCACTCCACGGAATATGGGATATTTCAGGGTTTTGATGATCTTTACAATGATTTTTTCCCACCATCATTAATTCCTAATCTTGATTATGGAGAGGAGACCAATCTTGATGGTGTCTTAGAACAAGATTCGTTTCTTTGGAATTTCTAAGGAAACTTATTTTTTGGTCGGTAATTCTGGATTGTTTTAGTTCCTAGAATCACTGACAAAATTCTTTTTTCCCAGGTAAGGTTTACTTGAGGGACCATCTTTAAAAGGCATTCTTTTTTCCCTTTAGACTTAAACATCACAACTACGGTGTTAAGTTTGTAGATTTTGTATGTTATTGTCTTGAAATTTAATATCAATAAAAGAACTTTTTCTTGTTAAATTATTATTAATATCTTAAAATATGCGGGTTCTAGGGCATGATGTTCATGTGGGAATTAAGTATTGAATGCGTCATGTCCTCTGGTCTTTCAGTGAATGTGGACCAAACAGAACAGATCTTCCACCGCGAAGCGTTGTCTTTTTATTCTTTTAACCACTTTCTCAAGAGAATGTGCATGAACATCTGGAGACACTAGTTAGGCTAAGCCAAATTGATACACTTAATCCTCCACAAAACAGAGCAAATTAAAGCTCCACCACCTTAATATACCACAGACAAGGAGAGAGTAGGAGACCGAGTTCTTAAAGCTTAAAATCAGTCAGTGGATAAAGATACATATAGACTCCCGTATCATCAAAGTATACACATACATACATAAATATATATTCCATGATTAAAACTCTTAAATCTTTCAAAGAATTGTATAGAAAAAGAAACACGAAACTAATACCTCGCATTGGTGAAACCCCATTCACTTAAAGTCCAATATCTAGCATTTTCTATCAACCCCAAATGCAATATTCTCTTGTTTCTGTACTCCTAGTCAAATTCCACAAGCAGTTGCCGTTAATAGCCACCTTACTGCACTTGCCACTTGAGAATAGCAGAACGTTTTCCCACTCTTCCCGTACTTCTTGTAGCACTCATTTTCAAGGAAGGAGGCTGGTGTACCTTCATTGCTGCAAAGGAGAGTAAGTAAATTAAAGTCTACCATGATTATCTTCTTTCTCCCCATCAAACAACAGACATCATGCGAACCCCAAAGGGAATGGTCTGCTTACTTTTATGTTTCCAACCGTGTGGTCAGCTAGCTTCAAAGCATTTAATAATCTTTGTTTGCTTGCTTCTCTCAGTGTTTCAGATATGGCATTCTTGTCAACCTTATTGTTCTGCTAACAAATAAAAAACAATCACGGTTGCCCGGAAAGAAAATAGAACATGCATTTCAGAAATCTAAGTTACTTCACACGTCAATCTAGATGTCCACAATCCTAACAGCCAAAATGAAGCTGTCACACAATACAGAATCGATCAATCATCAATTGCATTTACTCCTAGCTGCTAACAATCAGGGAAAAAATAGATGCCATTAATTTACTAAGAACAGGCCTGTTTATCGAAGTTTTTATTCTGTTAATAATTTTCTTCTGTATGCTAGCTGCAACAAGTCATCTCATCTACTCTTGATTTTCTTGATAATATTGATCTAGGTAGGCTCTTCACAACTTCGCTACCAGCATAGAAACTCGACCAATGAGATGGTTAAACAAAGTTGAGAATTTGAAATACCACTCCCAGCGGAAACATTGGAAAACGTTCTACTATTATATATGGAAATAGAGCTGCTAGAAGACATAAATTACCACATCTTACAGTTTGTACATGTAGCTCAAATCCTCAATTTGGTTATGCACACTAGGGTTAAAAAGAGCTCACGGTATTAAATAACCATCACAATTCAAAAATTTAGATTATGCATAATAGAGTTAAAAAAAGCTCACGATATTAAATAACCATCATAATTTAAAAATTTAAACTATTAAATGAGATTTAAAGATATAATTTATATTATTTTTAAACACACTCTTTCAGTAAAAGCTATTTAAACTTAAAACTTGCATAAAACCATTATCTTCTTGTGTTTAATTTTATTAATTTAATTAATTAGAATGAAGATGGTAAGATTCAAACTTATAATTGTTTAATCATTAATACTCTAATATCAAGTCATCCGCCTTCTCATTCCTCTATGCTTTCTTCCAATTTCTCATCATCATCATCGTCACCATTTTGTATTCTCTCTCATACTCCTCTCTCATTGTCATCCTCCTTTTACACCTATGGTCTTAATTTAATAGCTGACCCTAGTTTCTCTTCACCATCTTCGCTTGCCCAATATATACTATTTAAATGATTAAAATTAACTAAAATTACTAAAAAATCATAGAAAATAGAAAATAGAAAAAAATTAAAATACAAGAAAATATATCTAAATTGGCCCAGTTTTAACCATAGCTATATTTTCTATTTTATTCAAAAAATTCTCGAACATATATTTATACTTGAATTATCCTAGACTAGCATAAATATATTTGTTTCAACTTCATTCTTGAATTACAAATCTAGCCAAATTAAATCAAAACAAGCTCTTTTTTCTCAATTTACTCTTCAATTTAAACATCAATTATGACAAAAAAAATTCTCAAACTTCATTTTCACCGATGATGTATATATTTATACTAGTTTAAGATAATTCAAAAGACTTAAAAGATAAACATATATCTAATAGTTATATACATATACTTAGAAGATACATAGAAGAACTAAAAGACACTTTGAATAAAAACTTCAAAATTAATTACACCACACCCTTAATTTTAAAAGTGTCACAATTCTTGAAATTTAAAATGTGATGGAGGATCTTCTTACGATAATTTTCAATATCTTCTTTCATTTTTTTTTATCACATTACATCTATAATTAATTTTCTTTTCTGGAATTAACTTTCATCTTCATCTCGAGAAGCTCTCCTGCATCTTTATTTTAGCCACTTCTTTCATCATGGTTAGCTAATGACATTCCATTGTCATTTCTTTAATTTTATTTTTTTCAATTATTTTTTTTGTCCGAACATGGCTACTCCTAGCCATTTTCTCCTCTTGTGATTGTTGCCACAATTCTCTAGCAAAACATCTCTTTTCAATATTTGGCTCTTGAAGTGACCATTCCATTTTTTTCAAGTTGCTGCCTTCTTCTTGTCATGGCTCTTTAGCCATTTTTTTTTTTATCTCTTATAGGAAGAGCTCTCTCTTCTCTTTTTCATGCATGGTATTCCTCTTGCCACATCTTATCTTTTGTGCAACTTGCACTAAGTATCTTTGTTAGGCTTTTTTTTATCTCTTTTTAATACAAGGTCTCAATTCTCTTGTTAGAAACTATCATTTTGCACCTCTATTTTTTTTTTAAGTATCATTTGTTTATCCATTCTATTTTGGGATTTCACACTCTTTAACCTCTTTAAAAACTCACTAGATTAAACTAGCTTTGATATCATATTAGAAATATTTATAAAAAAAAAGTAAAAATAAAAACATGAAAAACATGATAAAAAACAAATCTCATTCGTTCTTCTAAGAGGGGAAATACTTATAGACTTGAACTTAAACTTATAATTCGCCAAATATATATTTATACTAGTTTAAAATAATTCAAAATACTTTAAAAAATAAACACCATAAATTTAAATTAATAGTTATATACTTGTATGCAATTACTTAGAAGACAGAGAACTATTCAATAAAAACTTCAAAATTAATTTCAATAGATTATTCCCAATTGAAACTCAGATTTTTCCCTTTACCCGTATCACCCACCAACCTCTTTAGCCATTCATCACTACGACAGGCAGCGAAAACAACCCTCGTAACAGCCCTCACAGCAGCTGCAACCAGAAGTCCCTTCACCGTGAACAGCCTCACAAACACAACCCTTAACCACTCTGTAAACCCATCTTCAACAGCTACCACAGACCCGTAAAACTCAACAACCATATTAGCCACCAGCCTCCCACCGTTGGTCAAGAATCCACAGCAAACCGCCTCTCCCAAGTCAGTCTCCACCCGAGACCACCATACCCCTATACTCGCCATCTCCACAGTGTGTCCAGTCCCAACAGCCACGCCGAAATTAGCCACTGCCCATAAGAGCCCTTGTTACCACAAGCCTATTATCCTTTTTCTTTTTGCTCTCCAACACCAACAACCCATCTCTCTAATGTGACAAGACCCAAAACGACGACCCCTCGATTTCCAGACCGAGAGCTCCGTCTACAACCAAATACCACGAAGTAAACCCACCGTTCCAGCCTATCTCCTCTCAAATCCAACACCAGACCCAAATCCCTCACGGCTGCCCCTTCCGACGATCTTTTTGAGAGAAGGCTACGATCTTTTTGAGAGAGGCTGAAATACGTTGAGAGTTTTAACTATAACATGTTGTAACCAAGCTGTAGGCTGGAAAATATTTTTATTTAGAAAGTAAATTATAGAAAAATGAATTAATTTTTAATGTTCGGTAATATAATAAAAAATAAATATAAAAATATTTTTTTTAATGTTTAATTATATCATAAAAAATAAGTTGGAAAATAATTTATTAATAATTTATTATTTTTAAGTTTATTAAAATAATAAGGAACAAATTTTACAGATTAAAAAATTAAATAAGAATGAAATTGAAAAAAATAATAATTTTATTAATTATCTTAAAAAAAATAAATAATAATTAAAATAATAAAGATTAAATCTAAAAAATTAAAAATTAAAAGATGAAAAAATTAAAATAATAATAATTAACATTTCATAAATTATTTTAAATAAAATAAATAACAATAGAAAAAATGATGACCAAATTTGATAGATAAAAAAATTCAATTAAAAATAATAAGAAAAAAGCAAGTAACAATTATAAAAATAAGAA
This sequence comes from Populus x sibirica, assembly GCA_019202695.1. NCBI lineage: Eukaryota > Viridiplantae > Streptophyta > Magnoliopsida > Malpighiales > Salicaceae > Populus > Populus x sibirica. Next base: position 2,084,781 of record JAGMVL010001159.1, read on the forward strand.
TCAAAATTAATATAAAAATTAAATTTTAAAAGATGAAATTGAAAAACAAATATATATATATATATATATATATATATATATATATATATATATATATAGCAATCAAAAGTTTAAAGACCAAATTTAATATAATCAGCAAATAATATAATATTTTTAATTTTTTCACAACTTCTGAAAAGTATTTTCCGTCTAAAATAAAAGGAAAACACTCTCCTGAAAATCAAGCTAAATTTTTCTTTGATTGAAAAGTGTTTTTCATTGACCGGAAAGTATTTTTCACTGATCAATATTTTTAATGACAAATAAATATAAAAAAAATTAAAAATAATTTTTCAAAACGACTTTAAAAAAACAAACACACTAGAGTAAAATAAACCAGAGCATTTTATCTTTGTTGTGCAGGGAATAATTATCTGGCGCGTGAACCAGAAGCGTACATTCAATCCAGCAAAATCATTTAGCCAGTGGTGGATTGCACGCTCTCCACGTGGCCAGTGTTATTTTTTCAGCGATTTCTAGTGTTTTCCCACCCCAAGTATCACTTTTGAATCCCGAATAAATGATGTGTTTAAATTTCATGTATATTGATGTTTTTATCGTGAAAGTTTATTTTTTTTTTATTGTTGGTAGTGATATTCTCATAAAAAAAATAAAAAATCATTCTGTAATATTTTACAAGCATATAATTTAATAATTTTGGTTAGAGGAATATAATTTTGTTAAAATTCATAAAATAATAGTAGCCTACAAGTTAGTTTTGAAAATTAACCAAAATTTATGGGCCAAAGCCCAATCTTAATATGTTTCTTTTATCATTTTATGGGTCTAATATCCACTTAAAAAAAAACTTAATTAACATTTTTTTTAAAGGGATTGATATCTAGATTTTAAAATCAAATATAAGTTACGCTTCCTTTTAGCAATTTCAATGAAAATCAATGTTAATATATTTGACAAATTTTTTATTTTATTTTTAGGGGTTGATATCATCTTCTAACGAGTCTGAAGACTAACGTCAAAATTTTAACCAAGTATTTAGAAATAGAAAAATAGATAAAAAGCTAAAAATAATTAGGATAATTAATTGGCAATAAAAAAGATAAATTTAAGGAGAAAACACATACTAATGGTAACCATTTGTAAGAAAAGATGTTGTAAATGTGACATTGTTCTTTACTTAAGTATAACTAACCTTTTACATGAATTTCTGGAACCAATATTAATTTTTAGGATCCCTAGTTTCTTCTAATTACTATGTGGCGATTCCAATTTTTCAAGATATATTTTTGGTCCCCGGCGTGACGTCCACTGAGATGCAACAAAATATATCTAGTCTGGTACATGTCTAGTTATTGCACTAAAATTACAGATGAATTGCCCATAGAAAGATTGATGTGTCGTGAATGATTCAAAAATCGGCAACAATGAATCTGACGAAAATGGATGAAGGATGAGTCTGGTTGGTTGTGTTTCTTTTAGTGTTTAGGCTGTATTATAGTGATTTTAAGGTAAATAAATTGGAGGTAGACTAGAATGACACTTTGATAAGTTGATCTGGACGCCACAAAGATCAATCTAGGATTTCGACGCCACACTCTTTGTGATTGAAGAGTGATAAGTCAGGTAAGATTCTTCACAAAATCAATTTGGAAAAACAACTCTTAATTCTTTGAATTAAATTTCAAATCTTGGCCAAAAGTGTTTATTACATATTCTGATACTATATTTATAATTGGAACATCCTTCTATAGTTAGGAAAATTCAACATGACAGAAGTCAAGCCCAAAAATTAGACTTTGACAAAGTAACTAGACAAATCTAACTAACACACGTTTTCTGACCTTAATCGAAACATAAACAGATCAAATTTAAAACGGCTATAACTTCTTGCACAAAAGTCCAATGCAATCATGGTTGGACAATCTAGAAAGATCACGTTCTGAACTTGAAATCCACCTAGATTAGTCTTGTCTTCACATGCAATGGATGACTTCAAAATCGGGTTCAAATTCATCTACTATTCTGACCATAAACAAAATCAATTTCTTCACTTATTTGCATTATCAATCCAAACTCAAGTAGCCCAACATCAAAAGAACCATTAAGGGCTTTTCCCATCTCCAAGTTTCAATTGTAGGCAAATAAGCACCCTTAAATCAATTTCAAATTGATTGCTAATTTTTAACTCTGACACAGCTTCAATCATTCTAATTTGACTCGTCAAGGCCCTTTGTAATTGTTTTGCTCTTGCTTTTGTCATTGAACCATCTGAATCCTCTTGCATATTAGATTTAGCTTTACGAGATGGATTATAATTCCAATGATGCACATCATCAGCCCTGGGTTGAAAATGATTTGTCCTCAAATCAAAATCGTCATCATCATCCAAGTATGGAGTCAAGTCTTTCACATTAAAAGTAGCTGATACGTTGTAATCACCAAGAAGATCTACCTTATACGCATTGTCATTCACCTTCTCTATAATGCGAAATGGACCATCAACTCTTAGCATCAACTTGGACTTATGTTTGCTTTGAAATTTGCCCTTGCTAATATGAATCCAAACAAGATCTCCAAGTTCAAACCTAACTATTTTCCGCCCCTTGTTAGCTTGTTTAGCATACTTTATCGTTTTCTCCTCAATATGTAATCGAACCTGCTCATAGAGTTTCTTCATAAATTCTGTCTTTCTTATTCCATCTATAAATGTCCTCTCAACAATTGGAATATGAACAAGATCAATAGGAACACAAGGATTAAAGCCATACATAACCTCAAATGGTGAAATTTTTGTAGCCCTATGCATACTATGATTATATGCAAACTCCACAATAGACAAACAAGTATCCCAACTCTTCAAATTCTTATGTATAACAGCTCGTAACAAAGAAGATAAAATTCAGTTTATTACCTCAGTTTGTCCATCAATTTGTGGATGACATGCCGATCTTGAAAAGTAACTTCGTTCCAAGCTTCCTCCAAAGAGTCTTCCAAAAATGGCTTAAGAACTTTGTATCACGATCAGAGACAGTGCTTTTAGAAACTCCATGCAAACGAACAATCTCTTGAAAGAACAAATCAGTAACATGTACTGAACATGGACTAAGTGATTCTTGCACATAGCCCTTCTCTAAGAGCTCACCAAGCTGCTTTTGAATCTCTTTTGCTTCCTCTGGATTACATATGTATACTGGTTTATTAGGAAGTGAAGCTCCCGGCACCAAATCAATTTGATGTTCAATTCCCTGAATAGGTGGTAACCCTTTAGGTAATTCATCTGGAAACACATCTTTAAATTGTTCAAGCAATTCCATAATCTGTCTTGGTAAGTTCAAACCTTCTACGTGTAGTAATTGCTTTGCCCAGATCATAGAACTTGACCCACTTGAAGCTAATGCCTGTTTGATGTCTCTCTTTTTTGGCTAACAATGACCCCCTTTACGTGATTTCACCTTCTTTTGTTGGCTTCATAACCGATCCTCTCTAACCTGTTAAGAACTCAATGGTAACAAGTTCACCTTCTTTCCATTCAGCATAAAAGAATAAGTGTTTTTTTGTCCATTGTAGGTCATATCCTTATCAAACTGCCATAGACGACCCAACAACAAATGGCTAGCTGACATCGGTGCAACGTCACACAAAACCTCGTCATGATAGGTTTTAATGGAAAAGGTACACGGACTTGCTTTGTCACCCGAATCTCCCCATTCTCATTCAGCCATCGCAAACTATACGGCCTGGGATGTGGAATGGTAGTTAAACCCAATTTCTCCACCAAGGTAGTGGACGTAATATTAATGCAACTTTCATTATCAATGATCATCCCACACACCTTATCTCGAATCTGACATCGAGTATGAAAGATGTTCTCGCGTTGCTCATCACTAACATCAATTTATGCATTCAGAACCCGTTGCACAACCAACAAATCTCCAGCCATAATTAAGTTTATCAACCTCAATTCTAGCAAGCATTTCTTCTGTTTTTGGCTCTTGCCTTAGATCGCAACTGATGCTCTGATACCAGATGATGTGCCGTGAATGATTTGAAAATCGACAACAATGAATCTGACAAAAATGGATGAAGGATGGGTCTGGTTGGTTGTCTTTCTTTTGGTGTTTAGGATGGATTATAGTGATTTTAAGGTAAATAAGATGGAGGATAGACTAGAATGATACTTTGATAAGTCGATCTGGACGCCACAAAGATCAATCTAGGATTTCGACACCTATAAAATATTTGGATTAGTGTTTTGTGTTTTTTAAAAAACTTTTTTTTTGTTTAGTTTTTTTTTCATTTCACCGTTCAACAACTCAATCTTTTTCTTCTTTTTATAATTTTTTTTCTATTTCATCTTTCAATATTAGGTTGTTTAGAAAATTTTGCTTCGAATTTTTTTTTCTGTTGGGTTATATATTAGTCTCATGGATTTAATTTTATTTTCTCGATTTCAACTTTCAACACTAGATCTATTGGAAGTGGGGCTTCATAATATTTTTTTATTTATTTTCTATGAATTTTTCTTGATCTCATGACTAGGTCACAAGTTTAACAAGTTAACTCAGGTTGATTGAGATCATTTTCTTATTGCTTTTTTTAATTGATTTTTTTATTTCATCCTCCAATATTGGGTTGGATGGAAATTGAGATTCATATATTTTTTCTATTTACTTTCTATGGGGTTATCCTGATCTCATGTGAGTTTAGCAAGTTAACTCGGGTTGACTTTATTTATTTATTTTTCTTCTTTTTTAATTGGACTTTGGATTTTTTTTTTATTTTTTTTTATGGGGTTATCCAGATCTTATGACTCAAGTTACGAGTTTAGTTGGTTGACCTGAGTTGACTTGATTTATTTTTTGGGTTCCTTTTTTAATTGAATGTTTTTTTTTTTCTGTTTCACCTTCTAACAACTCAATTTTTTTATTTCAAGTTTTTTTTCTTCAGTTTCATCCTTCAATATTAAGTTGTTTGAGAATTAGATTTTGAAATTTCTTTTTCAATTTGGTTTTTGTGGAGTTAACCCGATCTAATATATTTAATTTTTTTTCTTGATTTTAATCTTCAACATTGGATCCGTTAGAAAATGGATCTTTGTAATTTTTTATTTGATTTTTTTGAAGTTATCTCAGTCTTATGATCTAGGTTACGAGCTTAACATATTAGCTCAAGTTAACTTGAGTTGTTTTTTTTAGTTGATTTTTTTTATTTCATCATTCAACATTAAGTTAGTTGGAAATTAGGTTTCATAATTTTTTTTTATGCTTTCTATTGAGTTATAAAATATCCCGATCTCATGATCCGGGTTGCGGGTTTAACATGTTAACTTACATTAACTCGGGTAGTTTTTTTTATCCTATTTTTAATTTAATATTTTTTTTCAATTCCACCCTTCAATATCAAATTGATTAGAGATTGATCTTCATAATTTATTTTGATTTACTTTCTATATATAAAGTTATCATGATTGTTTGAATTAAGTTTTAAATTTGACAGATTAACTTAGATGAATCTTAGATGTTTTTATTTTAATATTTAAAAAATACATCCAATATACTTTATGTTTTGAATTTATAATTAATTTTTTTATTTGGAAATATGTTAACATCGTAGGTATATTTTTTTATATTAAAAAATCAATTGGATTCAGAGTCATAAAAATAATCAGGTTTTCTCTAAAAATCGGTATGCATCACTTTCAAAACATGAACGCTCACATACTCCCAACGGAGGAAAAAATGCCTTTAGATGTTGTCAAAAGAAGACGCCTTTATAATTACAATTTTTTATACCCATTTTCCCATATCCCAAAAGGCTGATGATTATGGCATTTTCGGATAACATTTTCTTTTTTTTTTTAAAAAGAAAAAAATGATAAATACAGTGGTGTTTAGCATTGAAAAGAAAAATAAATTAAAGGACCTGCCGTCAATAAAATTTGGCAGCAAAGAAGAATATAATTGACCAGCCAATGAGGACCTGATAACTATAAAAAAAGAGGCGCATGGACGGGCGCACCCACATGTTAACTTTTCTACACGGTCACAATAATCTCGTCAACGTGTAAGCATCTTGTAGCTCTTCGTGCCCCCATCTCATTCAATACGATAGAACCTCTCCACGTGACAATCTTACAGGCATCCGCACCCTCTTACTCATTCCGTTTCCCACTTCCCGTGACGTTATTTATAAGCATCCACCGTCTCTCTTCTTGGCAAGATAAGAAAAGCCCTCTTGGAAGGAAAGGAAAAAAAATGGTGAGAGAGAGAAGGGAGAGAAGGGATCATAACCGGCGTTACAGGGGAGTGAGGATGAGAAAGTGGGGAAAATGGGTAGCAGAAATAAGGCAGCCAAACAGTAGAAATAGAATATGGTTAGGTTCATATAATACCGCAGAGGAAGCAGCAAGAGCATATGATGCTGCTGTTTTATGTTTACGTGGGCCTTCGGCGACGTTTAATTTTCCATCGAATGTACCAGAAATTCCTGCAACGACAGAGATATTGCCTCCCGCGCAGATTAGGGAGGTTGCTTTTAGGCATGCAAGAAGGGGGAGTACTTTGGAAGCCGCAGAGAGGATTGTGGAATCTGGGTTGTTTGAAGGGCCGTCTGGGATGAGTGGAGAGGTGTATCTGGGTGGCGAAGGCGATGGGGCGGAAAGTTTAGAGGGAGTTTCGAGTGGGGTATGTTATCAAACATCTGGTGTGTGGACAGTTTAAGTTTGTTTGAGGTTCTTCTTCTTCTTCTTTACTGTCCCGTGACCTGGGAGTGTCGATTGAGCTGATAGAATTGATTGACATAGAGAGGAAAGTTTTGGTCGAAGGAATTGATTGGAAATTTTGGTTGATATATGTAGGGTCTACCTTTTTCTTTGATGTAAAAAAGAAGAAAAAAAGGAAAAATGATAATAATAGTTTTTTTTTAATGAAATAACCATCTTTCCATGGAAAAAGAAGAGGTTGCTTGCTTTTGATATCAGATTTTCATTTCATTTCATTATTATTATTTTTAAAAAGTTGATTAGGAGACAAGGAAAGGAGATGATTAGTGTTTCTTTAATGATTAAAAGAGCTTTTCAACGTAACAAAATGAATGCCTTCTTCTCTTAAAACAAAATCTTTACACACCTTTTTTGGTAAGAGCTCGAATTATGAATAATGAAATAGACCTATGAACCTATGAAAGAGATCAGGTTGAGAAGAGGTCACGAGAAGCGATTAGAAGATGTCAAGGTAATTAATTATAAGGATTCATGTGATTATTCTGAACAAAAACCTATAGTAGATTGTACTCGTAGAAATTATAAATTAGGAAATATATGATTGTTAGAAAGGAAATGTATTAAAAGGAATACAAGTTGTTTGCTTCTGATTTATTATGAATAATTTGCATAGGGTTAGAAATTATAGTTCATGGAATTATGTTGAAAAAAAATAAATTTATCTATCTAAGAGGTTTATAATTTCTTAAATAAATTTAAAATTTAACCTTAATAAATTAAAAAACCTAGAAATTAGGTTTATTGACAACACCAAATCCACCTTGAAATTCTTCAAACATCAACTTTTGACACTTGATTATTGGCAATAAACAGCAGGTTGGTCCATTGATTTTTTTATAGCTAAAATTTTGTTATACTTTAATATCTTAAAAGTTAGCTTTAAAACACTCTATTGGAGTATCAAAGTGTTCTTCATTTTATGAGAGAATCCTTATAGATCCTAATTTAAAGATTTTTAGGATTTATACAACCCTCGTTGACATCTTGAGTTTCTTCCTCATCGAATCTTGATGGTTGATCCTATAATGTTCTTATAATGCTTTATTTTATAATACTTCAGGTGCTAATGAAACTATTTTAGTGAAATTTAACTGTTTGATCAATTCCCGAGCGATTGCACCAAAAATTCAAGTTCCTTTTGGATTTTCTTCTTGATCAATTACAAATGCAGCGTTGTCATCATATTGTATTATCATACCGTCATCGCGTTTGAGTTCTTTAGAAGTACGCACAATTACAATAGGCTCCTCACCTTTGCCAACATACGATTTAATTTTGCAATCTATCTCTGAATATCTTCTATCCCTAGTTCTTGAACACCTCTTTTAAATTTTATAATATGTCCTTACATTTCTTCTATCACCAGTTCTTGAACACCTCTTTTAAATTTTGTAATATGTCCTTGCATTTCTTCTATCACCAGTTCTTGAACATTTCTCTTCCGATGGAAAACCTCTTCATCCACTCTTGTCCAAACATGTTATGCTTTACGATCTAATTCAACCATGATTATTTCAGCACACAACACTAAACACCAAGAATCATTGGGCTCTAATATCAACTGATGTAAATGAAAATAACACAAGAAATAAAACAAGTACAAGAACATATAATTATGCTTCTTGTTGAAAATGAAAATTAAAGGCACCAAACAATGCTATTTCAAAAGCATGGTGCGATTGTCATCTCCCTCATGCATGTATGACTTTTGTTTTTGTTTTTTTTTTGCAGCTATTTTTAGCCCAACTTTAAATACAAGTTTCTCTTTCTCACATGAGCATTAAATGACAACAAACACACCCACCTCTTCCTATGCACTTGTATTTCATTTTCATCTAAAGACTCACTTTATTATCTCCATATGATGGTCGAAAATACATGCCAAAATAGCCAATCTTACATGGTGTACAAAGTGTACAACAATGGTGGATGGCCAATATTGACTCAATAAGATCAATAAACAAGATTATCCCATCTAAAAAAGTTCTAGGACCTTTCCCTGCCTATAAATAGAGGGATATGGTGAGAAAGAAGGGGGTATAAAGAGAAAGAATTCAAACTTGAGAGAGAGATAATGGGTAAGAGAGGTTTAAGTGCAAACCAATTTGTATAAGAGAAAGAAAAAGGAAAGAAAAGAAAAGAGACCATGCCGAAACACCAAAAAACCCAAATTATAAGGAAGAAAATAATGTGGTTTTTTGGTCATTAAATCGATTCATTTAAAACCAAAGAGTTCTAAGGGGTAGAAAGAAGCAAGAAAAATAAGTATTAACCAAAGATAAAAGAGGAACCCTTATTTAGAGAGAAAAAACCACCATAATCATCTCCACCACTAGCTAACCACCATAACAGCCATTAGAAGCTTGTATAACACCTCCATATTCTACTGAAACCATCATTGAAGTAAGTCACAACTCCTTTTCTTCTTTTTCTTTCTTTAGGGTTTATGGAAAAATAGTGTATAATGTTACATTTTATTTTAAAATACATGAACAAGATAAAAAAAGGTGTTTTTAGACTTAGTTAGGATAAATTTAGACATTGCATATTTTTTTAATCAAAAATACAAAAAATATGATGGTTAAGTATGTGAAAAATGCATGGATAAAAATTTAAATTTGAGCTTTTTAGTGTTTTTGTGTGTTATTTAGGTTTTTCATGCCTCTTATTTAAAAAAAATCAGAATAAATGTGATGATTTTGATTAGAAGACAAATGCATGAAAGAAAAACCAAAACTTGTGTTTTCAGGTTTGCTTGTAACCTAGACTTGGAATGATAAAGTTAGGGTTTTGAAATATGCTTTGTTTTTAAATGATGATGCATGCAAAAGACTCTAGTTCAAGTGTTGCATGCTTTCTTGATTATGAAAAAAATCATGACATGTTTTTGTTTATTTAGATGATGCATGAATGAATAATATGAGATTTGAGATCTTTTATTCTTAGGATTTAATTGTTATCTATAGTTTTATTTCCTATGCATGTAGTTATTTTCATGTTCATGTTCATGCTAAAAAAATGTGTTTCAAATTTCATGCATTTTGGCCAAACCTCTCACAAATCAAAAATATATTTTTGCATTTAATTAGTATTCATGCAAGTTTTGTAATTGACATGTTATTTCCATGTTCTCATTTTACTATGGCATCTCCCCATTTCTAAAAAAATAAGAAAAACAAAAATTAATTACTATAATGCTTGTTTTCATATAAGGTTTTATAACTTGTTTATAAAACCCATTGAGATTTGGTCCATATTAAAAAGGTTCTTATGGGCCGACATTCCAAAACCCTTTCCAAAATCTAAGATAAGTCTAATATAGTATTTTAGGATAGTCTGATTCGTTATTAAAATCTTTTTTTTTTGAATGAAATCAAAGTTCTTTTTGTAAAACTAACAAAATCTCATTTTTATGTATTAATATTAAGAATTTTATAAAATAGATGAAATCACCTATTTTAAGGATTAACATCAAGGATTTCTTAAAATTGATAAAGTCACCTATTTTAAGGATTAACATCAAGGATTTTCTAAGCCGACAAAATCATCTACTTTTAGGCATTAATGTAAAACATTCTCCTAAATAATTTTTTTTTTCTATTTTTAGGGATTAACATCAAATTTTTGTTTTATCAATGAATCTCCTATTCTCAAGGACCGATACTATTTTTCATTAAAATAGATCATGAATAAAATTTTAAATAAAGTTAGGCAATCAATATCATGAATAAGATAAATTTAGGAAAACACATACTAAAGGTAATCTTTTATTTGAAAGGATACGGTAAGAGTGATGTTTATTTTTTCTTAAGCATAACTAATACAGTGCCTGAATTTCTAGAATTAGTGTCTATTTTATGATTTCTCATTTCTTTTAATTACCAGGTGGCGGCTCCATTTCTTTTTGTTTTTCCCTTCAAACATTTATCGAGTCCTACAATGTTTTGTCATAGTATGACAATAATTATAAGGAATCTTATTGTATCAAAGCATTGTTCCAAATGTTTTTAGTCAATGCTCTATTAAGATTGGACATTAATTAGAGCTATTAAGACTTATACACATTGTTTTTTTTTCTTTATGAAAGGAAATAGATATTCTCATAAGGTGATGTGTGAGGGATACTTAGAACTAATAAACAAGTGCTTGTAAAATAACAAGTACACTAAACCCAATAGAGATTACTCATATATAGAGAAAGACTCATATGACAGTTGTGTAAGTGATTCTTAAATTTGAGATCACTAAATTATCTTATAAAGAGAATGTTATATTTTTATACTAACTATATGTTCCCTTAATCAAAGGTAAAAAATAGGCACATATTAGGTATAACATAAACTATATGAAGGTATTTAAGTGATTAGAAGAGGATTCATCACCGTAGGTGAATTAGAGAAATTTTAAACATGTTTTTAAATAGTATTGATTGTAAAATCCTTGCGCAAGACAAAATGAAACTTGAAAATGGCTCAAATCTTATTTGAAGAATCAATGATTATGATATTGAAAATAAACATATTTCATAGAGCATACACACTCTATGCTTTAATATCTATATACAAACATTCTTGATAAATGAATAATAATTAAACTAAGAAACTAGCTATTGAAATGTTAAGTTAAACTATATATGACTTTCCTAATATTTGGAGGATCATGACATTTTAGTAGATGTTGCATTTGATCTTCAAATATAAATCAATTAGTTTTTTGAATTAAAAGTGAGTTAAATTATTTAATTTATTTGATCCTATTATGATTATGATTAGAATTATGATTTATATTTGGTGTAATATATTAGAAACCTAATGGGTCACAAATATTAAGAGTTACTAGTACAAAATTAAATCAAGATAATTAATCAAGTATGACTTAATTATAAATAAGTTTTGGAAATTAAAGACTAAAATTTAATAACAAGGGATTACAATTCTTGACTTAGAAAAATCAAGTAGGGACTTGATTGCACAAATTTCTAATAATTGTCTTTAAATAATATATGTGATATTTTTAAAGGGGAAAAATGATATTTTTTTTTATTAATATGGAATATAAGGTTTTTTTTTATTCTATAAATAGAATGTTATGCCTGATATTTGTCTTAACATATACAACTAAAACAAAAGAAAAGAAAAGAGTTAGCGTATATCAATCATTCTCTTCTAAAAAGGTTTAGAAGATTTTTAATATTGTGATTCGTATAGATTATTGTTGGAGATCGATAATTGAATGACTTATTATGACTTATGACAACCTAACCTTAAAGACTTAGCCAAACCTTAGAAAGATGAATTGATCTTTAGATAATCTTTGCTCACACCTTAAACAACCCTATACTTTCTAACGAGATCCATGAGACTAAAAAATTTAAAATTACTTTTTTTTTTACTATATTTATATGTTTTAGGAAACCCAATAGAGATATCATCAAACTGGTTGTGAATTTCTAAAGACATGTATTCATTGTGTGTACAAAATCAATTGTATTATCTTTGGTAGCGAAACCCAATTGTCATGCTAAATTTTCATTGCATTGACCATTGCTCTCTTCATCATTTTTATTATATCCTAGTCATATAACTTGAACAACAATATTTTACTATCAACTCTAAATCTATCTTTTTGTTCTAGGATTAAAGAAACTATAACACCTAAGAGGAGGATGAATTAGGTGTATCACTAATATTAACAAATAATGCAAATTAATTCAAATAAACATAATAACCAATAATATAATTAAAGTGCTTAAAGTAAAGAGATAGGGAGAGAATTTGTTAATTTGTTTTTTAATGTGGTTTGACAGTCTACATCCACACCTCAAGTACCAAATTATACTTGAGTATTGTATTCTTTAACTTGTCTAAGCTTTAGAGTACAATGACCATTTGATAATCCACACCAAGATTTTACACCACTTGAAGATATTCTTTCTTCAAGATTTTTCTCTCACTTAAAGATATTCCCTCTTCAATATTTTTCCCTTGGTAAAAATACCTCACCAAAATCAAAAGTTTTTCCCTAACTCTCAAAAGTTTACAAGTGTAATTTTTGTTATCATAATTTACTCTCTTAATAGAATGGATATTACAATTGAAACTTCTAATATCTCAATATCTCACAATATAACACATATAGGATTAAAAAAAGTTTAAGTATAGTAAGAATGAGAATATATACTATTGTGCTAGATTATGAAGGTTTTATTACATAAATTTTAAGTATAATTAAAGATTGATATTTTTGTTATGTTTTCACTTAGAAAAACTTGTATATGATATATGTTCAGAATCCCTTTCTAATTTTACAATTAGACAAGTTATATATATATTTATAGTAAAAACTAACTGTTTATAGCCATCATAGCTCCACCACTAAAACAGTCGACCCGTTTTGATTGGTCAAGCCAATCGGTTGATTAGTTTATGCAGAGCTCCTAGGTGTTCATTTTTGATGAATAAGCGATCGACCAATTCATTTATTCATACCAAATGGTTGATTGATTTATGTAGAATTCTAGTTTTGAAAAATTAACCTAGTTGAATTCTTATAATCGTCTATTTTAGATTATATTAGATTATTTGTCAATCCTTTAATGCATGTAAAGTGAAGTGTGTGAGTTCATTTTAATTGTGCTATCAAGTAAGATATAAAGATTTACAATGAGCATTTAAAATGAATACTAAATATAAGTCTTCATTTTTCTTCTTGGACTTCTTGATTGATTTATTCATGAAATCCTTCATACTTGTTGATATTTTCTTTGAATAAACTTGTTTAAAACTTATCCTCAATAATGCATATTATTAGTCAATTTACAACTTTATTATTATCATCAAAATATATAAAAACATGAATATTTGACCTAAAGGTCAACAACTTTATCTACATACCTTTAACTTAATCTCTTAACTATACTTTTAGAGTTCTTCCTATTGCTTTCTTTACTAAGTAGTCTTTCATCAAAAAAGAAATTTTCTAGTATCTCGAGTATAGAAGCATTGAAGATGATATGTAGTGTCTTTTTATACAAGAGAAAAAATCTTGACTAGTGGCCTATAGTCTTTGAGAAATCTCTCACATGAACATATTTAAAGTGACATTTTATTGCTTCAGTCACTTCTTTAACTTGTTCTAGGCCATTAAAAGCCATAATATTTGGACAAGCTCTATTCACAGTATAATACATTGGTATTAGTATGTTCCAGACTATAAAAAATCATCATGTTTAGAGAAGAAAAAGGTTTGATAGGTTAAGAGACAACACAAAAAAGAAATTGTGAGAACATAAGACAAATAACACAATTGAGTGGTATAAAAAGTAAAGTGTTTTTAACTTAAGAATTCATTTGGACACCTTTAACTTAATCTCTTAACTATGTTTGCATAGTTCTTTCTATTGCTTTCTTTACTGGGTTGTTTTTCATTAAAAAAATGATTTTTTTTACTTGAAAGGATTTAAAATGTTATTTTATTGCTATTGTCACTTCTTTAACTTTTTCCAGGCTATTAAAAGTCACTATGTTTGGATGAGTTTTATCCAAAGTATAAAACATTGAGAAGAAAATGGAATAGAGGAATCCTAGTTATATAACTAACAATAGAGGAATCCTAGTATAATAATTGTTCTTTGAAATCGGATCTTTACTAGCCCAAATTGTAGATCCCAATAAGTTATAACACTTTTTCAATCTATAGTGTTTTCTTCCCTTTCAGTATATATCCTTTGACATCGAGGAAGAAATACCTATTAAGATCTTGTCCTCATTAATGCTAGAGGGGATAATTTAATGTCACTTTTATTTGTGATCTTTAGAAGGATTTCTACATATGTTTTTAAGAGAAAATATGAAAGGAGGATTATAAAAGGCTCCCTCTTAAGTAAGAGTCTAGATTAAGACTTGATTTCACATTGTTGATCCCTTAAAAATAAGCAATTTCCTATGCCTGAACCCACCATGCATTCCATATAGTTTTTCCTTCATCATAAATGGCTCATCCTCATATTTAGTTTGGCATTCTCCCAATTTCTTATAAATATAGTTGAGAATAAAAGGCTTTAATTCCATTATTCTACCTTTAGCCAATGTCATTGTCGTCTTTAGGTATGCTTTAGTGGGTTTAATAGACATGGAACAAATCAAATACCTACATATCTAATATAGTAGGAAAGTTATTGTTCTTTGTGTGAGGGTAAGTATGTTTTTTCTTTCCCTCTTTTTATTATGGTAATGAATTTAGGAGCACCCAACACTAAATCTCTTTATTAATATTTGAATGAAAGGAAAAAGCTCCTTACCTGTTAGATATAAGCCTCCTATTATGGCCTGGTCATACAAGTCCATATTTTTCACTCTATACCTAAATAAAAAAGGGTTACTAGATTTTGACACACACACACACACACACAGAGTAGCCAATAATTCTTTGTTAGGTTTGGTGGTGAATTTGGATAGCTAAATGACATAAAAAATATTTTGACATTTCCATTGTTTATTGAAGTCTTATTGCATCCTATTCAGATACCTAATATATAATCTGCAACAACAATACTAGGCTATATTGAAATTGATTTCTTCTAAATATTTGACATCGTCATCTTCTAATGGAAGTCTTTTCTTTTTCGATGACTAATGTGAATAGGTGTTCTTCATTAGATGGTTGTTTTTTTCTTATAAAATAAGCCAGGCCATTCTCCTTTTGTGTTTTTTGCAACATTGATTATGAATAAATTGAAATGAGATAAACTATCTGTATGATTTTGGAAACTAGTAATAAGCATAATATTGGTGCAACAAAGCTTGAGGCTGTTATTTTCGTGGTCTTTTAGGAAGAAGAAAAAGGTTTAGGGTTCTTAATTTTTTCTTTGTGAAAAAATATCTTGAGCTTTTAAAAGAAAAATTAAGGGTTTTGTATGCAAGATGAATAACCGAAGAAAAATAAAGCAATAGGATTCTAAACATTGCACCTAAAAGCCAAAGCATGCATGATTTTTGAAAAGAAATAATTGATTGATATGTCAGACAAGCATAAAGAGCATGAATATCTTGAGCTTTTAAAAGAAAAATTAAGAGTTTTGTATGCAAGATGAATAACCGAAGAAAAATAAAGCAATAGGATTCTAAACATTGCACCTAAAAGCCAAAGCATGCATGATTTTTGAAAAAAAAATAATTGATTGATATCTCAGACAAGCATAAAGAGCATGGTCAATATTTTTGGGTAACAAGTGCTCCTTTCCATGTCATTTATGGTCAATTAATTTGTTCGATTTCAGCATTAAATGACATAGGATATCACTTTTTTTTTTTCTAAAACAAAGAAATATAGAGGCATTATTTATACCAAAAATAAACATCCATTTATTGACTATATAAGAAAATTAATCGTCCATAGAAGGCTGAAATCGATTGTGATTTAAGAAATCAACCATAGAAGATAAGAAACAATTGACCAAGGAGATTATATGACATGATCATTCACGAGTGCTAGAATTAAGACATGATTGACTAGAAAAAGATAATCAACCATAGAGATAGTGTTTCAAGTTATTAACCGGAAGATCAAGTTGTACTCTAAGTAAGAGTCTATAACATATTATACTTGTAAAAATTACAAATTAGTAAGAATACATGATTGCTCGAAAAGAGACATACTAATAGATATACAAATTGTATTAGGATTTTATAAGCTCCTAGTTTTCCATGGATAATTTTTATAGAGTAAGGAATTGTAGTTCATATAGGATTTGAACTATGTAACAATGTAAATAGACCATTAAGTTATCGTAAAAGATGGTTAGGAAAGAGACATACTGATAGATATATAAATTGTATTAGGATTTTGTAATCTCCTAGTTTCCATGGATAATTTTTATAGAGTAAGGAATTGTAACAATGTAAATAGACCATTTAATTACCGTAAAAGATGATCATCTCTAGATCTACAACTCTTATTTATTCAATTTACTATTTACTTCTTGCTTCTCTTAAATTCTGTTTTATTTGGAACAATATATTTTTTCTTAGGAAATGAAATATTGGACACCCATACCTTTTTTTTTAAAAAAAATATATATTGGACACTTATACATTTGGTTTGTGACAATGGTACTTCTTTTTCTTCTGAATTAATTTTCTAATTGTAGACTATTTATTTGTTTTGCCTGGAGTTAAGTTTCTATTATAGTTTTTTCTTCTATATTATTATTGAAAGAAAAAAACAAAAAACAGGTAGCAATTGATCAAGAAAATTATGCATCATATCAACAAATACCCGTGTGCATGTGTATGGGTTGGTTTGGATCTTGGTCGTCATTAGGGCAACACCACATTTGTAGTAGCTGAAAATAGGCTCGGAAAGAACTGCAAGAGCATTAAGCATTTGGATACAAGAGATGGAAAATGCTATCATAAAATGTAGGGAAGATCTGCCAGAGGGTTGCTATTGAAATTTACGAAATTGTCGATCTTTGTACAGTCAAATGTCAATGACAGTTCTCGAGTTTGATAAACCTGGAGACAATAACTGACGACTTGAGTACAGATATATGTGAATCTCCTCATGAAAACATGAAGCCGTAAAGAAACAGAGATATCATCAAACAGATTTCTGTTTCTGAGGACTTGTGTTCATGGTGTACAGAATCAGTTTTATCTTTGATAGCAAAACCCAATTGCAGTAATCAATTTTCATTCTTTTGACTATGACTCTCATTGTATCATGTGCATACAGCTTGAACAACCAGCCTGTTATTATCAACGCCAAAGCTATCTTCTACTCCAAATGTTGTTTTTGAGACGTTTATTGAACAACTCTCCTTTCCGTTGCACGCCTGCAACACCAGAAAAACTTTCAGGAAGGGAAAAACAAATACCTAATGAATCATCATGTTGTTAGATTTACCTTTTCAACTGCAGAAAAGCTACGACTGGCCTCAACGCTGCCTCTCTGGAATGAGCCGCAGCTGCTTCCCTGCGGGTCTCCAAAGCTGGCGTATTGGATATCTGAGATGATTCTTCGTCCACCGTTGCATGATAATTCTAATGTGGTTCCTTCATATGTATTTCCGCATATTGTTTCAGTTGCCGTAATCTGGAAAGAAACATCTGAAGGGTTTCCTCCGATTTCCTCGAACAAAATCAATGTGTTTGAGCCATTGTTGAGGAATGATCTTGGGACATGATACCTGATACAATGCCATCCTTTAAATACCTGATCTTAGGATAATAAGAGTAATGAATAATAAGAGCAGTTATTGATAACACAGTACCATCTTTGAGTTGGATTGCCACAATTTGACAGGCATTTGCCCTCCTTATATTGTCCACGGTAATCACATTTGCCATCGCATCCGTTGGGATCGGCAGTCAATATTGGCCAGAAGCGACCTAGACTATTCCCATTCACCCAGGCATGACCCTTGCCCATACCTTGCAAGTCCACCACCACAGGTTCGGTTCCTGATGGAGCCTGGAAGGTGGTCTAGACGAAGATACAATTTAAAACAATGATCATTGACCAAAATTCCGTTGGAAACTCAGACAAGAGTTGCTGACATAATTTTTCAAGACTATTAATTTTATATCAAATATCAACTGATCAAGAGGCATTTCGTTGGCATGAGGTGCTATTGAGGATTGAGAAGTATACCTTATACCAGGTCATGGCTCTCCCCACACGAAGATTACCTGAGACCCATTTGGCACGGCCTGAAGTTGGATCGTAGAATCGTCCCCCCTCACCATTCAATCCAACCTTCGGCCAAATAAATATAGATGATTTGGTCAATCATTATAAGCGTGCACAAAATCCATAGCTACTGGCAGCTTCCATATAATTTACCTTATAACTCCACTCGTTTGATGATAAATCAGTGGTGGTGTTGCCGCTGTCGATCAACTCAACGGGACCTCCTGCTATGCCTTCAGGTCCCTCATCAAAAAATTCACCATAGTTCTGTGTGGAAAAATAAGACAGGGAATTGTGTGAGAATTGCTTCATTGAATTTAAAGATGCTAATGGAAATTGAAGCTGAACTTGATAAACTGTGGGAACTATAGTAAGCATAAGTACAGTACCTGCAGTCCAACAGTGGCACTGAGCAAAGAAATAATGTTTGTCCCGGGCTTCAGCAAAGCAGGTTTCTCGAATGTGAAAGTGTAACCATGTTGGGAACCTGTTATATTTGGCCAAATCAGACGAGCATGAACGACCGTGCAATGATGATATCAATGTTGATGATTATCCTAAAGATTGATCTGAATTAAGTAAGATCTTACCTATCTCCTTCCCATTAACAAAAGCATGAAGGAATTGCCCTGAATACTTCACACGCAACGTCACATTTTTCGAGGCTGTCCCATTATTTGATGGTTATCTTTCTTACGGCCAGTCACACAATTTGGGAAACTCACGCAATCACAGAGACAAAAATAATGAAAGAACAGAGGCCTTTTGTGATGCTTAACTCACTGCATCATTTTCTGATTTTCTTATTATATATAGAAGCAAATACGAAAAGTTACGTCCACTAAATAACCTCTAAATCATAACTTCTATATGAACGGTTACGTCTACTCTTAAACTCCGCTGGAATTAAAACAAAACATAAACAAAACAAACTGAAATAAAACAACAAGATTAATTCTATCATTCTCCTCCTTAAGCTTGTTGTTCTTTATTGATGTCCAGTACACCAATCTTTCCTCTCATCTCCTGAAACTTTATCCTTCCCAGTGACTTCGTTAAGATATCAGCTAGCTGGTCCTCGGTACGAACATGCTGAACTTCAACCAATCCTGATTTCACACAATCTCTTATGTAATGAAACCGAGTGTCAATATGTTTACTCCTCTCATGATGAACCGAGTTCTTGGTTAGAGCAATTGCGGATTGATTATCCATTTTTAGCACCACTTTCTTAGGTTCGGCCTTTAGCAATTCTCCTAACAATCGACTCGGCCACACACCTTGACACGCCGCACAACCAATATATTCGCTTCGCATGAAGACAATGCCACCACTTTCGCTTTTGTGAACACCAGTGATCGGATTTGCCCCAAGAAAGAATATCAATCGAAGTGCTTTTTCGTCATTATTGTCACCGCCCGGATCACCGTCCGAAAACCCGATCAGCTCCAAATCTCCTTCTTTCTTCTCATACACAAAACCAAAGTTCAATGTTCCCTTCATGTACCTCGGTATGTGCTTTTCTCGCCATGTGTTCCAGCGTGGGTTTCTCCATAAATCGACTTACCATTCCAACGACAAACGCCAAGTACGGGACGTGTGTGCGGCAAGTATCTCAAAGCGCCAACAATACTTCGATACAAAGTTACATCTACAGGAAGTTCAAGGTGCTCCTTGTTCAATTTCAAGCGAGGCTCCATAGGAATCGTGTTGAGTTACGAGTCCTTCATCCCACATTTCTCCAAAGCACCTTCTTTGCAAAACCCGATTGCTTTAAGGTGATTCTTGTTGGAGTCTGACACACTTCAATTCCCAAATAATAGCTAAGCAACCCAAGATCACTCATTCTAAATAGCTCTTTCATCTGAGATTTGAATTTGTCAATGTCTCGAATACATCCTCCAGTGATAATTAAATCGTCTACGTATACTCCAACGAGTTAAATTTCCTTCCTTTCTCGTGTACACCGCATGTTCTAGAAGACACCTCTCAAAACCGAGTGCCTTCAACGACTTATCCAACTTGGAATTCCATGCTCTAGGCGCTTGTCGCAAACCGTACAAGGCTTTATACAGTTTCAGCACCTTATACTCTTCTCCTTTTATCTCAAAACCCGGTGGCTGCAGAACATACACATCCTCCTCCAATTCACCGTTAAGGAAAGCGGATTTTACATCCATGTGATGCACTTGCCACCCCTTTTGTGCGGCGATTGATATCAACAACCGTACGGTTTCCAACCGAGCAACAGGAGCAAAAACTTCGTCAAAATCTATCCGTGCTTTTGAACATACCCCTTTGCTACTAACCTCGCCTTGTGTTTGATTATTCTCCCTTGAGTATCTTTCTTCAATTTAAACACCCACTTCAAACCAATTGGCTTTTGATTTTACGGTAAAACAACTAACCTCCATGTTGCATTCTCCGTATCTTTGAAAATTTCTTCTTCCATAGCCTTTCTCCATGTTGAATCGGTTCTTGCTTCTTCATAACTCGTAGGCTCCTCCTCTCCTAGCAAACATAGCCCCAAATAATCCAATTCAGTAGGAATAGTTTTGTCGTACAAACTGTTTAGGTCTCGTTTCCCTCTTGGTCCCACTTCTGATGCCTCTGGATGGATGAATTCGGATGCCCTCTGCTCAACAGGAAACGACACTGGAGTTTGTGCATTTATAGAGCCGAATCCATCTGCTCTGTTGCTACTAGCAGATGTATTCTCAGGCTCGCCAGATTGATAGAACCCTGGCTGTGGAGACGCCATATTTGGATACAACATCTCTTCCTCAATTCGTTGATGGGCAGCATCACTTGAAACTGCAACAGGAAAATAAAGAACAGAAAAGATATCCTTTCTTTGGTTTAGATTCTGTAGCCGATGAATCAGTCCACTCCCACTTCTTTTCTTCATCAAACACGGCATCACGAGTCACTACCACCTGTTTTGTCTTTGGATCAAACATCCGATAACCCTTGGTATTCAAATCATATCCAATAAACACGATAGGTTTACTTCGATCTGCTAGTTTCAAAAGGTGAGGTGTGACATTCTTCACGTGAGCAATACATCCAAAAATTCGCAAGTGTTCAACTCTTGGCTTTCGATTGTAGTAGGCTTCATAGGGTGTCTTGTCAACTAGACTCTTAGTTGGTGCTCTGTTCAGCAAGTAAATTGCCGTTGATACCGCTTCTCCCCAAAATTCGCCGGGAACACTTTTACTTTTCAGTAAACTTCTTGCCATGCCAACCACTGCTCGATTTCTCCGTTCCACGACACCATTTTGCTGCGGAGAATAAGGTGCGATAAGGTAGTGTTTAATACCATTTAATTCGCAAAAGCCCTTGAACTCATTTGATGTGAATTCACCACCACGATCACTTGAAAAGCTTTCAACTTACACCCTTTCTCCATTTCTATTGCAGCTTTGATCCTTTTAAAACTTTCAAACGCCTCGGCTTTGCTTGAGATCGAACCCCGCCACATAAACCTTGTGCAATCATCGACAATTAGCATAAAATAACGCTTTCCCCATTCGTAGTCGGTGTGATTGGCCCGCACAAATCTATATGCCACAACTCAAGAGGGTACTCGGCTACGAAATTTGATTCAGAGGAATGGTTTTCGTTGTTGTTTTCCAATCAAACATCCATCACAAATGCGATCTTCATGCTCGATTATGGGCAAGCCATGCACCATCTGTTTCTGACTTAGAGACTTCAAAGCATGAAAATTCACATGCCCGTATCTTGCATGCCATCGCCATGCTTCTTCTTTGCTCCTTACCGAAAGCATTCGGGTAGAGCGGTGCTATGTTAAGCACAT
This sequence comes from Populus x sibirica, assembly GCA_019202695.1. Lineage (NCBI taxonomy): Eukaryota > Viridiplantae > Streptophyta > Magnoliopsida > Malpighiales > Salicaceae > Populus > Populus x sibirica. Next base: position 2,107,073 of record JAGMVL010001159.1, read on the forward strand.
ATAACTCGGTTGCTTGACCTCTTCACTTTTGCTAGTAGCCTTTGTAATCATCCAAAATAGTCATAACACCTCCTTCAATCACAACCTTGCATCCATTTTCATCCAAGCGGCCAAGGCTTATTATGTTGCTCTTCAACATTGGGATGTAGTAGACATTAGTAAGTATTCGATGTTCACCGTGAAGTCTTCAAGCAAAACCGAACCTCTTCCTTGGATTTTTACTGGTCGAGCCATCCCCAAATTTGGCGACCACCGTAATAGTCGTGTCAATTTCAAGCAAATTTTTCAATACATCCGGTCATGTGGTTACTTGCGCCGGTATCTAAATACCAAGCCTTCTCTCGAGTGCCTTTAATCTTTGGCACCACCTTGTCTTCGTGCAATGAACACATGCTCGTTACGTATTGAGTGGTGATGACACAAGTTTCGGCCATCGTAGTTGCGGTTCATCATCGGTTTGTGTTGTAACAAAATTAGCCCTCTCTCTTCGGTTTGGCTTGGAACAATCTTTTGCGAAGTGTCCAAATTCATTACAATTGAAACACTTAACCTTGGATTTATCGAAGTTTCGTGGCTTTCGGTCTTCGTTAGTGCGTTCACCATTTCCTCGACCTCCACCATATCCACGCCCACTACCATGTCCTCTCCCAAGTGACGTCCTCCTCTTTTGTTGTTGCTTTGAAACTTTCATATTTCTTTGCCTTTGGGGTTCTTGCTTCCCTTTCGGCTTGGGTGAATAGCAACCGCTCTCCCGTACTCTCGTATGAGATCGCCCCTTCAATCCCTCTTCAAATGTTCTCAAACGCCCAATTGCTTCGAAACCGACAGCGTGTCTACATCTCCAACCGCTCAATTGTCCCAATGATTTGAAGAAATCGATCCGGAACCGAACCGAACAGCTTTTCAACAACTTCGCTTTCTTCAAGTTTCGCGCCAAGTGATCGGATCTCACCAACCAAGGCGATCAACTTCATCGAATACTCATTTACGGTTTCTGAATCTTGCATATGCACCTTGTACAATTGTCGTTTCAGTACTTGTACACGTGCCTTCTTGACACGATCTTCGCCAATTCGCATCTCCCTGAGTGCGTCCCAAGCCTCCTTTGCCGTCTGCTTCTCCGCGATTGCCATCATCACGTCATCCGGCACGGCTTGAGAGATGGCTACCATGGCGCCTTGATCTTTGTCGTCGTACGTATCCGCACCTTCGATCACGACCATACTCTAGCGAACGCAAGATTATCTTCATCTTGACATGACCCATATGTCGTAGTTCGTTTCGCTTAACATTGGATAATGGATCGGGATTGAGGCTCCTCTTCTTTGTCGGTTTGGCATCTGAAGCGTCTTAGATTGATCTCCTTCAACACCGGCCATTGCTTTGACAACCTTGGCTCTGATACCAAATGATGGTTATCTTTCTTACGGCCAGTCACACAATTTGGGAAACTCACACAATCACAGAGACAAAAATAATGAAAGAACAGAGGCCTTTTGTGATGCTTAACTCACCGCATCATTTTTCGATTTTCTTATTATATATAGAAGCAAATACGAAAAGTTACGTCCACTAAATAACCTCTAAATCATAACTTCTATATGAACGGTTACGTCTACTCTTAAACTCCATTGGAATTAAAACAAAACATAAACAAAACAAACTGAAATAAAACAACAAGATTAATTCTATCATTATTGTCAACGCTGTATTGCATAGATGAAGGTGGAGAATGACAACGACGGTGAAATATTTTCTAGGTGTCATCCCCATAGTAATTGAAGCGTAGCACAAGAAGAAATCAATTAATACCTAGTCATGTACCATAAGTAGTCACTTTCATCATATGTTGCCGCCTTTTGTTCAAGAAGTCTGAGTCGCTTTAAAACCACCTTGTCCGTGGAGGGGGCTTTAGTTGGCTCGGTGCCCACTCCCAGGAGAGTTTTAGAGGTGTATCATTCTCATGTAATTTCTTTACAATCAAAGAGGTTTGGACGTTAACCTGTAAAAACAAGCATGTCTTAATGTCTAAGTACTTTTAGAAATGAAAAAACAATAACATCATAGGAAATGCTTTGGTTTTACCTTTGCAGTGTTGTAAGTTTCCTTGTTACAATCTTGAAGAATACTAACAGACCAAGCAGGCACAAAGTACTTTCCATCTTGTTGCAAGTCAACATCTAGATCATCCTTCTTCACTCACTCATTTCATTTAAATAATATCCTTTGTGTTCCTGACATTAAACGCAATTTAATTTCCATATATCAATTATGTGTTGATAATAATGTCTCAATTGAGTTCTTACCATGGTGTTTTCTTGTGAAGGATCTATTAACGGGGGAAATTCGCGCAAAGGGCAAAACCAATGAAGGTGTGTACGAATGGCCGTGTGTTGTCGCTCCTCATGCTTTTCCAAGTGTCAAACTCGCTCCAATAAATTGGCATTTTCGATTAGGTCATCCTGCATTTTCTGTTTTAAATACCATTTTGTCAAAGCATCATTTAAATTCACATTCAATTTCTAAAGATTTTGTTTGCAATGCATGTCAATGTAATAAAGTCACAAATTACCGTTTTCTATCTCCAACTTAGTGTCTCATAATCCTCTTGAATTAATATTTTCTGATGTATGGACCTCTCCTCTCTATTCTCTCGATGCATTTCAATATTATGTTATTTTTATGGATCACTTCACTAAATACATATGGTTTTATCCACTACGGAAAAAATCTGAGGTCAAACCAACATTCATCCGTTTCAAAGCTCTTGTGGAAAATTATTTCAAGACAAAAATTATGACTATATACTCTGACAATGGGGGTGAATACATTGCGTTGAAAGAATTCTTTACTACACATGGCATCTCTCATTTAACAACACCCCCACACACTCCTGAACATAATGGTTTTGCTGAGCGTCGTCATAGACATTGTGGAAACCGGTCTCACGCTTTTAACTCATGCATCATTACCACTTTCTTTTTGGTCATATGCCTTTGCCACCGCAGTTTATCTAATTAATCGCATGCCCACTCCAACGTTAAATACTCATTCACCTTATGATGTTATTTTTCAACGCTCACCACATTATGAAAAACTTAGAGTTTTTGGTTGCTTATGTTATCCTTGGCTTCGTCCTTACAATGCACATAAGTTAGAACCCCGGTCCAAACCATGTATTTTCCTCGGTTATTCTTTGTCGCAAAGTGCATATTTGTGCTATGAACCCACCTCCTCCAAAATTATGGTGTCTAGGCATGTAACATTTCATGAGCATATTTTTCCTTATAATTCTTTACATACTACAGACACTACATTAAAATCCACTGCCATAGACATATGGATTCCACCGACAATCTCAGTTCAAATGACACCTCCTGCGCCTTCTACACACTCTTCATCGGCTACGCCTGATATCTGCCCTATCAATGCCACATTTCCTCCACCAATTATCATTCCACCAACACCAATACCTGCAACCCAATCAACCATATCTTCCCTGCCTACCGTGTCCACTGCCATTCCTCAACCCCAAACTTCCACCCAAACACTACCTATCTCCTCACAAACTAATATCTATCCAGTCATTCTATGACTACCCGATCCAAAAACAACATTCGTAAACCAATCCAAAAACTCACATTCACCACCCAACTCACCTGTGACATCACAGAACCAACCACCCTTGCCCAAGCCACTCGTGACCCCAGGTGGTACTCTGCCATGGTTGAGGAATATAGTGCTTTGATCGGTAATGGAACTTGGACTTTAGTCCCTCCTGCTTGTGTTTCTAATGTGGTTGGCTGTAAATGGATTTTCAGGCTCAAAAGACACACTGATGGAACCGTGGCTCGCTATAAAGCCAGACTCGTGGCGAAAGGATTTAATCAACATCCCGACCTTGACTACCACGAGACCTTTAGCCCTGTGGTAAAACCAACAACAATTCGCCTTGTTCTGAGCATTGTTGTCAGCAATGGTTGGCCGCTTCACCAACTAGACATCAACAACGCCTTCCTTCAAGGCACCCTTACTTAAGATGTTTACATGGCCCAACCTCCAGGATTTTCTGATTCGGACAAAGCTGACTTTGTCTGCAAGCTTAGAAAGGCTATCTATGGGCTAAAGTAGGCGCCTCGTGCATGGTATGAAGAGTTAAAGGGGTTTCTAACTGCCTCTGGTTTTTCCAACTCCCTCGCAGACACTTCACTCTTCATCTACAAGCACGGCTCATGTTTTATTTATATGTTGGTGTATGTTGACGACATCATAGTTACAGGAAATCATGCTCACAATGTTAACCAGTTCATCAAAAGTCTAGCAGCTCGCTTCTCGTTAAAAGACTTGGGTTCCCTCACTTATTTCTTAGGCATTGAGGTTCAGACTCATTCTACAGGTGGTTTGCTCTTTTCTCAAAAAAGATATATTATGGACCTCCTACTTGCAAAACCTACTTCTACACCTCTGCCTCCTGGCTGCACCTTGACATTGCACATGGGTGTTCCAATGGATGATCCGACCACCTATCGTGCCACACTTGGAAGTCTTCAGTATCTATCTCTCACTCGATCAAACATCTGTTTCTTGTGCCAACAAACTTTCACAATTCATGCATAAGCCAACAGACATTCATTGGCAAATGGTGAAATGTGTCTTACGATATCTGCAGGGCACTGTACAAGAATGTCTGCTACTACATTGTCATTCACCACCTTCAGTCCATGCCTTCTCTGATGCAGACTAGGGGGGAACAAGGACGACTTATCTTCCACCAATGCCTACATAATTTATCTTGGTTAGAATCCCATCTCCTGGTCGTCCAAAAAGCAACACACAACCGCTCGCTCTTCCACTAAAGCAGAATACCGAGCGGTAGCTGACACAACAGCAGAAATCAGCTGGATTTGCTCTCTCCTAACAGAGCTACATTCCAGTAAATAATGCTCCAGTAATCTATTGTGACAACATTGGTGCCACCCAGCTGAGCTCAAATCCTATGTTCCACTCAAGGATGAAACATGTTGCTATTGATTTTCACTTCATTCGTCAGAGAGTACAATCGGGTACCCTAATAGTGTCTCATGTGTCTTCACAAGATCAATTAGCTGATGCGCTGACAAAATCCTTACCTCGCTCACTGTTCATTTCGCTCAAAGACAAGATTAGACTCATCAATCCCCGTCCATCTTGAGGGGGCATGTAAGCAAGTATCCATGTATATACTATTTGAATTTAAATTCCTAAGAGATAAGGATTAGGATAAGGTTGTAGGTTGATAAGATTGTAGTAGAGTTAAACTCTACTTTGTCTGTAACTAATCTTGCATTCTCTCGCAACATATATATATATATATATACACCGTTGTAGTTAATAGACTGCGCAGTGCTTCACACAAACCCTATAATATCTTACATCTTCTTCTCCGGTCTCAATTGATCTTTATAAACTTGTCTAGGTAACAATAGTACAAGTTTGAAAGTTTTTCCATCATTTTCAAGAAAATATATGTTTTTAAACCCATCATGCTTGGCCTTTTTATCAAATTACCAAGAACATCCTAACAGTAAATGAGTAGCATACATAGAAACCACATCACACAAAACCTTATCCTTATAATTTCTAATCGAAAAAAATCAAAATTTACCAAAAAAAAAGAGAAAAGGAGAAAAATCTTCTTGCCTAAAAAGAAACAAAAATTGCAAAAGAAAAATATATTTCACGCTTTTACTCTGATTTCAGTTATTTTCCTAAATTTTGATTATTTCGAGTGTTATTATTTTTCATCATTTTTGTATTATTTGTTTTTGGGCAATCAAGAGAAAAAAGAGACAAAAATAATAATAACAATAAAGAAAATAAAATAAAAAATGTGCAATTAGGGATAAAATTAAAAGAAATAAAAAAATGGGTACAATTGGCAAAAAATTAAAAAAAATATGAAACCAGGAACTAAACTAGAGAAAGAAAAGGAATGAGAAGAATGTAAAAAATTGCAATTAGGGATTAAATCGAAAAAAAATATGAGATAAAGGTGTGATTGGCCAAGAAAATAAAAAATATAAATCCAATGACTAAAATGGAAAAACGAAAAACTTGGAGGATCTATTTTGAAAAAATGAAACTTCCCCCTTAAGTTAAACGATGCCATTGCATGCAAAAAAAAAAAAAAGGTATGCACCAAACAATGTTGTTTTGTTGTGGTCTTGCATCATCTTCCTCTTTTTTCTACAACACCACCTATTTCCCACCCTTGAATGATTGTATTTTATCCTCTCTAACACATCCAAAACACACCTATTCCTTTCCCAGACATGCCCTCTCTTATCAACATCCATCTCCATATTGAAAAGACCCTTGAAATCGCTATAAAAAAATGTTAGAAGGAGGCTAGGCAATCATGATTTTTAACGGAAAAGCGACTTGCAAGGATGGGATTTGTCCAATTGAGACCATTTAGTGGAGCTTCTAGAAGCCCTTCCCCTACTATAAATAGATGAAGAAGAGAATAAAAATTTATTTTTGGATGTAGGTTACTATTCAAAATGAAAAATATAGTACATTTAACTATTCATGCATCATTATTATTATATTTTTATTTTATTTTATTGATTTCACATTCACATTATCTTCGTTTAATAAATTGAGTGTTCTCATTTTTATATACACATATGCATGTAAAAATTCATTTTTGGAAGTAGGTTATTATTCAAAAATGCAAAAAAAAAAAATACATTTCATTATTCATGCATGGTTATTATTCACCCATGTATTTTTATTTTATTGACTTCGTATTCACATTAGCTTCATTTTGCAAAACATGCTTTCACCTTTTTACATATGCATGTGTAAATTTTAGGAAGTAGGTTACTATTCACTCATAATTTTTTATTTTATTTTTATTATCTTTGTATTCACATTAGTTTTATTTTGTAAAATTGTACTTCCACCTTCTTATGTATGCATATGCATGTAAATATTTATTTAAAAAAGAATAAAAATAATGTTGATGAATTTGCAATCAAGTTAGTGTCATGTTTTAATTAAACTTAGGTTTTAACAGTTAGGTTAACGTGTTTTCTAGTTTTAGAGACTGGCGTAGACCTAACATGATATTTTTAACCTTAAAACTAGCTTAATAATGAGTCAACAAGTATTTACCAAGTTAACATCATTTTTTTATTGATCTTGGATTTTACCAGCTAGGTCAACAACTCTCCTTGTTTTCAAGGATTGATGTAGGCCTATCATGATATTATAACCTTAAAACGAGTTCAATAATGAGTCAATGAGTTTTTTTTTTTTAATCAGGGACCAAAGTAGATTTAGTATAACACTAGTTTCATATCACTTTACAAGAATTTGTTAAGTTGCAATACTCTTTATCTAGGGTTTGATGTTAATTAAACGATCATTCACCAATAATAAATAACTTGTGAATAAGTTCATAAAATAATTTGACAGTTAATGGCTTATATGAAATGAATTTAGAAAAAAAAAACATGACTAAAGTAATCTTTCATTTGAAAGGATGCGGCAAAAGTGATTTCTATCTTTATTTAAGCATAACCAACCTTTATTGTGGATAAGTGTAATTGTATAAAATGGAAAAACTATATAAAAATACGAGGATCATATCCTAATGAGTACATTATCCTATGACCCAGATCCAATTGACCTTAGGCAGCAGGAAAAAAAAGCAAAAGCTAAAGAAAACTCAAAAAGATTTGAAAACAAGATTAACTGAACAACAGTTGAGAAGCATGTCAACTGGTTTATAGAAATCTTAGAATCGGTCGACTAGTTATACAAACAAAAATACAGAAGAAAAAACCTAGAAACCGGTCGATCGATTTATGGAAAACTCAAAACTGATCGACCGATTCTGCAAAAACAATAAACATTCTAAGAGGAACTCGAAGAACAGAAAGCAAAGGTACCTCATAACTCTAAAAGACGTCATATAGACCTTAGAGTAGTTAGAATCTAATACTTTGATTCTAACTCAACCAACTAGGACCGAATAAGCTCAAAGATCTCATTAACAACATGGTGAAGTCGATAAGCCTGGTGAAAAACCCGATTATTCCTCTCATACCAGATGACATAAACCATGGCTGAGAGGACTAACAAAACAAGTGGATGTATAAAATCCTTCTTCTACATATAGTGCGTGCATGCCCACTAAAGCAAATGTCATTATATCATAGAAGGCCAACTCATAAAGATCTTGCATGTGATAGGCCCTAAATTGAAGCAGGGGAAGGACATTGAAAGAATAGGTGGTCATGTATCTCAACATGTGACCTATATATATATATCGAGGAGCTAATGATCTAATAAGCATGGAGTCTGTCCATGGTGTGAAGGTGATCCATATAAGCAAGCAATAGGATAAATAAGTATCTCAGGATATGACCTGGAAATTAGATGAGGTAATATATAGAATTTGTGGGTCTCGTGCCTCCAAGAACCTCCCATGTCAAGTCGATAGAAAATCTCCCTAATGAATGACCTTCCAAACATAGTGATCTGGCAATGCAATCCTTGGATGGAAATGAACGGAGTCCTAAATAGGCTGAAACTCCTGACTATCGAGGAAAAATCCCAAGTGCCCTCCTTAATAATATCTGAGACCTTGGCATCCCAGGGAAGCCCAGTCGAGGATAACACCCTGAAAGGAAAATTACTTCAATCTCTAGAACCAGTGCATACTAGCATTCTTAGTCTCCTTCAACAACTATATACTGACTTCAATTTTTTGTTTTTTTTCCAAAAATACCTCGATAAGCATTTTAGAGATCTGTTTGCATCGCCTATAATGACATCTTTTTTTGCATTTCCTGGAGCATATATTGTCTTTCTTTCAAGGATGTCACTCTGTGAAATGACTACACTTTGAGCTAATCACTTTATAATATGATCAATTTTTAATTTTGTCTTTTATAATTTGTTTTTCCATCTTGTTATGATGTAAAAAATACAAAAAATACAAAAAAAAACATGACATATCAAAAAACAATTATAAGAGGCTAAATAAGATATAAACGAGTTGCCACCTATTTTTAAAGGTAACTAGGACATCTAAGATTGATCTTGCAAAGTCTTAGGTAAGAGGCTAATTATACCTAGAAAAAAAAAATTATCCTAAGATATCCTACCTAAGTTAAGTTACTCTATGTTTGTTTAACTTAAAGATCAATTTTAAGAGTCACACCTCTATGTCAAGTTGCCTAAAATATTGAATATGTTAATTTTCTATTTGTTTTTGTTTATATTTCTTTCTTTTTATTTCTATACCTCTTTTTATTATCTTAAGATTGGATTCTATTTGTTGTATATGTCATTTTTTGTTTGCTCATTTACTAATTTTGTTAATCTATATTTATACAATTATATTTAATTACTAGGTTCAAAAAAGTCCCTTACTTGGTTGATTATTTGTTATGCTATGTGTATTTTATTGTAATTATTTTTAATATCCTTATATATATCCTTTACGTTTTCTACTTATTAGAGTGGATATTAAGAAATGCTCATGCACTCAAATCACTATACTTTGTCACACATTTTTTTTTCTTTAGTTTAGAATGAGAAAGCATTGATGCCATGATAGACTTTATCTTTAATGAGCACTCAAGAAACCTCAATCCTCATGGAAAGCTTATTTGGTTGTGATGGTTAGTTAGTCAATAGAATTTTTCATTCCATACTTTTTACACTTAGTAAACCTTAGACCAACATGTTATGGCATGTGACCCGAGCATTAAATGACTCCTTTTTAAGACCAATCTAGGTTAGTTAGCTTTCCTGTAAATTTTAATAATTTAGAATCATCCCTTGTAATTTTCTTGAATTGTCATAATAGGCAAGCCAAATATGGATGAAAGATTGACCAAACATCATAATATCATGAAATTTTGGATATGGATGACAAGAAAATAAAAAATGCAAAGCTTTTACCTTTAATTTATCCAAAATAACTCACAAATCTAACTTTGACAAAGATGATATTTCTTTTTTTAAAAAAAATTTAAATGTATTACATAATATAGTATATCATTAGTATTTTGTTAGCGATACCAAGTAATTAAGTGCTAAAGCAAGTTGATTGACTATATCCATAAGTAAAAGCGCCGGGATGATTTTGTTTATGGATTTATCAATGAAGATCCATATTCATATTCACAATAGAATTTTGAATAGATAATAATCCTCAAATGGGTTTTTGTTGAATTCACCAAGAAAACATCGCCAATACAAATTATAACCTAATAAAATAAGCAATATAATGTTTTTTAAATCATAAAATATAAAGGATATAATTTCCCTTAGAATTTTAAACTCTTAAAGTGTCATCGTTGAGTATTTACTTATATTAAAACAATACTTCAGATATCCCAATAGAAGAACAAACATATAAACATAGACAAGACATCGATATATGAGTGCAAATCATAGCAATCATGTATAATGTCAAATAAACCAAATTCAAACTTTAAATTTGAAAAGAACTTTAAAACTTAAAAGAAAATTAAATTGGTTAAAATGTAAAATAAAAAATAAAACCATGTGTAGGCCAAGTATTTTAAGTTTTGAACCAAAGGTGCAACACCAAAAATTTATTATTGGAGAATTTATATGCAAAAAACTCCATTCAACATCATAACAATCCAAATAAATAGTTTTGTATTTGTAACTCTCACAAAAAAAAAGAGGCAATTTTCAATTAAGGACCTTTCTCTTTAAAACGCTTATTCACCTGAAAACTGAAGACAAAGAAAAATGTCCACAAGTTAGAATTTTAATTTAGAGTTGAAAATGTGATTTTTATTATAAAAAAAATAGAGATGACATAACCACATTCACATATGTAATACATCACTATTGGAGAGTAAATCATGAGAATGTACCCTAGTATTTTCTCCCTTGAGTGTATATGTGGAAGGTCGATTCTATCTTATCTCATTCTGAATCTGATTGGGTTGATCAACAATGACATGTATGGTTTTAAAGTTTGCCTCAATTTTGTACCACTCTCATGACTCGCACTAAAATAGTACTTTACTCCTAGATGTCTGGTTAGCTGGTGTGCCTCAATGCATTTCAGGGAGAACTAGCTAACTCTAGGTTCACAGATCTGATCTTCTTACTTTTAGGTTATGAAAAGGGATTATCACTCTTATTAAGCGATTCCTTAGGTCCATATTAGCAATAATCAATAAGACCTTATAAGAACCAAATATTTTTGCGTAGAAGATGTAAAACATAGATTTGGCAGGGTAGTCATTATGCCCATTTCATCAAGTTAAAAAAATGTATTTTATCATAACTTTTTCCTAATAAGAAAAAAAAAAGTGTAGTGTTATGTCTCGTGGGTATCTTTACTTTGAAACAAATGAATTAGAATTAGAATTAGGCCTAATACTAAATACCGAGACTAAGCATAAGATAACTAACTGGAAAAGAAAAGGTTCATCACTCACCTCTTAACAAAGCACAATAAGAAATATTATTCTTTCTTTAGTACTCAAATTGATTTATCATCGAGAATTGAATAGTATAACATAGAAAGATGAAGGCCTCTGTTAGGAAAAAAATTAGCAAGTTTATATTTTTATTGCAATATTGTTATGGGTAAGTCATGTTTGTTGTGTTTTCCATCTCTGTATAGGTAGCTCTCATATCAAGAATAGACAGGTTTAAAGTCTAATAAACGAAACTCTCTAAAAAAAACACTACTAATTGGTACACATGGTTGTGTCTACCTAACCATCCCTTCTAACCTATAAAAAGGATAGGCATAGGGTTGTGATGGAGGTATAACCATTCTTACATAAGACAGTATTGGTAAGGATGTTGAGAGAGGTAATAACATGAGAGGCTACAAAAAGACATTTGAGTTTTGCTTAAGTATAGTTCTAAGTTGTTAAAGAGAATTAGAGATGAAGTGTCATCTTATAGCTCATCTAATATAGGTTGTTTTGCAAGAACGTGTGGTGATGAAGGATTATTAGTTTCATCATAGCCAAACACATGGTCTTTGTTCATTTCTTAAACGAATTGGTCATTAGATGTTATGACAATGATTTTAACTATATTCTTTTTTGGTGGAATGATTGTTGATTAATGATACAAACATTAAATCGTATTCCATCAATGTGTCAATCTGTTGATCTAACATATAATTGTGTGATCGATTGTTAACAAGTCGATTAACCAATTATTTATTCCCTTACCAATATATTATCTATCGCTCATTTCTTCCTTTCAACTAAGGAGTATCTACAGTTAGGAACTTAATCCTTAGCGGAGACATATAGTAGTCTTGTAAAATCAAACAGAGTATAGGTGTCTCAAGATTTTAAATCTTAAAAACCATAGTTATTAAACTCAGACCGGCCCAGCAGGTCGACCCGGTGGCTGGACCAATCTGGGTAATGTGAAAGACTGGTAAGAGCAAAAAAACGGTCAAACCCGATCAACCCGCCGAGTTGACTCGTGACCCAAACGACCCAGCAAAACCCGGTAGAGATCTTTTTTTTTCAAATGTTTTTTTTCCTAGCCAGAAACCCCTTTTTTTTCATATTTTTAAGTTGGTTATTAACCCTTTTCAAAGTTCACTATATAAATACTAGAAGAATGTTTTATTTTTTCAATGTGAGATTTGAAGCACTTTAGTATATATACTCTATTCACAAGTTATTTTTTCAACGTGGTATTTGAAGCCCTTTAGTATATATACTATATGTTCACAAGAAAAAAGTTATGTTTTTTCAATGTGGAATAAAAAAAAAATTTGTTTAAATACTTCAACTGAAAAGGATAACATAATACCTTTTAAATGTGGGATAAAAAACCTTTTAAAGTAATCATTTAAACTTCGTTATTTACAACATGTATAGCCTATATTCACATGGATTGTTTCTTAATTTTTTCATATGAAATATTAAAACTTCAAATATATTTTTTAATTTTTCCAGGTTGACCAGAATGACCGGGTCAACCGTGTGTCGAACCCGAGACCCCTTAACCGGGTTAACCCCAGGTCGGGTTTGATAACTATATTAAAAACAGTGAATCTATTGCAGTTAAAGCCAATAAAAAATATGAGAATTGGTGAAAATGGACAAGAAAACAAATAAAATAGAAAGGGTAAATCAATGCTTGTAAAAGAAAGGAAATAAAAGCAAAACTAAAAAAAATAGATTGAATAAATTGCATAAGGTAAATTACATTTTAAAAAAAAAAGTTGTATGTCCGGTGTTGGCCATCTTTTCCATGTATTGATATTATATTTATATCGGTACGATATATAAGTTTTATCTAAACATCTAATTTCAATCCTATAAAGAGTTATTCATATTGAATAAGGAGCTTACATATTGAATTATAATACAATCTAAATTTTTTATTATTAATAATCATGTAAATCCTAACTAATTTATAACTTTGATTAATTTAACTAATTTATAACTTTGATTAATTTAATTTGTTGAGGTTCCCACCTTGAATAAAATTGAACCTTTTAGTTATTCCCTTGCACTTAAAATCACGTGGTCGATCACTTCTTTTTTTTACAAACGAATATTATCTAATGGGCGGGAGCTCTTCTATCTTCCTCAATTTCCTTCGTCCTCTTGTCTTAAGGGAATAAATGAGATTTCGTTCTATCTCCGTGTCTTTGAAAACTATGTTAAATGTCCAAGTTAAAGTTAAAATAACTTTCTCAAGAAAACAAATTGCTACTATTTTATATATAATTAAAACAAATAATTGCTACTATTTTTAAATATAATTAAAACAAATTGCGACTATTTTTATATATAATTAAAAAAAATTGGTACCTTAATATCTACAAGAGATTATGCTTTTTTTTCTCCAATTAGTGGGACTAAAAAGGTGTGAGATCTTTATTCTCTAGTGAACAAAAAATTTGTGATCTTGCTTGCTCTTTTCTATTGGAATATGCCACCACTACACGGTATATCCAAGCACACGGTTTTGGCGAAATCCATCATCCCTCGAAGCATTCAACAAAATATCCAACAGATAAATTTAAATATTTTTTTTTCAATTTTAATTAATAACTCAAAATCGGGAAAATAAAATATCAGAATTTTTCAATAATAGAGAAAGAACTCGGGAGAGGGTAAATTCCAAGCGGAAAAGATAGGAAGGAAAAGAAAACCACTTCGTGATGCCGAAAACGTTGGCCTCCAATCAGGGGGCCCGGTGGTGGTGTTGGTAATAATTGCCCATCCCCTTTCTTCCTTAAGATTTTCGACACGTAACCGAGACCCAGACAGTGATGTGATGAATTCACTTTTCTTGGAATCTTTTTTTGGAGGGCTAGATGAAGTCTCAATCATTAGATTAGTTCAGGCTTCGTAATGGGGCCCACCTGACAAGTGTACTGTAGGTATACTGTAGTGTTTTTCTAAGAGTTTTTTATTTGAAAATATATTTTATTAATTTTATATCAGTATAATAAAATAATTTTAAAAAAATTAAAATTTAATAAAATATCATACAGCTTTTAATAATTAAAAAAAGACTAGTAACATATGAGAGAGATATTGTTGAATTCAAAATAATTTTAAAATATCTCTATTATTAAACTAGAAAATGAAAATAAAAGTGGGAAATAATTCACTGGTGGGGTCGATCTTTCCTGGCAAACAATCAGAACGGAACCATCATTATTATATAATTCCAAAAAAGCATGGCCCCAAGTCCACCTACTGCATAATAATAAAATAAATTGGAAAGAGAGAACTCATAGCTAGGCCTACTTGCCTGAGATATCAAATCAAATCATTTGGGGTGATTTTCCTTTTCCTTTATAAACCACCCCAACTTCTAAATCTTTTTCTCTTAAAGATTTACATTAATCTTAACGATGTTAGGCAAGAGAACAAATCCTATGATCGGAAGATTGTCGGAATTATTGGTCTCAGGCACCCGTGCCAAGTTCATGGATGCTAACACCAGTCCTAGAAGTCCACTGGACTACATGAACCAGTCACCAAAAGGTCTAAAGAATTATCATGATCTCGGTGGGGTTGGATTGGGTATTGTTGCAGCCCTTGACAAGCCTTCTAATACTGATGTGGGGCATGAAGTTTTGGCTAAGTATGCTGTTTGCAGGTCAAATTTGAATAGATCAAATCCAATTCCAGTTAATTCTGGTAAAGATTGTGAGATATTTAACTGTGGTTTTGAGGAAATGGATATGAAGAGCTTGGAAGACTATACATATGTCACAATCCATGCTCCTAATCAATCCTTCACGAAGGTTTACTATGATGGAGGTGAACATGGAAAACGAGGGCATGATAGAAGATGTGAGAACATGGGATGTACTTCTGTTCCTAAGGGATTTCCTGCCAGACTTGTCGAGGATGTTCCCGTATATCCCACTTCAGATTTTCTGAGTTCATGCCACTTGTGCAGGAAAAAACTCTACGGCAGAGACATCTACATGTACAGGTACAGCAATTTTTCTTCCGGCTCCTTGAAGTTTTCTTTAGAAGTTATTTGCAGGTGTATTCTTTACATGGGTTTCAAGACTAGAATTGAAGCATGAAATTAAACGTTTGTGTTCTTACCTGTTTTCAGGGGAGAGAAAGCATTCTGCAGCGTGGAGTGTCGATCGAGTCAAATAATGATAGACGAGCGCAAAGAACAGTGCAGATCAGAAGTTGCGAGATCTGCAGATGTTTCAAGCTCGCCTTTCAAAACAAGCCCCATCTTCTCAACTGGGATTCTTGCAATTTAGGATAAACATCTCAGTCCTGAACTTCCAATTTTACACGGCAATACGCTATACATATGACAATCTTATCAGCTCGATATTGGATATAATATAGAGCAAGCATAGCGAAAGAAAATTGTGGGATATAGGCTATGCAGTTTATGTTGTATTGAGAATTTTTTAGAAAGCGAATTTTGCATCACAAAATGATTATAATAATCATCAAGCCATGTTCAGGCAACAATTTTATTTTTATCCCTTTTTTAGATCAACGAAAACTTTTGAGTTCTTGAAGGGTAGCGCTCTCTCTCTCTCTCTCCCCCCACTAAATTTCATCCCATCTTTTTTCTGGGTTTAAACTTCAAGTAGAAATCTCAAATCCTTTCCAGGGTTTAAACGTAATCTGCAGTCGAAATCCCAAGTCTCCACTGCAGGCTGTACCCATAGGATAGAGTAACAGTACAGTTAGCCTGTTTGGAAGTGTGTTGCGTTGCTTTTCAAATAATGAAGATTTTTAATACAACAGACAGCTTGGTATTGTGTTACGTTTTTTTTTACTAGGTTTTATGCGTAGTTATTTTTAAATTTTGATGAATCTCACCATTACTGAAAGGACGATCCATTTTAGAACTTGAAGGAGACCAGATAATAAACCAATAGAAGGCAGTAACACTCCGTGTCCATTATATCAAGACTGATCACTGATCGGTGACAGGTTCCAAGAGTGACGTGGCAAGCTCAGCACCTCTGCAATGATTCGAGACTTTGGAAAGAGATATTACCAGGTTTCGTATCAATTTAAAAAATAAAATAAAATACAATAATTTTTATATTATTTCAAATCTGAATTTTTTCACTAAATTTTTGCTTAAATGTTATGGTTTCATTTCATATATTCTATTCTGATTTTGAAAAGTTTTTATATTGAATTGAACCCGGTTCAATTTAATTAATTAAATCATTCAAGTATAAAAAAAAAATTTCATTATTATTTTTAATAACAATAATATTAACAATAATATTAATAATTATTATTAATTTTTTAAAATTAGATTTATCACTAATATATATAGTTTATATTCATGTTGTTTTTTTTCATATTTATACTTTATAGGAATTTAAGCAAAACAAATGATGTTTTAGATTTCATTAGCCTTAATAATATTAACCTATTGAATGAATAGATTTGTGAAGAACCTAACTTTTTTGTTGGAGATGATATAAGTTGGGAAATTATTGAAGGACCTTTGTCTACTTTGACTTTAGAGGATGAAGAGATGTTTTAATGACAAGAATGAACTTGGTGGAAATGATCAATTATTGAAATGTTTAGTTGATGACTTTCCCTACATACCATCACAAGATCAAGATCCTTATTTTTTATGTTAATGATGGAGATGATGTTTGATTTATGTTTCTTTTGTGTTAAAACATTTTATTTTTATAATATTTTGATATTTTGTTTAAGTTGAATTATTTTAAGTTAAAGATTTATTTAATCTTGACTATATAGAAATATTTTAAATTTTGAAATTATATTTATTTGACATTGAGTGTTGTATTGCATAATTTATTATTAATTTATCTTGAATTTAAATTATGTTTGTTGAATTTTATATATATATATATATATATATATATATATATATATATATATATATATATAAACATTACAACTCCAAAACAAGTTGAAACATTTTAAAACTAAAATTTTTATTTTAATTAAAAAAATAAAACATCTGCCAAAATAAAATTGACTAACTTGGATTAAACAGCTTAATGCTAGTCCACAGCAAAATACAACTATACTTCCTTGCAAGAAAACAAAACCAAAAGAGATGGGTGTGGTCATGCGAATCCATCAAGAATATACTAGTTTTTATAGCCACGCTGAATTGTAACTCGAATTATAATTTATTTTAATTTAAAATATTAGACAATTGACATAATTCAATTAACTTAATAGATTAAAAAAAACAACTCAAATGACATGTAAAAAAATATAATTTGATTTTTAGAGCGTTAGTAACACCCACTTGCTAACGCGTGCATTTTTTAATTTAAATATTATTTTATATATCTTAAAAGACTTGATTATCTTTAATCCCATATAAAAATAACAAAAAAATATATATAACAAAAGTTTCATTCATGGTTTTAAAATCCGATCCAGTGATCGATCCAGTACAATGATTGAATCACGGGTTAGATAAGTTGACCTGGATCAACTCAAAAAATAGAATTTAAAAGCCAGTATTTCTTTTCCCTTGCTAAAATTAATTAACAAAATAAAAGCCAAGGCATCCCATTCGTTTTTAAGGCAACACAACAGTTTTCTACAATAAAATCCTAAAATTAGAAAATAAAAGCCTAGGCATAACTTATATTGCTGGTGGTGGTTGCTAACCCTGGTTAGTTTAGCATCTTGAAAACAAGATTCATACGTTTTTTTCTGGTCCACAATTACCGCTTGGGTTTTCCCTGCCCTTCATACATCTCTTTTTTTCTGGAAAAATGGATTGTATCTCGTTTATAGCCTGCACAAAATTGTTGCATTTACTCTATTCTATGCCGTGATGTCCTATTATTAGACTTATGGCTTCTTCCCATATCGAGATTGCTTCGTCTTCACCGTTTGTTTGTGGTTTAAGAGATCACAATCGACATGAACGATGTAATAGAAGAGAGCAAGAGAAAAAAAAAAGTCATGAGAAGTTAGAGGAAGGATTATCTACTTTGCTCGCAGATCTGAACCAGTATGGGTAACCTTGAAGTCTTTTGCTTCTGTGCTCGTCTTCGCGAATCGCAATAGATAGTAAAATAGCTTTAAACTTTGAAGATTGAGGTAAGAAAGATTTATATTTTAGAGGCATCCAAGTATTTTCACTTGAAATGATAAAAAAAAATTAAAAGACCCAAAAAGCCTCTCGACTTGAGGAACACGTTTTTTTTCCCTTAATAGATGATTGAGTAATTACACTGAATAAAAAATGTAAAAATACCAATTAACCCCCTCCCTTTTAATGATTACTATGAAAAGAATTTTCCTCATAAACTCAAGTTTTGAGCTTGCCATACAAAAGTAAACTAATAATTTTACTCTGCGAGTCCATATCCATAGTGAAAATCAATTATATGCCCAGTAGATGTCTATACCATGCTAAAAGCCAATCTATTTGTACTGAATTGATTAAAATTGAGATGATTAAAATTATCATCTATCTTTCAATATAGAAGTTTGTTTAGATAATTATTTTCAAAAAAAAAAATTTGCTTAAAAATATATTAAAATAATATATTTTTTATTTTTTAATATTAGCACATCAAAACAATCTAAATATACTAAAATACATTAATTTAAAACAAAAAAAAAAATCAAATGTTGAAAACAGGGTTCTCACCACAATGCCAAATATTTAACATGATACAGCAACATTCCAGAGGAGGAGTAAAATATCTTAAGCAACTCAATTCTAAGTTTTTTTGCCACTTATGTCTCCCTGCCATGCTATAAGGGAGTTTCCATACAACATTAGTGGTAGTACATTAGCTGCTGTGTTGTTGCAGCATTCTGGAACCCACCATCATAAATTGCCTGGCTACTTCCAACAGTACCCATTCCCATGACTGCCTGCTTAAGGGCATGATGACCCTGTGGATGCATAAGGGCCGGTGCACCGTATTTGCTCAATGCCATCTGCTGTTCGTAGGCTGCAACTGCAAGTTCAGCAGCTGAAAGGCTTGGCATATGTCCAGCAGCTGGCGGGGGAAGAGGGGTAGAGCTAGTCCCTGATGGAGTGGGCTTGCTACCCCATGAACACTGCAACATCAAGATATCATTCCATTAAACCATTTTGACATCAAGCTCAAAACATTTGCGTAACTGCTACTAACACAGCTTTAACCATGCCACATTTGGATACATGATATTTTCTTTCCTGAGAAAAGTTCAATAAAGAAAAAAGACAACAAAATGCCATGCGATACAGGTCACGGAAAACAAGCATTGGCATTCTGTAGTAATCAAAACTACTTATTCAGAACCTAATCAATAAAAAAAGATCTCAAACATACAAAAAGGGAAAACAAAATCCCACATCAATAAAAAAAAGCCATCATATGAATATACCTTAATTGGTTTTCCATACATAATTCGAGCATTTCCCATCTGAATAGCCAGAGCTGCTTCAGCATGGGTGCTGTATCTCACAAACCCAAAACCTTTGTCTCGTTGCACCCGCACATCTTCAATAGTTCCAGCACCAAGCAAATGGAAATGCCGATGTAGATCAACAGAAGTAACCTGCAAGTCATTTGTTAGACACCAATCAGAGGAGGTAGTCCTAGAGCATTTTGATCAACTTCAGTCCAGAGGAACATCATGTATAGAAACACAAATGGAACAATAAGATCCCAACCAGACTTACACAACTCCATCTCATTGCATTAACTATCTATTGATCCAAGCAAATCCAAATCTCTTATATGATAACAAAAACGAAGATCCCATGTAAAAAGTTTTAAGTAACTCGCAAGTTGGTGAGTATCATAACAGTGTTTAATAATAATATGGTAAACCCAGCAAGGGTATGCAATGTGACATAGTATAGGAAATAAAATCATAATCTGATAAACAAGCAAGGGTGTGCGCACTACAATTTAACCTTCTTTTTTCAAAAGACAGCAAGGATAATCCATAGTAAAAGTGGATCATGCCAACTACATAAAGATCGAATAGGATAATAATTAAATCACAGGTAAGTTCTTGCCTCAGGAGCAAGATTGCCAACATAAACTGTGGTATACTGAGGATTGTTCTCTGGAGCATCATCATTATTCCTTTCCTGACCATCTTCTGCATAGAAGAAAATAACCATTTAAGCTATAACATGGTAAGAAGATGCACATGTAACTTCAGCATTTCAAGCTTATATGATACAACACCTCCAGCAAGAACATTAACATATAAACTGAACCTAAAGAAAGAATTCTATAGCAGGTTTGGATACCGATATGCATCTGAATCATTCATCTATGTATACAAGACAACAGATTCTGTACACCACACACAAAACCATTTTTTCTTTTTTTGCTGGAAATCATTGTGAAGAGAAGTAGAAGACCAAATTAGCAATCCTGTAGCAAAAACAGACAAATCATCTGGCCCAAAAAATAAAAAATAAAATTCAGCTAAATGCCAATTGCTTAAAATTTTGGCTTCCAAAAAATAATTATATAAACAATGAAGTTGAGAGGAACTTTTCACGACAGTAAATTTACAAGTTGATATTCAACCACAGGTTCAATTCAATGTTTCATAGAATAGCTCACCTGATGTTCCATTTGTTAGATCTATACTTTTGGCATCAGTACTTGGCTTGTCGTCATTAGTATTGGCACCTTTGGTGGCCCAATTACACCGAATTTGTCTGCTCCCAAGCCACTTTCCTGCAACAACATCAAGTCAGAACATCATTATACAACTCCATAGTAGTGAAATGAATCCGACAGGAAAACTTTGACATGCAAACAATGATTTTCTACATCTAAGGAGTACTTAACTTTCCAATTTTTCAAAAGTAATTCATGACAGCAGAGTAGACAAACCAGGTGCTCAATAACAGATACACCAATGCATGGGCAAGTAGAGATAGAGTAATTCTGCTAATTATAGTTTATAAAACAGCCAATAAATGGCACACAAAACAACTCTTTAATCTAGCAATGTAGGGCTAATATATCTCAACAAAATACAAACTGATTAAGAACACAAATATAAAGGAAACTGTATCACGACAAAGAAACACATACCATTTAAGTCATTAATTGCATTTTGAGCCTCCTGAACAAAATAAAAATACAAATAAAAGTTATGACATAAACCAATTGAATGAACACTATTTATGCAGGAAAGGGAGTAGCCAAAAAATTCAAGTAAAACAATTTGATACCTGCTGATTCCTGAAAGAAACAAATCCAAATCCTCTAGAACGACCAGTCTTCTGGTCCCACATAACCCTTGCATCTCTGTAACCGAGTACCAGTATGCATGTCAAATTAGTCTCAGATTCAACTTCGAACTCAAGATGATCTGAAACTGTTCATCAAAAAAGTTGAGAGTAGAAAGGAACTTACGAACAACTAGGATATGCAGAGAAACATGCATACAATGTAGCGTCTGTAACTTCAGGGCTAAGATCACCAACAAAGATATTATAATGACCTGCATGTCGCATGGAACAAATAACATTAGTTATATCCTAGCCAATAAAACCAAAAACAGTAAGAAACAATAGTATAACTGATGCATGCATAAACCTGATGTATCCTCTCTCTGACTACTAGCATAAGCCCAATTAACTTTAATAGGCTGCCCAAACCTGCAAACAGCCAAAGAACATATAAAGAAATATGAACGATAAAATCCAAAAACAACCTAGTTTGTTTCCAGCTTACAGATGCCTTCCATTAAGGGTCACGATGGAAAGAGCGGCGGATCTGCGATCAAAGTAATCCACAAAGGCATAGGATGACTGCAAAGAAACAGGATGCCACCACATCAGTACCCAAAAAAAAAGTCAAGGGGCAAATGAAACAAAGAAGTCACTATCAAACAAAATTGACAAGAAAAAACAACAATGACTAGAAAACTTTTGGACAAATATTGCTTGATAACAAGTTATGCTGGAAACTTAAGCCTAACCTTGTCTTTCCGAATGAGCTTACATCCTTCAATAGGTCCAGTGTTTGAAAAAACCTCTTGAAGAAGGGGATCTGTAACTTGTGGGTGGATGTTTCCTACATACCTGCAGTTTCCCATGAAAAACAAAAGTCCTATTAATAACCAATACACCATTGAAATACCGAATAAATAGAATCTGGCAAAAAATAAAAACACAAAGCCTGTCACATAGTGCAGGCAGGACCAGAGGATGAAGTACCAGTGTGTTGAGACCACAGAGTAACACTAACACACAGATTGACACATAAAAAGGGAACATATAGAAAGGAAATAGTGGTTCTAATTGTCAGGTTTTTCAAGTAGAAAATTATCCAGGCCAAGCATCAACAATTGAGTGTATGCTAAAAAAAAATATGGCTACAACACTCACACACTGCGGCAAGTACTTGAATCAAAGCCAGGAGGCAGATTTCCACTCAAGATAGGCTCTATCTGCAAAAAATAAAATAAAAAAAATAAAACAAAAACTCCTAAAACTTAAAAACCTACACTCCACAACACTTTCAATATATATGTTTCGAAAAACACCATCCCCGAAGCTGAATGCAGCACCTAATAAATTAAGTTTCAATTCAGTAGTTCCACGTCTTCCTTACAGTACCAAAAGGCCACTTGTGACTAAAAAATCAAATTGTCAACACCAAAAAGTAAGCTTAATGCTAAATTCCTATGCTTATTATGTGCACTATAAAAAAAGATGCTAAATTCATCAGTTCCTCAATTCAATCACACTATTATCATGACCAAACGCCCACCAGCCCTCCGCTCACTCAAATATAAGCAAAGGAAAAAAAAACAGAAATTAAAATTTTAAAGCCCTCTTCCAAATAACATAACATACCCGTTTAAGCATTTGATAAAACAATAAATTAAAATTATTTATATGATAATTTTTTTGTGAAGACACTGCACATCTCAATTAATATTTTTCACACACTGAAACCATTTTCTTTTCAGCAATAATATACCTCAAGCACTAAAAAGTCAAAATAAAAAAACAAAAACAAACATCAGTATTAACGAACTAAAAGAAAGGGCTTTGACTTCGATCACATAAAAAATCAGTAGCTTTAAAAAAACCCTAATAAATCAAAAGGAAAAGAAAAACAAAACAGAGAAAAACAAACCTGAGGAGCAGCTAGGAGAGCAGGATGAAGATACTGCATCATGGCCTGTTGTTTTAGCCTCTGCTGTTGCATCATCTTCCAATCAAAAATAAAATTAAGAGCTAGGGTTTCGAAATTAAAAGAAAAAAAAGGAAATTAAAAAAAAAAAAAAAAAGAAAGAAAGAAAAAAAAAGAAAAGAAAAAGAAAAAACCCTCGAGAGAGAGAGGGGAAAGATCAAAGAAAACGAGAGGGAGTGATAAGTGATATGGAGCCAAGTTTCATCATTTTTGTTGCTGCTACTTTATACTGTAAATAAATAAAATTAAAAACTAAATACTAAAAACGACAAGTTAATTTGGTGAGAAGTTATCATGTGTTCTTCAGTACATGGAAAGGCTTGGTGTTATCCATTTACGTTGTTTGGTTCTATTCTGTACGTAACGCACCCAATTGGACCTGCTGATGTGCCACGTATTATATATTAATTTAAATTAAATTAAAATTAAGTAAAAAAATGAAAATAAATAAATAAATAAAAGAATCCATTTACGTTGTTTGGTTCTGTTCTGTACGCCACGCACCCAATTCGACCTGCTGAAATGCCACGTATTATATATTAATTTAAATTAAATTAAAATTAAGTTAAAAATTAAAACAAATAAATAAATAAAAGAAGTACTTGTCCATTTTGGATTGTGAGACAATTAATCGTGGATTGAAATAATTGTTTTTTAATTTCTTTTCTTTGTTATCTTTTTTTTTTAATTTAATTATTTAATAATGTTTTTATTGGAATTTAAAATTGATATTTTATTTTTATTTATTTTTTACATGATTATTGAGGTCTTGAGAAGTAACTGTTACTGGGTTGGTGTTTAATGTCATGATAAAAAGAATTAGATGTGGTTATTTCTAATGAATTAAAAGTGAGGATCAAAATTGAAGGAGATAAAAAATAGCTTTTCTTTTATTTTTTATGAAAAAAAATGTCAATTCTAACCTTTTTTTTTCTCTCTTTTATCATTAATCTTTTTTTTTTAATTAAATCTTTTAATTTTAGGTTGTTTAGAATTTGAAGTTGATATTTTATTTTAATATATTTTTATGTAGTTATATCAATCACAAAAATTAATCTCGCTATTTTTTTTTATCAGGGTTGAAAATGAGAGGACTAACATTATATTTGTGAAATATTTGAAGATCCTTTAAAAGAAATTATTTGTCAATGCCTCTATGCCTTTTTTTTTTATCAAAAATTTTTTTTTGTTGCCTTTAGTTTTGAAATTATATGATTACATTTTCTTTTGTTTTGACTTTCAAGCTTGAGAGAGGAGAGAGAGAGATGATGATGTTTTACAATTAAGGAAAGAAAACGTTGACGGACATTTAGTTTCCAACAATGAAACTTGCCCTTTTTTTAGAGTTATGGGTTCTATTTAATTAGGGTTCCATTTAGGTCTTCTTTTCTATTTATCTTGCCTAAAAGAAATAGATCATACTTTAAAATTTTATCTTAACTCAAGTTGATTTTTTTTGTTTTTTTATTGATTAAATGGTGATTTAATACCAAAAATAAGTTTTTTGAGGTCCTTGGGGTGTTTGCTATATGTTTTGGGTTGAAGAATGGGTTTTTAATTCATAAAGGATAACTACTTGATTTTCTAGGAACCAATAATGATCGAAAACTATGATAGTAGGTAACATGTCACTTATTATTTTTTTTACTAGATGAGGCGGACGACATGTCATCCATCCCTAAAAAAAAACACTATAACGTGCTAGACACGTGCCCTACCCTAGGCCCGTGATTATAGGCTTGTTTTAGGCCCAAATATGCTAAGCCAACCAAGTGTGTTAGGCCAACCAGGGCTACATGCCTGAGCTTCTTTTTTTTTGGTTTTTGTTTCTTTTTTTTCATTCGATTTTTTCCACCTTTATTTTTTTTCTTGTTTTTTCATAATTTTATTCATTAATATTTTATTTGTTTTGAATTGGCCTACATGATTTGTTTCACTTTGATATTTGTGGGTTTATCACAGTTTCAAACAAACACCTCGATACTTAAGTGGTGTTTAATTTTGTGAATGTTTTTTTTATGGTACAATTAAACGAGAAACAGTTTCAGTAATAACAGAGTTGTTAAACCAAGTTGAGTCCATCACTCGACTCATGTATTTTATAATTAAATAAAAATAATTAAAAAAATTAAAAAAAAAACATTGGAGTTCATAACCTAGGTTGAGAGTTTGACGGGTTAGGTCATGAAACTCGGGTCATTCTAATATGTCATCATCTTAATATTAAAAACAATCGTATCATCTTTAGAATTTTTTTACTTCAAAATTGTTTTGCTGTTTTTGGACCTTCATTTTTTTCAATTATTTTTTAACAGGCTAGTTGCAAAAAACAAGTCGATCTAATATGTCATCATCTTAATATTGTTTTAAAAATATCTTCTTGGGATTTTGGTTCTTTTTTTAGTTCAAAATATTTTTGTTATGGGTGGACACTCTTTTCTTTTTAAAAAAAAAAACTTAAGTGTACATTCTTTTTTTTCATTTAAAAAAATGTGATTTGGCTTAGAGCTTTGCTCAGGCCACCTATCTAGTTACAACACTAAAAGTGGACCTGGAAGTAATGTATCAAACAAGGATTTTAGTTCTCATGATTTTAGTGATGTTCCTTTATTTTTTAAAAAAATTATTTTTTTGTTGCCTCGTAATCTTGATATAATCAACATATTTTGTTTACATTTTTTATGAATTAATTATTTTATTTTTATTTTTATTAAATATATATGCACAAATACAATATACTAATTAATTTTAATTTAATTGATTCTGTTCACGGGCTTGTCGAAAAGGAAATGAAAGGACAATAAAATGGATGTACTTAGTGAATCTGTCTACAACCACCATGACAGTGTCTTTACCTTCAGACTTTGGAAGTCTTTCCATAAAGTCTATTGTAATGATATATATGTCCTTAAAACTTTATTGTTCATCCTTTAGAGTAAATGATGTTGTAATGAGCCTTCCAAGATTCCAACAAAACTATTTTATTTAGATGCATTTATAAACAAGGTCTATAAACCAAGAAAATACAACTTAAGTATCTCTCAACAAGACCGAACCTAAGTCCTAGATTTGGGAGGTAACTCTTCCTACAACCTCTTTTTATATTAATTTTTCAAACCAAATTTGATAAGAATTAATTCTATTTAATACCATAACAAATTCCTGCTATAATCAACTTTGTCTACCCATTATAATACTAGAATTAATCCTGATATTTTTTTGTTTAAATTTCTATAAAACAATGTCTAGGTTTATAAAGAATCAGTTCTTAGAGAAGAAACTGAAAAAGTTGATCAAACTTAATCCATTAGGCTGGACAAGATAATGTGCTAGAGAAAGTAATCCTTCATGGACTAGACCCAAGCCCAATATTATATTTGCAAAAAATAATCTTTTTTAGTCCAAAACTTTAGTTCACAGTAAAACCCAAGGCTCTAGCATAAGCCGAACCATGCATGTGAGTGTGATTTTTAGCTCAAAGTTCACTTTACTTAGGTCATCTCTCATCTAAAAGCTTAAGTGCCTTTTGGATCCAATTTTAACTTTGCACCGTCCCACTACATAAATAACAAGCAAAGCTTGTTTTTTTCCTATTTGAGATAGAGGTTTTTAAAGGGTTTTGGGTTTCTCCAAAATATGTCAGCCATGAATTCTTTGAGATCAATTTCTCATTCACTCATAATTTATTTAAATTATTTTGATATCCTATGTTAAAGAGCTTATGTTGGAGATTAAATTCCAATAAAGTTTCAACCTCAAAAGTGAGTAGACTTTACTTTTAATTTGGTTTCAAATGTGTTCATTAACCATGTTTTAAAAACATTTCCAACATGACTTTCCAAAAGTGTCCAAATCTTTTATTTGATATTGCCTTTGTCAAATCTTCCATATTGATCTAACTTTGTTCAAATCGTGTCCACACAATAGAAAAAAATGATTTTCTTGCATAAAATAAGTCAACTAGCTCAGTTTAATGCAAGAGATCTTTTGTCAAGTCTTGATTTTGTTGTGAAAAGAGTCTTTTCCTTTTGCAATAAGTTTTATCTTAGTTTTGTGGATTATTTTCATGTTTGCAGTCAAGTTTTTCTTAACATAATTGTTGGGTTTTCCAAAATATATACACGCAGTGGAAACAATAATTTTAAATTTTCTCAAGAGTCCTAAGGATCCTGTTAGATAGATCTAGAGTTGTTTAAGGTTTATGCAAAAATTACCTAAAGATTAGATGTTCTTTTCACCTTTGAATATTTGCTTCAAGGCTGGGTTATCACAAACCACAAGTCTTCCAAATGTCCGACCTGATAATCCATATGGCCACTAATGAGAAATCTCATAAACCTTTTTAGGAAAAAATAAATTAATATATCTTTGAGTAATAACTTTTTTTCTTTTGTGTTTTAGGTGTTTCTGTACTATACTTCACTCACTTTAGAAAATAAAAGGCATAACATTCTATTTATATGGAAATCTTAAAATCCTATAAATGATAAAATATCAATTTGCCATCTGAATAATATCATATATATTATTTCCGGATAATTTTTAGAAATTTATTCAAGCACGTCCTTACTTGATTTTTTAAGTCTATAATTCTAATCCCTTGTATTAATTATATTCTAGTTCTTAATTTCTAAAATTTATTTACAATCAAGTCACACTTGATTAATTATCTCATTTTGATTTCTAACTAATGGTTCTTATGTGTGTGACTCATTAGGTTTCCTAATAAGTTGGTCCAAATATAAATCATAATCCTAAAAAAAAAAAGATTAAATAAATTAAACAATTTAATTTGTTATCAATTTAATAATTGATTGACTTATATTTGAAGATCAAGTACATATCTAGAAACCTGTCATTATCCCCTAATATTAAAAAAATCAAAAGTTATTTGACATAACCTTTCAGTGATCAGTTTTGCAAGATAATTATTATCAAGAATGTTCCAATTTAAATATTATGCTTTGTTAAATCATTTTAGTTATCAACTGTAACGACTCCATTTTTAATACATTTTCATAATAAAACACTCAATGCATGTATAAAGAAGATGATATTTTTTTTTTCTCTCAACAAGTCCTGTTTTAATTGTTATTAATCCTTTAAGATTGATTTATCATCTACCAAAATTCTTGTTAATGTTTCAGCAGAGTCTCCTCTATATATGGGGCATTCTAAATCTTGACATAGTCTTGTATAGTTCTAAAATCAATATCTCATCACATGATCCAATCATCCTGGATCAATACTATATCATTATACACAAGAATAGACAACATCTATTCTCTCAGTCCATCTTTTCACCTTTCACATAGATTATAAAGCATACAAATTTAAACATATACATATTAACCACCTAAAATAAAGCATGCATTTAATCGGTACTTGGACAATTATAAACTAAGAACATTAATAAAAGTTATGGAACATATTCATATTTAAAACAAGAGAACAAACATGGGTATGATTAAATTTATGATCTAACTTCATTTAATTACATTAAATATGACATACATGTTCTAATCTAATTTACAATAACATCATTAAATTTGATTATAGAATATAAGATACATCCTGATTACACAAAAAAAGATACATCTATACATTCGAATATATATTACAATCTAAATCCTAAATACATTTTTGTCTCTCATTACTAATTTATCAAAAAAAAGTTATATGAGAAGGCCAACTATTCTGCATGAGTTTGTAAAGGTCCTGTAATAAAAATGGCAATTACATTAACACTAATTTAAGACAATTAAGACATATATATGGCAAGTTATATAATAACACACTGCACTTTAATTCCATGATTCATTAATTCCTCAACCCAAATATTCATATTCCTTTAAAAATAACATTCTTAATTTTAAAACAAACATAATATATCCACTCAACGAGACACATTAGCACTTCCAATACTCCTCAAGGGAACTAGTTGATAAAATTTCGGTCATCAAGTAGTTTGATGCCTCTAGTACCCCTAAGGTATTAGTCAATTCTTAATCCCGGTCATCAGTCGCACTCATGCCTTTAGTATCTCACGGATAATAGTCAATTAAAAATATTAATCGTCAGGTAAATCTGATGCCTTTAGCTTCTTTTAGACAACTAATAAGAAGACTCTCAGTCATCAGTCACACTAATGCTTCTAGTATCCCATGAATACTAGTCAATTTCATATCCCGGTCATCAAATAAATATGACGCCTCAAGTACCTCATGAATACTAGTTAATTTCATATCTCGTTCATCAGATAATGACGTCTTTAGTACCTTCGAGTACTAGTCAATTCTTATCCTTTTTATCGCACAATCAAAAAATAATAACAATGTAATGCACAATTAATGAATTTGCAATTAAATGAATTAAGACAATCTTAATAATATTAGTCAAAGATACATGGCACCTACCTTCACCTCCAACTATATGCACTTCTCCAACTGCAGAAGATGTCACTCTTGGTACCTCTCTTTAATCTAGAGAATGTACCATTATCAATATCTCTTTTATCTCATAACATATCATTATTCATTTTTAAATTTCATACTACCACACCATTCACCTATAAATTGTATCCTTTTTTCACAACTTAAGTCCTACTAAGCATATTTCAATTAATAAATTTATGCTTTATTCACTATATGAGCTCTCAATTAAATCAAATTTAATAGCATCTTTTTGCATTAAATGACCTTCCCAGTCCATATACTTTTGACCATAAGGTTTTTCTCTCGTTTTCTTTTTCTTTTTCTTTTTCCTTTTTCAATTATTTTCTTTAATGCTTTAATAGTTTAAGTTCCAAATCCTTCATTACATATATTGTTTAAACAAGCACTCTAATTTCTACATCCTCACTGACAATTAATTTCAAAACTATAACTCACAACTTTTAGTATCAGGAACAAAGAGCATATTTTTTAAATAAATAGTGTCAGGATTAGCATCAATCTTAGCATCAGTGTTATTGGAAGAATATCACCATTTCCAACCATGATAGAGTCATTATCAATGCAAGTTTTAAAGTTATTTAGTTTACCTTTATTTGTAATCATATATATTAAAAGCTGTAGTATTAAGCAACCATTTAGAAGTTTGATTATCTATAATAGTAAGAATTAGTAATGCTTATGAAATATCATTATCCTGGAAGGAAACATTAAACCTATTAAAATATTTTAAAGCATATGGCTATGTTTATCACATATTTGAAAAACTATATCATTTATATTATTGTTTAAAGTTTTAGTTCCTTGCTAATTTCTCTATGAAGTTATTTGTAAAATGGTTTGCATGTTACTGTTATTATTGTTTTAAAGATAGCCTTGATATCCATTCATTTACTTATCTTTATTTTTGAACAAATCTACATCCTTTGGAATTGAATCTCTATTGAAAATTGCTTCTATTTTTATTTGAAGCTTGCTAGCTCAAAAAAGTTATTTAAGGGTGTGTGTGTGTGCATATTTTTTTTTAAAAGATACAGGAAAATAGCTATAAGATTATAGATCATTAATGTTTCATTCCCTTTCTCTCAAGCTAACTTTTTCCCTTGTTCTACTATAGTATCTTAGTCTATTGCATTAGTACACTCATAATTGTTTTAGAAAATCAATCTTTATAAATCTCTTCTACATCACAACCCATGACAAGCTCTTTGGCTTTATTGATCTATATTTTCAAACTCGAATGTTTTTTTATGGTCTCAAATAGGCATCTCGTGCATGGTTTGATTGGCTTAGTCAATTCTTGGTCTTCTTAGGATTTCACAGTTCCAAAGCTGATACTTCCTAGTTCATTCTTCATATTGCTAAATCTACAATATTTCTTGTGGCTTATGTTGATGATGTTTTATTGATTAGTGATTATCTAGTCTCTCTTCAACATTTTATTATACATTTGGATATTGAAATTGACATTTGTGATCTTGGTTCACTTCATTGCTTTTTTGGTATTGAGGTTTATTCTAGTATAGATGGTTTGTTGCTTTCATAACAATGGTACATAGATGATCTTCTTAAGAAAGCTAGTATGTCTAAGTGTAAACTAGTTGTTACTCTTATTGTCATTGGTTCTTCTTTTTCCTAATCAATTGGTACTTCGCATCTGGATCCTACATAATTCGGGATAGTTAATGGGTCTTTTTTCATGTCTCACATTCACATGACATAATATTTTTTTGTGTTAATAAAGTATGTCAATTCATGTATTTTCCTACTAATATTCATTGGTTGGCAGTTAAACACATCATTTGCTATATATGTGATACTTCATCCTCTAGGTTGCATTTTGACTTGTCAGAGTGATCTCTCACTTAATGGATTTAATGATTTTGATTGGTCTGGCAATATTGATGATCGAAATACCATTATTGGTTATGCAACTTTCCTTGGTTGCAACTTTATCTCTTGAGAATCTAGCAAATAGCGTACAGTTGCTTGCTCTTCTACATAGGCTAAATATAAGGATATTGCTAATATTGTTGCTAAACTTAAATGGGTTCGATCTCTACTTCATGAAATTTGTATTTTTGAATCAACTTCTCATATGAGATGTGATAACTTAAAAACCACTTATTTGTTTGCAAATCCAGTTTTCCATACTCACATCAAACATGTTGAGATTGATTTTCACTTTATTTATGATATGGTTGCTTGGAAGGAACTCCAAGTTTAACTTATTACTTCTGATGATTGGATTGTCGGTATCTTTGATTAATCCTTTCTCATCATCTTGATTTATGTTCTTATGATCGAAGTTAAATGTGGTGCCTTTCTCATTCAACTTGCATAGTAGTATTGAAGCAATATGATCAGAAAGAATTTTAGGCCCATGATTAATACTATATTTATTATATTAAGGTCCATTAAACAAAACCCATTAGAATTAGTTAGGGTTAATTAACTACATCCCTATATATTTTAACCAAAATATATAAAGTGTGAGTTTTTCATTGTAGCACTAAACACATATTATTGTGAATAGCTACAATGAAATTACTTTTTGCCCATTGGTTTTAAAAAATACTAGCCTTGGTATTGGGGGTAATTTTATCTTTTTTAATGGCTTAGTGGTCATTAAAAGATTCTTAGAGGGTATATTCATCTTAAAAAAATAATAAAACTATTGAACAAGGGTTTTTTTTTTTTGTCTTTTCGCTTATTAGAATACAATAAAAAAGAGTTATTTGCCCTTAAAAAATATGAAAACAAATAAGGCATGGGTCTAGGGATATTTTCGTCCTTTCACACATGTTTTTTTTAATTTCCAGAGTCATAGGG
Organism: Populus x sibirica; assembly: GCA_019202695.1. NCBI lineage: Eukaryota > Viridiplantae > Streptophyta > Magnoliopsida > Malpighiales > Salicaceae > Populus > Populus x sibirica. Next base: position 2,140,037 of record JAGMVL010001159.1, read on the forward strand.
GTATTTTAGTATTTTTACATTGGATAATTAATTTTTTATTGAAAAAAACTGCTAAAGCATGCTCATTACTTGCTAGCGAGTGGAAGACATCTACACCATTTAGGCGACGCATAATGTGCCACCCAGTGGCCAAACCTGCCCTTCTGTCATGTCTTTAGAAATGCCATTGATGTAACCATATTATTCGATAGTTTCACCCACATTTAACTAGTGTTTAGCCTATGTTATATATATAAAATGCCTTGATATTCTTTATTTTATGTTTTGAAGGCACCTTTAGATGAAAGATGCAAACGAGAGTAAATTGAAGATAATTGGCAGATTTGATGTTCGATCGATGTTTTGTGCAGAGCGTGAGTTCTAAAAGTCAAAACGAAGTGATTCCAAGTGGCATTAGAAAGATAACATCCATACCTTTCTGGAAATCCAAGTGAAGAAAAATAAAATGACAAAGAGCATGGAAATCACATCCTTCAAAGTCAAAACTCGCATTCTGCCAGTGTTGACCTTTGTCCATTAAAAATTAAATATCTGGATCTGTAGATATCCAATTGATGCAAACTCAATTGTTTTGGATTCCTGACTCAAATTTTTATAAACGCTCCAAATTTCAGCTAAAAACGATGTCATATGAGGGAGATATGATTTTTCAAAGATGACAGCTGAATTCTGCCAGCAATCAGGTTTCGTGAAGAAACGAATCCAAATTACATCCCGAAGCATCAAAACCGACATCCAAGTTTTAATTTCAGCAATTTAGCTCCTCAAGAACATCAATCCAGAAGGTCAAGGAATGCAGCCACCAACCTCAAGCCACCAACCTCAAACCACCAACCACAAACCAAACCGGCCACCACCACCACCACCGCCTTCACACTACCACCATCTCTTGATGTTCACACTTGAACTTTGATTTTTCTTACTTACAATTTGTGTATAAATAGGCAGCTAAGTTCATGATATTAAGGGAGCCAAGAGGGAAGGAAAGAGAGCCAAGAGAGAGGGAGAGAGAGTGCAGTAGAATCAAAGAAAGAAGGGTGGCAGCCATAAGAGAAGAAACACAAACTCTCCCCTCTACAAATCGAAATCATGTATTCTTTCATCTTTAGGAGTAGTTGTTCAATAGATATGCAAGGTTAAGCTCATTTTCTTGGTTGCAAGGACGCAAACACCTTCAGATTTCAAGAATTGTGAGATTTATTCTTCCATTTATTTTCAGTTTGTGTTATGAATGAGTATGTTTGTTTTCCTATGCATATTTCCTATGATTGTTTATCTTAATTGCTAGAGCGGACTCTAAGTTATTATTATGAACAATCTATTGCTAAGTTTGATATCAACACTGGAGTTGTGGTATATAAACTTGTGAAGCAACTAAGCTTGATAATTGTAGCGGAACTACGTTATTAAACTTAGGGAGAACATTCGATCAAAGCAACACAAGCTGACAACTTGGTTGTTAAGATTAATGAATTTATCTAGATCTTAAAGGCTGCCATTGGATTAAATCATTAGTGCGGACACCTGTGATTGTTTGTTGGTTAGGGTTAGTTATACGGCGGATCCGTTAATTAACCAACATTAAGAAAAGATAAAAAATTCGGAATATAAAGCGAAGTTTCGTTTCAAGGATCGGTTCGATTTCGTAGGTGGATGTGTGCTTGCGACCAAGGTTTGTTTTCTTGATATATTTCAATTTCAATTGATTTTATTTGCTATTGTAATTTCTACCATAGTTTAGATCATTGCAAATCAAACCCCCCCAATTACATAACATATAGCATAAAAATCTGAACTAAACCTTTCTCGTGGGATCGACCCCTTGCTTGCTCTATACTATCTTGTGTGTTGTGTTTGAAGCTAGGGTAATTAATTTGTGCGACCGCGACATTGCAACAGCCATCATGTCTTCTTCCTCCTAGTATGGCGTGTGACGGCATATGATAGACGATTTAGTGTCAATGATCATTTATTTTTTTTCTTTTTTTTAATCTCCTACCCGAAAAAGTACATGGTTGGCTTTTTTTTTCAATTTAATCCTTATTCTTTTTTTCTTTTTTTGTTCTTATCCATTTTATAAAATTTTTGTTTGTTTTCAATTTAGTTCTTCAATTAAAATTTGTCATATATAATTTTTTTATCATTATGGTCCTTATTCTTTTGATTTCTAATTTTTTTCCTTAGCCTTTTTGTTAATGTTTTATTGGTTTTCAATTTCATCCTTCAATCAAAGTTTATATTGTTTTATTTTTTTCAATTTGACCCTCATTCTTTTGATTTGTTTTTTCTTTTGTTAAGGTTATTTTTCTTTTCAATTTAACCCTTCAATTGAACATTCTTTGTTGCCCTCTAATTTATTTTTTATTTCAATTTTCACCCCCATTCTTTTAATTACAATTTTTTGTTTTAGATTCCTTTGTGTAATTGATTTTTTTTCTACTTTTATCATTTGGCATTTGATTTGTTAGGGATTAGGCTTCATGGTTTTTATTTTATTTTTGTAGTGCTTTTAATCAAATAATCCAGATCACGGTTATGAAAAGTTAATGCGGTTTGACATCTTTTTTTTTTCATTTTCTTTTATGATTTTATCGTTCATCATTATTATTATTTAAAAAAAAATTGGTTTTGTGATTATCTTCAATTTATTTTCTATCAATTTATTTCAGTCTCATAACATAGGTCATGAGTTTTGTAGGCCTTTTTGGAATAGGGTTTTTTTTTTAAAAAAAATTATTTGTATTTAATTTTTAAAGATGTTATTCTGATTCATCCATAATATTTTTTATCTTATACAAATGAACTTTGTTTTTAAAAATAAAAATATTTATTTGTAAATAATATTTCTAATATTTTCAGCCTTGCGTAATATATTTTTTTTATTCAATCATCTTCATATGTGTTTCTATTTCTATTATTTTTTTTATTGATTTTAATAAAAAAATTCAGTAAATATAATCAGGTAAATGTCTCATTTTGCAGGATTAAATATCTTGATCTGTATTCATCTCTTAATATTTTCAATTTCTCTTTTAGTTATTGTTAATGACTTTTTTTTGTTTATTTACATAAATGATTATTGGGTCAAGTTTTTTAGTTTCTCTTCGAAAAATAATTTTACAACCCATGGCAGTTTCTCTTCAAAAAATAATTTTACAACCCATGGCATAACATGGGTCAAATAGCTAGTGTAATATACATGTACATATTTATTTTGAAGAAAATATATGATAGCAACTAAAAGATTATAATTACAACAATTTCTTCCCTTCTCAGAAGCTAACTCTCTACCTTTCTCTCAAGCTAATTTTATTCCTTATTTTATTACATGAAGAAGACATGATTGAAATTGGTACTCTGTTATTTTATTATTATTATTAACGTGGGTTTTCGGGGCAGCTTGCGCGCATCTCGACTAATCTCACGGGCCCTGAAGATAACGACCATGTAAGCCTCCAGTGACCCTAAGGTTTGTGAGACTCGAACTGGTGACCTCTAGGAAACAAACCTAGGGCCTGATCAGTAAGTTACACCCCTCAGGGTTTGGTACTCTATTCTTTACTTGTTTAGGTTGATGAGTTTTTATTTCTTTATGTATGGTTTTTACAGTAACCTATAAAAATCATAATTCTATAAATCATGGGATCTCTTACAAATATAGAAAAAATAAAAATGCATAGTTGTGAGACATATTAATATGAACAATTAGTGGCTTAATTACAACAAATGATCATAAATCATAATTTTGATGATTTCTATATACATCTTTATAGCATAGACTAATTTTGTATCAATTATCATAAGAGATTTTTTAAAATGTTGACTCTTTTTTATGGATAATTTAAAATATTTTTATCATTTTTATATATTTATGAGAATATTTTTTTAAAAAAAATATTAATTTTAAGATTCAAATTAAAAAATAGATTATTTAACCTACCAACCTTAAGGTTCTCTTTACATTATTTGGGTATGCAAGTTGTCATTGGTCTTGTATGTTAAAAGTACAAGTAATGTGGTGGTAAATGTTTTTTTTTTTTTGAAAACAAAGAAAATTATAGGCTGATTTAAATTTTAATTGAGATTAAGTACTTTTTTCTTTTTTGAACGATCTTAAAACATATTTTATATTAATCCAGTATATTTAAAAGAATTTAATTAAATTTTCTTGATATTGACTTCATGATTTTAAACCTAGAAAATCAAGGTAGAGAATAAATTTCTTTAACCACTAGATGGTGGTAGATATAAATCTTTCTATTCTCCATATGTAGGGTAGGATTTTTAGTTTTCTTTTCTTTCCTTTTATTTTATTTTATTTATTTATCAATAGGGTATGCTCTCAAGCTGTCATAGAACCAGAGACCTATTGAAGTTGGGCCGGACCACAGAAAAGAGCCCAATGTAAAAAGTAGCCGAACATTCGGAGAAGGTAAAGAAACTTTTCGGAGCCCATTGTTCACTTTGTCCACCACAGAAAAGAGCAATGAAGAACCATGCTGCTGAGGAAGAAGACAACAGATGGCAGAAAACCCAAATGGAAGACTCTCCATTCTCTTCATTTTATTAATTTGTAGAGGGCCCTCTGCTCGATTCTATTTTTGTTTAGTTTAATCTGTATTAATTTAATCTCTTTATGTTTAGTTTTTGTTATGTTAAGATTTAAGATTAATAGCGTTAAATCTTCTGTTAAGTGAACAAGATAAATAACATCTTATATATTTTTTATAAAAACAAATTATGAAAAAAAAAAGAGTAACAAACGAATGTAGAGAGATAATTGGGTATTTTGGAAACTTATGTAGCACTCTTTTTATAAAAATAAAAGTTCAAAAAGCTTATTTAAAAAAAGGAAAAAAAGTGACAGAAGTCACTCACCTTCGTCTTTCTTTCTCAAAAAAATTAATTAGGAGGGCCCGGAGCATGAATGCGGGGCATGCCACTTCAGGGCTGTTTTTTCTCGATTTTAATTTTTGTAAAAACTTTTCTTCATTCCTCAAAAAATTCAAGAAATTTTATGGTGTTTAAATTATAATTAATGATATACTATTAGTTATACAATAAAACTTATTTTATAAAAATAAATAAATACAAATAGAAAAGAAAAATATTAAATAGATATATTCTTAATTCTTTTGATGAATTATGAATTTTATTCTTTTTTTTACTTGTATCGGGTTTTTTCTTTAAAGTGGATTGTATTAAATAACTAATAGGATGTTATTAGTTACAACTTGAATGCCATAAAAGTTTTTCAAAATATTCACATAATTGATCTTTATTTCTTCTTTAATCTTCATGAACTAAAGTGAGATATTCAAAGAATTAATCTATATAATAGAAATTTAACAATACCAATATAATAGAAATGATTAAGAATATAGTGTGATGACTTTGCTTCATATTTATTAGAGTTTTGATAAAAATGAGACTTTGAGCTACAAGTTTATTTATTAAAAAATTATTTTATAGTGATGAAGGGTGAATTAAAATTGATTTTGAACCATAATTTTTTTTAAATATGAAACGTTTGTTTGTAATTTACTTTTCTAATTCAACCGGATTTTACAATATGTAGTCTAAGCAATTCATAAATGGATAAGCATAATTGTATTGGATCATGATTGGAAATATCCAATTCAAAGAAAAAAAAACAATGGTTTTTTTTTTGTTTAAAAGCTTTATGGAAATACCCTATCTAGCCATTGCAATTTTTCATTATGCTGCAAAACTCTTAAATCATTATCAATATCAATTAATTAATATTTTTTTATTTAGTGATGAAGGAAAAAAAACCCATATGGGAATTGAGCTTTCTTAGGCTATAATCTTGAATTTCTCTGTGAGCTCTCTTACAAAACAAGTTCAGAAATTATTGGGTAGTTATTTTTGTTTCTAAAAATTATTGGATGGTTATTTATAGTTCTAGGAGTTGATGGTGGTTCATAGGATTGCTGGATTGTTAATGATAGTTCATGAAATTGTTAGGAGGTTGATGGTAACGTATAACCAGGCTTTTAATAGTTGTGATTGAGGTATTTATACACTAAGTCCTTGAACTTATTTCTTGGAGAAGAAAACTATTTCCTAGAAATTTAGGTCATTTATGGTTCTATGCTCCCTATTATGGAGATATTAGTGATGTTATTGGCTATAATGTTTTGCTATTCTATTGGTGGAGATGTTTGTGGCAAGTTATTGGTTACATACTCTGCATAGAAATGGTTTGTGTGTATAGAAAAAATTTTATATATGGAAAGTTTATGTATGCAACTATTGAAGAATAATAAAAAAAACACATAGAGATGTGTGTGGGATAGTATTGGACAACTCATGGCCTGAAATACCAAGATTATAGTCTTTCTAGGACAACCAACCATGATTTTTAGTCGTTTGGGCATGGCCCAAACGACTAGCTTAGGTGGTGCATGCCATGCACACGTTACCTATAATTTGAAGAAAAAAAATATGTTCTATCATTCCCCTTCTAATATTTGAATTATGAGAAATTTTAGAGATTTTCATCAAGTTTTCATTGAGCTTAGGTTATAGTTAGAGAATATTTTTCATAAGTAAAGAATACTCTACAACCGTGGCAAAGCATTATGGATAGAGACATTTGCATGGGGTCTTTGTCATAAACATGGAAATTTTCATATGAGTCATTAGGGACTTTTATGGATATTGTCATGTAGACTTTTTATAGGAGATATAGAGATTTTCATGGAGATATTTTTGTTAGAGACATGGAGATTTCCACAAAGACTTTTATTGGAGTCATGGATATTTTTCATCAAGGATCATGGAGAAAACTATTACTTTATTAAAAAGTTCAAAATATTTTTCCAAACAAGTGGAGATACAATTTCAAAGATCCTCTGATTTTAGGTATCCCATCAAATCAGAAGATTTTTTTCTTTTCTTACTCTGACTTTGTTTTTATTTTCATTAATTATTAAAGGAAACCTCTGGTAATTAGTCTTTTTATCTTATTTTTTGAGATATGTCATCTCTTAGTGTCATGTCCATGGTTATAATGAAAAAGACAAAACTTATTAGAGTTTCTTGTATTCATGCTATTTTTTTATAGAAGAAGGATAATGCACAAATTCTTTCCCTTTGATAACAGCTAGCACCTCAGCATAAGTAGTGGTCAAAGGTGTGGTTAGGAGCGCATGAAAAGTCAAGCAATCATGGATGTGTCTCTTAGTGTTTTTTCTTGAATGTCTTGGTTAGGGGAATGATGACATCAAATAGATTATTTTTTCTTTGGATGCTTGTTTCTTCCACTTTGATATAGTTTTCATTACATGTTTCATACTGAGAGGATTTTATCAGGAAGAGTATACAATCTTTCTTTAAAAAAAAATAGTTGTAGACTCTATTAATCAGAGCTTTAGTGGTAATAGGTTTAAGTAGTCTATTCAAGTTGAGAATTTCCTCATTCAATCTTTGGAGATATGTCCTAGTGCTCTCATCTTTTCGTTGCATGATGGCAAAGATCTTAGTAAGAAGATTTTTAGCTATGATGTTTGTACTGAAGTGCAAATAAGTTTGGCATTTTGATTATAAAAGTTTATGATGGAACCAAGCTTTAGGCTCTGGTACCATGAATGAGAAGATATACGAAGCATTGTTGGAATTACATTACGCATGACATCTTTGTTTTCTATAACAAGCTATATGATGCTTCTCACATTTTATATATGCTCTATAAGGTTTGTGAGTCCATTGTGATTGTCTAGGCTAGCCTTTTTAGAGATGCAATCTTTAAAGAGATGAGTGTGTAGTATTTTATGATGAAGTGAAAATTTTTCTATTTGATGGTGATTGTGCTTGTTCTCAGGAACTTGTAAAGTTGTTGATGTAGTCTTATATTTTGATTTTTTTTTCTTAAAAAGATTATGTGAGTTAGATTCAGATGGAGATAGATAAATCTTTATTTAGAGCATCTAGTATAGGAACGTTTCTAATGGTAGGGTAATTACTTCCAAGTGTATGACTACAAGTTTCTTCATACCTACTTGCTTGCATTTGATTCTGCTATGTCTCTTTAGGGAATTAGAGTTGTCTCTTTGCATTTTAGGGAATTGCCTTATGTTGAGAAGATTCCCAGGAAATTTTCTAAAGATGAAAATAGAAGTGTCAAAACATCAATTGATATAAATGTGTATATGACCAAGAATAAAGGTAAAGGAATAAACTTATTGGAATATCCTCGAATAATTGGAAGCCATTAATGTGTTATGAACTGCATAAGGCTTGATATTGCTAACTCAATTAATAAACTGAGTAGATTTATAAGTAATTCAAGTATGAATATGTAGAAGACAAAAAAAAAGTTCTCGAGTATTTGAGGTACACCATAGACTATGGGCTACATTATATAGGTTACTTAGTAGTACTAGAAAGGTATAATGGTTCTAATTGGATATCTAACACTAATGATTCAAAATATACAAGTGAATATGTCTTCACATTAGGTAGAGTAGTTGTGTCATGGAAATCGCTAGATCCACAATGGAATTAGAGTTCATTGCTATTGATAAAGTTAGAAAAGAAGTCGAATGGATTTAGAATTTTTTATAAGATATTCCATGTTGGCCAAAACCAGTGTTAACTATTTGTGTCTATTGTGATAGTTAGTCAGCAATTGAAAAGGCACAAAGTACTATGTATAATGGAAGTCTATACATATACATCATAGACATAATATCGTTAAATACTTACTCTTAAATAAAATTATTTTCATTAACTATGTAAAGTTAAAGAAAAATATTATAAATCCGCTAACCAAAGGTTTATCAAAAGAGCTTTTGTGTAATTCATCGAGGGGAATGGACTTAAAGCCTTTAAAAGATGAAAGAGTGTAGTGATGGTAACCATACCTATTTGATTGGAGATTCTAAGATCTAGGTTTAAATGAAAAACTAAGTCATATAACATTCTTGGCCAGGTTGTTAAAATTATGATTTTGACACGGCATGAAAAATACAAAATAAACTCGGATCGTAAAAACAGATCGTAAAATCGTAAGGAATTTTAAAATACATTAAAAAAATACATGCTTCAAATAAAAATTCATACATAGTTCAAGCACCTTAAAATACATGCTTCAAATAAAATTTTATAATTGTAATTAAATTTTTGTTAAAAAAAAGTACCAAATATTTTTGTTGAATTCAATAATGCCAAGAGATTACTTAAGATAAAACAGCGTCCCAAATAAACCAAGATATTTCTCAGACATAACACATTTATATGATGAAAAAACAATTAACATTAACTTTAACAAAAAAAAAACTAAAAGGGGCTCAGGATTATACTGTAGACTAAGAGCTATTACTATGGATTCAAAAAGTGATTTCATTTTAGATCTCTTAATTTCTTGTTTTGCTTTTCAGTATGGATTCATCTTCTTTTCTGCAACATCTCTTCTTTCTCTTTTTTGTTTTTGACTTTTTTCACCTCAAACCACGTTTTTCATTCTTTCTCCTACTTTTTGTATACCAGATCAATAGATGAGAGGGGATAAACCAAATCAACAATCCATATCGGATCTCGACGCTAATCCAAATTATGACCAAAAGCATCATGAAAGGAGAGATTCCTACAACATGGAAGCCAGAATTTTGAAACCAACTGAGGAGGGGGTTAACTACTGTAGCCAGACTTTTAACCAGGCACCAGTGAAAAGGGCCTTGCAAATCTTTTAACTACTGTAGCCATGTATTTTCCCTGGTGCTATGCGAAATGTGTAAAATGGAGTAAGAAATAATTAACAGTGTGCACTCTAGATTATGATGCTTTTTGCAGGAGGTGAAAAAATATACACAAAATAACTTACCTGGTGGAGATTTGAGAGACGCCGGTCACGTCACTGTTGGTGCTCCGGTCATGCCGGTCACTTCCCTGGTGCTCCGTAAGAGGTGATAAACTGTGGCTGGTTTTCTAGACGCCGTCGATGATAGAAAAACAAAAAAGAAGAGGGTTGTTGGAGCCTGGTGGTGGTTAATTGTTGGAACTTGGAAGGCTGAGAGAAAGAGACTTAAGGTTTAGAAATTTAGGGATTTCAATTTTGTTCTGTGTGTGTGGGAGTGGGAGGGAAAGTAAAAGTAGTAAAGAACGACATAACGTGATTTTGCTTTTGTTCAGTAATAGCAATAGGCCAATAGTCGCTGGACACCTGGAGCTATAGGCCAACAGTAATGACATTTTATGTTCTATGATAAAATCGTTCAATCGGTAGTGAAATCATGATTTTAAACGATTTCACCCGATTTTAACGATTTTACCCGATTTTAATTCGATTTTACCCATTTCCGAGTTTTATGAATGATTTAGCACGTAAAGCCTCGTAAAATTGTACGATTTTACGAGTTGAATCGCGATTTTAACAACCTTGATTCTTGGTAACACTATAAAATTATTATTTCTTGATTATTCATATGATTAAATAAGTGCTAGCAATAGCATGATAAAAGGGTGAGGTGAGCTTTTAATGATTTTCATATATTGGTACTCCAAGTGGAGTATAACATAATAATATAATGAAAGATCACTTATATGAGTGAGAAATATTTTTGTTTCTTTAAGAATTTTAATAAAGGCTGAATTCTATGAAACACTCATGAATCCAAGAGTTGTTTCGGGCCAAAATGAACACAACTGTGAGAACTAAAGGAAATCTCTAGGTATAGAACTATATGAGTATTATTGTCTTGGTTTATATAAAAATGTTAAATAGCTCAAGACATCACGTTTACTATTTAACCAAGTAAATCCGATAATATTTCACTAAGTTCAAAGTCAAAAGCTATCTATTCTAATGTAGTAATCTACCAAATCAGTATTTATCAACAAATCTTTGAGTCACTTTTAAACTAGTGAGACAATTTTCATTTATGTGAGGGATTGTTGAAAATTTGTTTTAATTAAAAACAATTATGAGTGAATGAAAAATTGATTTTTAAGAACACTTGATTTTTATATATTTAATTATTGATTTATAATGGCTAATTAAAAGTTGATAATGATAGAAATTAATGCTTATTAATTTTTCAACATTTTAGCTTTCAAAATTCACTATAAAAAAAAGGGTGAAAGAAGAGTTTTAAACTTTGAATTTTTCAGATTTTACACACTCTTCCTCATCTTATTTTTAGTATTTTTTTTATTCTTTGATTTTCCTTTTAAGTCTAGAGTTTAAGTTCATCTTGTTAAGAGATATTTAAGTTACATAATCTTTGGTTCAAAAACCTTGTTTAGAAATGCATCTAAATCAATATGGTGTTGTTGGAATCTTAAGAGGTATATTACAAACATGAAAAGCAATATTGTTTATTTATTATAATAACTACGATAATATTATTAATAATATATATCAGCAGCACTAAGCAAATTTCTAAGTAATTGGTTATATATACAATCAAGAGTGTTGTATTCTTGTACCACGGGGCACACGCACAAATATTTGATTATCTTATACCATTACTACCGCCCTAATATAACTGTTCTTCCACTTAGCAGCAGTTTAAAATTACGTTACGAATTGAGTTTCTTAAAAATTAAAATTATTTTTGTTTAAAATTAATTTTTATTTATTTTTAAATTGTTTTAATATACTAATATTAAAAATAATTTTTAATAAATAAAAGTGAAAATTATTTTAAAATATAATTACTACTATACTCCCAAACACCCTCTTAAAAGTATTTAGAGTTCATTTGTTTTTATATTTTAAAAACGCATTTGAAAAAATTTAAAATATTTTTATTTTTTTCTTTATTTTAAATTAATTATGTTTTGTGTTTTTAGATCATTTTGATGTGTTTATGTTAAAAATAATTTTTTAAAAAACATATTATTCTAATACATTTCTAAACGAAACACTTTAAAAAACAATTACTATCACACTTTCAAGCAGTGTTTTTAAACTCAGCTCGGTGGTTGACCCAGTCTAAGACTCGGGTCACGGGTTTTTAACGACCTTTATTTTTTAAAAAATCCAGCCCGGTTCTAGCCACAACTCAGCTACGGCCTGGATTGACCCACCGAGTCGAGTCGAGTTTTAAAACTATGATTTAAAGTACTCTATAAAAAAAAAAAGATAAAAAAGCAGAAAATAAGTGGGCAGAAACGGTAGAATAAACGGAGGAGCATCCCACACCAAAGTCGTGGGCATAAAATAAGTGCCTTGTAGACATGGACAAAGCAAAACGTGGATTCCCCTTGAAAGCAAAATTAACGTCCTCTCCTTTTTGTGATCGGATAGGGGCAAAGCAAACGCTTGGCAAGATTCATGTGGAACAGGTCAAATGAAGCCGACCCCTCACACGTTGCAACATTGCTTGCCAATAACAAATATTATATAGTGTATTATTTATTTATTTATCCTCGGCAGCCACAACCACCGCACATGGCTGCCTCTCTTTCTTGCTTTTCGAATAATTTTAATTTTATATGTAACATCAATGCGGTGAGACATGAACAACGTGGAAATATCAAGGGTTATTTCACTTGGACTCGTGGATAGGTTCTGAAAGGTTCGTTCACACAGAATGCCTCCTCACCTTTGCAGAATCCGACCTGACCGCTGAATGCTAATTAATATTCTGAACTATATACCAAAAATAAATAACCAAAGCCAAATTGTCTTTTCTCTTGGATTTCTTAAATTTGAAGATTTTTTTTATATTAATTTAATTAATAAAAATAAAGATGATTGGTTTGGTTATCAATATTTTAATATTCAATATAAAAATTTAATATATTAAATAAGATTCGAGAATACTCTAAATAAGCACGAGTTTTCCAAGTCACAAGCTCCCTCGCTAGTGGGTGTGACTTACCTGGCCTTTAGTGATAGGTTGACGAGATCGTGAGCTACACGATACGCTTCTCACGCGCTATATGAGTCATCGGAGTAGTCATCAGCGATGAGGAACGGTAGCACGTTGAGATTTCATTTCTCTTGTGATTATCTTGAAGTTAGTCAAAGTGGGACTTTTGTTAGTTGTGAATTATTTCTCAATTTGTTGCGTTTAAGTTTTTAAATATTCTTAAATCGATAATGTTTAATTATTGTTTGAAATAGCTTTTAATTCTATTTATGCGGATTATCATGGTACTTTGTTCTCCTCAAAGCGTGTGGATTTTTCAAAATGTGTTTCTTTAATTCAACGTGCTTCATTAATTCCACTCCACGTGTGGATTTTTCAAGATAATCTTCAATTCAATACAGATTATCTCTCCATTCATTGCATTTAGAGTTTTCATATATTTTTAAAATATATAATGTGATTTATTTCACTCGACATTATGTGTAGATTTCTTTTTCAAATGATTTTTAATCTGATAAATTTTAATTTCATTGTAGATTATTTATCACTGGTTGTGTGTGAACTTTTCATTAATTTTCTTCATGACTAAACCAGTGTGGTTTATCTCCACTCGTTGTGTGTGGGGTTTTTAAGATAATCTCACCCCCCGCTATGAGTTTATTTTCAATTTTCTAGCTTCTCTTTTATTCTTTAATTTCCAAAACCAATCCTACCTTGTTTTAAGGTGACTTCCACATCTAATAAATATTGATGTTGTGGACATATTTTTATATAATAGCGTTGTGTTTTATTTCGAACTATGTAACATTCTTCCGGTTTGATTTCATTGCATGCCATGTTTTATATTCAAAATATAAAAATATTGTCTTTGGTTCTTTGCGTGTTGCATGTGTGTGTATTATTTGTGACTTATTTCCATCTGGTTCAGTGCATTGTTGTGTTTCAATATATATATATATATATATATATATATATATATATATATATATATATGAAATAATAAAAAATACAAGGGGATATACATGAAGAAAGGTTAGAAGATTGCCCAAGATTGATGGTGAAGAACTAATATAACAAGTAGAAAAGTTGGAGGATTAAAATGTATAAGATTGATAAAATTGACAACCCAATTCTAACTGACAAAAAGCTTCACCGGTGAAAAATTTTTGTATTTGAGGTAAAGAAATACAAATTTGGATGGTTAAGGATTCAATAAAAATTTTAAAATGCTTAATTAATTTCATTGGGGACTTGTTTGCAAGGAAAATAGTAAGTTTTGAGGTCAATTAAGGACTTAATTGTAGACTTCCAAGACCAAAGACCAACCTATAAGTGGCGTGCAATTTTGATGGTAGAAATTGATCAAATCATAGGCTAAATTGAAAAGAATTGAAATTTTAATGGTCAATTAAGGATGAAATTGAGCAAATTAAAAATCAAGAACTCGTTTGTAAAAGGAGTTGAACTCTATGGCTGATATTTGAATTTGGAAGGGATGCAATTGCATGCAATTAAAAGTTGGGAGACAATTATGAGTGTAATTAAAAGAAATTGGAAGAGCAGGGACCAAATTGAAATTGACCAAATCCCAAATTAAAAAACTCTAATTTCTAGGGTTTAACCTAGACGACGTGTCATTCACCATTGTTCATCTCCTTCCTTGGCAATTTTGGATGATCGAATGAGCATGTTTAGGAGAATGAATGTAGCATCTTTAACCACCTCAGGGGTTATAACTACTACCATTCAACTGAGAAATACCTCATCTACAACCCCATGCCTATGAAATTAGATGTTTACACCCCAATTCTTTCATACAAGTCTCTAACATCTTGTCCCCGATCAGCTTCCCTGTATTTTCAGATTATGGGTTGATTAAGCTGGCACCCTTGAATGAATGAATGTCAAGCTTCTCAAAGGGTTCTTATCAATGGCTTTAAAACCTCCATCTCAATATCAAAAGGCTAGAAATAGATCATTGCCCTCCAAATCTAACAAAACTACCAAGTACACCTAAAACCAAAACCACCATTCAAAATCAACCTAGTATAAAAGCTTTCAGTTGTTAGTTTTTGTCTAGAACCCTTTCACTTTGATCAATCTCTGAGAAAATCCACCAAAAAAACCTAGAAAACCCCTATAAATACCCCTGAAAATCAAAGGAGAAAAAAAAGAAAAAAAAAAGGGGAAATACTCTATTAATAGACCTTATTGTGAAGGTTCAAGAGCCTAACATAGAAGGTCTAACAAGCTTTGAAAAGAAAGAGAATGAAAGGGAAAGAAGGAAGGAAAAAAGAAGAAAAAATAGCCCCTATAGTCAGCAAATTTGGAGAATGTATAATGATGTAAAAACTCAAGGGTGGAGTCCATGTGGTCTACCCATTCATGCTTTCTTAATATTTAAACCTCTTTTGTTGATTTTTTAAACTTGTTTTAGCGTTATGATGTTTTTTTAGTTTTGTTTTGATTAATACGTAACAATATTATTTTTATTGTTTAAATATTGTTTGGAGTTATTGTTGATGCTACTGAATATTAAGACAATATGTTTGTGATTAATTTTGATAAAATATGGTAGTTTTTGGATTTTTTTTTCAAAAGGTGACAGTGGGTGTTTGATGTCTTTTCTATTTTGTTAGTGTATGTTCTTGGTTCTTGAACATGATTCGGGTTTCAAATGTTCAAAAAATCAGTTTTGAATCGGAATTTGATGTTTTTGTTGACTGTCATTGAAGCTGTAGTTATGAAATTGAAATTTAATATATGTTTGTGATGATTTGATATTTTTTTGTTAGTTTTTTGGATTCAACTATGTTTGATATTGGTAATACGGTTTATGAGAACTAAAAGCAGTGTGTTTAAAGGCCTAGGGGGCCAAATCTGGGTTTTGGCATTAGTTCTTTAATTTCTGAAAATTTTCAAGATTTTGGGTTCATTTTCATTCTCATGAACTTTGCCTTAACCTCTTGTTTTTGAGTTGTTTTGGGTTAATTCTTGGTACAGCAATGTTAGCCTGTTATTTTTAACAAATAATCTACGGTTAAAATGCATCAATAACACATATGCATGCATTTAGATTCTAGGATTTTTTCGACTGCCAAAATATATTGTGATCAAATTATGGCTTTTGAGTGTTAATCGAATAAAATAGATGCATAATTCATGATTTATGCATGATTATGAACAAAACCTTGTTCTTGATTGCATAAGAACTTGTATGATTTGTGATATGTGTTTGCTGGTTTCGATTTGAATATTCATTGTGTTCTTCATGTTCTTAGTGTTTGATTTGTGCTTGTTAGAAAATTTTATATTTTGTGTTTTTTTTAGTTTTGATCTGTTTTTTATTTAATTAGTTGTTTTGTTTTAGTTTTATATCAAATCATGATTTTCAGTTTAGTTCAGGGTTGTTTTTGGTTTAATTCTTGATCTCTTTTATTTTTGTTTTAATACCTAACAAGCTAGATAATTCAACATAAAAACAAAAGATATATGTTTCATCTTTGAATAAAATGTTGTTGGATGACGACTTTTTTATTTTTAATTTTTTTCCTCTCAAAATTCGTCTTGGTCCTTAGATATTCGATCTTACTGGAGGCCATTCCGCGTTCAGGTTTCAAACACGCGTGATTTTATTTTAAAGTGGAAGACGAGGAGGAAATAAATATCAAACATGACGGTCATTGCAGGGGCTGACCAGGCAATAGAACTCTTGGTGTTTGAGCCTTTACATTATTTGTCAATCCTCCCTTGACAATTTCTTACAAGGGGAAGACATTATTACTGTATTCAAAATCTAGCGTGTGATCAAGGTATCTCCTCTATTCATCATTACATGCCACAACAACCATATCCAAGGTATTTTGTTTTTTACCATTTCCAAATATTCCACCGAAAGGGACATGAAATTTGATAATAATTGCAGATGAGAGTTCCATTAAAAAAAAAAAAAATCATCCATCAATAAAGCTTACTTACATGAACTAATAGTGAGATTGATAGAGTTAGATGATCTACAAATAGAATCATTAAAGCCTAAGCTTAAAGCAATCACGAACGAGAGCTAAAAAACAGGGGGAGAAAAATAGCAGGTTTCAACCCACCCAAAAAAACCAAATAAGGTAGCAGCCTAGCAAGGCCTAAATTTGTAAATATGCCTAGTAGAATGAAAACAATTATCAATGGACTAGTGTGTTGTAGATGGAGCAGCCAAGCCGAGCCACGAGAACTCGCTTTCAGCTGGCTTAGACGTAGTTGCTGCAGGATTTATTTGGTATGGAGCCTTTGCGATGATCCTGAGCGAAGGACACAAGTAAACAGCACGATCAATCAAATGAAACATATAATCAACAAAGTCGTACATTTTATTTTCTAGTTACATTAATCAACATGATTTGAATCATGTGCATAATCCGCAGCAAATGGCAAATGATTTTCATGTTCTTTGGCATGGTCTCCTACCTGTCTTTTCTCTTCTCCAAAAACCGGTGGAGGGAAGCTCTCCTTGCAATTGGAAGATCTGAAGTTCAAGAGAAAACCCTTTATTAGAAACATGGTGTCAAAAGATCCAGTCACTCTCCCTAATCTGTGTCCATGCAAATAAAGAAATCATGGGAAAGAGTTTACCATTAGCTATAGGTTGAGGGGCTGGTTGCATGCACTCCTGAATCAAGTTATTGCCAAAATTAGGAAGAGCATTTGAGCTAGACGGAATTGAGATGGTGGACTCAATTGGAGTTTTTGATATATTAGGAGCGAGGGCAGGGTGACTGTTGGCTGGAATAGAAGGAAAGGCATTCTGGATCTGGGAGCTTCCCTTGCTGGCTAAGAGCATCACTTCCTTAGCCTTGTCAGCCGGGAAATCGTTGAAGACAATAACTCTTCCGGCATAGAATATAGTCATTTGCGCAGTTTGGGGTTCTGCGGTGGCAGACGTGCTAAACAAGGTTCAAAAATATTAATCAGTAAAAGCAGAATTCCAAGTACAGATAACGAGTTACCACATAGATGTGGAACTTCAAGTGCAGTAAATTCACCGACACATCCTCAATAAATTGATTTAGATCACACTTGTCTGTCCGATTTTCCACATCTCACATGTTAAGAAAACGGATTCACATGCCAATCAAGTCCATGGATAAAAGAGGTAGTAAATCCACACACACCTTGAGTCAAGTTTCTTCGGGACATCTTCCTTGGGAGCAAATCCAGCTTGTTGAGGGAACAAATCCATTGAAGTAAAATTCCGAGGAGCCCCCATGTTTTGGCACGAAATGTGACCTGGTTTCTCGCTCACTGGAAACAGATTCATGGTAGACGGGGAGCGACGCAGCATCTCAGACGGACCTGCAACATCACGATACAACAAACTAAACATCAGATCTCTTTCTCCTGTTTCTCTAACTTTTATAGCTACTAATGTTGACTCTAAAGACAGGCATGTAAAAGCAAGCAGTGGCTTGTTTATAATGAGGCAGAAGAGAAATCTGGACCGAGTTTCTTTCTAACCGAAACAGAAATAATCTCAACAGAATTTTGAACATTTAAACAGACTTATAATTAAATTAGACACATGCATTAAAACAAAACAACTGAATTTGAGTATTCCGAGGAGCGGCGGAAAAAAAGGGCACGTTCTCTGACCCATAATTAACAGGAACATGTCAAATTATTAAGTCTGAAAAATTCTTGGATCTAAAGTAAAGATAAATACTTCAAGATAAATCAACATTACAATTTCCTAAAGTGGTCAAAGTGATTTGCAGATCTAAAAGCCTTAATTACTGCCAACAAATTATCCCCTTCAGCTCTAAAATAAATCGATAGGGCATCATTCATCATTGCAAACAACAATTTTATTTTTATTTTTTTAATGAAGAGAAAAGAGAGAGGGAGGCTGGAATAAAGGGTAACCGTAATCAATTTTTTTAAAAACAAAAAATAAATCTTCCTGAACTCCTAAAAGAGATGGTTAAAACAGAGAAAGGAGAGGATTCATACCGTTTTTATTCGGGGTTGATTCGCTGTTGGATGCCATGCCAAGATTAAGATCTCCGAAACTACCTCTCTCCTTCAAGTATTGACTCAACAGACTACAAGTCTGCGAGAAGCTCGGCTTCTCGCACATCTTTCCCATCTTCTCAACGAATTCCGTCGAGCCAGACATCTTCTGTAGTTTTCCAAATCTCAAAAAGCAAACGTCAGAATTAAGATGATTCCGATGTGCGTATGTGTGGAAGAATGATTCAGTTCTTTGCAATCTGTATTTTTTACAGCACAAGGAACGGAGAGGGGAGAGGTAGGGTTCTCTTTATGGAGGAGTACTGGAAACTAAAAGAAGCACGAGGATTATATGGGCATTTTAAGCTTGTTTCCTTGCAGCTTCGCAGATGGTTCAAATTTATTACTCTACTTTAATGCTACCATTATTAGTCGTCTTTTTGTTTTATTTATTGGTGTATTTCAAACACGTTTTCTTTGCATTTCTAAACGGCGATGTTTGCGTTCCCTCCTCTTTCTTTTTCTTCATTATCTTTATCTGCCTTCCCATTATCATATTGCTCACGTTTTTTTCTTTTATTTACGGAATTGCCTCCGCATCTTATGTTTGCTAGCTCATTGTTAATTTATATTATTTGTTTTCAAAGGGGTTTTTTTGTCATATAATTATATTAAAATAATTTATTTATTTTTTACATCAACGTATTAAAATAATAAAAAATAATTAAAAGAATATAAAATTAATATTTTTTAAGATAAATATATTTTTAAAACATACTCAAATATAACTAGAAATACAAATTTGCATATAAAAAGAGAAATAAATACATATACCTACTATTTTTTCTAGATTAGGTATGGAATATAATTAAAGTATATAGAGATTAAATATTTTATTGATTGAGTGCACTTGTTACACGTGAATACTTTACTTGTATACCTCTCCTGACCCCCGAAGGCATCTCAAATTAATTAATTAATTAATTAATACTGTCGTTTAATTTAACGCGACAATCTTAGTAGACGGCGCTTAAAATAACGGCGTTAAGTGCGGTGCCGACTTGCTGGTAAACAATACGACCAAGAGTGGGGCACCACCCCATACCAGTGGTTTTCCTTTTTTTTTTTTTTTCCAAAAAAAAACAAAAGAAAGCGGCAATTGAACGTTTCCTCGACCAACTAATAAGAGCCACGTGGGGGAAACGATAGGTGAAGGTAATTGCCCGTGGGAAATCCTAGACTTGTGATGGATTAAAAAAGAGGATGGGACATCACCATGTCCCTCCTCCACAAGATTTTCATGTGTTCCCATTTATCTCATGCTGTCCTGTCGTCTCATCTCTCCTCCCCCAAGCAACACAAACATTTCATGCGTTGCCGCCTCGTTTGTT
Source organism: Populus x sibirica (assembly GCA_019202695.1). Lineage (NCBI taxonomy): Eukaryota > Viridiplantae > Streptophyta > Magnoliopsida > Malpighiales > Salicaceae > Populus > Populus x sibirica. The sequence continues at coordinate 2,160,270 of JAGMVL010001159.1, forward strand.
TCTCTGTTTTTTAAATAATTTTCAAAACATTTATTTTTTTTATTTCTAAATTAATTTTTTTTATTTCTAAATCGTTTTAATATTTTAGTATGAAAAACAATTTTTAAAAAATAAAAAAAATATTTAATATATTTTTAAAGATAAAATACTCTAAAAAAATAATTACTAGTAAGATCTCAAACTCCTCCATGCAATCATCTTTTCGCACCAACAATCATGCCTTCTCTTTAGGTGTCAGGGCTAAAAGAATAAGTTTATTTAAGAATTAAAGAAATAAACTCTAAACTTATACGTAAGATTATTTATTCAAATTAAATTCATTATATATATATATATTCATTTTATTTATTTTATACAATGGACGTTGTAGCAAGAGACTAGAACATGAATTCAAAAGGCATTATCTTTCTATAATCAGACTAATTCTTTATCTTCGCGTGCCTTGGTGTTGGACCGCTGCATTTGAAATAAACCACATTCTCTTGTTCTTGTTGGGCAAAAAATACTTAATTTTCTTGCACTTATTACTTTGACCAACTACCACCTATCCACTAGCATCTTTTAAGAATTCATTCACACCCGAAACAATCAATATTCTCTTCCTCCTTTTCCAAAAATAAAAACTGCCTTTTTTTTTATTTATTTTGTGACTTTGGTAACGTGGTTAAATTTATATTTTCTGAAAATTTATATTTTTCTAAAATTTTATTTTTTATATATTTTAATTATTTTAATATGTCGATGTTTAAAATAATTTTAAGACGGTTTTGATAATATTAAAAATTCACCATTAAATTTAGAAACCAAGTTAAGATTCTTATAGACGATTGCATACATTAATAAATCTTGAATTCAGACTACTATTCCACTAACCAAGTTATTCAAACTCAATTTATACCAAACTTGAATTAAAAACAAAACAAAGAACTCCTTCATTATACTTATAAAGATTCAAATTATATTTCCAATATTCTATTGAAGAATTTCATGGTAAATCAATTTCTTTTAAAACTTTTCCTTCCTTAAAAACATACTTAAGTTTCAACCAACAAACAGATGGAGTTACATATTTTTCATATAAAAAATAAACATTTATATACATGCAAAATGAATCTCAAATACTTAAATAATATAATATTCTAGTAATTAAAACATCAAAATATGTCAACATAACCCATCTATTTATCTATATATGCCCACGTTGTCTACTGGATGATTCGGGTTCATCAATAGCATGACCGAATCTTACTTTTGCTCTTGTCTAAGTTGTCTCGTTCTTTGTCATGACATCATCAAAAGTTAACATTTCTCCAAAAATATCGAATCCATTACGATAAACATTGAACCACCGAGACGCAAGGGTGTATCCTTCATTTTTTTCTTCAATATTACGAAGCACATATGCAACCTCTTGACCCTCCCATAGCAACAAGTCAACCTAATATTAATAAAATATTAATATTAAATTAAAATATCAATAAATAAAAGTCCACATTTAACATATATATCTAAAAAGATTTTATTTTTTATGATATTTTAAAATGCTGGGCGTGTTGCTTGTATTGCATGTATGTAGGAAGAGGACCCTACTCGGGATTTAGTGTAATGCCCTGACATGTGATACTCATGTACCAAATCATATACTTCTTCTTTGTAATGTCATAATGCATCTCTATAAATATCTCATTCCTTTGTGCATCTCTCTATGATATATAAGCTCCATGGTGGTTTAACCAGACGTAATCATCATTTTTACCCCGATAATTTATGGCGTGTAACGAATTACTCGTATCGATATTGACTGGAATATGTTGTCTGTAGATCAATTATTGCATTGTTTGATATGGACAATGTAGCTTAATCATCTCAAAAAAATATCCACAACACCACTAATGTCCATATGTTCATCCCACTAATGCAAGTAGCAAGAACAACCACCTATCTTTCATTCGAATAAGGCGTTTGTATAACTTGTACAATATAATTTTCTTAAATATTAAATAACAATAATTCGATAAAATTAAGCTTTTTCTTTAACAAATAGTTCAAAAAAATACATGGATAGCATCTTGCCTATCTAGCTCGCTCTGATAAAATGACAACACATGTGTTGGATTATTATCAAATACTCTACCAGCACACCACATAGCATTACAAATATGTTAGTTTAATTGCATTTTTAAAGTTACAATTAAACAATATAAATGCATATAATTGCAAAATAACATTGCAATACTTGCATTCTAGTGAGAGTTGAAGTGTAACCCTCATAGTTTGGACAGACATAAGTGGTAATCTGGGCATTTGAGGCTGGCCCATATAAAGATGCTCCTAATATCATAATTGTTTTAATAAAAAAATGAGTTGTTTATTTCATGTTAATAATAAACATTTAAAATATAAATAGTTATTTTAAATTTTTCGATTTATACCTGTAGAAGTAGCAAACATCTCTCAACTTATTTGGCCCTCTTCTTACATATAAGACATATATGTCTGTACAAGCATGTCAATATAGCAAATCCCCAACTATATGTGAGAATGACATCAAAATCATCCTGAGGCGTCAGATAAATTAAAGGCACATGTCTCCCCGTGAGGTCTGTGAATAATACACTGTCAATCAGATGTGGTATATATGTTTTGGCATACCTACATAACACATTAAAATTATCATATTAATCCACATATACTTAACAAATAATTATAATTTAATGGATACCTCTGCAAGACTTCGTTGTTAGCATCATCTATTGATGTGGTAAATGTCTTCTCAATCCATTTAAAACATATGGTATCCCTTTCAATTCAGAAGGAGGTGGTGTCAATCTAAATGCATACTCGCATAGTGTAATTTGATTACGCATGCTAGTAGATGTGACTGCCCGTTCATCAATAAACAGTCTAAGCAAAATTATTATGTCCTGTAGTGTCGGTGTCATCTCCCCATGCTTAAGATGGAATATATGTGTCTCACGTATCCATCACTCAATTAGTGCATGGATTAAGTCGTGGTCAAGCTTGATGTGCTCTACACAACTTATGTATAAAAAAACTAGCCTGGAACACATATGGTTGAACCCGCTCATGTTGTCTCATTCGCTTATATATTGGATAAAAAATCATGGTCTTATCCTACATAGCAATTCAAAATATAATTAAATAAATATATAATATCTTTAATGTTAAGTAATAAAAAATTTATTGAAATCAAGTATTCTTACAGTCCAAGTGAAAATATCCACAGGACAAAAGTGTTAGTGGGTCTAGTAGGCATGTACTGTAACTCAAACTCTCTATGAAAATAGTCATGCTCTCCGGGAATCTCATCATCATAATATGACCACTAAACATGAGAAGAAGATCTGTCACCTCATGTGCTCGGCATCTTATGTAAGAGTACTTGTGTTTAATGTGAAATTAGATAAGTTTAATATGCTTTAAATATTATAATATATTTTAACAAATATTTGTTTTGTCATACATACTTGTCGGTTAGAACATGTTTTCCTATTATAACTTATTTCATTGCATATGTCACGCCTATAATGTGTAAGACCCTCTTTTGCATCCATTTTGTTGTGCAAACAAGTAGACATTTGTCGAACACGCCCAAATTTCCATCTAGATAAGTCTACTTCAACTAGAGATCCAATGTAATCACTCCATTCTAACTCATCTAGTAATGGACAAAATGACATGCCATATGTTGATCTGTAACTTTGAACCATGTAATGATCATCAATAAACTATGTAAACTCTAAGTGATTCTTAGTGTAACATGCAAGAATCTGTGAACATGGACATTGAGATGTTTGTCATTTATAACAAATATATGTTTTATGATTCAATCTAATTATCTATCTAACTTTTTTTACAACACCTGATTTAAGGGGTGTTTGACTTTGAGTTTCAATATGCTTTTCATCAAAATTTAAAACAAAATTGCATCAAATTAATTTTTTAGTGTTTTTAGAATGTTTTGATGTGCTGATGTTAAAAATGTATTTTAAAAAATAAAAAGAAAAAAAAACATTATTTTGATGCATTTTTAAGCGAAAAACACTTCGAAAAGCAATCGCTATCACACTCCTAAACACCCCATTAATAAAGGTGTTGACCTGGAAAACCTATTGCTTGGAGTTGAATAACATTACAATATGATTTCTTAATTAATCTATCATTGCTCATTGTCAATTCAACCTCAATTGATGGGGGCCAAATTATTTCACATTGAATAAAATCATTTGTTTGACATCTTTGCTTGATCCAATAACTATTATACCTGTAAAATATTAATTGCATTAAAGCTGCAACAAACATTACATGAACATCTTTCAAAATATGATTAAATTATTTTGAAAGATTAATTGTCATATTACCATATCGGCTATCATAACATAATGCTTATTCTTCTTTTAGTTCTTATTCAAACCATTCTTAATATACTAGGTTCAACTTGCATATTCTTTTATATCACAAATCAAATTCACACGTTGAAGGTTCATAACACATCCTCATTAAATCTTTTTTCATAAATAGGTCAAAGAATTTATGATTGAAATTGCTAAAAAAATATCAGGCACAATACTAATGGTATCCTATAGATTCATATAAAAATTTTGTTACTCTATTCTTTGTGTTTGCATGTCTAATCTAATATTATACATATACTTGTTCAATCACTTGTAACATATCTCTATAAGCAATAAAAAAACCATATCCAATTAGAATTATTTTTTTCATCAACAATTGCAAGAGCCAATGAGAATATTGCATTATTTGTATAAAAAACAATTACAATCAATAACTTCCCATCATATTACCTATATAAATATATGTCATCAATACTGATAAGTGGTAAATAGTATTTGAAACCTTCAATACAAGCTCCAAATGACCAAAAAAAACTCTTCCAAAAACCATTGTACAATCATCTAGATTTCCTTTATGCGTCCAATCAACACTTATTTCAAGATTTGATTCTTTTGTTGCTAACAACAACCTTTATAATTTTTCAAAAGACTCCTTATGTGAACCGAAAAGATGGTTAAACCTTCTATTTAGTAACTCACGCTTCATCACATGATATTTTATACTTTTAATGTAATTTTATTTCATCTAGTATGCTTGCAACTGACATTGAAAGATTATTCATCACAAGAGTTGATATAGTATTAGCAATAAAATTTACATCGAGCTTATGGTGATTTTTTTGGACTAAGGTCGAAGTACATATGTGTGGCCCTTTTTAATTTTGCTATCTCAAATGAATCCAACCTTTTATGATATCCCTCACATAAATACTACTTGCATTCAAGTGCTTGCACATATTATAATTGAATAAATATCAAGTTCGATCATTGGACTCGGTATTCAATTGAATATATAATGTGTCATCATTTAATTGCATTAACCAATTCATTCTTATTGTTGAATGTTTGTTCAACCTCCAAATCAGAGCCTCTTGTTAACATTTATAACTAAGTTCTCAATCATGAGAAACAACAAAAGTAGACCCGAAAATATCTCCAAATTCAGGAATATGAGGTGTTATTTCATCATCAATCTCGTTATCAACATTTACAATAATATTCGGGTTTAATATCTCACCATATTTACTATTACTAGATTTAGAATAGTCAAATCTATATTGATCAACAAATAAATTATCAAACATAGTATTATCAATATAGGATAATACTGATGTTCACCAATTTGACATCTTCAAGTTATTTCAACATCAATATCATTATAATTCCATCCAAGCCCATGACAAATATTTTTTTTCATTTCCGCATATGACATGCCTAAATTATAATTTAACAACAAATTGCTCCTACCATTGTATGTGATATTATTGTTCACATCAGGAACAATAATGCCATCGTAATGATATAATATAAATATGTTATAAGATATTTTGTAAAGATAAAATAAAAAAAAATCAAATTCTAGTTAATTGAATGTAATTTTAACTAAATTACATTACCAAAAACCTAATTAGCAAAACTCATAGCAAATTCAATCAAATTCTCAAAATTTAATGTAAAAAGCATTCTTGACCAAAATTAAACATATTTTATGATATCAAATCTATTTGATATGTAATCCTCGGTTGCATTAAATCAAATCCACATTCATAGCAAATTAAAATAATTCAAAGAAAATATAAAATTCAGTAACTTATTCACAATTCAATACAACGAGGTTTCATGATAAATTTTTTTAATTTTTTGGATTTTACAAGTTATTCTCATTTTTTAGGTTTTTTTTAATTTTTTCCATTTTTCCAATTTTTTTAATGTTTATTTTTATTTTTATAGGATTGTTCATATTTTTAAATTAAAATTTTTATTTTTTAAAGATTTTCAAAATTAATTTTACTTTTAGGTTGTAGGATATTTTTGTTTAAAAATAACAAAAGAGACATATGAGATAGGATATTAAAAACATATGAAAGTGAGAATTTCTTAAAAGAACTTGTGAAATAAAGCACACAATATATAATAACTAGTTATATAACTCACGCTCTACCACAACTCGTATAAAAAAATTGAGAAAAAAATGATCAGTCATCACAAGCGTGTTTTAAAAAAAGAGAATGTTGAATGATAAAAACAAAAAATAAAATAAGAAGAAAAAATGATATTAACCCGTGTTAACCCATTTAAGCCCATGACCTGATTCATTTTACTAGAAACAACAAATTTAGAAAAACCTTGAAGCTTAGTTTTCAACTAATTAAATATTGAAGAATAAAATTGAAAAAAAAAACATACAAAAGGATAAAAAAAAATTAGCAATAGTAAGCTAAAATAAGGCTTGAACCTACCCGGGTTAACACACCATATCCATGGGTCAAATTATGAGATAGAGATAAGCCAACATAAAAGAAAACAAAGAAAATCACGAAACCTGATTTTTAAAATACCAATGTCAAATTATGAGATGTAAAAAAACAAAAAATAAATTGATGTCAACCATTAGTAACCTATAAAACCAATATGTCGAGCCATTTGATCGAAAAAACCAAATATGAAAAAACCACGAAAACCAGTTCTTAACAAATCAAATATTGAAGGAAGAAATGGAAAAAAAAATCAATCAAACAAAAACAACCAAAAGAAAGAACAATAATTAAAAGCCAAAAACAAAATGTGTGAGCCCACCCGAGCTAACCTATCAAACCCATAAGTCAGGTCATGAGATCAGGATAACCTTATAAAAACAAAAACAAAGAAAACCATGATGCCTAAAAACAAACAACGTTGAGTAATGAGATCGAAAAAAATAAGTAAAAAAAACGATATGAACCCGTGACCCGGGCCATTTGATTGGAAACATAAAATCTAGATAAAACACGAAGTCCAAATTTCAATTAATCAAATGTCAAAGGTAGAAATTAAAAAAACAATTAATCACAAAAAAGGATTCAAAAGAAAAAATAAAAATAAAAATAATAAAAATTATTTGAAGAAAAAAAATAGAGGATGGATATTTTTTTATAGAAGGGCTAAATTTAAAAAGAAAAATCAATTTCACAAAAGAATTAAAAAAGAAACCACCAAGAGAATGATGACCAAATTTTATATAATCAACAAATTAAATATTGTGATTAAATGATGAAATTAAAAACAATTGAAAGTTTACAAAAGTGCCAAGAAAAAAAAAATTATGATCAAATTTGAAAACTGAAAAATTTAGATTAAAGGATGCTATTGACAAAAATTAAATAATTTACGAAAAGGCTTAGGACAAAAGAATGAGGACTGATACTCAAATATACCCAACTAAGGAACCGCCATAAACTTTTAAATGTAAAGTGTGAATTTTGAGAGGAGAGAGAAAAAAAGGCTTTGGCGACAATTCGTCCAGTAAAACCCAACACGCGTCACCTATAGAGGAAGAGGATGTCATAAGAAATCCAATGACACTATAGAAGCAAATTTTTAATTGCAGATGACGGTGCACGCACCGCTAAAGCGTTGTGATGCCCTCTTATATGCTTGAAAGTTTTTTAAAAATATTTTTTAATTATTGTAAAAGATTAATTTACCCTTCTATAAACCTTATTATGAAAAAAAAACTCACTTGAAATTACAAAAATATCCCCAAAGAAAGCTTAAATTAATTTTGAAACAGGTGTTATTTTAGTAAATTTACCATGCTAAAATATGTGAAATCTCAAAAAAAAAAAAAAAAAAAACCCTAGAAACCAAATATCTTATTTTTCTTTTTTAAGGGTAGTGGATTTATTTCACAATTCTAAAAAGAGAGAAAAGATCTTTGTACCTTGAGCAAAACAAAAATAACAGATTAATAATATGAAAAAGTCAATTTTACTCCTTAACTTAGTTTTTCATTATTCCACCATTACAATCTACAATAAACTCTTTCTAGTATGCTGTATATATTTGTGGTAAATAATAATAAATGAAACAAATAACTCAATGATACATATTAATTTGCAAGATATTAGGAGCCAACATGGTGAAACTTTCATTTCAGAAGTCTTTTATTTTTGGATAAAAAATTGAGAACAACATTGCTACACTATGGATTGTTGGGAGGCAAAGTGATTCAAAATGGAAATAATTCTTGAAAAGAAAACGTGCCCCTGTTCACCAAGGCAGAAATCAGACAACAGAAGCCATGCATCTGATTGGTGTAGCTTTATCAGATCTGGTGAAAAGCTGCGAATCTTATCAAATTAACAAGTAGCAAATGTTACTACAAAAGATGGCCGCCTTTACTTCCCAACTCAATGCACCGTGATGAAGGGAATGCCGATAGAACTATGATGTTATTATTTCAGTAATTACAAGAGTAATTTAACTGCTTGCTAGCTCTTGGCTCAATCATACAAGAGGAGGATTTGCAGTGTGTAAAGAAAAGGAATGCTATGCAATCCGAGAAGCTCACAAAAGTACAAACCGCTGAAAATTTCTGGTATATACAGGTGGAGAAAGATATAAAAATGGTGGCGTTTGAAGACCATGAGAACAAGTTGAACTGCTCCAACGTGGTCTGTCTGGCTTGTCTGATGCAGTCATACATTGTCATTGACCTTCAGAAAGATGAGTTGACCCATCAAAAATCATAATCTATATCTGTTAAGTTTTGGGAGACAGATCGCTTAACTAGCTTTCCTTGTTCGTCATACCGATCAAGGTTTTCACATGGGGCAGGGAAGACAGTCCCTATTACACGACCTTGAACATAGGCACACTGGAATATGTGCTTCTTCTTGTAAGTTAAACCCACTGACATATCCCAAAAAGTCACATTCCTAACTGGAATTTCTTGGCTCCCATGTATGCGAACAGGCACCCGAACTCCTTGACCATGGATTCCAGTGAAGCTTATGTCCCCAAGTATTGGAACAGCTTTTGGATCATAACCTTCATCAGGGTGTTCATTGTAATCCGTCTTGATAACAATTCCAACTCTTACATTGTCAAATGTCAGGTTCCTGTAAGTTATATGTCGAACATACCCCCCTCTTCCAGGAGCAGTCTTGATCCGAACTGCACGCCTTGAGCTCCACACAAGGATGTTCTCCACGGTGACATTTGATACCCCACCTGACATCTCACTGCCAATTGATATACCGGCACTGTTACAAAATCCAGTCAGGGAATTTCAGTCAGGGTGGATCTTAGTTGCCATCTAAAAAAATAAATGCATATATGACAAGGCAAGACAGCTAAAATGTGAATCTAATAGAAGTAATTGTTTGATAAAGCCTAAATGCACAAATCAGTTGAGAGTCCAAAACCGATCACACTGCACATTGCCAAGCAACAGCGATTGAGATTTGCTACCCTGCTTCAGCTAAAACAATTTCTCAAGTGAAGTTCTAACGTGGCTGAAAGCGACACAACAGTTCATCAAGATTACCAGGCAGGCAATTTGGTTTGAGGAATAACCATTGTTGCCATCTTTACTTGGAAACAAAAAAATTTCTTGGTTCCCTTCCAACAGACTTTGCAGGGAAAAAAAATAGTGATAGAACCTGAAGTACCTATGTGGTAAAGTTCTGAAGAAAAGCAGATTTTCTGATATACATATAGTACATGTAAATAAATTAAGTGCAGTTTAGCATAAATCATGAGCCTCCACTTGAGCCTTTCCTCTAAAAACTTCTAATCTAATGGTTGAAATTATCAAAAATAAATAAATATCATCTATAAACTTGGCCCTGTGCATCCATGCACACATTCAAAGGTTTTGATCATGCAAGGGGAGATGCCTATAGAAAAGACAAGAAATATTCAATAATGCTCGGGTATGAAGATTTGTAGAAGGCACAAAAGGATGCAATAAAAAAAACTAGCTCCAGCAAAATTACCAGAACAATAATGCAAAAAATATACACCAAATTGGAAGCAAATGACATCAGATATTTTACCTGACCATAGAGCGAACTACAAGATTACGGATGAGAATATTCGTTGAAGGTCGTCCATATGCAGTTCCATACTGATCCCAGCCACTCTTTATTGCAATCGCATCATCACCCACACTTATGTAACAGTCTTCGATTACCATATCCTCACACGAATCTATTTATGCCAAAAATTAAAGTTCACTTTATTCAGTATGGCAAGAACAAATTGCATACAAACTTCAAAAAAAGCATTTCAGAGTAACAAAATAAATAAATTGCTGAAAATGCTATGATGGTCATCCTATGTGATGCCAAGGGCTTTGGAGTTTAACCAGCCAATATATGATAAAGTATTACTAGTTACTAACTTGCAGGATTATATCATGGTCCTACATTAAAATAGAAGGATAGTGAAAAAACAAAATTAACTAGTACAATGGTAAATAGGGTATCACACAAGATGCAAAATTAGAGGCTCAGATCAATATGTAGGCTGATCAATCTATAGGTTAAGTTAACATCAAAGGTAGAGAGTCAGTTTCTGCAAAATAAATTTCATCGGCAGAAAACTCAATTGTCAGAAATATTTACCAGGATCAATTCCATCAGTATTTGGGGCTTCAAATATGGGTGCCAGAATCGTAACATTCCTGATTGTTACATTCTTGCAGTCATATGGATGAAGTGTCCAAAATGGGGAATCTCGCAGAGTTATGTTCGTAAACACAATGTCACGTGACCACATTATCTGCACAAGGGGGCCCCTAGTGTGGTTGAGTAGCTTTTGGCGATACTTCTTCCACCATGTTTGACCCTGTCCATCTATGGTACCATTGTGTCCTGTTCATCAACAGAAATGTTAAATGAGGATCATTCCCAGTCAAGGAATAAACATTTGCAAACACAGAATGTTGATGAACTCAATGTTCAACATAAAAACAACCAAAGCTAGATTCCACTAACTTCTGGATCAACTTATACAGAGTTCAAACTAGAAATAATGATATGCATATATAGCTGGTGGCTACCAACTGTTTGTACAGTGGTGCCATCAGTTTGATTTGGGGCTTTGTATATACATCTCATTAAAATATATGACGAAAATGCTTGAATTGTAAGAATTAATTAATTTCATTGATTGCCCATTGTGATTAAGCAGAGTTACAAAGGAAGCAAGTTAAGGTCCTAATTTGCTACACTTTATTTTGCGGAGGGATTGTTAAGGCACGACGCATAGGCATTGAATAAATGGAAACAAACATATCTAACATTCAAGGAATTGTCCTTTCCAAGTAATCTTGTAGCTTACAGTGCCAGAGTTCTAAATAGCAAAATGCTTCAGTAAGGAAATGAAGAGCTCACTATTATTTTGTACAATACACTTCTGGGTGGAAGACCTATGCAAATTTAGCATAATCAATGATGATGATGCCAGGAGTTGCAGAAAATGGTCATACCACACATCATCTTCTCTTAAATATATGACCTAAAATGGCCAAGAAAATTTCACTTTGATTCCATATGTGCAGTCTTCATGATTAATAATACAATACCATTGGTCAATAGTCAGCTCCACAACAGTCAATGATTTACCCTGCAGGTTGATCATACATTTTTGTACTCTCCATTTTTTATTCAAACTGCTTCCTTGTGTTTTTTTCTATAACCCATCTTGAGGATCACTCTTTCTATTTGCATATAGATCTCCATTGCACGAGTGATCTTCAAGATGGGGCTACAACTTGTTAAACACTTACAAAGTTAAAAGCTAGAATTGAGGTTTGAGCATACTTTTGATGGAAGTTAAATAGACTAACCAGTTATAACAACATCTCTGAGGTTTTGACCATGGATTAAACTTCCATATCGAGGTCCAGGATGCTCTCTCCCATACCCATATGAAGGCAATGCAGGCATTAAAGGCCAATACTTCTCATCCTGCGAATATCAAACAAGGGGACATGTCTTAAATGAGCAATAACTTCAAATAAAATAAAATAAAATGATTGGAAGTTCAAAAATTGAATCATTGAAACCTGGTTAAATAAGCAACTTCTGTTAAAAACTATGAAGAGTTGCCAAAGTTTCCAACTATTTGGGAGACCAACAATTGGTAAGCTGTCATATTAATAGGGCAGACCATATAGTAGAAGCTTATATGGTCGATAACTTCATAGTACTTGTTCACAGTAGAAATTGAATTTTGAAAAAATAAACTTGATATCCATACTTGCAACATATCATGTTCCCAAGGACAATAAGCTTCAATAATTAACTTAGGGACATGTCTTTGCATTGTCATGATAATAATTATAAAACTTGTTAAATCTACTCACTCTCTCTCCCTGTCCCTAGCTAAACAGTTGTTTTAGACAACAAGGCATAACAGCCCCTCCCTCAAACAGAGTTAGTATGTAACTTGGTAATTGTTTGTTTGACCCTATTGCAAGTTCAAGTGCATCATGAATCTTTCCACTTATGCAGATTCCACATATAACCATTATTTCTTTGCACACACGACCATAAATAAATTTTTTTTAAAAAAAAAAACTCACTCCAAGAGTCCAAGTATTCAACTCAAGCATGTCAAACTAATCCACAGTCCTCCATAAGATTCCATTTAAACTAGATATTGAAACACTCCCTCCAAAGGCCGATAATCACAGATTATATATTAAATCACACGGAACCCACATTCTACTAGAAAATCTATTCATTAAATAAACTCGGCCACCCCAGCCACCTAACACTCCCTTATATTTTTTTTCTTGAATCTAAATCATTAGATAATTATTTAAATTAAAAAAAATAAAAATTCATCCCTTATTTACAGGCCTAATTAGCTAGCTAGAATCCCAAAGCTTTTTTTTTTATTAACAACAACAACAACAACAAGCCCCCCGACGGCCCAACCACCACCACCACCAACAACAACAACAACATAACTTTCCACATTTGAAAAAAAAAAAAAAACAAATTACGACTAATGTAAGATAAAAATTAAGGTTGTGATTGATACCAATTAAAGAGTTAGTGAATAAACCTGGATTCCAAGTATAACAGCACCCTCAGCAAGAAAGAGAGTCATATGACTAGTCAAATTAAACGGTGCCGTTAACCATCTCCCTGGAGGCACATTAAGTTGGCCACCACCTCTCTTGCTCAATTTCGAGATTGCCGAAACTGCCCTCTCAAAAGCCTCGGTATTTACAGTAGCACCATCACCGACGGCACCAAAATCCGTCAAATTGAAAGCCACGGGACGCAGTTGAGGCATGGGGCGGTGGGGTCCTCGCCAGAAAACGGCGAGCCCAGCACCAACGGGATTGCGTTTCCATAGAAAGACGGAGGCGAAGGCGGCGATCCAGAGGAGAGCAAAGAGAGTTTTGTGAGAAGATAAAAAAGCAGGAAGGCAGCGTTTTAGTTCAAGCCTTTTGTAATTGAAACGACTGCTCGGTGGCGGTGCTATAGTCTCTACCATCATCAATGAGAAATTATCGATTTGGAATTGGAAATCTGAGATTTTTGTAGTACATGGACGGATCTAAATTCTTTGGGGGTTTTGGTGAGAGTTCTTTAGGAGCGGGAGGGAGAGAGCTGTAGAGTGGAGAGATTGGATTGGGTGAGATGTTAATATCAGAAACAGGTGTGGATTTGTTGAGTGATATATTATGCAGTGTGTTTGTTACAAGTTCGATTTTTCTACTTTTATTTTTGAACATCCCAACTCCACTTTTGTTATGGTCCATTGATATTATTGCTTGAACCAGAAACAATATTTATAGGAATTTTTAAAAAAGATTTTGGAAATTTTTTATTGATAATTCCGTGGATTATTATTGGTGGGTAGATATATAGGATGTTTTATGATTTTTTATAATTAATTTTTAAATAATTATTTAAGTAGGAAAGAATATCTGATTTTCAATAATATTTATAAAAACTCTAAACAATTTTAAAATAATTAAGACTCCTACTAAATATTGAATTTATTATTTCCGCTTTTCTTTTCTTTTATTTGTTTTTTTTTCCCCAGAAAAAACACATCACCATCAAGGAGACATGGACATTGCCAAGGAAGACATAGAAGATGCAACCAGGTAGGTATTATTGGTGGAGAGTTGCAATCAGATGAAGTAGGTATTATTGATGATATTATTGATGATATTTTGTGGTTTGATTTTCAGGTAATTTTATATAAATCCTATATAAATTTAGATTTATTTAATGATATAATTGAAAATTGAATTGTTTTTTTTTTCAATGAATATTTTATTTTACTGAACTATCAATAGATAGTGAGATAACTGCAACTACTTTTAAAAAAAAAGAAATAAAAAAGAAGGGAATAATTGTACCTTTAATGGACAAGCGAACTGCTGGTATACAGTAAATAAGTAAGGTTCTCATTAACTAGGATAATTTGACATTGGGAATTCCTCCACATTTTGCTTACGAGAGAGGTGAAAAAAATCTCAACATGTAAAACCATCTAATTAATATGACTTCGGAGGATGAGATTGCACAAAAATAAAGTTCAATGACCGGAAAAAAATGTATTATAAAAATGAAAATATGTTAATGTAATAAATGTGTGTTTCGGTATGATGAAGTTTTTTAATGGAGAAATGAAACTTCTCATGTGCAGAGGAACTCAATAACACTAAGTTCAATTTTTTTTATTATTTGATCATGACCAACATATCATTTTCTTTTTCATCTCTCAATATTTAAGGATTAACACGAAAAAAATAAAAATGAGGATCTAAACATGCTAAACTAAGGACAATAACTGATTATGAAAAAACATAAATTTTTAGGGATGAAATATAATTTTAGCCCCGCTAAGCCAAAAGGCTCTGTATGTCAGTTCTTGTTCTCCATCTTTCTATTTTTTTTTTTAAATAATATCAAATTCAAATTCATAAAATTGATCTCTAATCTAATAGCGTAATATTTTAAGATATATAAGGTAAACGGGTTTTGAAAAGGATCTAAGTGCATAAAAATATATAAAACAGAACTGAAAATGACATAATTAAAAGGATAAAAGTTTTAGTGACCGAAGTGGACAACTATAAGAATTTTAGGGACTTATAATAGAAAAATATCCTAAATAGTGGAATGAACAAGAAATGTGTGGGGTGAACTGTGGATGCATAGTGAAAAGCCTATATCTTTATTTAGTACATAGTTAATAATAATAATAATAATAATAATAATAATAATAATAATAATAATTAGTAATTTGCCTTCAGTCTCATACGGGCCCAAGCCCAAACAAACGGGGTCAGGCGTCAGTACACAAAAGTCTTGGACTGTAGGACAGGCTAAAGGGCCTAGAAAGCGCAGAGTTTGAGTCATTTATCCTGCACACGTGTCAAGTTACAGTTGATTCTTTACTTGCATGCAAAGGAGTGCACTCATCCATGTATCTTTACAGGATGGATAAGCTGAGGTAGCCTGCTTAAATCAAGAGACAGTCAGCTCCCAGCTGCACTACAGCTCTGGATTGGTCTGGTCGGTCATCCATGGCTCTGAACTTTGCCTCTTCTTCATTGTCAAGCCTTTCAACCAGGACAAGGTAATCACCGATCATTTCTTCTCCATTTTCTTTCATGCTGTTTAATATTGGATGCTTAATTATATCTGACATTAATCAATTCATATCTAAACTTGATTCAAATTGCTCACTGATTTACAGCGCTTTCTGTTTGAGTAAACAGGGATAAACCTCAAAAATCCTTGCTGGGGAAAATTGAAAAATGCCAGGCAGTGAAAGTCAGAGTAAATGCAACAAAAGGGGTTTCCAGTGTATGTGAACCGCTCCCTCCGGATAGGCCATTGTGGTTCCCTGGTAGCTCACCACCTGAATGGCTTGACGGAAGGTAAGGTTACTTTATTTTATGCTATCTTGTACAGGCACATTTCTCGCTACACTGCTCTGTCTTTGCTAAATATCGGTTTGGTTGATGATTTTTCCCTTTCTTTTCTTTTGTGTTGGATAACTGTATTCATAATTAGTGAAATATGATTTTTGAAACTTTAATTCTTTCTTTGTGTTAAATGAAGCCTTCCTGGAGATTTCGGCTTCGACCCGCTTGGATTAGGTAAGCGGAACCGAACATCTCACTGAAGCATCTTCCAGAACTGTTGACTGAACGTTCAAGTTGTTTTTTTTTCCAAAGTTTTATAAGGCTTTTTGATCTTGTTCCACACTCCATAAAGTAATTATATTAGCTGTTGATATCCATCATCATGCATCATGTATTTCAGGGTCTGATCCAGAGTCGCTTAAATGGTTCGCACAAGCTGAGCTAATACATGGTAGGTGGGCAATGCTAGCCGCAGCAGGAATTCTCATTCCAGAATGGCTAGAAAGACTAGGCTTTATTGATAATTTCAATTGGTTTGATGCTGGCACTCGAGAATACTTTGCAGATCCTACAACCTTGTTTGTAGTGCAGTTAATCCTGATGGGTTGGATTGAGGGAAGAAGATGGGCTGATATGATTAACCCAGGGTGTGTTGACATAGATCCTAAATTACCACACAAAACGAAACCGAAGCCAGATATTGGCTACCCCGGTGGCTTATGGTTTGACCCCTGGAATTGGGGTAGAGGGTCACCGGAACCTGTAATGGCAATAAGGACTAAAGAGATAAAGAACGGGCGTCTTGCTATGCTAGCATTTGTTGGTTTTTGGTTCCAGGCCATTTACACTGGAGAAGGCCCTATTGATAATTTGATGGCTCACATTGCAGATCCTGGTCACTGCAACATATTTTCTGTAATACTCTATGCCTGATCATATTCATTAACCATTGGTTATCATCATTGAAGAAGAAGATTTAATTATTATTCATGGCTGCAGGCTTTCACATCTCACTAAATGCAAGGCTTGGAAGGGCTAGTTGAGCAAAGAAACTTTCCGATGCAGTTGAACAGAAAGCCAGGATTGGTAATGAGAGTTGTGAATGCAAAGAGTATAGTTATTTCTTGAGCTTGTATCCTGTTTCAATCTTTCATTTTGCAAGTATTCAAGCTGATTAAATGACATGACAAGTAATGTGCTTGGGCAATCCCTGCACTCGTACGATTGCATTGATGGAAAGCAGATAGTTCCACTAAAAAAAGGATCTAAACAGAAAACTTTAAGCACGATTACTGGTTAGACAATCTACTCTTGACAACCATCAAATGAGCGCAGATACAAAACCAGTGATGCTAAATCAATGGCACAAGGTCTTGATAAATTTGGCAGCTCATCAAGTAATTGACAGGGTCAACGATTGTTGCAGATCTCTCTCAATACCATGAATCATTTCTCCTCTATAAGACGGCTGTACCTCTTTAATTTGGAATTCTATTCTTAGAATCTAAATAACAATACTTGCTAGCCTAATCAACAATTCCCTCAAAGCCACACAGAAAAGTCAACATGACACGCCCTCTCAAACCCAAGCTAAACAAAAGGAAAACAATAAGCGACCAAAGAGATCTAGAGACCCACGAAATCCTTCCGAACAGTGGCAGGTTTCTATCCGGGATTTTCTGACATTTCCGGCTTGGCAATGGCTGCTGTTCGTATTCGTACCGTCTTCGTGCTTTCCCTTCTCACCTTCTCCTTCTCCCTCTCCAAACTTGCATTTTCCTTGACAGAAAACGAGGCTCTCCTCAAGGTCAAGAGCTCTTTCACCAACGCTGAGGCATTGGATGATTGGGATTCACGCTCCTCTCCTTGTGTTAAGAGATGGGCTGGTATCATTTGTTTTGGTGGTCTCATCACAGGTCTCCATCTCTCAGACTTTGGTCTGTCAGGAACAATTGATATTGAGGCATTGCAACAACTCCGTGCTCTTCGAACCCTCAGTTTAAAGAACAACTCTTTCTCCGGTCAAATCCCAGCGTTCAATAAATTGGGTGCACTGAAATTACTCTTGTTGTCTCACAACAAGTTTTCAGGCCAAATACCAAATGATTTCTTTTCTTCCATGGCATCTTTAAAGAAAGTTTGGCTGTCTAATAATGATTTCACAGGGAATATACCTGTTTCATTAATGAGTTTACCGCATCTATTGGAACTGCATCTCGAAGGCAACCAATTCTCTGGACATATCCCACCGTTGAAAAAACCCACGTCGGTAACTTCCCTGGACCTTTCACACAACAAACTTGAAGGAGAGATCCCCGACAGCTTTTCCAAATTCAGTAACGAATCATTTCTAGGAAATGACAGACTCTGTGGGAAACAACTTGACAGGGATTGCTCCTCAATGGTTGCAGAATCTTTGCCTCAACCTGCTGTTGAAGAAAAAAAAGAAAGCGCTAATTCAGACAGTCATACCAAATTGGCAATTGGAATCGGAGTTCTAGTAGTGATGGGTATTTTAATTATCGCTGCCTTTACTGGGAGGAGGAAGGATACAGACGATGATTTCAGTATTTTGGAGAAAGAAACACCCAATGAGATGATTCCTGTGCGCGTACGCTCAATTAAGAAGCCAGCTGAAGGGAGTACTCGGAGAGGCCTTGACTCTTCCCGGAAGGGTTCCTCTCACGGAAGCAAGAATGGTATGGGTGATCTGATCATGATTAACGATGAAAAGGGTGCATTTGGATTGCCTGATTTGATGAAGGCAGCAGCAGAAGTGTTGGGAAATGGAGGGTTGGGGTCTGCATACAAGGCTGTCATGACAAATGGATTGTCAGTGGTGGTGAAGAGGATGAGGGAGATGAATAAGTTAGGGAGAGATGGGTTTGATGTTGAGATGAGACGGTTTGGAAGGATAAAGCACAAAAATATTTTGGCACCATTGGCATACCATTACAGGAAGGAGGAGAAGCTGTTGGTATCAGAGTATGTGCCCAAGGGCAGCTTGTTGTATGTCTTGCATGGTATGAGATCCTCAGGAAGTTTTTTCCATTATATTTTTTCCTTTTTTTTTTCTGTCTATGTGATTGTCACTCTTGCCATGCTAACATTGTGTGATTGAAAACCTGTGATAACCATTAACTCGACTGATTATGATCACATGCTAATCAACAAAAGCAAGAATTCAGATGGTTTTAGAGCGAATTGGAAGATATGAGGAGGCATTGCTTGAACCGCCCTCCCTAACAATCTCATGCCGTTCATCAAAATCTTGCTGAATAAAGCATGCCATCCAACCAATAGGTTGACAGTGATTTGTGTGTGATCATGGAAAATATGTTCTAGCTTCAATCCCAAATTACTAGGATTGTGTTGCTGATAGTTTTGAAGGCTTTCAAATTTATTCCTTTCATCTTGTCAAGTGGCCTCTGTTCTAAATTTTGTGGAGTAGAACCAACACTTCATTTTTATTGGATTAGCAAAACCAGCATTCTTAATATTTTCCCTGCATTTTCCTCCACATCGATGTCTGATCTGAAGTTCATTGTTCTTCAGGTGACCGTGGAACATGTCATGCCGACCTCAATTGGCCCACACGTCTGAAGATAATCAAGGGAATCTCAAGTGCATTAGGTTTTCTCCATTCAGAGTATGCAACCTATGACCTTCCACATGGAAATCTCAAGTCCAGCAATGTTCTTTTAAGTGAAAACTACGAGCCGCTAATCATTGACTATGCCCTGGACCCGCTAACCAATCCCAACCATGCTGCACAAGCGATGTTTGCTTACAAGTCCCCGGAATATATCCAACACCAGCAAATTTCTCCGAAGTCTGATGTCTATTGTCTAGGTATCATAATTCTTGAAATCATTACAGGGAAGTTCCCTTCTCAGTATCTTACCAATGGCAAGGGAGGGACTGATGTGGTCCAATGGGTCTTACAAGCAAGTTCTGAACAGAGAGAGCAGGACTTGATCGATCCTGAGATTGCGAACAACACTAGTTCAATTGACCAAATGGTGCAGTTACTCCGAATTGGGGCAACTTGCATCGAAAGTAGTCCAGTGCAGCGGTTAGACACGAGGGAAGCAATTAGGAGAATAGAACAAATACTAGTCTGAGACATTGCTTTAGGCCAAAGAAGAAGTCCTAGGAGAGGTTGCCGGCGTCCGAGTCGATGCTTCGTTTAATGCTCGAACACAGCAACCATGCACGCTTTAAAAGTCATGATGGTAATGAAAATGGTAATAGCCTTTGCTCTTATCACTTGTGCTTGGATTCTCTTAAAAGGGGATACGATATACCTTTGCTAGCCATTCCACCAAATGAAAGCTCTTGCGGAGAACACCTCATATTTGGGCAAAGCCTGGTGGCATGGCAGCCACCATCTCAGAAAGGTATACTGAGTTCCTTCTTCACAAGGACGGGTGACAGACTTTCTAGGAGGTCGAAATTTGTAGTAAAAATTATGTTCTCTATCATGTACATTTCTGTTGGTTTTTTAGGCAGTTTTCCTGCGATGTTAATATCATGTTTTTTCTTCTTAATTTCATGTCTCGTGTAGGATTGACAATGCACGGCAATATCTGCAAGAATTTCTTTCTGTTCACCAACATGGTTCAATTTTGTAATTTCTTTTCCTCGAGTTGATAAAGTTTAAAGTTGTGAGTTTGGTTTTAAAACATTCTAGGCATCACCCCGAACATGCATTACCCACGATTTAAAAAATCTCACTATAATTTTAGAAATTAATTCTATCCTATAATTTTTTTTGGGTTCAGCCTAAACTCATGTAGTTTTTTTTTTTTTTAAAAAAAAAGAAGCAATTCTTGATACCCTTTCAATGAAAGAAATGCAATGTCAATTACTTGCAAGCTCAGACCTCTTCTTCATAATAATAATAAAAAATTATAGTAATATTTATATAAATTTTTATTTATTAAAAAGAACTAATTTGCTTTTGAAAAACAATACAGCTAGACTTATTTACATTATTCAATGTAACAATATAATGATAGTTTACCTCTCTATCTTTGAAAACTTAACACTTGTAATCAAATATATTAAAATTTTTTTACGGGTCTTATTAGTCATTATTAAATTAATCAGAAACAAATAAATCTTTTCTCATTCTAATTGCATAATGAATCAAATAAAATATCATTGAAAGTAAAAAACTTAAAACTAACATTAAGGGATATTTTTGTATTTTTACAACGGTTTTTCATTATTATAATGTCAGCTGAGTAGTAATTTGGTATTTGACCAAATATAAAAAATAATAAACAATTAAAAAACACAATGAAATGATCAAAATACTTTTAAAAGCAAAAAAATCAAAATTAGAGTTAAGGGACTTTTTTGTTTTTTGACAATGTTTTTTTGTTATTACCATGTGAAATAATGAACAATTTGATATTTGACTAAATATTAAACAAAAACAAAAACAAAAGGATAAGCATGTGGGAGGTGCTCGCGCACTTTGGGCGGTGCATGTGGCGCCTCCTAGCATCCAAAAATACATTTTTGCCATGTTATTAGAAGCGTTGTCATATCCTCTTTCATATGAAGTGATGCATGTTGGTTTTCGAGGTCCAATTTCTTATCGGTGGACCTTTTTTTTTCCTCCTCCCTTGAAAATTATGACTTTGACTTTTCTCTTGTTGATATTTCAACATCAGAATTTATTCATTTAATTTTTTATTTTTGTTCTTGGTCTTTTGTAGAAGTTTTATTTGTTTTCAATTTAATCATTCAATCTCAATTTACCAAATATTATATTTTTCAATTTGGTCCTTATTCTTTCTATTTCTATTTTTTTTTCTTTGGCCCTTTTTGTAAAAGTTTTATTGGTTTTTAATTTCATCATTCAATCCAAATTGATAATATTATGTTTTTCAATTTGATCCTCATTATTTTAATTTCTAATTTTTTTCTTGGTCCTTTTGTAAAATTTATTTTTCTTTTCAATGTCACCCTTTAATCAAAAATTTATTTTCATTTTATGTCATTTTTTATTCTCATTCTTTTGATTTTTTGGATTCTTTTACTAAATTATTTTTTCTTTTCAATCTCACCCTTCAATCAAATATAAGATTTATTTTATTTTAAATTTGATCTTCATTATTTTAATTTCTATTTTTTCTAATCCTTTTGTATAATTGATTTTTTTTAATTTTATCTTTTAATATTTGATTGATTGAAAATTGGATTTTATGGTTTTTTCAAATAGGATGCTTCAAGTTTAACGATCCAAGTCACTGATTTGAAAAGTTTACATGGTTTTTTTAAAAGGGCTTTAAAATTCTCTTTATTTTTTATCGAGCTATTTTAATCCCATGATATAGGTCATGATTTTGACAAGATATCCCGAGTTGGCTCAACTCTGATAATTAGAGTTATATGTTTGGTCATGCTAACTCGGATTAACCAGAACTAGTTTCTTATGTTGTTTTTTTTTTTTTTCATTTCATTCTTCCATATTTAATGGGTGTGAATTGAGACATATTGTTTGTTTCTTTTTGGAAATTTTTTTTTCCTTAAGTTATCCTAATCACTTTTCTTTTAATTTGATCATTTATTGTCATTTTCTATTTTTTTTGTCTAATTGAAATAAAACTAGATTATTCGACCTAGTCGGATCTATGACTCAAGTCACATGTTTTTCTTTTTTAAAAAAAACACATTTGTGGTATATGAATATTATTTTTTACATAAAAAAATAATTTAACCTCGTGTCAAACCACAAACACTAAAGCTAGTACAATAACTAAATAGGGATGAGGTATCTAATTATTAAAATTGTTTCACGTATCAAGTCATGAACTAGAACTTTTAAAATGAGGGTGTGAGCCCCGTTTAAGGCTATGTTTGCATCAGAATTTTAGCAAATTTTGATTTTTCACTTCAAAATAATTTTTTTTATGTTTTAAGATCATTTTAATGCATTGGCATCAAAAATAAATTTTAAAAATAAAAAAAATTATTTTGGTGCATTTACAAACAAAAAGTACTTTGAAAACTAATCTCAACCACAATCCCAAACAATCTCACTTAGAATAAGTTTTTGAGAAATCACTATTTGACTCCGATTTATTACATTATTTGAATACATCCCGCTACGGGTAAGCATTTTCAAATCAGGTTGATTTTTTATAAATAAAAACATTCTTTTATAAATAAAAACAAACCAAACCGGAATATATATATATATATATATATATATATATATATATATATATACACACTTAACCAGAAACTAGTTCAAATCGATTAATTTCGATTTGATTTTTTAATGAAGAAAACCTAAAAACCCTTGGTTTTTTAGTGGGTTTTTTAGAGCTTTTATGAGTTTTTTATAGCCAAATTCAGCTGGTTTTTATAGAATAAGAAGAAAAATAAAAATAAATTTATAAAACAGATAAGATAATTGTAAATACTCAATATCATATATAAAATATAATCATATATATATATATATATATATATATATATAAAGTATATGAACTTATCCAAATAACTTATATAACTGTAATTACAAAAGTTTGTAGTA
Organism: Populus x sibirica; assembly: GCA_019202695.1. NCBI lineage: Eukaryota > Viridiplantae > Streptophyta > Magnoliopsida > Malpighiales > Salicaceae > Populus > Populus x sibirica. The sequence goes on from JAGMVL010001159.1 coordinate 2,184,094, forward strand.
CTTAAAATTTATTCAAACACTAGACATGTTGTCGTTTATACATTAGAAATAATATGAACTTTCTGTTTTAACGACAAAAAGATGCAAATCCTAGAGGTGGGCCCTGAGTGGAGCCATGGAAAAGATCGAGAGAGAAGGGTGGAGAGGGGACGTGCAATTGTAACAATGAATTTTTGGTTTTGAGTATTTGGAAAATAATTTTTTTATTTATACCCTCCTCTTAGGTTAACAAAATTTTTAATTTTTTAGTTGAACCGGTCTTATTTGGTTTTATATAATCGGTTTCAAAAGTTTTAAATAAAACCAAACCGGACCTAATTTTTTTTCTAATTGTTTATTTTTTTTATTTTCTATAGTTTTTTTTTCATATACTTTTCTCCATTTAATTGATTTTTCAGTTTTTTTTTCTAACGTCTAATTCCCGCGGAGCGCTAGCGACGAATCAATGCTTAACTTAGGCATGTGGCAAAACAACTATCCTTACTCTCTTAGTGGCAGCTAAGTTAACACGTGGAATCACATTAAGCAGCTACGTGGAATGGAGAAAAAATATTTTTTTTATTCCCTTCCTCTTCTTCAAAACCACCGCTCGCTCCCCATCTGAGTCAGATCACATACCAAAAATGTATAGGACGGCGGCGTTGGCAAGGCGCCTGCTTTCTGGTGCAACTGCTGGTAACAATAGCAACAGCCGTATCAGATATCTTAATCTCCGAACTACAATTATCGGCTCTCGCTATTGCACAGCGGTCAATAACAATCATAGTTTTCCTCAATCAATCTTCAACCAAAACCAAACCCCACGTGCTAATCTAGAAATCTCTAATCAATCAGAATCAACGTCGTCATCCAACTGGTCAACATCATCAACGGCTGAGGATGGTCGACAACGGCAGGAGAGACAGAAACCGAGGATTGAGTACCAAGAACAGCAAGCTCGAGTTCTTGAAGCCTCCCTTCACCACGTGGTACGGATCCTTAAAATTAATTAATGTAACTTTAATTGTTTTTTTGTATAACAAATTTTTTTAAAAATGGGCAATGCAGTTAAGGTTGGGATGGAGTGAAGAAGCTATGATTGCTGGAGCAAGAGATGTGGGCGTTTCTCCTTCAATTGTTGGATCATTTCCTAGAAAAGAGGCTGCTTTAGTTGAGGTCCTTTTCTTAAACTTGATGATTAGTAATTTTTTCCTTCTTTTCCTATTCAATTTTAGGTATATGTTGCATAGCATTTATATGTTTCGAAATTAAATTAATGGTCACTCCTCAACTGTAGGCATTAGATTGCGATGCTGACTTGTATTTATTTTTCCCTGTTCAGTTTTTCATGGATGAGTGCTTACAAAAGCTTATTGATAGAATTGATTCTGGAGAGGAGTTACAAAACTTGGTACCTAGTGAGCGCATCTCTAAGCTCCTCAAGATTCGTCTTGAAATGCAATCTCCGTATATATCGAAATGGCCCCAAGTCCTTAGCATCCAAGTATGAAAAAATTTCCCCTTATTGTTGTGCTGCTAAGTTGCATTGTTGGAGCTGAATTCAGAAATACCTCTATTTTATGGCTTGCAGGCATACCCATCAAATGCGCCGACAAGTTTTAAGCAGCGTGCAATGCTGGTTGATGAGATCTGGCATGCTGTTGGTGATGAGGGCTCTGATATAGATTGGTATGTGAAGCGCACTGTCCTTGGAGGAATATACTCAACAACAGAGATTTACATGCTGACTGATAGCTCACCAGGTTTATTTCTCTCACTTAACATGTCATTGTCAAATAGATTTTCATTTTTGTTTTGTTCTTTAGGTGCACCTTTTCCTGTTTTGTTAGCATTAATTGACATAAAAATGACTTTCTTCTTCCAGTGGGCTTGTAAAGTATATTCTACTGTGATCATTATGAATGTTTTCTGCAAAAGAACTGTGACGAGCAATGGTATAGCTTTTTAGTTGAGTCCTGTAATATTTCTACATATGAGATGAGATTTTTTTCTTCCTGGATCAAATTAAGAATAAGCTAGTGAGAATCCTGGCCGAAGGTAGAAGAAATAGCACTGCTCTCTTTCATTTCTTTTCCATTTTAGAAGCCCTCACTTCATCTCCCTTCCATCAGAACAGTTTTTGATCGAGGAAGATACTCCAGCTATGTATATCAAAATTGATATATATATATATATATATATATATATATATATATAATAGTTTATTTGGTTACCTTAATTTCCCTGACAGATTTCCGCGATACATGGGCATTCCTAGATGATCGAGTGAAAGATGCTTTTGATCTCAAGAAAACCATTCAGGAGGTAGTCTCTTTTAGTTTTCTATGGTGTTCTATATCAACTTATTTTGGGAATTTTGGCCTCTCTTGGGAGGGTAAGGTAATGTGGTTACTTTACTGCAGGCAATGTACATGGCAGAAGCTGTTGGTGCTGGAATGGGGAACTCTTTCCAAGGATTTGTAAGGAGAGTTTTTCAGAGGTGAACTATGTATCAATGTCACACATTTTCACTTTCTTACCCTTTATAATGTTATCGCCTATGATGAGAGATTCAAACTAGGAGAAGATGTCTTCATGTTGAAGTACCTTTAGTGGTTTTGCAATTTTTACTCCTTTTAATTTCTGAGGTTGCTGTCCGAGGTCAACCATGTAGCGAATTTCCAGCCCTGTAGGAATTGATTATTTATCCTTTCAACAATAAGAAGTTAAAGATCAAAATGATCTTACAGGAAATAAATTATCTCCATCTTCAAAAGCAACTACCTCGCAGCAATGATTTTTGTTGATTGATAATGAGATGCATTTATATTTACATTGCACCTTGGAAATTCACTTATCCTGATGATAGTTTGTTCAATCAGATTAGCTGACTGTTTTGAATGTGATTGAGGTCAGACAGTTACGGGGGGGAAGAAGAAGCAGCTCCCTTCTGCTTCCTGCTTTTTCCCAAAGTCAAATCTGTGTCTTCTCCTCACCATTTGGTCTCAGTACTCTACGGATCCAATTTCTCACATTTTTCTTGCCGCATTTATCACTTGAACACCGTATGCTCTTGAAGATACAAGCCAAACTCGAGCCACAACAATTTAGCAACAATTTAGAAATCAGCTCACATTATTCACAAGTTTCAGCCCTTCATCATGGTGGAACCTCTGTTGTGGAACCTCTGTTTATAGAACCCTTTACTATCCTGGGAATGCAAAGTCTTTCAAAATCTCCAGTACTCAGCAATTAACGAAACTCTGCTGGAGAAACCAAGAAGTCAACAGACACAGTAGTAAACTATAAGCTCGCTGTTCAAGCAACTATTATTAGTAAATCAAGCAGAAATAAAACCCAGTTCAGACTTCGATTTCTCTTACTTTTCAGGAGATCGAGAGTTCTTGTTTATTTTCTGTTAGGTTTGGTCATGCATGTGGCGAGAAGGTGTACGGTGATACGGTCGGTGATACGGTCAAGGCTTAATACTTACAACTGAATATTAAACATTTTAGCAAGTTAATTCTTGGAACGCCCTTTCCTGACATATTCTGTACTGTGTCAACAATCTATCCATGGCCCAAAAAACAACATGATGTGAGCATAAATCAAGCAAAATCACCTCCGATGTGAGACGAAGGGTACGTAAAAGGTGCCTTTCAACCTAGTCTTGTAAATATGCTGACATTCACTGGAAGCAACCGGAAGTGGGTGATTCTAAGATTCATCCTAAAGTTAGAGTTTACCGCCGTTCTCTTCCACCGCTTCCTCTTCTTAAATATCACACATGTCCGTGTACTCTCTACCTTCTACAGATATTCTCTGTCAATCATCTAGATCGAGTTTTCATAGCACAGGCATGGATTTCTTAGACAGCAGGCCAATTGTCTGCGACAATGGATCAGGCTTAATGAAGGTAATTGAATCAGAAATGCCGTGTTCTTTTCCTCCAAAATTATAAAGTTTGTTGAACAAAGTTTTCCGTTTCAGGCTGGTTTTGCCGGTGATGATGTTCCATGTGTGGTATTCCCCAATTTAATAGGCCGACCACGAAACAAGCATGCAATGGTCAGCATGGGACAAAAGGATATGTATTTTGGAGACGAAGCAGAAGCAAGGCGTGGAGTTCTTAGTTTAAGCTACCCCATACATCATGGAATTGTGAGATGCTGGGAAGGAATTGAAAGCGTTTGGGAGCATACCTTTGATCAGGAGCTCCGAGTTTCCACAGAGGAGCATCCTGTTCTTTTAACAGAGGCTCCACTCAATCCCAAAATTAACAGAGAAAAGATGGTGGAGATCATGTTTGAAGGTTTTAACATTCCTGCAACCTATATAGCCATCCAGGCGGTTTTATCCTTGTATGCCAGTGGCCGAACTACAGGTACGATGGAAGCAATGCTCTCAACTCTCAAGAGAGATACAATGAAATGCTATGACATTTTAAATGCATTTGGAGAGGGATTCATTGCTGTCTTGCAAAATGTGTTTCAGGTATTGTTATGGACTCTGGAGAAGGTGTGACACATGTAGTTCCAATATACGAGGGCTATGCGCTGCCACACGCCATCCATAGACTTGACTTGGCAGGAAAGGACATTACGGATTACCTCACCAAAATCCTAGCTGAAGACGGCTACATTTTCACCTCTACAGCTGAGAAAGAAATTGCTAGAGACATCAAAGAGCGAATTTCCTACGTGGCAATGGATTTTGAAAGAGAGCTTGAAACATCAAGGAAAAGTGCAGCACTAGACAAACAATATGAATTGCCGGATGGACAAGTCATAACCATTGGAGCTGCGCAGTTCAAGTGCCCGGAAGTTCTGTTTGATCCGAGTAGAGTAGGAATGGATTCAGGTGGTGTGCATGAGATTGTGGTGAGGTCAATCAGCAGGTGTGATGTAGACATCAGAAGAGAGATGTTTGGGAATGTGGTGCTTAGTGGGGGTACCACTGTGATACCAGGCCTCGCTGAAAGGTTGGCCAAAGAGGTCAGCTCATTGGCGCCGCCTGGTGTGAGGGTACGAGTGGTTGCTCCACCAGAGAGGAAGTACAGTGTTTGGATTGGTGGCTCCATCTTGGGTTCCTTAAGCACCTTTCAGCAGGTACCTTCTGACAAATCAATCTGAGTTATTAGACACCATCACTAAGGTCCATATGAATCTCCTCATCTCCATATGAAAGCAGAGATGTAGCGTTAATCTTCTGCGAAGTTCATTGGTGTTATAAATGCATGGTGTAATTTCATGTTTAACTTTTCATGGTGGGTTCTATTGCAGATGTGGATATCCAAGGAGGAGTATATGGAGTCTGGATCTTCCATTGTGCACATGAAATGTTTCTGAACCAGTCTCACAGCTTCAACGAGGAATTTAGCATCACCTTCAATGAGAACCGGCTGTTGAAATTTACTGGCCAAGGTGACAGCATCCTTTAAAGCAAAAGCTTCCACAGTTTGGGCATCTAAAGCAAAGGGGAAGTACCTGCTCTTAGCTACACAAACAGCACCGTAATGATCTCTAGCCTCAATGCCGACTGCACCAGATTTGCAAGAGGAGTAAGCGCCACCAAAATTGATCTTCATGGTTCCTAAAGAGGGAGGAGTGATCCATTAAGGAAGTGTTTAGAATGATAGAAAAAGATGGATTGGATATAATAAATTTTTTTTAAAATTGTTTAGTCTATAAAAATCATTTTTTATCGGAAGAAATTTTTATTTCACTAAAAATATATCGCTTTCATGTAAAATAACCTAAGACCTTTTATGCTCGGGTTGTAGTCCCATTCTCAAAGCTAACAGATAAACCCACTTCCCCTCTCTTCATTTGCCTCGTGTCCACAATAGGCCGCCTGTTGAAAAGATCTGCGAGTAGAGAGAGAGTTATCATAAGAGTTTGAAGAGCCTGCAAAATGAAAGTTCTCAGATGACAAGGGACCTGAACAGACCATGTCTGCTTCCATATTGGTCTGAACGAGAGGTGTTCGTAGTTGGAGCAAAGGCAAGAGTAGTTAGGGCAATTTGATATACTATCTTAGCTGAATAGATTCCGTTCATAGTGTGATGCCGAACAAGACAGTCAAAGAAATTAGCTGCAGAAACAGGAATGCTGAGAATCAATCTAGCATTTTCATTTGCAAACAGGTCCTTGCAAGAGAGGATTTCCAACAACTCAGTTGTGATTACAACTACCTCTAATCAAACAAAATAGGGATTCTAGATCTTAAAACCTCAATAAGTGTAAAATATTCTATAAGAACAGCCGTGTAAAGAAAGTACAAGATTTTGAAGGGAGAATAAGTTTGCAAAAAGACTTTAAGTAAAGAAAAAGTAAAGAAAGCAAAGGAGATAAAATAAATAAAAAGAGCAATAAAACCCTTTAGGGGAAAGAGAAGATAAATAAATTTGCGAGAAACTGAAAATGCGGGACTCACCATCATTCATAATACTCTCTTACCTTAGTTATATTGTTACACGTAATAGATCCTATTTACATAAGTAATTTTAATAATACATAGATATTGATATCAGACAAAGAAATTTATTAAATCCTACTAAAAGCTAAATTTACACATGTGAATTTTAGTCTATTTAACTTTTGGTTAGTTATTTTATTAAAAACTTCTACTCTGAATAGTATTCTATTGTATCTTCTTTATTTTGCCACTATTAGAAAATTGACAAATATAAATGCACACACTGACAAAATATTTTAATCGGTAAATTGCAGTGAATTTCTCCGATTGAATATGCCCTCGCAGTATCCATTAATAAACACCGACAAAAATATTCTCTCGGTATATACCAAGAGAATTAAAGTGGGAATATAAGGAATGAAAAAAAAGCCAAAAGTACGATGACATGTTATTTTTACAGATATAATTACCGACAGATTTAAATCCATCAATTAAATCCATTAGTAAATCCATCTATAATATTTAAATTATGACTTGACAAGTGACCCTTTTCTCCCCCTCCCATATTTCTTCTTTTTCCTCCATTTTTCTCAGCAACAAACATCACAACTCCCTAATTTTATCACAAATTAACCTCTCACTACAAATCCAGTCACCCCAACACTTAATTGCCAGTATCCCTATTCTGATTCAAATTTTATTAAAGATTCCCTACTTCAAGTAAGCAAATCTATCCATTTTTTATTTGAACTCAATTTTAAAATGTTAATTTTTATTGCATATTTTTGTAGTATATGTATTTTGTTTAGTTGTTTTATAGCTTTTTCCCATAGAAATTTGTTGTATGAATGCATGATTTGTACGTGTTAGGGTTTGTTTGAGATTTTGTAAAATTATATTTGTTTGTAAATTGATAAAATTTAATTTGAATTTGTGATTTAGGTGTTTTTTGATGAAATAAATAATGACTTATTTAACGAATTCGTTTTATATTTTGTCAATTTTATTGTTGAGTTGAAATTTTTAGTAGATGTATAGAAATTTGAATTTATATAAATAATTGATAATGAATTATTTGTACTATTAAAATAGTTTGAATAAGTTTTAGTTAAACTAATGTTCTGTTATTTATTCATTAATTAATACATGTTGTCATCAATATTCTATATAGATTTGACATAAGTAATGAATGTATTGATATTCACTTGAAGGGTTACGTATGATGGATTATTGTAATGCGATTCGGAGTTTTATTAATTACGCACTATCTAATTTGAGAAATATTAGTGGATGCGGTATTAGATGTCAATGTAAGAGGTGTAAAAATATAAAGTTTCTCAATCTAGATGTTGTAACAATACATCTTCTACAAAAAAGGTTTATGGAGAGATATCTATGTTGGTTTACACACGAAGAACCATATGTTCCTTACGAGACTATGATAAAAAGGATGATTAAGCTAATTTCTAGTTTTAGCAATGTGCATGAAGTTGTAGATGACAATAGTAATCCTTATAGAAATATGGTTATGAATGCGATTAGAATGAATCAGGGTTATGTGGGTTAATGTCCAATAGTAGATGAAGAACCTAATATAGACGTGACCAAGTTTTTTGATCTTTTGAAAGACTTTGACGAATCATTATAGGATAGATGCACAAATCATAATAAATTATTGTTCGTTGCACAAATATTCACCATTAAGTCAAATCATGGGCTAAGTGAGGCCGGTTACGATAAAATTATTGAATGGACGAAAAACACTTTACCTGAAGGGAATAAGCTGAAAGAGAACTTTTATCTTTGCTAAATCTATGTTGAAACCCCTTGGCCTAGAATACTAAAAAATTGACATGTGTCTAAGCTTCTGCATGTTGTACTACCTTGAAAATGCAAAGTTGACCGAGTGTAGAACATGTAGGCATGCTTATTATAAACCCAGAACTGATAGGGAAAAGACTTTTATCGCACATAAAAAACTTAGATACTTTCAAATCACACCTAGACTATAAAGGTTATTCATGTCACCAAAGACTGTTGAGAACATGACATGACATCATTCACATGATGCGGTGGATGGAGTAATGATGTATTCTTCCAATGGTGAAGCCTAAAAACATTTTAATAGGGTGCATCTTTAATTTTCAATGTAATCAATGAACATGCATCTTGGGTTATGTACAAATAGATTCAATCCATTCACGTCATTTCTTTGCTCCTTATTCTTGTTGGGCGGTGATACTCATGGTTTACTACTTTCCATCGAGGATGTGTATGAGGTTAAAGTTCATGTTTTTATATACGGTCATACTCGGTTCTAATAGTCTGGGTTGGAATATAGTTGTTTGTCTTCGTCTGTTGATTGATAAGTTGAAGTAGTTGTGGTTATCTGGGGCTTTGACATATGATGTATCAAGAAAATATATTTTTTTCAGATGAAGACAACTTTAATATGGATTATCAATGATTTTTCAGCATATGAAATGGTTTCTGGTTGGAGCATGCTTGGAAAACTAGCATGCCAATACTATATGGACAATAACAAGGCCTTCACATTAACAAATGATGGTAAAATATCTTTTTTATTGCCACAGGCAGTTCTTGCCAACGGATCACAAGTATAGAAAAAATAGAAATGACTTCTTTATTGGCAGAGATGAAAGGGATATTGCACCCCGCTACCATTGGGTAAAGAAATATATGACATGATGTCAGAGTATGATCACATTTGGTTTTCAATACGGTAAGCATAAGTTTTCTGGTTTTAGTTTGACCTATAATTGGGTAAAGTGAAGTATTTTCTATGAGCTTTTTTATTAAAAGACCAATCTTTTTTGCCATAATCTTGATGTCATGCACATTGAAAAGAACATGTTTGAAAGTACTTTCAACATGGTTATGATTGTGAAAGGGAAGAAAAAGGATAACATCAAGATTGGAATGGATATATCTTTGTTTTATCACCGTAAAAATATGGGGTTAGTTTATGATAGGTCACAGGCTATAAAACCTAAAGCTAACTTCACCATAGACAATAATGCATAATTACTTGTCTACTAATGGCTTAAGAGTTTGTGTTTTTTTATGGACATGCTTCAATCATATCAAGGTTGGTGAATTTAAAGGATTACAAATTGTATGGAATGAAGAGTCATGACCGCCACATGTTTATGCAAACACTCATTCAACTAGCTTACTAGAATTTATTGTCAAAAGGGATATGAGATGCACTCATGAATATTAGTCACTTCTTTAGAGATATGTGCTCTAACAAGTTGTAGACACAACACATGGAGAGGCTTGAAATGAATATAATCTAGACAATCTACAAACTTGAGATGCTATTCTCTCCATCATTCTTCGACTTATTGGAGCATCTACTTATACACCTACCATTTACGGCAAACATTAGAGGCCCAATTCAATATATATAGATGTATCCATTCAAGAGGTTAGAGCTTACAAGAATCAAATGCATTCCAAGGCATGATGATGGTGGGGAAGTGCCTTTGAGTGAGAATTTGTGAATATTCTCCCATCCTAAACAACCCGTACCAAAAAATACTGCGAGGAGAAGATATTTGACATAAATATAATTCAAACAAATACATAATTATGTGCTATTTAACTGCGATAAACTGAGGCTTTTTATTTAGTAAGTATAATACTCTATATATTGTTACTTTCAAACAATTTATCTTTTATACTATCATAAATTGATAAATTATTGAATTCCTCATAAGCAACATCGTCAATTTTTACTGTCCAAAAACTCATAGATGACTGAATCCTAAATATTTCGATTACAAGATGAATAATTTTTCATATGATTTAGAACACATGTAAAGACTTTTTAATTATTCTTATCTTTTGGTATATTTAATTTAATTACACATTTCTCGTTAACTGTGATGGAGATGCAATTCATGTACCAGGTTTATCAATTGAGAGAAAATGTTAATGTTACTTTAAATTTACTAAGTTTGGGTTCTGAAAGAAAGATGCAGTGTTATAACAGGTATTTCATCAATGGACACGTATTTCATACTAAAGAGTGTGGTCATGGTAGAAAGACATATAACAGTGAGGTCTTTACTAAGGTATTGACTTCTAATGAGTTTGAAGTTGATTACTATAAAAAGTTAGAAGAGATCATCAAATTGCAATATCATAGTGAGTAGAATAAAGTCTTTTTTTATTCAAATGCTATTAATATGATATCACTAACAGAGGAATCAGAGTAGATCACCATTATGGCTTGATCAAAATTAATACAAAGACTAGACTCCACAACGCCGATGATGTCTTTGTTTTCATCAAATAATGCCAACAAGTTTATTTCATATGCAATTCTTCCTTAGAAAGAATCATTCAAGAATTGATTAGTTATTCATAGTGAAAACCAAACACAGGGGTCATATCTAGATTGTTTAAAATGACAAAGATGAATTAACTGTGGGAGATGATGTATTTCAACTTAATGAGTTAGTTGATCCATATCAAGTTGTTCCATCTAATGACTTGAAATAAAATTCAAATTTTCATATCGTCGTTAATATTTTTGTTGATGTTGATGTTGACATTGATGAGTTAAATGATATTTTAAGAACCAGTGGATATAGACAAGTCAATGAAGATGATGATAGCAACGAAATCAACTTACAAGATTGTGATGAATATGATGATGATGAAATTTAAGAAGAAGACAATTCTGATTAATTTACACAAAACGAATGTGTAATGCCATAAACTATAATGTAATATTTTTGGACGAATTTAACTTTAATGTAATGACAATGACATTTATTTATTATTAAATCACAATGAAACATTTATTTTATTTATCATAAACATTTATTATTATACACAGAACTTGTGTTATTGTGTTGTGTGTGCTGTTGTGATTTTAATATTTACAAGATTTATACATAAGAAATACAAATACAATCTGGCAACATAATTTGTTTTGCACCAATGGAAATACCGACGAACCAGCAAAATACAAACAGATTCACTGATGAATTAAGTATGTCGGTATATTCCAAAGAGTATTGGAATTGTTCCCTTCTCCTCAGCATTGTTCATTGTGTACAATGCATACGGGATCATCGACAATTAATGCTCGTCGGTATTTTCCCGAGAGCTAAAGTACTGTTCACTTCTTACTTGCATTGTTTATTACTATTCAGTATATATGAGATCAATAACGATTAATGTACATTGGTATTTTCCCAATAGCTAAGGTATTGTTTACTTCTCACTTGCATTGTTTATTACTGCTCAATACACACGAAATCACCGATGATTAATGTAAGTCAGTATTTTCTTGAGAGCTAAGGTAATGTTAACTTCTTATTTGCACTATTTATTACCGTTCGGTACATACAAGATCATCGACAGTTAATGTACATTGGTATTTTCTCAAGAACTAATGCACTATTCATCTCTCACTTGCACTGTTTATTATTGTCATTTGTTGACGAAATCACCAATGGACTAAAAAGCAGTTAGTGATAGTTGGTGGGTTTCTGAAAATCTTGGATTAAATTGAAAATTTCAAATAGACTTTATAGACAAAACACTGACAACAAATTAAAATATTAATTTTAATTTTTTTGATAGTAAAGATGTCAGTAATACTTGTTGTGTTTTTGAGAATTTTTTATTAAATAAAAAATTTCAATTAGAATTTAGAGATGGCTATACAAACATAAAAATTAAAAATATTAGTATTTAATTTATCATCGGTAAAGACGTCGGTGATACTTTGCAGGTTTCTAATAATTTTTTATTAAACTAAAAATTTCAATTAGACTTTACAAACGAAAACACAAATGGAAAAATTAAAATATTAATTTTTAATTTTCTCGAAGTAAAGACATCGATAATACTAGGTGTGTTTCTGGAAATTATTAACTAAATTGATAATTTTAATTAGACTTTACAGACATATAGATACACCAATGGAAAAATAAAAAATATTAATTTTTAATTTATCATAGATAAATTTGTCAGTAAAAAGCCCCAAATTAAAATATCAGAATCCCTAAAATCAAAATAGATGAGCACATCTCTTCTTCTCTCTTCCTCTGCAGCTTCTTCTCTCCTCCTCCCAAATCTTCATCTTTCTTTCTTTTTTCTCTCTCATTCTCTCCTCAACCCTTTCTCTTTTATTCTCTTCTATTCCTCACAAATATATGTCTTCTCTTCTTTTTTTTTTCTTGTTTTCTCTTGTTTTTTAATATTTTGTTTGATTTTTTTCTCTTTATAGACTTAGGAAAAATCAATATTAAGGTGATATTCTTATTTTTCCTTCATTTTTTTGCATTGTTTTATTTTTTTCTGTTATTATTAATTGTATAAATGTTATTGAGAATTTATTATTATTATTAATTTTTCTTTTATTAATAATTGTATAAATGTTAACGAAATTTTTTTATTTGTTTTAATTTTTATGTTATAAATAATTGTATAAATGTTGATGAATTTTTTTTATTTTTTATTTTTTCTATTATTATTAATTGTATAAATGTTATCGGAAAGTTTTAATTTTTTTAAATTCTTCTGCTGTTTAATGATTGTATACAGATTGTTGGAATTTTGTTTTTATTTTTTCTTAACTTTTTTGTTGTTTAATGATTATATAAATGTTGTTGGAATTTTTTTTAATTTTTTTTTGAAATTTTCTATTATTAATATTGTTAGCTAATTGATTTAGTGGTATTAGCTAGTAGTTTTTAATTTCATGAGAGTTAAAAATTATTTAAAAATAATAATAAAAAAAGCTATCATAAATAAAAAAAAATAAAAAATAGTTAAGATAATAGTTAAGATAAATGAATAGTTTTTAATGTGAAATATTGATACTACAATTCCTTTAATGTGTTTATATTTACCTCCTATGATTATTTCACAAATGATCGTAGCATAGTTAATTGAAAATTTTGTTATATTAACATAATTGAAATTATTCGATTGAGATGGATTGAAATAAAATCAATTGGTTTATGACAATTCATTTTAAATTTTTATGTATTTTCATGTTTAAATATTTTATATAGTCTCTTGTATAAAAGAGGTGCTACTGAATGTTTTTTTTTAAAATATGAATGATTTACGGTACCTTAATCCATTAATTTGCATAAATACCTCGGGAGAGGTCAATAGCACGTCGTATAGACAAGATCACTACTAGTTCTTTTAGTAGCAATTTAAATGACCATGAGTCGTTAGGTGCTGACCAAAAACAGACACCTGAGATACAAACATTCACTCACGACTCAGGCTCATCAAAGGGGGGATCACTTTATAATTGGATCTATTTACCCAGAAGTACCAGGTTTAGTGGAAGAATGACTTTTCAATGTAAGTTTGTTTTCCCTTCACATCGACATGTTAATAATTTTTGAAGAATTAATTTTAATTAATGAATGCAGTTTTAGATTTACAAATATTGAGGTTGCCATAACCATAACATTGACAATGAAATTATCAATGAAAATTCCATTGTTTCAATGAAGTTAGATTCCCAAACATTCTGAAAAGAAACCTATGATTGATGCATGGTTCAGAAGGTGTAATGTTAGTATTAACTTAAATATTTTTTTATTATGTTAATTTGGTTAGTTTATTAACTTATTAATGAATATTTCTTGTACAAATTTTAACTGCAAGGAAAAATTTGAATGAGATAGAGTTGACAACACTATTGTAAGGAGGGTTTGAGAGAATCACACTATAACTAGGTAAGATTGAAATCAAGATAATTTTTTTTTAATCTTTTTACTCAATTTTATTATTCATTTACTAACATATAATTTATTTGTACTATATAGACTGTGTGATTTTTGGTACAAGGCGTAAAAGAAAGCCAAAAAATATATGAAACAAAAGAGTTTTCAGGTTGGAAGAAGGCGATGATGTGCATGGATTTTAGACTGTTGTACTTCTCGGAGGCCATGTGGATGGAATATATTTAACACATGACGTCCAATCATTTTGTGCGATGATCACACTCTCGTGCAGAGAACCAGGACTGGTGTGTTTACGGTTTCATTACAACGCACATCAACAACTCAATTCTGTTTGTTTCACATACGGAGCGGATGATAAGATTCTTTTTTAATTACATCCATTTTTTATTTGTTGTTTTTTTATAAATATATTAACTAACAACAATTTTCTTTTGCAGTCTACAATTCTTAGACATGAACAAGCCTGATAAAGCTTTTATAGAAACACATATGTGGATTGATGACCACCAAAGAGGGGTACAACAACTCATGGATAACCAAGCTCAACACTTTGTGGTATGTTTTTCAACTTTTTTTAAGTTATTAATTTTTTGACTTTTGTTTTGGGATACATATAACATCTAGTTGAAGGAGAGATACAGTAAAGATCTTTTGGCCCATCCGGATATCGATCTAGATTTGTGGTTATAGCTATTGTTTAGTGAACCCGATAGAAATTGAGCGTATGATTTCTTTAACACCACGACTGAGGACTTATAGATGTTTCATAGTGTTTTAATCATTGGATGCTCTTAATCATTTCCAAGCAACAAGTTCAAGCTAAGACGCTCAATTTTGCTGCTTATTATGAACGATTCAGTGCTAAGTTGATTGAACTCCACCGATTGATAATGAAGATGAGATCACGAATGAGTGGTATATGTGCTCCCTCTTATTCGCCTCATGATCCCGGCGAAGACCCGCCTCCTCCTTCTCCTTCTCATCCTTCAGTGCCTCTATTCTAGATTAATTGTATTTGAACTTATAAATGTTTAAATTTGTAATAAATATATGATTTTTATATTAATTTAATTTATTTTAATTATTTTCTATTTATGTTTAATAGATTTTTTTAAAAACTATTTTTAAATTATTATTGACAGGGTTACCGATGGACTTAGTTTTTTAGTATATTCCAGAGAGTTGATAAAGAATTATTGAAAATACCATTGCTACTGTTTACTCACTAATGGAATAACAAATGATATGTTTGATGGTTATATGTCAAATTCACAGAAGAAAATACTGACAGACAAAAAAGAATCACCAAAGGAATGACAATCAGTTTTTCTATTGGTGATATGTTTTATTCATTAATGGAAATACTAATGAAATGAAGCAGATAATTTTTTTTGGTGCACTTTGTCCGTCAATAAATTCATTGGTAAAATTATTACCAACAAACTCATTGATTTTCCACAAATTACTAACGGGAGTTTTTTGATAGATTATTTCTATCCACGAGCCTGTTAGTAAAATTTATGTTGACAGACTATGAGTATAAATACCAATAGAAAATTTCATCGGTAAATCTAAAAAATTTGGTAGTGTGTGCACGCAAACTTTGTTGGTTGATCACATTTTTTTTTTGTCAATTATGATTTCTGAATGTTTAGTTGATTGGTCGACTGCTCCTTCAATACTTTTTGTCAATCAAGGATTCTTATAACTCGATTGATTCTTCTAATTCATAATTGATTTTAGCTTTCTTCCTTTGTTTTATGATAAATAATTACAATTCTCTATGTTTAATAATAAATACTTAAAAGTGCATTTTTAATAAGGTTTTATATCATCATATTGCATTTAAAATATCACTAAATTTCCTAACTCAAACATGTTTTATAATAACAAGTCTGATAATATAAATTATATTTAATTTATGGTAAATGCTTGGTTTTTAAAGCAGGTTTGTAAAATAGAAATATCTCAGAGGACTCATTGATGTGTTTAATTATTGAAATTGAGGTTTATATAAAGAGACGAAGAAGGGGCTAGGGTTAAAGAAAAATATGTAGTTGAGTTGGTTCTATTCAAACTAGAATACTATTCAAAAAACTGGAGCTATCGATATCGGATCAAAGTGTGGTTTATCTTGATAGAAATATAATATGTAGGCTTAAAACATTCATGAAATCACAAAACTCAATATTGCAGTTTTTCAATTCAAATTTAAGTAACAAAAGAGAAGTTTGAATCTGTTTTGCAACTTAGATATTGTTCGGTATTTAGCCCATATCTAAAATTCTAAAAATCCAAATAAGCTCATTTTTTTGTTTGGAAAGATGAGACAAATACCTACAACTTTCATGAAAACCATCTATTCATATTATGATATTATCAATGATATTTTGTCCAATTGCCAAATCAATAATTAGCTACAATGCTAGTTAACCATAAAATTAATTAGCCACCAAAGCAATAACACTAAAATTTAGCCTATAAATGGAATCATTTTCCATTTATTTAGACATTTTGGTTTTTAGATCAAAATCCATGCTCTTGCTTTCTTTCTTTATATTTTTGTAATATTCAAGTTTCATTTCATATTATATTATAATTAATCTCTTGTTTATGCTTATCATTTTCTTTATTATATTTGGTTAATTTATATCATAGCCATGTTCTTATCTTATTTATTTATGTTTTTCTTTTTAATTATGTTTATTTTTTCTAAGATGAAAATGTTACACTAATGATGTAAGAATAAATATAGTTCAAACCATAGTTATTAGACCCGGCCCGGGGGTTGACCCGGCCAAGGGGCCGGGTCCCGGGTTTCAGGGGTCAACCCGGGTCAACTCGGGTCAACTCGGATTAACCCGGAAAAATTAAATTTTTTTTTTAATATTTCATATGAAAAAATCCATGTAAATATAGATTATACATATTATGAAGTTTAAAAGAATATTTTAAAAAGTTTTTTATCCCACATTAAAAAGATATTATATTAAGCTTTTAAGTTAAAGTATTTAAACTAAAATTTTTTTTTATCCCACATTGAAAAAACATAACTTTTTCCTTGGAAACATAGAGTATATATACTAATGGGTTTCAAATCCCACATTGAAAAAACATAACTTTTTTCATGGGAACATGGAGTATATATATGAAAGGGCTTCAAATCTCACATTGAAAAGATATTATGTTATCCTTTTAAGTTGAAGTATTTAAACCAAAAGGTTTTTTATCCCACATTGAAAAAACATGGTTTTTTTCATGGGAACATAGTGTATATATATGAAAGGGGTTCAAACTCCACATTGAAAAAATACTATGTTATCCTTTTAAGTTGAAGTATTTAAACCAAAAGGTTTTTTATCCCACATTGAAAAAACATGACTTTTTTCTTGGGAAAATAGAGTATATATATGAAAGGGGTTCAAATCCCACATTGAAAAAATACTATGTTATCATTTTAAGTTGAAGTATTTAAACCAAAAGGTTTTTTATCCCACATTGAAAAAACATGGTTTTTTTCATGGGAACATAGTGTATATATATGAAAGGGGTTCAAATCCCACATTGAAAAAATACTATGTTATCCTTTTAAGTTGAAGTATTTAAACCAAAAGGTTTTTTATCCCACATTGAAAAAACATGACTTTTTTCTTGGGAACATAGAGTATATATACTAATGTGTTTCAAATCCCACATTTGAAAAAAAAAATAAATAAAACCGGGTCTCGTCGGGTTCGCCCGAGTCGCCCGGGTCACGGGTCGACCCACGGGTCGCCGGGTTTGGCGGGCTGTTGCCACAGCCGGTCTTTTGTTAAACCCGGGTTGGTCCAGCCACCGGGTCGACCAAGGTCCCGGTCGACCCCCGGCCGGGCCGGGTTTAATAACTGTGGTACAAACTCAACATGAAATTTAATGTTTAAATTCAAGAAAGTTTGCTATTAACACATGTTTTCATTGTTATCATAATCAATATTAATATCATCATTGTTAAGTGGTGAGTTTTAATTCGTGGTGTATAATTTTTGGCACAACAAATACTTGATTTTATGGTAAATTTAATCTCATGAAGAACTAACACCTATGCTATGAAAAAATTTTGATTTGGCAATGACATAAGTTAACACTATGAATACCTGTCAATATTTACAAGTGTTGGTGTTACTCAAATAAGACAATTAAAGATAATTAATATAATCATGTTAATAACTTAAAACGAGCCATTAATGATAAATCATTCTATTAGAATCTCATTTGTATGTGGTTTTCCAGTTGAGTAATAAAAAGAATTTGGACTATACTTATTTGAAATACCATTAGTGAATCCTCTAATCTTGATAACTATTTTATCTATGTTAAATCTTTACATTAATATCACATCTTTTAGATTTTCTTAACTCTATTTCTTTTATTATTTATGATTTTGTGTCCTTAACCTTCATGTGTATCAACCCGGTATTGCCAAATTAATTATTACATTGACACTCATGCATTTAGAAAAAGACATCAATTAATCTTATCATGTTATTTAACATGTGTATGTTTATTTCACGCATACATAATGCCCCCATATTGCTTTGTTTTTTAAATGAAAAAAATATTAATTTAATTATACTTGTACTAAAATTGATTCATCAAATCGTGAAAAATAATATTATTAATCTAAAATCAATTAATGATGTTTTAAAACATGTTTTGACATGTGAAATACTTCATCTAATTTTTTTTAATTTAAAAATTACACGTGCTCTAGCTGGATGTTATAATTAAGTCTCTACACATGCAAACATGAACCATGATCAATTAATTACTTTACCTAGTAATAATACCATATTCTCTATAAAATCCAAACCTTCAACTAATATTTAGGGAATAAATGAAGTTAGAGCTACAATCTCCATCAGAATGAAATCTTTACTTCATTTCCTTCACCATACTAATCATGTTTCGAATTGGAGTTCTAAAATACTAGTGGACAAAATTGGAAAATGACAAAGAAAAATAATACCCTCATCTAGAAAATCTTACGTATTTTAACGAGTAGAAGAAAATAGCCTCTTCATAGCTCAATATTCCTACATCAATCTCAAGTAAGCATCCCAACATATTGCAGCAACAATATAAAAAGAACAACCTGACTCAAATTAGTACATGTTGCTTAAACGTGAAACAGTTTTGAGTTTCCTTCTCATTCCTCTAAATAAACTTGTTCTCACAACTTAATTATGCTTAATTAGTCAGCGTGAATTCTTAATGTAAAGAAAAAGCATGGACTTTAATTGATTCCAATCTACTGGGACTAAGGTTTTTGTTAGGATAACTAATAGAACAAAGCCTAAGCACATGACTATAAACATCGTGTAAACTTGTGGTTGTGATTTTCGAGATCAATCCTTTAGTTACTCCAAAAACACCATCAACTAAATTAGTATTTTGGTAATAGTAATATTTATTTAAATACTAATCATTGATCAATCAATAGTGTAGCGGCCCATCTTGGTTAACCAGTGTAGTGCCTCATTTCTAGTCACTATGACTAATTATGCTCCTAACTCGATGAGTATTTCAATGTCGAACAACCTTGTCCACCTCTTATCATAAGCAATAATAAAAAAAAAAATTGACCCAGGCGCGTGCGCCTCACTCAAGCTCACGGCTATGAGATTTTTTTTAATAAGCCTATGACCTTTTTTATTGGTCATTTGTTTTGTTCTACCTTTTTTTTTTCAATTCCATCCTTTAATGTTGGGTTTTGATTGAATTTTATCATTTAATATTTTGGTTATTATAAATTGATTTTCATATTTTTTATCATATAAGAAAATAAAAAATAATAATTCAACCTAGTAGAGTCCATAACTCGGATCGTGGGTTTGACATGTTGACCAGGGAGAAATAAATATTTGTTTTTTGTTTTTTTAGTCATACTCAGTTGACAAGGTTACGTTGAAGCAACTCTAATATGATTTAATTTAAAAATAAGGCTAAGTAAGAGTCAGGAAGAAAATTTTCAAGTTTGAGTTGTTGTACCGAGTTTAATGATAATGTCAAAAGTTTCTGACGATCTAAATATTATTTTTTTATGTTTCAAAAAATTAAAGTCTAACCCGCAACAAAATCTTGAGTGATAAAGTAGTATAGATTAAATTCAGACAATTCCAATATCCATGTACCAATACAACCTCTTAAAAAAGATTTTGACAATGTATATTTAATCAAATATATTTTACAAATTATATAAACATTAATGGTAACATGTATCAATATAATTTAGCACAAGAAAAAAAGAAAAGCAAAACACAATTTCTCTATTGATGTATATCTTACTTCAACTTCTATAACCTCGTAACTATGATAATACATAACTTGTCCATATCAAAAGTCATTTTATTATGCTACTAGGCTATTAATTGATTCTTATATTGTTAAAATGTATAACTTTAAAGACTTTCTAGAACTTGGTCGGGCCAACACTAGGGGTTTAACTAGGTAAACTTTTATGTTTTTAAAAGCAACTTATTACTTTTCTATCAATTAAAACTTACCAGAGAACTCAGTAAAAAGTCTTAGCTTTCATGTAATATTTGATATAAACTTTGTCATAATCTAATTTTGACCCCCCATTTTTGTATATATTTTGAAGACATTAGAAAGAATAAAAAAAATATATCTTTTTAGTAATTTTAGTCATTTTGTTCTTTATTCATTTTATTTAATTTTTGTGTATCAAAAAATCTTGAAAATCATAAAAAATGAAAAAATGAAAAAAATTAACAAAAATAAAAAATATAGCCGAGGTTGAAATCGGGCCAATAATTGAGTTTCACATGCAAAAATTGAGTTGAGAATTTTTAGGCCATAATTGAGGGCTTAATTGAAGAAAAAATTGATAAAAAGTTTAATTTGATTTAATTTGGCCAAGATTGAAAAGAATTTAAAGTTCAAGGATGATTTTGAAATAACTATTCAAGTTAGAAAATTAATTAAGGGATTGAAAAAGAAAGTTGAAGTTGGGAGTTACTTTGGCTTAAAAATGAAGAATTGAAGAACCAAAGATTGAAATGAATAAAATGGAGAATTTAGAGGATATATTTTAATTCAATTAGGGGTTGAATAAATATGAAAATTGATCAAAATAAAAAAAATAAAAAGTCCAAGAACCATGGAGTAAAAAACACGGAAGGTAGAGGACTAATTTGAAGTTTGACTTGATTCAAATTGAAAAAATCAAATTTTATTTAAGGGTAAAAAATAACATCGGTTTTATATTAAATAATATAGGATGAAGATTGGAATGGAAACTACGTTGTTTTGTTCTAAATCAAATTCAGGGCATTAAAAGATACTGAAACAACTCACTCTCATACATTATTAGAGCTTAATTTTGAACTTAATCCATCCTCGTGGTGGCACAAAAACAAGAGAAATGTGGTCTCTAATAGTTCAGCTACAATCATGGCATAAGAAATCAAGATTTAACTTCCAAAATCCATCACGAATTTCAAGTAAAACATGACGACTTAATCAACCTTTCCTCAAAAACCATAGCCCAGGCTTTCCTTCCTTGTTCAAAGGTCCAACCTTCAAACCCTTGTTCCTGCGTGTTTATATGACAAGTCTTGGATTGTTTTATGTTTTTTTTTATTCACGTGGGTTATTCAAGTCAGCTTGCGTGTATCTCGACTAATCCCCTAGACCCTGAAATTAACAACCAGTTAAGCCTCCAGTAACCATCAATATTAGCAATCTCAGGATTCGAACCTGAGACCACAGGAAAAACAAACTATTTGGTCTCATGCTCTTACCACTGAATCACCTACTAGATGGTTAATTGTACTCATTCTTGGTATGCGAAAACAGAAGTCATGAACTTCTACTAAAGTGTTTGTCTTTCTTATGTATGGTTCTCATCATTGAAAAATTGTGTGATCATTTCATGTTTAAATAACAAGATTCATCTGGAGTTAGGCAGAATTTGATCTGCATAAAAGTAAAAAAGTGGATGCGTCATATGGTTTTCAAAACTTCAAATTCTATCTTTTATCTATCTGCATGAGTTCAAAAACTTTTAGTTTTAAGTTTGTATATAAGAGGAAAGGGGATCCCTTGTAATATGTGGGTTTCTTTCCACTTTTTTCCAGAAAAAAAATCATTTTTTTCAAAGTTCATGTTCAAGAGATAATATATTTACGAACACAAGTTTTATTTGCATAACTCATAATTGTTTTTGGTCCACCTGATGTTGTAAGAAGAGATAGATGAGAAGACAAGATCATACGTTTAGGAGAGTTCATTACTTGGCTTGAAATTCATTAACTTGTAATTTTGTCGGTGGCTAAAAGTTTGGTTTTGTAGGGAGTGCAATTTTTTCATGAGATTTTAAACGATACAGATACGTTTGTTTAGGCCAAGTTCTTTTTAAGCTGATGTATGGTTCATTGATTTTTCTTTTTTAAATTTTTTTTTAAGTTGATGTTTTATTAATTTTATCTCTTAATATATTTTGTTTTTTTACCTGTTATTTATATGATTTTTTTTTTATGAATCTTTAAAACAACTCAGGTTGTTTTGAGTCTTTTAAAATAATGTTTTTTTGTAGGATTTACTTTTGACAAATTTTTTAAGTTGATCGGTTATGCTTACTTGATTCATTGGTTTTTTTTTATTTAAAAATTGACTTTATTTTTAATTTTATTATTTGATGTTAGATTTGTTTCAGATTGAAATTTATTTTTGTTTTTTCTTTCTATTTACTTATTTTAGTTTCATGAACTGACTTGTATATTTGTCATGCTCGATCTAGTTGACTCATGTCATTTTTTTTTTGTTTTTTTATATTTGATTGACTCGAATCTTAACTTCATCATCTTTTTTTTTAATCATTCTTTTGTTGCAGGTTTTCATGTTTTTTTTTAAGTTGATTTATATATCATTTTTTTTCTTGATTGGATCTATATCCTTGAGTTATATTTTTTTAAAATACATTTGTGTTGCCCTATGTCTTTTTTAACCGATAAAAAATATTTTGACTCGCAACATAGCATGATATAAAAAATCTAGTAATATGCTATACATTCAACCATATATACATTTTAAGAACTACACTAAACTGAAAAAATAACTTTATATGATTTTTTAGGGATTTGGAAAAAAGTTTATAGGGTTGTTTAGTTAACTCTGAAAGTTTGATTCATTAATTTAAGAGCAACTCCAAAGGGTGCAGGGGTGTGATAAGTAGAAAGCTAAAAATAAATAAAAATAAATATTATTTTAGTTTTTACATGCTTGTTTTACATGCTTTAAAGAAAGTGCTAAATAAAATGTTAAAATATTTTTTTTTCTCTAAAAAAATACCATTCCTATATATTTCTCAAAAAAATCAAAACCAACAAAGTGAGACCAATAAAAAAATAAATCAATTAAATACAGTTATTTGAAAAAAAAAATTCAAACTTATTAAAAAACATTTATTTCTTTTATTTTAATATAATTAACTTTTCAAATAACTTTTTTCTATTAGAATATATAATAAAAAAATTATATTTACATTATTTTATTAATTTATCTCTTTAAAATAGCATCTTTTTGTAGAGATGCTCTAAGAGTAAAACCAAACACAAGGGTAATATTTGTAAAAAAAATAAAATAAAATTTAAGGAAATAAAAGATTAGTATATTTGTGAATGTGGTAACGGTTGCTTTTTAAGTGCTTTTTATTTCAAAACATATTAAAATAATATTTTTTATTTTTTGAAAATAAAAAAAATATTAATTTAAAAAAATAAAAAAAATTTAATTTTTTTTAAAAGTAATTTCAAAACACAATGTCAAATATATATTTTAATATGAGAATGTTTGGCTGCATGGTAGCTTTCATGTTTAGTTGTCACCGTAAGTATCAGTTGTTTGATAAATGCGAAACCATTGTTTACTGTTAATGGACCTACCAAAATATGCGGACGCATTTGCGTTTCTTTGAAAGCAACTCCAAGCTGCTTTACCTGCGTCTGCGTGGTAACCAGTGAAGTTTTTGTCAGGAAGTGAAAGAGAAGTGAGAGCTCTCTCATGTTCTTCAAAGGTCCACTATGGATATTTTTAATATCAATGCCAGGGTTTGAGCCAATGAAAGGGTCCAAAGTGCAGTAAATAGTATTCTTAACAAAATATAAGTATTCTTAACAATGATCATATTAAAAACAACCAGAAATTGTGATTTTTCGGAAAAAATAACAAAACATCAAACAATTTGTAGTTTTAAATGTTCAGATTTCTATATAATTTAATTGATAAATAAAAAATATTTTATATTAAGGATTATTTATTTTATAATATAATAACAATAATTAAATTTATATTATTTAAATTAAAAATTATTAATTTTTTTTTGTTATTTTATAACCTTAATTTGAAAAATATTTTTGTAACCAAACACATTAAACTACTTTTTATTCAATCTCAATTTCAATCACAGTTTTAACCAAATATATATTTTTCAAATCAACCTCAACTAAAAATACTTTTTATAAAATAATTTTTTTCAAATTACAACCATAACAGCTACCACAATACCAAATATACTCTACGTAATCTCCATAATTTAGGGACAAAACCGTCGTTAAACTGTTTGAAGACCTAACACATTTCAAGTTTTCAATACACCTAACACAACAATCACAGTGCTTGTAAAAGAAAAGCAAGAGAGAGAGAGAGAGAGAACGAGACAGTAATACGAAACAAACATGGCAACTACATCAGAGATAGTGAATAAACTGAATCTCCAGCCCCACCCAGAAGGCGGATTCTACTCAGAAACCTTTAGAGACACTTCTGTCGTTCTCTCTTCTTCTCAACTTCCCTCTGAATGTAAGTTTTCAAATGATGCCCCGCTCTTTTTCTTTCTTTTCGTTTTCAAGTGTATGAAATTTTGATACGCCTTCACCCTCTAAAGACCTTCTATGCTGTAAATAACAATTCAAGCTAAGGATCTCACTACTAATCTTGGGTATGCCTTTTTTCTCTTTATGATTTGATTAATATGAATAGATTCTGTTGTTACTAATTCATACTACTATTGGGATCTGAGTCCATCTGTTGTTACTAATCCATTTTACTAATTCATATATACAAAAATTCATACTACTAATTACATAACTTCAGCTTGTTTGTTCTTTTTTTACTTTTGTTTGCTTTAATAAATCTTTTCAAGTTATACTTTTAATTCTGTTTTCTCAAGGCAAGGCTGTGTTTTGGTTACATGGGATTTGGGGCTTGAAATGTAGGGACAGTTCAAGGATTCTCTCTCTGTTTTCTGTATCCTTATATGTAGTTTTGATTTTAAATAATGAACTTGAAATTGTTGTTTACTTTGACAAAATTTTAGAATTCCATGAAAATGGAATTCCAAAATCAAATCAAATTCTCCATGAATGACACCTATACTGAGTTTTGGTTTAGCAATGTAGCCAAACCGAGAATCCTTCTACTTGGCCTTGAAAACATGTTGATCACATGTGGCAAAGATATTAATCTTGTTTTTCTAGATCTTCAATATTTTTCTATACACATGCTCGGTTCTCAATATGAACAGTGTACCACCTGTTGAGGAGTCTTTGGTGTCGTGTCTATATTTGATGGCGGAACCATTCATGTAATAAGGTTCAATTGTCAAAGCATAAAACTTTCAGTTTAGTTTTGAAATTATAGCAAGCAACATCAGTGTTTTTTGTAATTTGATTCTTGTTTTGTTTTCATTTTTCGCTTGATCAATCAATTTACTAATATAGTTGCATCTTAATGCAGATAAGGTCGATCGAGCAGTTAGCACATCTATCTACTTCTTGGTACCTTCTGGGAATGTCTCACTCCTTCATTGCATTCCATGCGCAGAAACCTGGCATTTTTATTTGGGAGAACCACTTACAGTAAGGCTTATTTCTATGTGACACTGGTATTTAATTTTCCTATAGAATTGACAATTTGCGTGCCGTGATTAGCTCCTTTCAATTCTAACAGTCATTTGATGGAAAGCACTGACTTAACTAATGCCACTGGAACATTCTATCTATCCT
Source organism: Populus x sibirica (assembly GCA_019202695.1). Lineage (NCBI taxonomy): Eukaryota > Viridiplantae > Streptophyta > Magnoliopsida > Malpighiales > Salicaceae > Populus > Populus x sibirica. The sequence goes on from JAGMVL010001159.1 coordinate 2,210,309, forward strand.
GTTGGATATAGGTCACTCGACATACTGTTTGGACAATGAAGATAATTTTTAGTTTTGTGCATTTTGATGTCTCATTGTTTTAGTATTCCATTACTTGGATCCTCGCTAAAAAGCTCACGTGTCATGTGTTCAGGAATTATTAAATTGAACTAAACTTGATGAAGGTTTTCTCAATCCTCTGTATCTTAGCTTTTAAAACACCTATCCTCATTATGACTTTGCTAGTTGTCGTCCCTGCACAGATTATGCATGGAGGATGTCCATCACATGGTCAATGCATGTCCATTTTGTCCTTCCCAACTATTCACTGCAAACTTGATCTAAAGGTCTTTCATTTAGTGGTTCACTTTGCTTATGAACATCAGATCTACTTCTATGTTTGAAGCTTTTTTATAGTTTCTTTGGGTAGATGAGAAAGTTTTAATTTCATGTTTGTGATGTGATTTTGCATTGGAACATTTCAGATTTACACTTGGGCATTGCATAAGGGCTTTTCATCCAGTAAAGGTTGCATGGGATAATCACAAGGACAATTTTGATAGGCAAACTATTTGATTTGTTCAAAGTATTTGTTAGGAAAACTCATTTATCTCACTCCAACAGCAATTGCTTTGGACAAATCAAATGAGTTGGGTTATCCAAAATGTACCTTGGATGGCCCTACACAATAATAGTTCCTCCTCCTATAACCAGAATAGAGTCTTAGGATGTGACATGAGTTAAAGGAGTGAGTAGTATTTGGTTAAAACTGAACTGATTTGACCCATTTTGGTTCCATTTGGTTCATGTTTTTTGAAAGCTTGGTTTGGTCCAGATTATTTTTTTTTTGAAATGTTTGATTTTCAGTATTTGGTTCAGTTTGGAGGGGTTGCAAACTGAACTTGGCCTAAAAATCAATAGTTTATTTCTTTTTCTTTTTAAATTTTAATAACATTTATCATATAATAATTTTAATATATCTAAAATCATATGGAATTTTCTATGTTTCATGTATCTTTCTCCTAAAAACTATACATACCCAAATCTTCCATATTTTTGTTTGGGCAGTTCCATTTAATTCTTTTTTCTTATTCAGGGCAGGTTTGGTTTGAGGTGCAAAATATGTGGTTTTGACCAAACCAAAATTTCCAAAGCTAACCCAACTGACTGATTGCACCACCTAAGCTGAATTTGGTATTAAATCTCTCATACCTGCATTAGAGAATCGTGTAAAGACAGACTATTAGTTGCTGTACTACCAAAGTTGGGTTGTTAGAAGGAAAATTTCCAATACCCTTCAGCATGTATTTGTAAATTGATCACTCCTATGCAATAGTTCTTCCTAGTTATGGCCCCTTTGAAATAGAGTTCCAGGTAGTGAGGCAAATTCTGTGTTACAGCTCGTGGAGTCCAATCATGCTGTGTAAATAACCGCTACCCAGTTTCAAAAATTTCCATCCCAGGAGCCTACTTTCTGGACTGCAACTGGACAATGACTCTTCGTAGAATAAATTAGTGTGGTAGTTCTTCGATATTCTAGTTATGAGATTGCTTCGAGCATTAGAAGACTGTCAAATGCCCAATGATGAAATCTTTGAATTGTTTATGTTTAAGCTTGAAGCACTAGAATTAGATTACACTGTGCACATCAATGTCAAATTGAAATGGTAATATAAGTTGATTGATATACAAGAGTCCTGATTTTTACCTGGTTGAATTTGATGCTATGAAAATTATGGCCATTTTGTATCCTGTTGACCTCATCTGTGCTGTGGTTTCTCTACTCACCTCCGCGAAACCAGCAAATAAACTATTGAAGTTTTCACCTAAAATTGTTAAATGTATTCCAGAAGTAATTCAAACAAACCATGCATTGCTGAAAAGAAAGAATGAAATGAGAAATAATTCATATTGTAAATCCGAAATTTGATCTTATTTCTAGCATTTTGAAGTGCCATGGCAATCTACAATATCACTTGCAAATTATATATGAAGCTTTTCTCTCTTCAGAGCAAATTACAAATTTAAGATGAAATTGGAGAAAAGAGTCTCGCTCAGGGTTCCTGTCTTGCAATATTTGCTGTTAGTCCTGCCATTTTACTTATTTTTCTATTGAAGCATATTTTTTTTTTTCAGATACTGGAATTGAATGAGAAAACCGGGCAGGTCAAATTAACTTCCATTGGATCTGATCTGGTTGGAGACAATCAGCAACTACAGTATACTGTGCCTCGAAATGTCTGGTTTGGTGCGTTTCCAACAAAGGACTACAACATTTCTCCAGATAGTATGGTTGCTAAAACTGCACCGAGGGATGCTGAGAGCCACTACTCCCTAGTAGGTTGCACTTGTGCTCCGGCCTTTCAGTTTGAAGACTTCGAGCTGGCAAAACGCTCTTATCTTATTTCACGTTTTCCCAATTATGAGCCTCTGATATCTCTACTCACTCTTCCGGAGTGAAGATGATCCCTTGGCCTTGCTGCAGTTTTCTTCTGCAAGGAAATAAATGAACAATACCGGGTTGAGGCTTATAAAGGAGACGGTGACCGAATTCTGCGGTGTATATTTCGAGTCAATAAACTTATTAGTACTGAACTTTCAATGGAATATGTCTCCCACTGAGCAGCACAACTTGAATATCATAACATAATTATTTTTATTGAAGGTCCAAAAACCTACTCTTTCATCGAAGTTAAAGTTTGGAAAGGTCTGCTGGTAGATAGACACGGTTCAGCATAGAACCTGGCATTTCAAGAATAACTCAGGACTTGGGTTTGTCCTCATGGTTATGAGTTTAATATTTTTTAAGGCCACTGGATATTTACATGGTCGTTAATTTTAGGGTCCGTGGTATTAGTTAAGGTATGTATAAACTGGTCCGGATATTTACGTTAATAATAATAATAAAAAGAATAACTTCTCAAGTCTTAATTAATGGTAATTAATGAAATGAGAATAGCAAAATAGTAACCCTTTTACCTTGAACTAGCTTACATATCAATTAGATAAGAACATTAATTGTTCAAGAAGAAGCTAAAATCAATTATAAATGGTATAATCAATCATAAAGTTCATGATTGATTAAAGGCAAGAAAGATAGGACAATGGTCGTTTATATAAATGGAGTCCATATAATCAAACCAGATGAAACAATCGACTATGAAGGAAAAGTCCATGTGATCGACAAGAGTATCTAGGGGTATGTAGAACATGAATCGTCAATGTCTAAATCTAGCTAGGGTTACATAACTATGACCAAATCCTAGGAAATTCTAAAGCCATAAGCACTCCAACATGGGTATTTGAAACTATTATGCCTTATACAATGAGACATATATCAATGTATCATACACAATAACAACAACTAAACCTAGGCATGATAGCTTATAATATGCCAATTTCCTCTTTTTTTATATATATATATAACCACAAGCCAATTATATGGCTCCATAACCGTTTTATCTAGTGCAACAACTTGTTACTAGGCAGTTTAATGCCTATTATATTGTTTCATAGCAAGTAAACCTCAATCTCATTCCGTAGCAAACCCTAACTATTGATAGACAAGTGAGGGGAAGAATAAATAAAATTGAAAAGAACCCAAGGGAGAAGGAGTGAGTAATTGGTTGAATAGTAATATCTATATACACTCATCCATATCTTGGATGAGTTGACAGATTGCATCTAATTTCTAGAGATATAAATATTGTAAATTAAAAATAATTTTAAGAAAAAAATAATCTATGATAGAACACATCGTTAAATTCATAAACCAATATGACAATATTGTTGTGAACCCTTCATAAAGTTAAGGTTGTTTGGTTTATACTGATTAAAATAGTTTTTTACTAGTTTTTTATGTTGCCACCCAACTTTATCAACAATAAAGAAGAGATGGAGACTCACTTCTATGAGCATTTCTACATAACAAAACTAGAGGTAACAATGGTTGAATTAACTAGGATTGTCGAAGACAAATGAAAGTTAATTAAGAGTTATATCTTTTAGTTGAGGACATTAAAAATTAAATGCACTTTAACTATAACAATGTATGAGTGCATTAAAATTATTTTGAATGTGATATTGTAGTGGAGCATAATAAAATGGTTTATAAAAACCAAATACTTAAATATCTATACCCTAATAGATGATGTTACTTGTTATGAGAAAATGGAAAAATAAGTAGAGAAAAAACCAATTAGAAGAATATACCTAGTTGGCTATTTAGACAATGTTATAATTACTCTTTCCCTGACCAATTCATTCTCCAATAAGAAATTTGAAAAAGTCCAATAATAACTCATATCAATTTGAAAAGTAAAAGAAAGAAGATTGTTTTTTAATCATTGCAAAAGGCTAGATAGGCTATTTAACCTAGTGGAAAAGACAAATTCTATCAGAGTGGTTGAAAAAAATAAAGATTAATTTTTTCACTACAAAAGCATCGATGAAATCTTTGACCAATTGATGTATAAGATGTAAATTAAGTTCCTTGATAATCATTCCATCCCCACCACCAACCAAATTGAAGGAAAGAAGTATTGTAAATGGCATGACTCATAGAGATATGGCATTAATAATTGTGTTGTCTTTAAAAATCATACTTATAAGGCATTATAATAAAATATATTCAATAAAACTAGATCAAGATTATCAAATGATCTTGTCTGATAAAACAAGTTTTCCTATAGCATCATTAAATATGAATGATAGACATGTTAAAGTTCGAGATCCACTAATTAAAGTAAACTCGGGAGATTATAATAAGACTATACCAATTTTTAGATGCGTCAATATGCTAGAAGAGTTTCAGAATAATATAGTATCGCTGCTACATGTTTATAAACACTATTTTTCCTATGATTATGATTAATTGCTTGGTTTAGACCAAAGTGCGTCCAAACATTCTTTACCAAGCAAGCCTAAAGCCACGCAAACAACCTCCACGAAGAATGGCTTCAAATGTGATTAATTATATGAAGGAGAAAATCGAACGACTCCTAAAATATTGATTTAAATTCTGTATTTATATAGATGGATAGGTGCATGTAACACAAGTGCCTCCAGTGTAAGGTTAGTCAAATCTTTTAACACAATGGTCCACGTTTGTCAGCACACCCACATCTTTTTACAAACAATTACTATTGAAGATAGCATGTAAGGGAAGGCATATTCCAAATTAGAGAAGGTAATGATTTTGTATTTTTATTTATTGAGTTTTGCTAAATTAACATGATGTCTCGCGAAAGGAGTTTGAGTATGAGATTTCCACTTTTAAACAAGGTGCTGCTCTACCCAATTAAGCCATGCACGTTTCATCTACCCCCGTGTCGTTGCTGCCCTTACAGTAAGCATAAACGTAACAACAAACAAGCTTCCTAGAACTCCAATAAATTCTTCTTTATTTCAAGATTTTCTTTTTCTCCCATAGAAAACAAAGCTCAGAATGCCCCATGAGTACAAAACTCAGCCTGAACCTGCCAGTGTAGACCAACAGATCTTTTTATTGTCCTCCAAATGCTAATCAATTCCTTGTAACTTGAGAAAAAACTATGCCCAGCCATTGGTATAAGATCATTCGCATGGGAATCAAAGGCATTAGGCTAGTGGCATATATATATATATATATATGCACATGTTTAGAAATCGGACATTATGCTTCATTCCTATGTTTAAGATAGATGTTGCAGTTTTCATGAAAGTTGAAAGACAGTTCAGTACGGCTTGGGCGATTATTTCAAGCCATTTAGCTCCGTATATTGAAAGCAGGACGGTTCAACCACGGATCATAGTTATCTGCAAAATTTTGTAGTTCTTGGTATCAGAAATGCGACAATTACTGTTACAAGTATGAAGTAACTGTTTGAAAATACTGCCATTAATTACCATGTAATCTTCACATGCATCTGGCCAGGGCCAATTTAATTTATATCTCCAATACTATATCTGCAGTTGAATATTAAGTGTTAGTCGTCGAGATCATATCAGTACAGATGATTCTTATGCATACTAATCCGAACTTACATTCAGAATCTGTCTTCACCCATTTACTTCCTTCATCAGCCTTCTCATCTATTCCATCCTCTTCGGCAGACTTCGGCTTTTGTTTATTCTCCAAATATTTGTTCCTTGATGATTTTGGACTCGGATTTTGTGGATATATCTTCTTGTGAAGTATTGCCCTCAATATCTTTCATTCAGAAATAAATTAGAAGGAAGAAACTGTATTAGAAATCCCTTTTTTTCTCCTCTTTATGAGCAACCAAAAAAAAAGTAATATGCATTATTTGCATCTACCTTTTCCATTCTGGACTCTGGGACTTGATTCTTTAAACTAGGGGTAGGAGAGAATCCACCGCCACAAATAAACATCTTCTTTAGAAGAAAAGACAAAGACTTTTTGTTAATTGCTGCACTGGTGTCTGCCCATATATCTTTCCTTCTGCTGGTAACAACCTCGGTGTTAGCCTGAACACAGCAATCTTTGTTATTTGACTCATCAGAACAGCCGTCAGAATTTGTACTGTCATCTTCTATGCTTGTTTGGCTATTGAAAAAATTAGCAGTTTCTGATTCTGCTCCATCAGTTGATCCACCTTGTTTATGCAATAAGATGCTCAGCTCATTTTGCAGTTTTCCAACTTCTTCAGGTGTAAGTTCTTGGGGAAGATTTTGGGCGAAATGGTTATGCTTAAATTCTTCTTTTATGGATTTGTTTCCAAACGTCCCAATTGCCAGCAATTCATTAGGCCAGTCAATGAATTCTTCTTTACGAGATTCTTGCCGAATGTGATCTATGCAAGGAGCAGAAGTTACATTAATAATAATCTAAGAAATACATTTCACACATACTGATCATAAGTTCATAGAACGGAATGACTGCTAATAGCTTGCTGATCTATGATTGCCACTTCCTGACAATTGAGACCAAAGAAGGATCAAAATGTTAATTAAGACTAAGAAACCTTTTACCGAGTATAAATGGGCCCATCACCCTTGTAACCAGCCTATGAATATGATAACCTCGTGATAGTTTGAATCACTATGGCTGTCATTAGTCATTTTAAGAAGTCTAAATCCATGCATTAACAGAAACATACAAGAAAACAAGTAAATAAATAAAGCAGGCAACACAGTGCTTACAATCAACAGAAATGGAGTTTGGTTTCTTGCTGTCATGTCTCCTATAGAATTTGTTTTGCATCCAAACGACTATCTGCAATTGTAAGGGCACATAATTATCCTCAGTAAGCGTCAAGTTAACTTCCCTGTGATGAAAAATGCAGAGATAATCAAGACATTGATTCATTCCTGTAGCTTTATTCCTACCTTCATTTGGTGAGCGAGTGTTGAGAACTCTTCAATATGACTAGAGAAGGATGTAGCGCAGTTGCGGCTTACAGAAACCAAGTGTTCTTGCTTCTTATATATATATACACAGATCCCATAAGCCAGTGAGAACTTAGCTGCATTGAATTATATAGAGTTTGAAGCTTTGATAAATTCCATGGACAAGCTAGTACGTGCCAATGCCATTGGTTCAAGTTCCCAAAATACTTGACTTTCCGCCTGTTCTCAATCTCTCTCTTATCTATTTGCCACTTTTGCTCCAACTACTATATATGTCTTTTTCCTTTCAATTTATTGCGTTTTCTAGTTTTCTAATTAAGCATTTTATATAATACAATACCCCCCTCTCCACCATTTCACTGCATATATATTGCATTTGATTTCATAAATCTATATTTGCGTTGAATTTAACTTGAGCATTGGTAAAACTACTCGAAACTACTGCTGCCTCATAAATTAATGAATATTACATTATATTATATTACAAAATATACTAAAATGGATAGGAAAATCATAGTGGCAATAATAACAAAGTGTTTTTTTTTTAATTTCATCTTCAAATTTTATTTTTAATTACAGCCTTGTATGATCAAATTAATGATCAATTTCTTAAAAATTATTAAGAATAAGAAAAGAAACAATTCAATAAAAAAGTATTAAAGTGTAAAATAAAAAGAAATCATATGGTCAATCTCAAATTCATGCAAAAAAAAAAAATACTATTTAACCAACTTATTTCCTTTTTCTTCTTTTACAATCCTTATAGTTTTTAAAATTTTTATTTTTATTTTAAAAGATTTTAATTACTTTTCAATCATTGGGTATGAGAAAGAAGAGAGAAAGTCTTCGAACACCAGTGAAAAAAATAAAGTTGATGTTAGCCTAATTTCCCACAACAAAAAGGTTTAATCTTGATATCAATGGTTCCATTCGATGAAAGAAGTTTCATTGAAATGTTTTTAAACCTTTAACTTTATGAAAAAAATAGAACATAGAACAGGTTGAGAGATAAATTTTTTTCTATTTGCTTTTGTGTTTTTGGACAAATTCAGAGTTGTTTTAGGTTGAAAAAATAGGTTATTGAGATGGTAAGAGTATTTTTTTTAGTTGTTTTCAGATTGATATAGGAAGAAAATTGATATTTTTAGTGCAAAAAACCTAGTTGTGATTTCTCAGTCATCTCTCCGATAGATAAAATCTGGAACGACAAACGACATGTCATCAACCTGTTTATTTTTTTATATATAAATAAAATACCAAATAAAATAAAAGAAAAAAGAAAAAGGCCGGACTCCTAGGCCTCACCTTGCAAGCTTAGGCTAGGTGCTTAGGCCTAGCCCATTTTGATTTTTTTTTATTTCATTAAATACACTAAAAAAATTATTATTATTATTCAATTTATCCATGGTTCTAAAATAATATTATAGGTCCTTATAGGAATGTTAATATTTTTAAATTATTATGTGTCTAATATAAAAAAAGTCTTATAAATATTCAATTAAAATAGAGTTTATTTTTTTTTTTTAATATGTTTTAAAGTTCCCGTATATTATATTTATAATTTTTAATACGTATGTATCATAATAATGAAAATATTTTAAAAACAATTTTCTTTTGTGATTATGATAATTGTTTTGCTTCAGCACAAAAATATTCAAATAAACAAATCACATTAATAGGATAAAAAGGTTTTAATTAAAGATGTCACTTTATTTTTTTTAATAATTTCAAGTTTTTTAAATATTTATTCTAATCACCTTTGTTTTTATTAATGAAACATATGACTTAAAAAAATATTATCTTTTGGCTGAGAACTATAGATTAATAATAAAATAAAGGATTATACTAGTAAATTATTTTATTTTAATAGAATTTAAATTATTATTTTTTATAAAAACAATTATTGATATATAATTGAATTTTTTTTTATTAACTCTCACATGAGATATCTTAATCATCATCAAGCTCTCAAGTCTCAACTTTTCAATTTTATTTGACTTACATCAACATTTATCTCTAACATTTATTTATATATATTATTCTTGGTTTATTTGATTAAACACGTGTCATCTATTTAATTCAAAATTAAAAAAATTCCTTGAGCTAAAAAAAATAGTTGACATTGCTCTCACTTTTATTTTTTTTACATTGAAAAATAACTTTTGATATAGCTTATCATGATCAAATTGGCTAATATCTACTGTCGCACCCTCGCAGCGGAGCGCGGCGTCAGGCGACCATCGGTTGGTTTCGGGGTCTTTTGTTTTATTTGTGTAAAAGGGAGTCGCCACCTAGTATTATGGTCACTAGGAAACCTAACTGGTCTTTCAGAGATTCTAAGGCAAGGGACTGGTTGCGTAAAGGGAAGGTATTAGCACCCCTAGTACGCCCTACCTAAGGTAAAGTTGCTTGGTGTTTGGTTTGTCTTATAATTGCTATGGTGTTGGTGTTTTTCTAATCCCATCGGTTTTCTAGGTTTTGATTCAAACTAAAATCATCGGGATAGAAATCCAAGGAAGTTCCATGTGCTTTAAAAGCTCATTTTCCCCTTAGTTTTTCAAGAGTTTGCGACTCGTAAATCGCGAGGAGGGACAAAAATTTAGAAATCCGGGGTGCTTTAAAAAAACCTATTTTTTTTTTGTCTTAGTGTTGTAAACCGTGGAGTAAAAAATTGAAATGTCCTCGATTATAATCAAGGCTTCTTTCAAGGATTTGTGCGGATTTATTACTCCCAATAATATTTTGGATATTCGTCCTTTAAGGATTTCTTTATCCAAACATTAGCGGTGAATAATAGATGAATTCCCCCCCAAAAATAAGATTTTTGTATTTTTTGGAATATTGGCCAATACCCTTTGGAGTTTTACAAACATGTTGTAAAATCCGAAATGCAAGAAAACAATTTTTTTGGTGTTTAAGAAATCCATGCGAAAACACATTTTTAAAACTTCCAATATTTTTGTACGTAAAAAAAACGTTCTAAAACATGTAAGGGTATTGGCCGTATGCAACACAAGAAAATATTTTTTATATATATATTTTTTTTTTGTCAAAACGCAAACATCACAATTAGGCATAAACACCAAAATGGAAAGTAGCAAGCCATCATTCATATTGCAAGAAACTTGAAACAATTCGTAACAAAAATCGTTCAAAGCCAAATCGGCTTAAAATTTCGTATACTAGAAAAGACTAAGCCCATATGCATGAGGGAGCCAAAGTTTTGAAACTGAAATTTTGGAATCCAAATCCTACCGCATGTGTCCATGAATCATGACCTATTTTCTTTTTACCAATCCGGGAGAAACTGGCATACTAGTTTCATACAAAAAGGAAAAGCTTGGGACGGCATGCTTTTATAACACAATTATATCACGAACTAAAAACTAAAGAAAACCTGGCCGGCTATTTCAATTTAAAAGCATGGAAGGATACGAACGAGAAAAGGGGTGATGATAGGGAGGCGATGATGAAGAAACAAGACCCCCCCTTCCCGGTTCCTCGGTTACGAAACAGCGAAAGAAAGAAAGAAAAAAAAAAACGGAACACCAAAGGCTAGCCCTCTTAACATAGTCACTCATCTAAAACTCAAAAACTAACAGCGGGAACAAAACAAAGCGAGCGTTCATTGTATAGTAAAAATAAACCGAAACTAGAAAGCAAGGAAACAACGGGTGCAACAGATTTAAAGGCAACAAAGGAGAAGATAGTTAAGACTTACTCCGGGTCTCACTGTTTTATTTTCCTGCAGAAGATGAAATGAAACTAAGCGAACGTTTGTTTTCTCTATTCTCCTCTCTTCTCTGCCAACAACACCAGAATGCAAGACAGAAAACTCCCTCTATTTACTGTGTTTTTTACTCTGTCTCTCTTGTTGTTTTTTTTTGTCTCTCTTTCTTTGTGTTTTTCTGTCCCTTACTCTCTGTTTTTCTCCTCATTTTCGCTCTTTTTACGCCGCCCGGCTAGGTCATTAGAGGGGTTTATATATAGTCTAACATGTCTCTATTTAGGAAAGATTTAATGCATTAATTCTAGGACGTAAATCCCTACTGATTTGTAGTAAAAAAAACGCAAAAGGAAGCTGCCATATTCTGATTTTGTCTTGGTCCTTTACGTCGATTTCTTTCCAGTTTTAGAGGAGGGTGTGGCTCTTTTCCTTTCTTCCATAGGGCCAGCTGCTCCCTTTGAAATGAGGCAACAAAAACGTGGTCTTGAGTTCCAAAAATCAGGCGTGATGAGAAAGGAAAACATCGAGAGAAAAAAGGAAAGAAATCATTGGAGGGTGCAGCTGCAAGGTCTTATTTTCCTTATTCGGTGTGGTAAAAATCCTGTCATTTATGATGATCCAGCCCCCCTCTCCGGCTTTCAATGTCCTTCTTCAATTCAATCCCTCAATTTAGCACATTTCGATTCAGTCCTTGGTCCAAAAAAATCCTTCGAATCAGTCCCGCGAACTTGGGCAAAAAATCCTTCTCGCGGTCGGGAATCCTCGCTTTCAACACCGAGATATTCAAATGAGAATATCTTGAGCTCTGATATTGAAATCAAGTGATTCAAAAGCCCAAATTCATCTACGCGTCTAGGACTACAACTTTGATGAAGGAGTCGAAGTGAGATAAAATCGTTTTATAGAACAGAAACGCGGTAATCTAGTTGGTCAAAAGGGATTTCCGGGTCTAACTCAAAAACCGACGAATGCCGAGAATCCTGATATGATCGAGAGTATGAACTAAGAATGAAAATCACAAAAACTAGGCCAAAAATAGAGTTTCTTTAGTGCGAGACTCGGGTCAATATCCTTCTTGCGGCAGAATTCTCGCCTTCACGTTAGATATTCAAACGGGAACATCTTAGGCCCTCGATATCGAAATCAAGTGATTCAAAAGCCCAAATTCATCTACACGTCTAAGACTACAACTTTGATGAAGGAGTCGAAGTGAGATAAAATCTTTTTACATAACGGAAACTGGTAGTAATCTAGTTGGTCAAAAAGGTTCTTGATCGACAATACTGAGCATCCAAATCGATCGAGAATCTGCTCTAAGAAAAATGATCCCTAGGACCTAATAAAAGGTGTACGTAAATTTTTCAACATGTAATGAGTGATAGGATATACCTAGGATTGTCGGATATCGTACGAATCGAGTCAGAATCGGAGCCTAAGTTGGAACCAAAAAATTACGACAAGAAGCAGAACTATTTTTTAGTGCAAATTCGAGGGATTTATTCAACCTTAAAGACCAGATAAAAAGAACGAATTTAGCATTATGAAGACTCTGATCAACCTAAGAAAACCCGATGATTTTGATAGTAAAGGGGAAGGATAAAAAAGAGTAGAAAAACACTCAAACAAGGTTTCAAAAACACAAAATATTTCTTTACGTGCTTTTGTCAATCTTCTGGCGAATATGAGCTAAACTCCTATACTCTGTTTAAAAAAGTATACACCGTCTCTAGCACGTGGGGTCCGAAAATGAGTAACAACATCTACTATTAGTTGTAGACATTGTTAGTCTTGATCTAAATCGCTTATATTGACTTAACTCATACAATCAAACTAATTAAATTCTCATATATATATATATTACATTATTACAAGTTTGCCATTTTGTCAGTTCATTAAACTTAGGATTGAAGTTGCAACGATGCTACAACTACCTCTAATCAAATAAAATGAGGATTCTAGGCCTTAAACCCTTAATAAAAGTAATCTATTCTAAAAGCACAATCATGTAAAGAAAATGTACGAGTTTAATAGAGAAGTAGTTTGCATGAAACTTAAGTGTAGAAAAATAAATCAAGCTATAAATAAAAATAGTAAATAAAGCAATAAATTAAATAAAACCCTCTCATTGAAAAAGTAGATAAAATTGTTGGAATTTGAATGTGTGGGGCTAGTCATCCTTTAAAGTAGCATTTAACCCTGTTTATATTGTTATAGAGTTTGAATTCTAATTACATAGATGATCATAATTTTATACAAATATTAACAGAAGACAAATAGACTTTTCATATCCTAATAAAAGTTAAATTCCTCTTCTATTGATACATATGTGAATCCTAGTCCAATCTTTTACTTTTGATTAGTTATTTTATTGTTAACTCCTACTCTGAATATGACTTTATCTTTTTAGTTATGCACATATTCAAACTATATTGACCGGTCGTTTTATTTTGATTAATAATGACTTCCGGTCTTTTGATCAAGTGGTCAAATGCTTTTTAAACTCTCTTGATTGATCAAAGACACCTCTATTCGGTTAACTCTTCTGATTCATTATCAATTTTATATCCTTTCACTTCTTTCATGATAAATAACAACTATTCTCTATATTTGACAAGTGTATGTTTATTTTAGGTTTAAAAAATACCTTTCATATTGCTTTATTTTTCAAATAAAGGAATATTAATCTCATCACATTATTATTATTCAAAATGATTGCTAAATACAATCAAGAATAATATAGCAAATAACATTTTTCATCTAAAATTAGTTGATCATGTTTTAAAACATGTTTTACATATCAAACACTTCAGGCTAATAGTTTAATTTAAAAAGTGTGTGTGCTCTAACTTTTAGACATAACTTTTAGTTTTCTTAAATTGCATTGAATTCCTCATCTGTTACACAATAATCACTAAGTTCTTTCAAAGTCCTAGATATTTTTTACAAAGATTCAATCAAGAACTCTAAATGATTTTTTTATCTGTTAAAAAACAAGAATGGAAACTTTAAGCTATACTCCATCAAAATTCATTGTCATAACCTAGTTTTTTTGCTCTCTTTCTATTCAACTTTTGCTTTGTAAATAATAATAATGATAATAGAAAAGGGGTCAAGAAATATAAGTAAATAAAAATAACAAATTAAAAAAATTAAAAATCTAAAAAACTAATTCAATTGAGAAACTTTTGATTTATGTTTCGACGATAACTTGATTAATATCTGTCAACAGTATATGATATGCAAATAAGCTCATGAAATAATTTAGACAATTAATGGCTTGCATAAAACGAATTAGAAGAAACACATAGCTATGATATGCAAATAAGCTCATGAAATAATTTAGGCAATTAATGGCTTGCATTATCATCCTATTATTTAGATCTCTAGAATTAGTTCATATTTTCGAATTCTTAGTCTCCTTAAAGAACTAGATAATGACTCTATTTTCTATATTTTTCCTTTAACTTTTGGAGATCTCATTTCATGTTGGGGGTGACAACATGGTGACCTCACAAGGGACTCTAGGTTTAAGTCTATATATATGTTTTTTTCTTTTTAGTTTTTTTCTTTTATTGCCTTTAATGTCATTTATCTTTTAGCATTTATTTTATTTATGATTTTAACATTATTTATGATTTAGTTTATTTTATTCTACTAGATGTAATATGCATGCATATTATTTTTTGAGTTTTCACACACTTCACAAAAACCTATCAAAACTTTAAATGTAAGCTCATATTCTTTTAAGACTAGATATGAAGATTCAGAGGCAACTATGACTTATGCTCACTTGAACTTCTTCTCAAATTAGAACTCAACCTATGTATAGGGTATTATGGGGTTACTACCTTACCAATGTTACATAAGGTTAGGAGGCCAGGTTGCCCCCACTAGTAATTTGGACAATTTAAAAACCTAAAAAAATCTTTAGGGTTAGACTTGTTGAGCCAACTTTACATGAGCTAGATCTTATTCATTAAGGTTGACTTTTGACAAGACATGAATCATATCATGACCTATCACATTCCTTAGTGCTTATAACAAACTAAATATTTTCTTCACTGATCCTTATAGTAAATATGAGATGTTTAGACATACTGAGATTACCATTGAGGACATGAAAACTAAGTCGAAGAAATGCCAATATGATGAGAGGGATTTTCCCCAAATCAACAAAAATTTATATGGGTTTGGTGTCCTCGGTGAGAAAGTTTTAAGGAAATTCAATTTTGTTCTTCCTTATAGTCCTGATATAATAGGAAACTTGAATAATAACAAGCATGCATACTCAATCTAGCGTTGCTTTCATATATACATTTTTGTTCATTATTAGTTTTTATACATATGCATATCAAATAACAGTATGAGGAAATATAAGTCGTCCCGTAAAACTTCAACTTACTCTTGTAGCCTATAACACTAGATCCAAACAAAGATAAATGGAGAACAAAAAGAGATCATAGCTATAACAAAGCCACCAGAGAGAGATAAAAAGTTTGAAAAGAGAGGTTATGCAAACTCATGTAGAAATGTTATTTCCCACCAATGTCTAATTAGTTCCATAAATGCAATGAATGTTATTTATTTTTGTATTGCCAAACTAGGGCCATTCATAGGCTTATTGTAAAAACTACAAGCCTAGGTTGCTCTAACTATTGACCTCACCGCTGAAGAAACCTAAAGAATAAAGATGGTAGAAAAGTTTGACTTTAAGAGTTATCTATAATAAAAGAATGACTTTAAACCATAGAAGGCATATACCTTTATGACCTACTAAAGGTAGTTTAAATATGTCTTATGCCAAATATTGCAATACCTAAAAAGTCAAAGGGGTCTGAGTTTGTCAAGTATAGTGGCACATAGTTTCCCATGGTGCATCTACTTGTATATTTCCATACAATAGTTAAAGTAGTTTATGACGAGAAGTTTTTGATTCAATTTTCATATAAGAGATTAAATGGCATAACACTAAATTAGTACATGTATATGGACAACACCGAGATTAAAAAATGGAGGGATTTGATATATGCTTTTATAAAATAGTACAAGTTCAATATGGACGTGGCTTCCGACCATTCTAGTTTGCAAAACATGAAAAAAAAAAAGACCTAAATAATATATTGAGAGTACACCTAGAAGTGGAGTGAAGTGGAAACATATATCCATCATTCTCTAATTGAAAAAAAAATGATCATGATCTTCCTAAATATATTCAAAGCACTATACTTTGAATACTTGGTCGATAGTTTAACATAATATTTTATTGATGTTGTTGTGACCGAGAGAATTGAGCAAGTAGTGAGGGGAGGAAGAATCTTGAACGACCGAGAGAATTGAGCAAGTAGTGAGGGGAGGAAGAATCTTGAACACTTCTCAAGCTAATAAAAGAAAAAAAAGGGTTTATTAGTAAGAAAAAGAACAAGAAAGTGTATTAGGTGGAAACCTATCATTTTCAACCCAAAGGTCGTTGCAATAATCCATGGAGGACTAATCAACAAGTCAATACCAATAATACTAATTTTCAAACATTCACTTCAACATCATCCAATGTTACATTTGTTTCCAATCTAATCTCATCTTCACGATTCACTACTTTATAACTAAACAATTTCCCACAAACTCAATCTCTTTTTAACCGATCAATGTCTAACAACTTGATCAGTCTAAGCAACCAACCTTATAGAAATACCTAAAAAAATCAAGAAACATTACCACCTCTTCTGCTACCTTTTGTATAAATGTTCAAAAGGCTCATTAGCATTGGACAAATTTCTCCTTCACAAAAACAAAACTCTTTTAACCACCCTACCCTTATTGGTATAAACTTGATCACAAATACAAATACCACATTGGTGTTGTTAAATATAACATTGATAATTATAATGACTTTAAACCATGATGCCATTTGTTTAATATATTATCTAAAGAAAATTACCTCAGGGAACCTTCTAAAACACATGTTATTGAGAATCTTGATGATTATTGTAAGTTCCATAATGAATCAGGGTACAATATTGATAGTTATGATGAATTCTTCAAAAAGAGAATACCATAATGATCCTAATTATGCAATGATTTGAGAATGGTATGTTTAGGTGTAACACCCCAAACTATTTTCCTATATAATTTTTATCTTTTTTATTGTCTTATACATGGAATTTAGGGGTAAACTGTTTTTTATATGAACCATAATATTTGTCTTAAACTCAACATGTAACGATTTCATTTATAAATACATTCATACACAATCTTTATTTACGTTATTGTGTGGGTACAACACTTTTCAATTTATTTATATGAAATTTATTTACAAAATATTTGTTGGACAACACCAAAACCTATTTAATATGAAAAACTAAGTAGCTCGATAACACTGCATGAGAAGTTGTGGTCTCCTATGAAAAATACCCGTAAAATATACAAAATCATGGAACTTAAATAAATATTTGTGTAATTAGGGTTACCAATAATTGTTAATGATACAATCAAAACCAATTTCATGAACTTTTTTTTAAGTACATCAATCTACATCATATTCCAATTTAATACATTTCCATTAGCCTTTGATGAACTATATATATTCATCCTTGTACAGATTGAACTATTGTAGTTATATTATAGCAACTCTTTTTTCACATCACATATGATTCATACTACAATTCATTTTCTCAAACACACTTAATTTGTACGATTATATACATCTCACCAACATTTTATTCCATAATCACCTCTAGTTCGCACCATCGTTTTATTCATAATACATTTAGTTTAAGCCACGTTTCATTTCATAAACATATTTTGATGCCCTTTTAGCTTCCCAGACATTCATTTTATTCTATCCAAACACTTGTTTTATTCTAACTCATTATAAAAACCATTTTGGTTTCCCTTTTATGATTTATTTCAGGTACGCATTCATTAATCCATTTCAATTATCATATTACAAAAAGCCACTTTTTATTATCTATGTGTTATGACACATTTATAAGGCCTTTCTGAACTCTAATTTATCTGAACATTTAACCTAAGATAAAAAAAAATATGTTAGGAGACTTCTTATAAAATCTTAGTTTGATCTAATGGTCGGATTGATGGTTATTCTTGATATTATAAAATTAGATAATATGTAATTTTACGTCAAAATTCGAATCTACGTGCTATTTTATTTACCTCAATCATCACGATTTTCAAACTAATTCATTTGGGACTTCATCCTAATTTATATAAAAAAAAAATTCCTCATATTTCCTTTCATTTCAATTAAAAACTACACGATTATACATGGGGCTTATATAGACGATTAACATTATTTGCATTTAAAACCATACATTAATTTATTTAAATATTTTCACCCTAAATTTATAAAATGATCTTATTTTAAAATAATTATTTTACTCAATCGGAATGTTTATGCGACTTATCACTAGATAACATCTCGCATATTGCTTTTATTCCTTTATTTAATCCGAAATTTAAGTTAGATAACTAAGAATTTATCTCCATTTATAAAAATTTATCTTCTTAATTATCATTTCTCAATTAAAAGTTACCATATATAGCACTGGTTTACAGATTTTAGGCTAGGGGTTTACATTAAGAATGAAGTGGAAATTGTATCTTTGTAAGGAGTAAATATTGACAAAGTAGAGGTATATAGGTATTAGCCAATTGATCATTAATACCCTAAAAAAGGTGTCATCTATAGAACAATTAGTTAGAAAGTGTGCTAAGAGGGAAGAACTTGATAATTGGGAATCAAAACAAATCCAAGTAATTGTTTTTATTATATTATCCTTACTTTTTCAGTAATTATAGCTTATGATACTAGAAAAATAATATATCTTTGTGTTGAGCCTAGTTTATTTTCATAGTAATGAGATCATGTAGTTTTATCCAAAAATATCTCCTTCTTATATCATTTCTTTCTTTTTATTTATCATTTTCTTAGTCCCTATAATTCTCACTTTTAGGGATCTTAAAAGTAGTTAGTCCTTTAAATTCTAAAATTACATCAAGCATATTTGGCCTAATTCAATGGATAAAGAAGAATGGGATAAGAGTGATGTTGAGGAGTTTACTAGGTTAGTAGAATAACTAGAGCATGTAATAAAACTGAATTAGGAAGAGGTGGTATTGGTCAGCATAAGTACATATAAGAATAAATAAAGAACTAAAGGTTCGAACTCTGATTGTAGTAGAAAAAAATAGCAATCTAATTAAGTTAAAAAAAATATGTTGATGTATCTTCCTGGTCCTATATTGATAAGCCTAGCCTAGATACAAATATCGTAGTGCATAAACTCTTATCGATACTAAATAGTAGGCCAATGAAACAGAAGTTAAGAAGAATAAGGCTAGATACACTAATCAAGATAAAAAAAAAAAAGGTATGTAAGTTATGAGAGGTTGAGTTTTTAGAAGTAGTTGAATATCTCTAATGAGAGTCAAACATAGTGGGAATTCTAAAGAAAAATGACAAGATACGAATGTGTGTTAACTTTTAAGATTTGAACATAACAAGTCCCAATAATGATTTTTTCATACGTCATATCAATATTCACGTGGTTAAAGTTGCCAAGAATTTCATGTATCACTTCATGGATGGATTTTTGAGGTATAAACAAATCAAGATGGCAGAAAAAGATAAAGAAAATACCATTTTTATCATACCTTGGGGAACTTATTGTTATAAAGTCATGCCATTTAGAATGAAGAATATAAGGGCAACCTATCAATTAGAAATGATGACTTTGTTCCATAACATAATGCTTACAAAAATTAAGGCATTTGAGGATTATATGATCACCAACTACAAACAAAAGGAAGACCATATCCAGATCCTAAGAAAGCTATGTGTAAGGTTGTAAAAATATCAATTAAAATTAAATCCTATAAAGTGTACTTTCAGTGACAAATTTGGAAAGTTACTTGGTTTTGTTATAAGTAGTAAGGGTATTAAAGTTGATTCAAATAAGATTAAAGTCATCCAAGCAATGTCAACACCAAGCCCTATGAAAAAACAAATTGGGACACTTAAATTATATAGCTCAATTTATTTCTTAGTAAACCTCCACATGTGAGCCCATCTTTCATCTCTTTCATAAGAATAATCCAGGAAAATAAATTAAAGACTGTTAAAAAGTCTTTGATAAGATCATACAATATCTATAAAAGTCATCTTTGTTGGTTCCACCCATATCAGGAAGGCCATTAATATTGTATTTGACAATCATCAAATTTTTCATAGGTTATGCATTAGGTCAACATGATGATTTTAGAAAGAAAGGAACAAGTCATCTGCTACCTGTGCAAAAAGTTCATTGAATGTAAGTCTCACTATAATGGAAAGTGTTATTGGTTAAATCTGACATCATTTATATGGTGAGAAAGGTAGTAAAAGGTAGTATGATTGTTAATCATCTAATAGACAATGTAATTAATGACTATGAGCCTCTAAACTTTGATTTTCTAAACAAGGATATCATAGTGATAAAAAAAAAAGATGATGTTGAAGATGAATTGTGGAATATGTATTTTGATGTTGTTATAAATATCTTAGGGAAAGGTGTTGAGGTAGTGATAAGTTCCCCAAAAGGAGACAATACCCTGTCTTTATTAAGCTATAATTTGAATGTACTAACAACATGGAAGAGTATGAGGCTTGTATCATGGTTTAGAAAACACCCTAGAAATACAAGTATAAAACTTAAGATATATTGTGATTCAATGTTGATAATTTATGAAGTGAAAGGTGACTGAAAAACTAAATATGAAAAATTGAATCTCTATAAGGCATACCTCACCAAACTTGTATATAAGTTCGGCGAGATCAAATTTACACATCTAAACCAAGATAAGAACTAGTTTGCAGATGCTCTAGCAATGTTAGCTGTCATGGATAAAATTGATTGTAAGATTAGAGTATAACTCTTTCGCATTGAAATTAAAAACTCACTGGCTCATTATTGCTTGGTTGAAAAGGAAGTAGACTAAAGTCCATGGTATTATGATATTAAGCAATTCATTAAATGCCAAGAATACCTATCGGGGGCATTTAAGTGGACAAAAAAGACTTTAAGAATGATGGAAATGGATCATTACTTATATGAGGCTTTTACGATTAAGTCTTAAATGACTATCACAATTATTTCATTATTTTTTAGTCTCAAAGGACTATTACAAATTATTATATGACTTAGAGTTTTAAAGTACCTTCACAGGTTCTACTTTACCTTTAAAGTGTTAGAGGACTTTTACGAATTTAAGTTGAACCTTGTCGTTAAAAGGCTCTTATATATGATTAAGTGTTATAGGACTCTCACAAGACTTTCTTTGCTTTTGAGTGCTACAGGACTCTTATAAATTATTCTATGATTTGGAGTTTTAGAGGACCCTCACATGTTTTACTTTACTTTTAGAGTCTTAGAAGACTCTTGTGAATTTAAGTCAAACTTTACCTTCATGAGGCTCTTACGATTGAATTTTAGAGGAGTCTTGCTTATATTTTATTGCTTTTGAGTTTTAAAGGACTATTGTAAATTGTAATGAGATTTGGAGTCTTTGAGGACCCTCACAAGTTTTACTTTACTTTTAAAGTCTTAAAGGAATCTTGTGAATTTGATTTATACATGGCCATCGTGAGGCTCTTGCGATTAAGTCTTAGAGGACTATTTTAAATCTTTTTATTTTTTATTTTTTTATTTTTAGTGGACTCTTGCAAATATTTCTTTTAGATATTGCATTTTTAGTGGACCATATAAAGCTATCTTTATTTTTTAAGTCTTAGAGAACTCTTGCAAATTTCTTGTATTCAAGTCTCAAAAGACTCTCACAAATGTTTTTTTATTTTTTAAGTCTCAAATAACTCTTACAAATTTCTTGTATTCAAGTCTCAAAAGACTCTCACAAATGTTTTTTTATTTTTTAAGTCTCAAATAACTCTTACAAATCCTTAGCAATTGAGTCCTAGAGGACTCTTGCAAATCTTTTTTATTCTTTAGTCTTAGAGGACTCATATAAATATTTCTTATTATCGAGCATCGAAGGACTCATAAGTTTTTATTTACTTTTGAGTCTTAAAGGACTCTTGCAGATTTTTCTATACTTTTGAGTCTTAAAAGACTCTTATAAATGTTTCTTTATTTTTTACTCTCATATGACTCTTGTAAACTTAAGGTTAAAGCATTGCACTTGTGAATTTAAATCCCAAATCGTTCCTTTAAATTTCAATTCTTGAGGTTGGTCACCTTTTGATTTTACCACCTTCCAAATTTTTTTCCTGATATTATCTTTTCCTTACAAACTTACTAAATAAAGCCTATTAAAATGCATTTTTCATAGACTTTGTACTGTAAATATGGTGAAGAGAGACAAGTTGTTATAATCCTATTTTGACCCCTCTTTTCTATTCATCATTTTCCTTTGAAAATAATGATAATAAAAAAAGAGTTAAGAAATATAAGTACATAAAAAATAATAATAATTTTTTAAAAATAAAAACTAAAAAAACAATTGTGATGTGAGACTCTTCATTCAGGGTCTAATGCTAACTTGAAAAACATCCATCAACAATAAATGACTTGTGAAAAAGCTCATAAACTAATTTAGACAATTAATGGCTTATATAAAATAAATTTGGAGAAACACATAACTAAGTTAATATTTCCTTGGATAAGATGCAATAAAGGTGATTCTTATCTTCCATTAAGCATAACTAACCCTTTATTCGGATCTTTAGAACTAGTACATATTTTAGAATTCTTAGTCTTCTTAAGGAACTAGGTGGAGAATCCATTTTCTATATTTTCCCTATAATTTTTAGAGGTCCCATTTTATATCGAGTGTGACATTTATGTTCATCTTTTGCTATGAAAATCTAGTAGATTGCTTATCCAACATCAACTGGTCAATCATTAATGTCACACTAAAAGACATTAATGGAGAATGTCTTGGTGTGTTTTATGAAAAAATGTTATAAGAAGCAGAATAATGTCATTTTGCTCTAGACATTGAAAAAGAAATGACTCTCTTTTAAAACGGCCATTTAATTCTCAATATATGGATCTAACCAATCTTAATATAGCCAAACACTATCATTGCCCATTACATCATATGGTTAAGTTATATGCAAGAAAGCTTTGGTGAACAATGAGAGCGTAAAACAATCTTTGATGTTATTAAACTATTTAGAATCACCATTGTACCTAATAAGAAATTGTTAGCCACTCTTTTCATATTCTAGTCAAAATCAAACAATGTTTTCCTCTTCAAGTTCAGGATGTAAACCAATAATTTGAACAACATGGCTTTAATTAAACACATATACCTAGTAGGTGATTAGCTTTGTGCTTCCACCTAAAGTTTTACAAATCAAGCTAAAAGATTAATATCATTTTATGACCTATTAGGGATATTATGACCACCTTTGCACCATCTTTGTTTTTTATCTTGGATCCATTAAACTATAATTAACATGGAACAGGTTCTACTATAATAATGTTAATTTTGTATTCCAGTTCATGGTCAATACTAATGCAAGGATGATCAACTAAGAATTCAACCAAGGCTTGCCATTTGATAGCTTTTTATGGCATGTAATACTGATTAAACTCGGACAATACTAATATTCATTTGTTAATATGACCTATTAAGAAATGCTTCAGCATCATAAACACAAGTAAAATACGAAGACAAATATAATTTTTCTATTGACATATATCATTCTTTAATTTTTATAAGTATACATACCCAGAGTCATTTTTTATGTCAACATGCTATCAATTGATCCTTCTGTTATTGAAATATATAGTCATAAAGGCTTTCCAGGCCTTCGTTGGGCCAATATTTTAGGTTTAGCTAGATAAATTCTTATATCTTCAAAGGCAAATTATTGTTTTTTAGTCTATTAAAACTCATATGAGCTTTTTTTTTTCAACAACTCAATAAAATATGTAATCTTACTACATTATTTGAAATAAACATCATTAAGAATTTGTTTTCAAAAAGCTTTGTAATTACTTTATGTTCTGTGGAGTTTTTGTTTCTATGATTGCTCGTGCTTTATTCTTTTCCACCTCTATACTTCATTAATGCACTGAAAATCCTAGAAAATCACTTGCTTACACTCTAAAGACATATTTTAAAGGATTCATTTTTAAACTATGCATCCTCATTTATTAAAAGGCACAACACAGTTCATCTAGGTGGATGTATTTTGATTTTGACTTTACCATAATATTATCAATGTAAGACTCTATATTGTGATTGATCATATCAAGAAGATTAATTTCATAGCCATTTAGAATATTGCCCTAATAATTTTTAGCCAAAAATAATTAACACCCATTCATATATCTTTATTGAACAAGGACATTTAAATACAATATTGGAAACATCTTCTTCTGCAATAAAGATTTAGTTGTAATTGGAGTGACCATCCATGAAACTGAGTATTTTATTGCCAAATACAACATTGATTAACATATCATCCATTGATATAGGGTATTCATTTTTCAGAGGGTAAGATTTAAATTTCTAAAATCTATGCATACCCTCAACTTGTAGTTCTTTTTCAACACTATAACTATATTGAATATCTACTCAACATATCTTACAAGTCTAATAAATTCAACTTCTATGAGCCTTTTAATCTCTTTCTTCACCCAATCAACCATGTTTAAAGCCATTCTTCTTGGAGGTAGTTTGTGTGGTTTAAATTCAAGCTTGATTGGTATAAGATATTTGACTAAACTTTTGTCTAAAACAAGTTTTTTGTCATAAATTCAAGTAAAATATTCTTTACAAATGTGTAATAATTCTACCAATTATTTCTAAAGTACTTCTAGCATATTTGCACTCATAAATATTGGTTTAGGCTTATCTTATGTTCCTCAATTAACTTCAACTAGTATGTCATGAACCTTAACTTGTCCATCATCTATCCTTGGTAGTGCTAGAGTAAGACTTATCATATCAGGCATGATCAATTCATAGTTTTGATTTGGTTATAATGAAAAATAATTTGTTTTGTTGTCCAATATACTTACAAAATTCATCAAAAGCCTCAAAATATATTATTAAATCATAATGAATCATTTGATATCATGTTTCATATTATATAAATTTTTCTTTCTATTATAGGTTACTTGGCCTAACCAAATCTGTTGTGAGTCGCTCCATGTGTGTTATCTTTTATCTAACAAAGAATTCAATAGAGCAACCCATATTATCCATACCTATGAATTGAACTAGACCTAAGTTATCACTATGAAACCACGTGTTTTTCATCTTTGAATTAACCATAAATGGTTTATCATTTGATTATACTATTTTAATTGATCTATCTTGTAACTAAAAGATCAAGCCCTAATAAAAAGATGATGGAACATATATATTAGTATGTATCGAATCTTGCCTAAGTATAACTTTGTAACTTGTCATTTCATAAAACAATTATGCTAAAGGTTTTGGACCCAATAGTTAGGTTTACTTTTAGCACCCCTATAGTGTTTCTTATACCTGTGACAAAATCTAACATTACCACTTCTAATGGGATTATATTAGCCTTATAACAACCAACCTGTGTTATCAAAGACTAGGGCATAATATTGAACAAGACATCATCATTCAAAGCCCTCTTAGTCAATATATATATATATATATATATATATATATATATATATATATATATATATATATATATATATATATTAGAAATTACTTTAATAGTGTAGTAGTTTAGAGAGTCCTAGTCAATATGTTTAAAATGGCTGCTCATATCTGATGTTGCTAACCCTACAAAATCATTCAAAGCCCTCTTCATAATCCCGACCTAGTCCATATCTTAACGATAGAAAATCATAAGGTCATTTACAAAGCACAAGTGAGTAATGACAGTCGACATCACTAGTGATATCAAGACCTTAGTTTCTCGTGAAGCCTCTATAAGAATGCCACGTATTACCTCCATAGTCAGAAAAAACAAGTAACGAGAGAAAGGATCACCCTTTTGAAGACTCCCTAGAAGATGGGAAGAAATTATGACTCTCCTCATTCATAGCCATTGAGAAATGAGTTGTAGACATTCATACCTCAATCTATCTAACTATGGAACTAGAGACTCTAATAGCCCTTAAGCATATAAGGATAAATTCCAAACTAACCATATCAAAAGTTTTCCTTGTGTATATTTTGAAAGCACATTTAAGAATAGGATAAGCTAAGTGATAGTTATGCATGAGCTTTTGATTTGAAAACTGCTAGAAGCTAATACAAGAAGTAAAAAATTTTCCAGGAAAGTTGGAATCTAATCTCCACCATTCAGAAAAAAGAGGACATCTAGTTGAACTCTTTGAGAAAAATGGAGATGATCTAACAGTGAAACAAGACAAACCAAGTTGGCGGTTACATCTTCCCAAAATCTAATTTTCCTAGAAAATTTACAATGACATTATCTCTAAAATGACACTAGATAAACCAAATCCAGTCAATGAGGTTGTAGAATAGGATAAGGCACACAACATATTTGAATTTAAGAAAAATATAATGATGGTTAGAGAAGTTATAACTCTTGCAGCCCATTCTCTCTTTTATCTCTCTTACATACCTTCTCTCTCTATTTTTTCCCTCCACTTATCTTTCTAGAATCACTATCCATATAAGTCTACTAGTTATACATGGCTTCAAAATATTATGGAGAAGTAAATACCATAATGGTTGATGTGACTTTTTCATAGTCACTCAGTTCTGCTTTAAAAAGGTTTTTCTAGTTTCTTCTTTTTTTTCAATGTACTTTATTTACATATATGATTAAGACTGGGAACTTTAGTCATTCTTCTTTCTTTTATTATCTATTATCATTCCAAATAGTCCATCCATCATACCATCATTTAAGAATCCGTCTACATAAACAATCATATCATTTTCATCATCTGGTTGGTCTTCTATCTAGATAAGGGTATTTGTTAAAGCTTTTTTATATTTTACTAGCTCATTTAGGGTTTAGATATTTTTGTTGTCCTTAAGCACTATCAATGTTATCTCTTATATAATAGGTGTTAGTTTATCCTTTATTAGGGTGGCTTTTTTTATAGTATTTTTTTTATTGTTTTTGCTTAAGAACTAATGCCATTTTTTGCTTTTATTTTACAATAAACAATGACTTAGGTCATTGCTATAGTTCTTATCTCTTATTTTCAAGCTCTTAGGTTGTTGGCCTAGAATTTTGAATAATTTTTTCCTGTCATTATGGTTGTTGGTTGATCTTTGTCTTTATCTTGGTAGTGTATATTGCTTTTTTAATTTGTGTCTAACTATTTTTCATAGTTTTCTTTTTTCATTATCTTAATGATAACTTTGTCTACTTTTCTAGATATTTCTTTTATTGTTTGTTTTTTTAATGGATCATTTTCTATTACAACCTCTTAAAATGATGGTAGTGTAGAGATAAGAGCCTTTTTCACACTTTTTACCAAGGTTTATGGCTGTTTAGTGATTCTTTCTTTAGTAAAGGTCATCCTTTGTGGATTATTATTGTTTTGCATATACATAGGTGAGATCATATCTAGTATTGATCTCTATGGTGCCTTTCATAAATAACATAATTGACATTTAAGATTGTTTCCTTTCAGCTAATTTGCTAGTTTGTGCAATATCTTAGGGCTATTTTCTAAGAAAGTGTATGATTATGGTTCCTTTCCCCTTACCAAAGTGTCTAGGTGTTGTATTCTCCTAAATTGGGCTTTGCCTTTATTTCCATCACTTTCTAAATTTATAAGATATTGGTGATGCCTAACAGGATCATCATCCTTCTTATCACTAGACTTGAAAGATTTCTATTATGGTTGGTGATTATACTATTCATTTTCATATGGTTTTATAGGCTTAAATGTTTTGGCCTACGACAAAGACATTACTTACTCAACATTTCCCTTTAATTCTTCATCTTTTAAGCAATTGTACATTAGGTATGGCATTTATACACCTAACTATAGGGCATATCTTGGGCTTATTGAACCATCACTTTAGCTTTTCTACAGTCTATGTACTTTTTCATAATAATATCATTTGTGACCAGCTTCAGCCACTCATAGTGAATTTAGAAAATTGATCATCATTTTCCTTCATCTTCTTTACCAAAAAATAGATGCATCTAAATTGTAGAACCTTCTATATTTGGTTCCTAAAGATTGCACAATTATTAAAATCATATTTTCAAGAGTCATGCCACTTATATTATTATTTCCCTTTAATTTTATCAATAGTAAGGATTGTGTGATTTTCAAGAAGCTTAGTTTATCCTTCATACATTAATTGATCAAAGATCTCTTCAGCTCTTTTGATATAAAAAATATATCCATTATCTTTGACTACTTTGATAGTTTTACTTCTTTACTATCAGGTTTAGTAACCTTTTTAGGCTTTCTCAATGTTACATTCTAAAATAATTTTCTATCTTTTATTTCAATGACTAATATGAGTGAACCTCCTCAAACTCTTTATTAAAGTCTAAACCAGTCAATGAGTGAGCACTCGTGATATTTTTTAAATATCGACAGGGGTAAGTCCCCTTTGGTGAATTTAGTGATGTGTTCCTATTTTGGTTGGTTATCCTCCCTATATATTTCTTGGAATGTATAATTTATTCTTTTAGGGTATGGACAATTATAAGCATGTCTTATTATTTGTCATACTTATTGCTCTATCTCTCTTAAATGTTGGACTAGTTTTTCTTTATTTATCCCTTTTTGTTTTATTAATGATTGACAACGAGAAATTGTTATACAAGAGGAATGAGGTTTACTTGTTATAAGGTAGCTTGTAGGGTATAGAATTTCTCAATAGTAGGTTGAGTTATGAGATAAAAGCTTTATGGGGACAAATAATTAGGATGTGGTTATCTATACACCTATAAAATGGCTAGTGTATCGAGAGATTTCACGTACAAATTAGGCTATATTTTTTTATTGTTTCTAATATGTTATGATGTATCCTTCTATAGAAGACAAACTCATTCCAAATACCTCTGTTAAGTGCTTGTTATTATAGAATTCTTATGAATTTTCATCCAAGTATGTATCTCCTAGTGTTACTTGGTCTATTTTGATGAAGTATGTTATGTATTTGGTTCAACTTATGAGATATAGCTTGCATGGTTTAGATGTTCATTATTATATTGTTGTGGTAAGTTATGTTATCCATCTCTATTTAAAGAGCCCTTGTATCAAAATTTGAGAGATTTATATGTTGATAGTAAGATGCTCTTTCAAGATCAACTATGACTAATTGGTTGGAATTTTCCATAGTTGATAGTAACCATTGTGCCATGTCATCTAATCCATAAAAAGGATATGCATATAGCTATGTATGGGATTGATGTACCAACATGTCCAGTTGTGGTTAATGGTGATAACTTTCTTAGAATAAATGGCAATATGCAAACACTAGAAGAGAGTATGTACAAATGCAATTATGTATTGTAGTGATGAGTTAAATGATAAGACCCATGTCTAGGCATGCTTGTTGTCAGTTGATCAAAAAGAATAAAGGAAGATGATGAATTTTTGGCTCTTCATGACCAAAAAGCTTGCTTCTCTACATTGCTTATACTAACTACTCAACTAGTGTAGCAATGATGAGTTTACCTAAATTTTTATTTGGAGGCATATTTTGATGACTTCTAGAATAGATCTTGAATCTTGATCCCACTAGGCGTGCTGA
Source organism: Populus x sibirica (assembly GCA_019202695.1). Taxonomy (NCBI): domain Eukaryota; kingdom Viridiplantae; phylum Streptophyta; class Magnoliopsida; order Malpighiales; family Salicaceae; genus Populus; species Populus x sibirica. The sequence continues at coordinate 2,240,082 of JAGMVL010001159.1, forward strand.
CACGACCAAAAAATTGATGTCTTCTCCCAAGTGCAGAAGTGTCGAAGTAATAAATAACCCGGCAAGACCGGGGTCGAAATCACAGGGAGGTTAACTATATAAATTATAAATAACAACAACAACAACAACAATAATAAGTTTAAGAGAGCTTTGAGATGTGATATTGATGTAGGGATTAAACAAGGATAAAATAATTGTCAAGGTTAGAGGATCCACTAATGGTATTTCAAACAAGTATAATATAAACTCTTATTACTTAATTGGAAACCACACACAAAAGAGGTTCCAATCGGATTATAAATTGTTAACATGATTACATTAGTTATCTTATTCGAATAATGCTAATACTTGTAAATGTTGTCAGGTATTCATGATTATAACTTATGTTAACAACAAATCAAGTTCCTTTCATAGCACAGGTGTCGGTTATACCATGCAGTTTGGGCTATGAAAGTGCCAAGTATTTGTTGTACCAAGGTTATACAACATAAATCTAGATTAACCATCTAACAAGCAAAGTATTAAAAGTGAACAAGATAACAAATATAAAACATGTTAGTATCAAACATTAAGGTCCATGTTGAGTTTAAATTATACTTATTCTTACACTATTAGTGTACCCTTTTCACCTTAACATGATAAACTTAGCTAAACATAAATAAACAAGGAAAGGAAATGAAAAGCATAAACAAGAGATTATTATAAGCAAAACTTAAGCATTACAAAATAAAGAGAGAGCAAGAACATGATCTTGATCTGAAAACCAAGATGCCTAAATACATGGCAAATGCCTCCTTTTATAGGCCAAAATTCGAAACTATTGATTTGTTGACTAATTGTTGAGTGGGTGGCCACATCTTGACTTTGTGACAATCCTTATCTTCTTGTCTGCCAAAAAGGTCATTGTTAACATCATAATTTGAACAGACTTAAATCATGAAAGTTCTAGTAAATTGTCTCAGCTTTCTAGGAAAAAAACATTGAGGTCATTTGGACTTCTAAAACTTGAGATATGAGCTGAATATTGAATAGTATCTGGGCTGCAGATGATTCAGACTTCTCCGTTATTGCTACAATTTGGACTTGAAAAATGCCTTTTTAAATCTTGGACTTCTCATAAAAGTTTTAGACCTATGTCTTAGCTTTCCATCCATATAAGGCAGACCTAAATCCAAGATCTACAGCTCCAGATATGACCCAATGACCGAATAGTGTTTCAGTTTGGACTAAATCAACATCTCTTTTTTAAGTTTGGCCCTCTCTTTGTCTTTTCAATTTCCGTACTTAAACTCATCAATCAATCCTTTCATTTATGTGATAGGCTTGCATTTAAGATGAACATTTACCATAAATTAAAGGTATCTTATGGTATCAGACTTGTTATTATAAAACATGCTTTAGTTAAGGAGTTATTGATACTTCAAGTATAAAATGATGATATAAAACCTTGATAAAAATATACTTTTAAGTACTAATCACGTGCCAATTTATTATATTGCCAATTAAGTATATTTAGGACTGAATTTACGGCGAGATATAAAAACTACCTCTAATCAATCGAAGTGTGGATCCTAGATTTATAACCTTTAGTAAGGATAATTTGTTATAAAAGTACAATTGTGAAGAAAACACATGAGTTTCAAGAGAGGAGTTTATAGGAAACTTTAGTGCATGGAAATAAATAAAAATATAAAGAAAAGCAGTAAAGTAATCAAATAAATATAACCCTACGAGGAAGAAGATAAAATTATAGAAATTTAAATATATAGAGTTAACCATCATTTATTTATAGCAGTATATGATCCTATTTATACTACTTCAACTTTTCTAGTCAATATCAGGAATTATTTTGGGTCGGTCAATGTTTTATATTCATAATAAATTTTATTTCTTTTCTCTTGTTTTACTATGAATAATGATTATTTTGTTTTCTATGTTTGACATGTGTACATTTATTTTAACGGTAAACATCGATCATCTAAATAAATATACATGAATTGTTTTTGTTTAACGAATATATATGAGTATTCTAAGACTAGTTTAAATCACTCTTTTATCGGGGTGTAGACTTTAAATAGACTATGCTGTCCACGTTACTCGAAGATCAAGTGAAAACAAAATTAACTTGACTTTTCAAATATTCTTCCTTTCTAGGCAAATCGCAAATACGTGTGTTATTGTATCTATATAAAACTTGAGTACGTGTATGCACACGCAAGTACGTAACTATGTATAAATGGGGTGCATCCAGCGAGGCAGTGAGGAGCCAAGGATTGAAATGAAAAACTGAAAAAGGCATGGGGCCTAGTCGGCAGATTATAGACCATGTTCCCGTGGAGTTGTCCCTTACTCACCGAACCACCAGCCACCTGTTGCATCTCACCAATACCACCACAAAACTCAAATTTTGGCGCCTCCTCGCCTCCAAAATCTTCAACCACTTGTTATATGTCTAAATTTTGTTACTCTTTTGGCTTATGTCCACCTCGTATTTGTTCAGAGAAACCATTGGCCTATGATAAATTTGAGCTCACGATTATCCACCTTGTTCTGGCTGTTGATGAATGATGGATCAAAACGATAAAACAGTGTTTAATTCCCATTAAAACACAAGCAAGTAGCGCTAGAATGACTCTAGTTGAGTCCACAGCCTTTTTTCATAGTAATAATCTTTTCTTTTACGAATATTAGGACAGTACATTATGAGATAATTAATTCTCATTGATAAATTAAGGACCCCTTAAATCTTACTTAAAATCTGAAAAGGATGAAAATGATTATATTATTAATCATTCTTCCTTATGCTAAGCCCTTTAAATTAGCAACTAGTCCACAGGCTTATGCACAAGTCAGGCAATTATCCTTGTGTTTATCCTCCATCATGCAAGATACGGCACTCTTTTAATTAAATATGATCCAATCGATCTGGGATTGGTTGTCTCACTAGAAAATCTTTCATTAAAATTAAGTTGTAATTAATTAAATCAACTTGGATCTGCTTGTAGCTAGCTTTAAGGGTGACAGAGTCTACGATATATATTCATGTCTATGTAAAACCAGCAGATCTAGCTAGCTAACATTTCCAAAACCGTAGCTTCTGAAAAATGCTGTTGGCGTGCTACTTGTCGAATTGAATTCGCTCAAACGTTCATACTGAGTAAACAGTTCATGACCACAGACAAGATATGTATGAATCCTGCTCCACACCCTCTAGACAAGATTTTCTTTTATTCAACGCTCTGCAACTATATATAATCAGCATAAAAGATAAAAGAATATTCACAGGAATTCTAGACAGCTAGTGTAGACTATATATATATTTTCAAAATGAAGCTACAATATCTATATATAGCTATATGCATGCGTCCGTAAATCTTTGGCTCGGCCTGTCTTAAATCTTCTGCAGATGGGATCAACTGGGGTTTCATTCTATTCTATATATGGAATAGCATCCATGCACGTGGAGCTGTCCCATTCACGTGCCATGTACTCTACACACAAGATTTGCTCATTTGGACTGGTTCCGACCAACACGTGTCTCTAAGGCCTTGGTCTGAGACTCAGTTTATTTTTCCCATGTTCCATGTCATTCTGCAATTTGCTACTTTCTATAAAAAAGAAAAGAAAAGAGAAACCTTTGGATTGGTAAATCGAGTATCGAGAGGGGAACAGCCATCACTATGATCCATGTTTAATATTGAACTTATTGGCTACCATCTTCAGGCATTATTCTCTTTTAAGGTCCATACGATTCCGGCCATCTTTTTGTTTACTCTAAGCAATCTCTCCTCTCGATCATTTCCCAAAAGAAACTGTCACTCATCTCTATATAAGATTAATTTGCGTGATGAGGATTGATTATTGTTTATATAATATTATCTCTAACCGTCATCTATTTTTATGTAAACTATGTTTTTCCTCCTTTTTCTAAACCATGTAATTGTTTATTCAGTGATTGTTATTGTTTCTACAGTGATTGTAATTGTTTCTACAGTGATGAGGATTGTTATTGTTTCCTCCTTTTTCTAAAACATTGAGCCCGAGCCTTTTGGATTGGAGATCAATAAAGCTATGATCATGCTAAACTGTAGACGTTTTTCATCTTTTAAACTATATATATGTTCTATATTTGGATGGGCATTCTTGTATGGTGCAGGGAGAAATACTTTGCTTATGGAGATTTTAAGTTAATTCTCTATGGCAGTCAATATAATCTTTTAAAGCCTGTTTATTTTTTGAAATAAAGAATTTTATGTTTTTATATTATTTTAATATACCAATATGAAAAATTATTTTTTAAAATTAAAAAAAATTATTTTAATATATTTTCGAGCAAAAAATACTTTGAAAAATAAATGTTACAACACTTCTGAACACCCCTGAAAGTAAACCATTACTTCACCTATTTGTATCATCCTACATCTATATATTCATTAAAAAAAAAGATGGGAAAACAAATCTTGAAAAAACCCTCGAAATGTTTGAGAATTAAAGGAAAGTAATATGAGTGTGTTTAGTATTGTGGTAACTTTTGTGGTTGTGGTTTAAAAAAAATTATTTTATAAAAAGTACTTTTAGTTAAGGTTGGTTTGATATTTATATATGTTTGGTTAAAACTGTGGTTAAAATTGAGGTAGAATAAAAAGTAGTTTAATGTGTTTGGTTAAGAATATTTTTTAAATTGAGATTATAAAATAAGTAAAATATATATATATATATATATATTAATATTAATGGTTTTAAAATTAAATATTGTAGATTTAATTACTACTATTACATCATGAAATAAATAATACTTTATATAAAATATTTTGTATTATTCCATTAAACCATCTACAATTCCATTACGTACAAAATTTATCCGACAAAAACTACAGTTTCTATGATTTTTTTAGCGTGCAATAAAATTAAATAAAATATTATCAGGAATAAAATTGGAATTACAGTGCGAGTGAATTTAATTCACTTTACACTAGTTTTTCGGAAAAAAAAAATATTGTTCACATGATAGTGCGAGTAAATTTAATTCACTCTAAACTAGTTTTTCAAAAAAAAAATTATTGTTCACATCAACGTGAACAGTGCGAGTAAATATTAATTCACTGGTTTTTTGAAAAAAAAAACTATTTACTTACAAAAAATAAACAGTGCAGTGAATTATAGCACTGTTTTTTTTAAAAAAAATTGTTTACTTAAAAAAGTAAACAGTGGAGAAGAAAAGCAGTCAAGAACTGCTTTGATTAAACTTGCGTTTTAAACGTGAAATGCACTGAGCCCCACCAAAAAAACATTTGTTTTGCTGTGGTTGCTTCAAACGGAGAAGCAACCACGCAACCAAACAGCCAATAAATATACAGAATTAATTTGAATGACGATTAACATTACCAATATATATTTTGTGTTTGACAACAATGAAGACCCGATGAAACAGTATCCCATCCATATGTTTTTACCATGTCAATGCCAAATATTTCCTTCATTTTGATAAGAATTTAGGAGATGAAAAGGAGGATAGTATCGAGGAATATCAGATCTTGAGTTGAGATCTGTTGCTTAATCTTCCTAGTAACACACGTACTGAAACCTAAACTTTTTGTCCAGGAGCTCAAATAGTATACTCGCTCTGAGCATGTGGTTTGCTTGAGATCAAGCCTAGGAGTTCTCTAACCAAGTTCATCGAGATGCAAGGTTTTTGTTTTGACCGAGAAAATCTGAAATTTCAACTCAAACAACGATGTGAATTTTGATTTTAGACTTTTAAGGTTTTGGTCCGATCTATTTTTGGAAACCTCTAATCGCACTGTCCCAAAATGGAAAGCAGCCTACATTACTCTATCTAGTTAAATTTGTAATTAACACGTGAGGGAGACAGATATGGTGGTCTCATAGGGGAAATGATCGTGGAATTCAAGAAAGAAATAAGAAAATAATGATGATACACAGTGCAGTACGTATTTAATCAGTATTTTCCCGCACTGTAAAGTGCTCTGCAATTAATTTAATGAACAATAATATCCAGCTTTCTAGTTCAGTACAGGAAGGAGGGGTACAGGCCAATGAAGGTCCAAGAACATCTCTTTCTCCGTTTCCACAAATTCTTTCTTACTTTGGATCATCATGCGTGAAACAACGGATTATTACTGTACAATTGTATCGGGCTTTTCTTTGCTTTTTTTTCCATTTGAAAAATTATATTATAATTGTCATTTAATTGATTTATAATTTGTGTTGATTTATTTATTCTAATATATTTCAGGTACTGTGGAACATCCTGGCACTAAATTAAAGGTTGAATTTTGGGTTATAGTTTTTTTATAAAAATAAAAAAAACAAGAACAAGAACTAACTAAAAAAGAAACCCTTTTTGTTTTTTTATTGTTCATGGGTGTCAAAAATATCAATTAAGTCCCTAAAAATTTTATTTTTTAAAATTTGGTCCATGTTGTTTTAGTATTTTGCATTTAATGTCGTAAACTTTATTTTTTAGGTTTCAGTCCCTATGTTAATAGAGGAAAAACAAAATTATTAAAAGAAAAGGTGAGAGAGGACAGAGGGCTCAATCGGTCATATTCCAACCACAAAAAAATTAATTTTTGTATCAATAAGCTTGTCTTGATTATAGAAGTTCAATGAAGATGGTTTTCTCTTATAACTTGTTGGAAAAAGTAGATCTCGAGACCCATAAAATCAGTTTTTATTTGGCTAGATTTTCTATGTTGAAAGTAATTAAATGGTGTTTTGGGGTTGAAAATTAATTTATTGAGGTTTCTAGGATATTTTGGTATGTTTTCAAGTGAGAACAAATTGAAAAATAAGCTTTTGATATCCAAAAACTCAAACGCTAACTTTTGAACCAACTCTAAAGACCGAAAATAGAAACTAGAAACAAATAGAAGACAACGTCATCCACCCAATGAAAAATAAAAAAACTACGCATACAAACCTCGTGTAACACCTTGAGCTTTTTATTATAATTTCTACTATAAAAACTTATCATATAGATGTGAAGGGGGGTAAATGTTTTTAAAAAAAATAAACAAAGTCTCTCCCTTATGCATAGACTTCATATATACAAAGTTTTAATTTAAAAGATTCATCTAATTTTAATAAAATTTCAGTAAAATCTTCCCTACACAGAGCCCTTTCCAAAAAAAACTTCCCGTTATTAAATACTTACATAACATAATCACAATCTCAAAACCATATATGGATTATACAACCAATGCTCATGGGCGACCTTAAACACACCCTCTGAACACATAGTTTATCAATCGCAATATTTTTCATGTTTATATACTAGATAATTTTTGCCAATTTACAATATATATATATATATATAATTAATAAATAATATTAATTTTTTTCATGTTTATTTCACTTTTATGCAATACAACCCATAATAATTAATAACTTTAATAATTTCATATTATTATAGATTTAACATAATAAAACTTATCATTTACATTTAGTTTAACTATATATCATCAAAGTAGTGATTATAAAATTCCATCTAACTCAAAATTATATTGATCTAAAAATGAGATCACTATTGCAGTGATAGATAAAATAGATCTGAAGTACATTATGAAATAGATACTTATCAATCACGTATAAATATACTATGATTTAGGTGTACAACACAACTATAATATTTTATTTTCATTTAAATGAATCTTTTACAACCAAAACTTTATTATTACGACTACTAGCAAAAACTTTCTGAACATAATTATTTCATTACGACAATCTCAACATTACATAACTATTCCTTGCCAAACACAATTGATTTAATATTATACCATTAGTCTCTACCAATATCATTGACTTTAATTTTATCATAATTGATCTCCGCTAATGCAGTTGACATGAATATATATTTAGTATTTTTTTCATACGGCCAACTCTAATATATATTATTAGTATTTATCCAATGGATGACTTACACATACAAATATTTATTTTTGTCCAAATAGCTGACATAAATGCATAATCAATCAGTCTTCATCCAAACAGCCGACTTAAGTACATAAACAATTAGTATTCATCCAAACGACCAACTCAAATACATAATTAATTATTCTATTTTCAAATAACCAACTTCAATATATATATATATAGTTTTTGTCCAAACAATCAACTATAATACATATAAATATCTAGTCTTCATCTAAATAGTCAACTATTTTTTAGGCACAATTTTTCTTTGTAATCCATTTTCTAAACGCATTTCACATATGCAAAGCATTTCTAACTAGGACATCTATTAATTAAAAAGGTGAGGTGACGAGCATTTACCTGTCTTTTTAGTAGCACAAGCTCCCCTAGATATCGGTCCAATCTTATATGTCCATCTTAATTATAAGGAAACATCTCTAATTAATAATCAATTTATTCCCAACTCATTATTCATACTTATTCAAATACATCTTTATTCTTTTCATTTTACTAATTCAAGATTCACATACAATACATACACTTTCTATTTTCCCATTTTACCAAATTATCAACCAAGACACAGCACATCTAACCATTTAAATTATAACTCTCAAATAATTTCTAACCTCACTGCATCACTTAACACATAAATATTTACACAATTTATAAAATCCATACTTCTATGTTTCCACATTTCCAAGCATAATCCAATATCTTGACGTTTTATCTCACAAGAATCACTAATATGCTTGAAACATGATCTCATTAACATAACAATCAAATTCAAGCATAATATTACCCTTTAAAATATAAAGCTTACATGACTTTGTCAACCTTCCCATGATTTAATCCACAAAACCAATATTAACTAACCAATTTATTCCACATTAAACTAATTCAACCTGATCTTGAACATTCCTAAATGTTATTAATTTAATCACATTTCTAATTTCCTCCACATTTCCTAATTATGGTTGGCTATTTGCATGATTGGCCTTTAATTTCTCTAGTTAAATTCTTAATCATTTAATTAATATCACAATTTATCAACAATTAACACAATTTTATTCTTCTTCAAACAAATCACATAAACTCTAAAATCCCTAAATTTGGAAATTTTCAATCTCTTAAACAAAAGAAGCAAAAAGAATGGATGTAACTAAAAATAACACCTTACCAATGCTAATTAACCCAATTTGAAAGCCCTTTTACAACAATTTCAAGAGTTTCCTCTTCTTCTTTCAAATCCCAAACTTCCTCTATCTAAACATCCAAGCTCTCTATGTTTCTCTCTCTTTCTCTCTCTCTCTCTCTCTCTCTCTCTCTCTAAGTTTTTTCTCTACTTTGATTTAATTTTTCTTTACTAGCAATCACCTAAACCAATTTCATGCCATTTAATTTGGGTGGAAATGAAGACGAAGAAGAAGAAACAAAATCTCAACTCTCTCTACCTCTCTCGTGTCATCGATTTTTAAAAAGAGAAGGTGGTTTTTTGTTTTAAATTATGAAAATACTACTCTTAATTTTCCTACATGTTATCCCTATTAAATATCCGATCATTGGAACTTTTCATGTACCGATAAAATTTTATTTTATATCAGTTTTTAACTAATAAAAAATCTTGACCTCTATTTATAAACGTTTTTCCTCTAAATTTATTATATTTTGGTTTAAAATTACACGACTTAACACAGGGTTTACACATAGCCTTCCAATCCCATATGCAACTAGGTTTCTTCTTTAAGGTTAGGCATGTGCACCTAGCCTTTTTGTTAAACATTCCTTAACATTGTTTTTCCTTTTTAAAATATTTTGGAATTTAATTGTCTTTAAATAAATTTATTGAAATAATGTTTAAGGAACTATCAAATTATATCATTGTTTTTAAGAATATTAGAGCTTTTATTGTAGTATTAGCAATTACTTTTATGAATAATTATGTATTAACCTAATATGCGGAATATTTAAAAACAATTGCTCATTAATATTGAATGAGAATAAAATATTTTTTATTTTTTTATAGTTTATATATGATTTTCTCATATTTATTATTGATAATTTTTCCATATAGTTGCGTAAAAATGATCAATTCTTGATTTAAAAAACAATTAATTGAAACTTACTTTCACCATCATTATAAGTTTTTACTTAAATAACAATGCTTCTAAAAACAAACATGTGAAATACATGAGTAAAGAAATGAAGTTTTTGATTAAAAGATATATTTTTATTTTTAATTCAAATTATTAAAATCTTTGTAAATATTGTTTTTATTTCTATTACTTTTTATTGAATAAACCATGCTAGTAATGAAAATATGTTAATATAAAAAATACATGAATAAGAAAAGATAGTTTTTTATTAAAAAATATATTCTTATCCATTATTTTATTAATTTTCTTTCCTATAAAAAAATATTTTTATTATCATATAATTAAATAAATTATAGATTTTAAAGAGTGTCTTGCCCCAGCACACCAGTTGTATTGCTAGTATATATCAATATTATTCTTTTAAATTTATGTAACTACTTTGACAAACCTCTAATAGATTCTTTTATATTGTTTTTCATGGTCAAAGGAGTCGTATGGATTATGGTGTTTAAGATGTTGAGAAATTGTTAACTAAGAGAACAATCGATTAAGATGATAATCAATTTGGAGAACCTTCTAAGCGTACTATTAAGTTATGATAACACATTAAAAATATGATTTGTTGTTTTTTATTTTTATATTATAGTTCTATTTATGGATAATTTGTTAAATGATTTAAGGTTATTGTTAATTAAATATATTTAATGTTATAAAATTTGATTTTATTTTTTAATTAGAGTAAATTTTTAATTTTTTGATCGATTAAAGATTTTTGATATTAGATATAGGTTTATTGGGGTGTTTTTTAGGTATTTTCAAGTGATTTTTTTTTTCTATATCTAAAAAGTCAAGATTCAACTTCTCGACTTTTTCAGTCACATGAGGTGGTTGATGTATCATTTGATTTATTTCTTTTAATAAAAATGGATTAACAATATATTGTCGGTCTATTTTAATAGGAAAGAACAAGATTAGATGAGCAGACCTGGTATGGTATTTACATATCCACATACCTAGGTTTTTGTTTTTTAATAAATCAGGTGTTTTAACCTGTCCAAGCCCAAACATTTAGCCTCTTTTAGCCTTTTTTCTTGATAATTTTTTCATCAATTTTAATAAAAATTAATTAAAAATATATTTAAAATACTATTTTATTAGATATTATTTAATCTTTAATCTGTTTTCAAATAAAATTATAGTATTTTTATTATAATATTTGCACCGTGTCTTTTTTATTATTATTATTCTATAATTAAATAAAAAAAATAGTTTCATAAAAACAACAATGTCGAGATGATAATGTAGTAGAAAAATGTGTACGACAATAATAGTGTGTGTAGCTACTATCATATGGATTTGCTTATATGTGAATACAGAAATCTCAACTTGTCCCTTCTCTCAATTTATATTCAACACAGGCATTTGCAAATACACCCCAGGCATTTGCAGCTTCCTTTTAAATTTGAATTCCAAAAGAAACGCAGCAGTCACAGATACAAATGGTTAATTGAGCTAGAAACTTGAGATTGAATCAGCAGATGTTATCCACAAAAATTGCTGCAGTCCATGCTACAACACTGCTCGTTCTTCTTAACCATGAATTCGAACCTTCTCCATGATTTTCAAAACTCTGGAATAATAAAAACTTCAGTTTGAAGCTCTGTTAAGCAGCCTCTCTGAACCAATTGTGTTGCATTCCTGTGCGTAAAGTCGAGAAATTTTATGGTGCTCAAATTATGCAGTAGCATTTGGACCCATAAATTAATATACCATGTCATCAACTTATTCTATCAGTAACTCTCACCAAATTAAAACAATTCTCCTAAACTTTCTATCATTCCTTCTTTCTCCCAGATCTAAAAAAATCACCGTAATAAAATTTCTTGATGGAATTCTTGACCCATTCCACAAAATGATATCACCTTCTTCAAACCATTTACCTTCAAGAATTAATCACTGAGGTAGCACTAATATGTGCGAAAAGGATTTCATTCCAGGTGTCAGGAACACCAGGCAGACACCAATGCAAGCAATCATGCACTCCTTTCGCAGCTGTAGTTCTATAATGTGATATGTGACCCTCATCTCTTAGTTGGGATAGAGCTGTTATGTCCAAGAGCTTAACCCCAGTCCCCTTCACTGCATTTCCAGCACTATAATCACTAGACTCATCTTGCAGTACTTCCTTTCCTATAGACATTGGGGTTGTGTTGTCACAGCTCCCCCCTGTGTTCCAATCACCATTGACAAAATGCCTAGGTGAGATGCTTCGATAGAAAGCTTTCAAGTGTGGATGTTTTGGAAGCTGAGAATTCACCCAATTGACAATGCTATGGATAGTGAAGTTTTTGGCATCCCCAATCATTGCTAGTCTCCTGTTGGTATTGGGCATACCACCCACATACATGACCCAGCGGTTAGCTTTAAGCTTTCCTCGATTCCAGTGATGCCCTGTGTTCAGAACTAGGACGTCTAATTTATGAAGAAATTGACGCAAAAATCCTGGAGGCCGATCAAGATGCATGGCGTAGTCAGTTTCTGGGTTTGTGGTATTAATAGGTTCCAGGTCACAGAGGCAAGTTGACCAGTAATAAAGGACAGTAGTATTGGTGCTTGAAAACCGATAAGCCCACCCATTAGGGCGAGTACCTCCATGAGGCATGACGAGTCCATACTCCTTTCCTACATCTTTTACATCATGGCTCTCCTTACCACCAGTGATCATGCACATTAACGACTGGAACTGCTGTCGGCCCAAAGAGTCTCCAACAAAAGCTAGAGTTTTGTCTCGCATCCTGAATGAGAAATTTATATATTACTTTTAGAACCAGCAGAAAGTGAATCAATAATCAGCCTAGATAGCTGACACACAGAGTATGTGAAATGTGAATGCAAAAGTATAATAGCAAGGCTGGGGAGCATTTGATGGCATGTGACTCATGAATTGACAAAAGTTTAGAGCTTCATCAATTTGTTGGTGTTTTTGAACAGTAAACAGTTGAAGAGGGAAAAATGCATTAGTACCTTTCTAAGAACTTGGACACTTCAAATTCTTCCATTTGACAATTTTTTGGTTGCCACCGTAGCTTTTCATAGGCAAAATCCTTGCGCTGCATCAAGCGGCAGGCCCACATATGTGACAGCCATTGATTACAATGAAATCCAGAATATAAAGGCTGGCTATTATCTAAAACCCATTTTCCTTTTGCATAGTTACAGCCTGGAGTAAGGATAAGATGAGATGAGAATCAGCATCTGGTAATATGCATGCTAAGACATCTCAGAGACATGTGACTTAAAAATTCAAAAAAAAAAAAAGTTGTATCAAAATTAGCTCTGCATCGGCACTCAAGCCTCCCAAGAATTCACCATGGAACCGACTTGAATGTTAAATGTCGAATGTCGAATATGGCACAAGAATAATAGCATCTCAAGGATTTGATGGTTGTGAATTTATTAGTTATAAGGAGTAGACAGAGGACAACCCATGTGGATACAAACATTCATTTTCAATTCATCAGAGAGTATATTGTTATTACCCGGAATTAGTAGCAGCACACGTGTTCTTATAATTTTTCCAATATATTGCTATCATGCAGTGAACAATTTTGGATCACTTCCAGAATGTGCAGCTAAAAACTTGACAGAGTACAACTTGAAAAGGAGAAATAAATCTCTTTTGAGGCATCCATCAATGACTTCAAAAACCAATCAACTAGACATTGATCAGACAGGACACTCAACATGATGTCTTAATAAAAGTTGCATTGTGAAGGCAACGATCTATGCCGATGATCGTAGATGCCATTTTTGGCAGCACACATTTAACATCTTATTCAAGTTAGATTTAAGTTAGAACAAAGCATGTAGGAACCAGATTGTATACATGCACATATTACCTTGATCATTAACATTCTCATTATATTGTTCCTTCCCTGTGGTTGAGCTTGTATTTTCAGAACGCTCTGGTGGTGCAAACTCCATAATTTGCACATCTGTTTTCAGATTTGTTTCCATTTTCTGGTCATGCTTCACTTCTGCTTCTACCAAACCTGTAGAAGTTTCTGCAGTGCCATTTCTTCCTACTGTCAGGACTGGCTGATTGTCTTTATCTTCTGTTTAAGAAAACATCTTTAGAACAACATCTATATCATAAGTCCTAGCATGCAAATATATAGACAAACACTAAAAAATTCCCATAAAATTCAAGAGAGAATCCAGCAAGATAAAGTTAGTAATAACAATATACTTGTTCAGAAGATCTATCACAACTAACAAAATGGAATGCCCATTAGGAGTTGAAAAACAAAGTAATCAATCTTCCCACAGACCGAAGCATACCTGGCGAAAGTTGTAGAAGACTATTAGGCGGGAGGAAGGCGGTTAGAAGCGGAGTTCTCTGCCATGCCCATACAAGAACAGTTGCACACACAAGAACAATGAGTAGAAGAGAGAATGCTGTACTCTTGAATATTGAAAACCCTGCTTTCATCCTATCCTCCTACATGCAATTTGGACTTGTTCAAAGACAAAATTTAACAATAATCACTGATCAAAGATCCAAACTTCAGGTTCTTAGGGGCAATCTTGATAATCTTAGTTCAAGACCAAACAGCACACACTACAAGAAATAGCTCGTCTCAAGAACAGATTGCAAATGACATCTACCGATCAAAACAATAATAAAAAGATAATAGTAACTAATTAAAACCCTCTGCTATGAATTGATAATCACTATGAAAATAAAATTTAAATTATATCACAATAAGATTAAACGAAAATACATGATCCATTTATTTAATTAATTAATTAATACCTGATCGTAAGATTTGTTTTGTTGCCAGTAAGAATAAAGTATATTCAAAGAAAGGCAAGGGCAGGTGGTTTTTAAGAGGTGGAAGGAGAAATAAAATATATTCAAAGAAAGGCAAGGGCAGGTCGACTTTGACTTTTGTCGTCTTCCTATTTATTTACACCAGAGCAGGCCGCGGACAATTTTATTTATTTTTTCTTGCTTTTTTCGGGTGGGTTTTGAGTTAATTATAATAATTTATTACTCTAACTTAACGAAGCTAATTAACAAATCCTTCTGGTTGTATAAATTATATTTTTTTAAGTCCCTGTTCTTTTTAATTTATTTGGTTTTTTTCTTTTAAAAAAATTAAAATAAATAGAGGAGAGGAGGCCAGCTAGAAACTTTTATTAAAAAAAGGCATCTTTGAAAGGGAAAAGAAAAAATAATTAAAGATGGTCAATGGTAATTAAGAAATTATTTATAGTAACTCGATTTTGATCCCCTATTTTAATTGTATTTAAAAAATTATTAAAAAACTTTAAAAAATTATTTTCAACAAAACTCAACCAATTATTAGTCATTCATAATTTTCAACCTTTTTGTTTATTATTTTCATGGTAATGAATTTTCAAAAATTGAAGTTTTGAGAAAAAAATAAAAATAAAACAAAAATCAAGGAAACAAAAAGTTTAGTGAGCATGGTAATAATAAAGGAAGGGATTATGGACTAATTTTTTATTTTTTTTTGGATTCGAGGAAACTCCACCCTCCGGAAAGCGCACTTTGTGGGTCCAGGTGAGCGAGTAAAACCCCGGTTGTCCCAGGCTCTTACAAGAGGTGCACGCCCTGACTCGAACTCGAGACCTACTGTGCAGATCTCAAGACCTTTGCCATCACGCCACGCCCCTTGGGGGATTATGGACTAATATGAACATTTTTAAACCACTTCTTTATACAATTTAAAGATAAATAGATAAGGCAAGAAAGGTGTGAAAAGTTAGAGAATGTGATGAGATAAGAAAAAATAAAGGTCAAAAAGTAAATGTACGGAAGGAATAAATGAATATTAAGTATTATAAAAAGGGGGTGAATGGTAGAGAAAATGGGAGAGAAATTAAAAAAAAAAATTGTGTGCATAAAAAAAGAGAGAGAAATTAGAAGAAAATGGGAGAGAAATTAAAAAAAAATGTGTGCATAAAAAGAGAGAGAGAAATTAGAAGAAAAAAGGAAAAGAAATAAAACTTGTGATAGCCCCCTTTTCTCATTTCTCTCCACCATCAACGCCGACCACCACAACCACCATCACCACCACCACCAACACCAACACTATAGACAGCCTTTCAAAAGTCGATCAGTCTTTCTCCATGACAGCAACATATTTTCCTCCCGCCTAAACAAGTCATCTCCTTTATTTTTCATCACCGATTAACCTCCCTTTTACCAACCACCATAGCAGCCACCAGTAAAAGAAAATGAAATTGTAACAACCCTTTGAAGCAAATCCAGCAATAGCCAAACCCGTGGTGGCAGCATGAGCAACATAAATAACAGTGAATAAAATGAAGAGAAAAGAAGTTGAAACTTTGGGTGGGCCGATCTTCTCCTGTAAATGGTGTGGTGGTGAAGCTTACCACTGGTATAGAATGGAAGAAGAAGAAGCATATCTAATGTTATGGTTGATGCGCCTTCACCCTTCACCAGCAGGTGTAACTATGCATTGTAGCCTTGACAACTCAACCATACATGTCTACCATATGTCGCCACTGTCAAAATAGTTCTAGCATCTTTCGGCCACACCCAACCATTTCAAAAGGTCAATTTCAAACCCCAAATGAACTTTTGAATAATTTTTAACATGTTATTGAATATTTTGATAAAATATTTTTTATTATTATTAATTGATTGTTAATTTAATGTGAATGATTATAAAATATTTGAGGTGTTGGGGTCCACACTTTTGTGTGGCAACCCTAAGGATATGAGGCTATTAGAGCTTGATTTTTTAAGTGGAATAAAGTTGGAATCAATACTCCGTGATGTGATTGGAAGGATAGGATGCAACAAGTTTATCTGACTTGTAATGGTTTAGCCTTGGTGTTGAAATTTTTACGTATTTATGTGTGTGTGTATTTATTTTTGAACAAATAATAAAAATTATGTCGATGAGTTTTCATCAAGTTACCATCATGTTTTAATCAAAGCTTGGTTTTTCATAGTTAGGTCAATGTTTCTTCTAGTTTTTAGGGACTAGTGTAGGCCTATAATAGTGTTTTTAACTTCAATATAAGTTCATTAAGGCATCAATGAGTTTTCATCAAGTTAATGGCATGTGTCGCATGGGACATATAGGTGAACTATAGGTCAAAAGGTTAAAAATAAGAAAATAAGTCACCATCTAGTTTTATGATAACTAGAAACCCTTACTAGTTTTTAAATGTTCTAGGTAGGGGGCTGGTTATGTTGTAAAGAAGATGAAAATCACCATAAAATATTCTACATAAAGTAAGATGTTTCGTGTTTGTTTTTAATGATAAAAATGTGAATTGTGTGTATATGCTAAGAGTTTGCCTAAAATAATATATACGCTTTTATTTTTTAATTTAAATGAATGCTAGAACTTAAAATAATAATTTAGAATTTGAGCTTGACAACAAAACCTAATCTTCACTTTTAAAATGTGGGAATTAAACCCAAAAGGATGGTAGATGATAAAAATGATAATTGGTGTTGTTGAGTGAAGGTGTGGGAGATAGGGCTGATAGAAGGCTAGGTTTTCTATTGAGGGAGAAAAGAGCTTTTGGTTTTTGGTTTTTTTTTTCTATTCTTTTATGGATAATCTTTTTGTTTCATCTCCTCATTGATTTGTCCTCTATTTATATTTTTAAGGTTACTATTAGAATAAGAAAAGTCAAAATAGTAAGATTTTTACATTATTGCCTTTATGGATGGGGATTTCAAATTTGTAAATTTTGTTATCAAAGATTAATTTATTTCCTTTTCTTGACTGTAAAGGATCTATTTTTATATTTTTTTTTCAAGCTTGCTTGAATCTCTATTTATTTTTCTCTTTCTCATTTGAATAATCTTTCATTATAATATTTGATCCCCAATCATCTTGGTTCTGCTTCTTTTTTTTGTTTATTGTTTTGCTCCTTTATTTTTTTTATATTTTTTTAAACATACACAAAATAAAATTAAAAAAAAAGTGTCTAGAATGATGAAATGGTCACAAATTGATTAAATCGCATTAAAAAAAAACTTTTTATAAATTTAAAATATGTTGAAAAATAAGGGTAAAATGAGTTATGATAGTTGTCCCTTTTTTACAATACTAATAGTACAAAGATGAAAAAATCATTTTCCTTTTAGCTTTGTATAATAAGTTTGTAAACAATGAAATATAACATGGGAAAATCTAAATGAGTCTAAATTATTAAGTGACCAATCTCAAAACTAAATTTAAAAATGGTTAAAATTGTTAGGTGATAATCTCAACATAAACTTTAAAATTAGGTCAAAATTATTAGGAGATTAACCTCAATATGAAATTTAAATAGGTCTAAATTGTTAGCTGACTAACCTCGACTTGAATATTAAAAAGAGATCAAATTTATAAGGTAACCAACCTCAATATGAAATCTAAATGAGTTTAAATTATTAGATGACCAGCCTCAAAATAAAATTTAAACATAGGTCAAATTATTAGGTGACCAACCTTGACAGTATATCTAAATTGATCTAAATTGTTAGGTGACAACCTCAAGACAAAACCTAAATGGATCTAAATTGTCAGATGACCAACCTCGATATGAAATTTAAAAATTAGTAAAAATTATTAGGTGACCAACCTCAATGTGAAATTTAAATGAGTCCAAATTATTAGCTGACCAACCTTAAAAAACAATTAATGAGTCAAAATTGTTAGGTGACCAACCTCAATATATAATTTAAAATGCTTGGCTTTAGATTTTAGTTTGACTTACTAGGCAATAAGATTCAACTAAATATGTATGGATTGCAAAACTTAACTTAAACTTATTATCTACCTTTTTTTTCTTTGATATTATCCTCTATGTAGCGACTAATTCTGATTTGATGATTGAGTAACACTTCTTAGAGTTAATGGGAAACACCAATTGCATATTTTAAAAGTTCAATTCTTTTTTTTATATATCATCCGTGTCTTCAAAGATCTTTGATTTGGGAAGTGTCTCTAAATTCAATCACTAACTTGTTTGAATTGTTTGAGTGACATAGACGTTTTCTAGGCTCACCAAGGGTTTGACTTCCTATGCTTTCTATCTTTAATAATTGGATAGACATGGTTAGCACATCATCTTAATTTGGCCTACATTGAATTTTCTTGTCATTGCCTTTAATTACAACATAAGGATATATATTAATCTTTGCTCACTTTTCATCAACATCATAAGAGGTTATGCTCTACTATAAAGTTTTTCAAATCATTATTTGGTAATAGTAAAGTTTCCCTTAACTATTCTAGTTTTGTCTAATTTTTCTAATAGTTATCATAAGGTACATATGCATCATCATTATCATTATTTTTTTCCCATGAACTCTTTAAACTCAATAAAATGAGAAAAGTTTATAAAACATGTAGGTCTAATTGATAAAACCCCTACAACCTTCATCAATCTCTTCCTTATCAAATTCATTTAAAAAGACAAGTTATCTAAATAGGATTGCAGAAATAGGTATGGGGTTTGGTGTAACACATAGATCTATGATTATGTTTATAAACTAGATCCAAATTTAAAATTGAGATCTATACCCTAAATTTTCATCTATAAACACAACTTTAGCTTGCCTTAGATTATTTATTGATTAAAGAGAGAAAGAGGATACTCAATTATAATCTTTTTTATCCTTAAAAAAATCTTAGAATTACAATAATTTTTTAATTAGTGTAGTTAGCTATTTATTTATTTATTGAATACCATTTATCTTTCTCTTTTTTCTTTTTTAGAAGAGAAGACAATAATTTCATTATACTAAATAAAGAACAAATAAATCACTATTTTCATATTATACTCAATAAAATTATAACTTGTTGTTTGGAAACATAGTCAGTAGCATTAACATTGTAAAATAGTTTTTTAAGCAATAACTAGTTCTTGCAATGATTTGGACGACAAAGAAAATCCTTTAAAATTCTCATATATCAGCTTCCCTATATAAAAACTAATTACATCTCACACATTTCGATAAGTTTGAGTCACCGTGAATTAATGAGAGAACGGGCCACACTAATAGGCCTTGTTAATAGAATCATCAAACTTTATTCAAAATTAGAAAAATCATGATGAATTAAGAGAAGAAATAGTCAATGTATGACCACATAGATCTAAACATATTATTTAGATCTATACGCATAAAGTTAAAAACAAAATGGGAAAATTACATCCAATCTTTGATAGTTTGATTGTATTTTTATTTTGCCTTCATGTTTTTAGAAATTACACTTTACATATTTGGTAAACTTAAAATTTAAAATAAGATAAAAAGATAAATCTACACTCGTATATAATACAACACAATCATACAAAGTACATGTTAATCCAGTATACACAAATTTGGATTCTCTTTTTGTACGATTTATTTCCCTTTAAGATTCTTTTTTCTTTCTTTTCTATGTAAATAAAAGTTTTGTAAGTTCTATCCTACTTTTGATAGATTAATTATATCTAGGGTCAGATGACAAAGACACTTATAATGGTCGATTACTAGTTTGAATACATGGGAAATTACAAGTTCTTTTTCTGAAAAACCTTGATTAACTTCAAAATTGAGCATGTCCTTCTCAAATATTTATTTGCATAAATGAAAATTTACTCCTGAAGGAGAGGAAAAAGTGATGTCTTAGGTCTCAAGTCTATATATGTTTATTTTTCTCCCTCTTGTAGAGTTTTGAATTATGGTTAATTGTTTCTCCTTTCCTTATCCTAATATTTTACCTTGCATTCTCATTTCTTCATCCAACATTCTTGCAATTCCTAACTTGTAATTATAAGTGTGAACTTGGAAATTACACTACATGTTGAATATTGTTGTTCCTTTAGATGACAAGGAACTTGTTTAGTTGTATGAGAGTATTTTGCTTATTTTAACTTTTCCTCTTCTGGTTGTATGTGGGCTTGATGTGAACCCTTGGGATAGCAATCTTGAGACTCACAACGAAGTAGATAAAAAACCCAAGAAAGCTAAAATTCAGGTTTGGATAGAAACCTTGACCTGAATATAACTTTGCACCTAAGAACCAAATATATTGAAAAAGAACTTGAACCCGTTGTTTACAGCAAAACAAGAACTTAAAGTATGTGAAGACACTATAAGCTAGTTATACCTTGATAAGTTAGTTGTTGATCTTTGTCCTAGTAAATAGAAAAGTGTTGCATCATGCAAAACACAAGTTTATTCAAGATATTATGGCTGCTAAATTTTACAGCAAATAAAACAATAAATAGTCCTCCTAAATAACTCTAATGGACCCTTATTGGGTTACAAACCAATAAGCTCAAACTAATGATTATCTAACACAAGTCTAATGTCTAAAACAACCTTAAAACATTGATTTTAGACCAAAACAAACCCAAACTAAAATATAAACCGTAAACTGAATGTAAATATTCAAATAATAAAATAAAACAACAAATAAAACCTTAAAATAATTCATATTAATTCAAAGAAATAATTCAGCCTAAAAGTAATATGTCATTAAATACTTCAACCTTCCTTTCCTTTATAACTAGGATAAATAATGAATCATGGTAAGAAAATGATTTTAGAATATTAAGGAATCCTTGACACACTTGGAAACTATGTTGCTACCTATTAAGGATCCTTTTTGAACCAAGAAAATCCTAAAAATAAGTTGTTGAATATCCTTATATTATGAAGAAAAGAATCCTCTTTAAATAGGAAATCTACAAATCAAAAGGTAACAAATAACAAATCCATATGGCATTTGCTGACCTATATTGTAAGACTTTTATGAACTCCGATTGACCTAAAATTTTATCCTGATATAGAAAAATATATAAAGAGACTCATGGTAAAATTTCAGCCCAATCTAATGGTCGGATTAAGAGTTATGTTCAATAGTGTAAAACTAGATAATAAGGACAATTACGCTAGAATTTGAATTTTCTTGTTCAACATTTTCTTGGATCATATCAAGGTTGTAGGATTATATTTATTATGTTGGGAGAATTGCTTGTGTAAGAAGAATTGGGTTGGCAATATCACTAGTGAATCAAAATGAAATTGAGTGATTTAAATAATTAGAGATGTGTTAGTTTTTTAATACAAGAAAAATTACAAGTTCTCTGTATTTATATGTAAAGAAATGGACTCCCTAGTTGGTAGTCCTGATTTAGTGTGCCGTAAATGAATGCTTTAAGGAAGATATGGAAGATGAAAACCATCTTGAATTCTCGGATAAATTCTCAAAAGAAAAATTAGAAGTATCTTTATTTAGTGTTAAAGACTATCTTGTTTTATTTTTTTCTTAATAAATTTGGTGATGATGATTAATAAATAGAATATGATGGTGGTGTAGAGAAAAATGTTGATAATGCCCATAATATTCATCCATTATTGGATATTGAAAATTAAAGAAGAAAAGGAAGAAGAAGTTAACCATATCGCTAGGGTTTTTTTAGTTTAATGGCAAAGTTGTAATATCAATATTGCAAGGGCTCTTTAGTTATTAAATGAAATATAATGGCAATTTTGTATAAATTCTAATATTTTTTATTGAATTTTTTTAGTAGGATGTAAAGTGTTATAAAGTTTAGGATGTAAAGTGTAATTTTTCAAAATATAAAGGCAAAAGGAAAAAGACAATTAAACTATAGGAAGCTCGATGTAATTTCTAAAAAACAAATGATAATATAAAACTAAGAATAAGAAAAAAAAGAGATTGTTATCATAGAACTGTTCAATTAAAAATGTGTTTCTTGTTTATTTACATTCTTAAATTTTTAATAATTATTATGCTAATTCATTTATTTTTAATTATTTTTACTAAGTTATGTATTTTCAAATATATACAATTTAAAATGAATCTTCTTTGTATACAAAGTAATACAATACTTTTTTCCAATATTATTTTCTTCTCTTACTGGGAGTTTCATATAAAAAACAAAAAAAAATAAAAACCTCTTTTCAATATTCTTACGTTAGGAGTTTTTTAATTTCCTTTTATTAGGAGTTTTTTTCTTCCTTGTTCATCAAGGCTTTTCATCTTTTCCATTCTTGTCATTTTCTTATATTTATTCATATATCTTAAACTTTCATTGTAAAGTTTTTCTATATTATTTTTTTATGAATTTATTCATATATCTTAAACTTTCAAAAAGGTGTTCTTCTAAAAGCCATTAAAGAAAGTAACTTTCAAGGATTAATCTTGTTTATTGTCATGGTTTCTATAATAAATTTTTTAGTTTTTTTTTAATTTAAATATTTGTTTTCATTAATATTTTGTTTTTATCTAAGTTAAATCTATTTGTAAGCACTCTTTTGTTTTTTTTCATAATTAATGACTTACAAAGGATTTCATCCTTTTATTTTAATTATGATTGTTAGAAATCTCTTTTACCAATTGATGATATCATTTTATCAATTATGTAATCATATTCACAATAACCAATTTGGTGATTGGTTGAAATAATTGTCAAGGAAAGATCATAGAATTTGGTAAGGAGTTTCTTCCCATTATACTATCATATTCACAATAAGTCATAGGATTGGATGATATAACTTTAGATATACATATGTTACAATTAATACATGTTTGAAATTAGATGATATGGAAGTTTTGATAGTTACTCTTTTTTTTTTATGTTAAAATTTAGGAAGCAATAAAGTGATGTAGCTACTATTAAATTTCACATCTATTCATTTTTTTTTTACACATGCAAATAGTATATCATTTGTAAAAATTATGTTCATTCATTGTACTTTGTTACGTCCATTAAAGAATGTATTTTTCTATGTAGATATACTTTTATTATAATATTAATGAAATCTCTTATCAATATTAAAAAACAAAATTAAATGTGGTTTGAAAAGTTATAAATAAGGGTCATTTAGTATAATTTTTGTTTTCTGTTTTAGTTGTTTATTTTTTACTTTAAGTTTTTTTTATTGGTTTTTAAAAATTGAAAACTTGTTTGGCTTACTATTTTTTTTTTTCAAAAAATACATGTTGTTTTAATTGGATACATGAGCTATAGATACTAACCCTTAATCTCTCCATACTCGAAACTCATGTACCTCATATCCGATTCATGTTCCAACCCCACCTCAATCCCAATTCAAACCTTGGATATTTAGGATCTAATTCCGACCCCACCCTCAAGCACTTTAGATCCAGTCCTAATTCAAAAGGGGGCTTTTTAGTCCTAGTCTCAAAAGGGGCTCCTTAGTCCTAGACCAAATTCAATACGTGAAAGCTTATTTTAGTCTAAACTTTAAACACTTCAATCATAGTCTTAAAGTGAACCGTAGGCATCCCATACCCAGTTTAGGTTAAATCCCCAAGTTAATCTTAACCTAAAACCCGAGTGTCTTAGATTTATAAACTGCACCGCGTTTTCAAAAAATTCAAAAAAAAATTTTGGCTAAAATTTAATATGTTTTATATGTTTTGGATCGTTTTGATGTACTGATGTCAAAAATGATTTTTAAAAAATAAAAAAATATCATTGGCATGCATTTCGGCACGAAAAGTTATTTAAAAAACAACCACAACCACAACCACACTGCCAAACATACTATTAATCTTGGTCTGAACCTTGTCAATAATCCCAATCTAAGACTCGAGTGCCCTAGGATCTCTTTCTGATATGAAACTCAAAATTAATTATAACTCAAAACTCGAGCTGCCCTAGATTTGATCCTAGTTGAAACCTTGATTTGGATCTTGGCTTATACCATAGGCGCCCTAAATCGCTTAAATTTGATCTTAATATGAACCTCGGGCTCCTTAAACCTAGTCCAAATCCAAACCCTATCATAACTCATACTCTGAGCACTAATATCTTAGTTTCGGGCCAAACTTCAAGCCTTATAAACTCAAACCTAGGGCACCTCAAACTCGATCCTAGCTCAAACTCGATTTCTTAGACCTGATCTGTCATTGAATCCTAAACCTTTCATAAAAGGTCTTGGCTTGTACTATAGATGTCTCGGTCATAGCCTAGACCTTAAGCCCTAACACTTGCTCCTAGGCTAACATTAGGCAACCTGGACCATGTCCAAATCCTAACCAAAGGGACTCGTTTTAGCCTAAATCCCAAATGTCCCATACCTGATCCCAACCCTAACCTCAGGTCCCTAAGTTATAATCCTAGTTTGACCCTCCATGCCTTGAGCACAGTTCTAACCAAAATCCTTATAATCCTTAAGCCTTGTCTTAAGAAGAACCTCAAGCATCTCAAACCTTATCTCTTATTGAACAAATCACTAGTTCAAGCCCAAACCCCTAACACCTAAGACCTAGTTCCGAAGGACTCTTGAGCACCTTAACCTATATCCTTGTTCAAACCCTTTATCACCCATTTTCTAACAATTGAAACTAACATAACTCTCAAAATATAAGCTAAAAGTTTAGAAATTAATTTTGAAAATCATTTTTTTTTGTTTTCAAACTTATTGCCAATCATATTTTTCTAAAAAAAAAACCAATTTTTCAAATCTTATTTTTAAGAACCCAAAATAAAAATAAAAACAAAAACAAAAACAATACCAAACAGCCCCTGGAATTTTCACATTGCAAAGACTAAAGATAGGTATGTAATGCGCTCGATATCTAAAAAAATAAAACCATGCTTTTTAGTGTAGTAAAATAAAATAAAGGTGTAAATAGTCTCCAAAAAGAACATCAATTATCAAATGATCCTGAATTGGCTCTGCAACCTATGCACAAATCCTCTCATAATCATAAAAAAAATTTCTTTGTTTTTTTTTTTTTATCAAAAATGTGTTGTACAATAATTTATAATAAAGAACATAATTGAGAATTGTATATAATTCCGGGACCTAATGAACAAAAACTATAGGTTTGGGATCTAATTGAGAAATGAATAATAGAATGAGAACTATTCTGACGTTAGCCCGAGAAAGAAAATTGTGAGAAAAAAGAAAAGAGAAAAAGGTTTCTTGTTCAGCGAGTCACTCATTCATCAAATAGAAAAAAAAAAAAAAACTGTTTTGTTGGTCATCGAAACTTGAACACCAGATCTCTTCTCTGTACGAAAAATCTCAATAAGAATGAGCAGAGGAAGTGGAGGCGGATACGATCGCCATATCACCATATTCTCCCCTGAAGGTCGCCTCTTTCAAGTTGGTATGTACTGTAATTTTACTCTCCTCTCTCTTTCTCATTCAAAGAAAAAAAAAACTGATTTCTCCCACCGGCAAGTATTTTTAAATTAATTTAACTGAGATTGTGGGTGCAGAGTATGCGTTCAAGGCAGTGAAGGCAGCTGCGACAACTTCCATTGGAGTTCGCGGCAAGGATTCTGTCTGTGTCGTCACTCAAAAGAAGGTTCCGGTGAGTGACCTATTATTTTCTTAATTTTACTGCATTGCATTAATTATCCCTTAATTTATTATGATTAATTTCCTTCTTGATCTAGGGTTTTGTTTCCCATTTCGTGTTTGGTATATTGCGTGAGGTAAATAATTGTGTTTTTGGTGATAATGAATGAGCAGGACAAGCTTTTGGATCAGACTAGTGTTACTCACCTTTTCCCTATTACCAAGTACCTTGGACTACTTGCCACCGGCATGACAGGTTTGCTTTGAATTAATTGAAACTCTTTTAATTCTTTCTGTTATAATGCAATTAGAGAGATTTATGGTGTTCTTTTTTTCCCCCCCTCTTATGTCTCTCAAAATTTGAAGTAAGCACAATAGAGCCGTTTATCCATGAATTTGATTTGGATAACTGAGTATTGCTATTATTGTTTGGTACCTTCATGTACCAAGCTTGGAACTTGATACTCTCATTCAGTCTTGAAATTGTTTTCCAGTTACACCGCTGATAATGGTATTTTTGTGTCCAATTTTTAGCTGATGCAAGGAATTTAGTACAACAAGCAAGGAATGAAGCGGCGGAGTTTAGGTTCAGATATGGATATGAAATGCCTGTGGATGCATTAGCGAGATGGTATGTGATTTTCATTGATCATATTGTGGTTGTGGAAAATTCAGCTATTTGATTATGTTTAATGCCAAAATGTGTTCCATATGTGGGATGCATCTTTTTTTGTATGGATTGTTACTAGTGTTGTTCAAAACAGCTCCTTTTAAGATTGCAAGTCAAGCTCGCTTTTAAACTGTTCATGCTGTTATTTGTAAAAATTGAATTTTAATTGCCTTCTATCACACCGTTTTCACTTTTCTTAAATCCATGCCCATTCTCCAATATCTTTGAGGGAAGATGGTCAGATGCAAATCAAACCATTCTAGGAATTAACTGATGCTATCTTCTCTAATCATACTTCTTTTCCATCCTTGTAATCTTGAACTCTGAATTTTTTTATCAATAATTGCATGGATTGTTTTCCTCGCTTTACTGCAACTGATAATTTCTTGTGAACTTGCAATGATATTTTTGTTACATATATAGGATTGCGGACAAATCACAAGTTTATACTCAGCATGCATACATGAGACCTCTTGGAGTTGGTATGGGTTCTTTTCTTATTTTGTTCTGTTGTAGTTCTTAAAATTATTCCATTTACATGCAGTGCATTTTCTTAAGGTCTATCTGAGTGTTTGTAGTGGACATTTACACCTTCTAATTGCTGCTGTTGGTCTTATTCTTATATTCATTTATCTTGACATCTTTAATGTGACTTTTCTATGAAGTTGCTATGGTTTTGGGTATTGATGAAGAGAATGGGCCTCAACTTTACAAGTGTGATCCAGCTGGCCATTTTTTTGGTCACAAGGTATTTCGCAAACTTGTTCTTTTCATGAAAATGCATTACATTTTCAATGCTTTATGCTAAGGATGTTTTTCGCCATTGCTTAGTGAGTACACCTGTGGTTCCCATTTCATATAAGCAAAAGAACTAAGATGAATCTGAGGTATATGATTCTTTAAGGAAATACTTGAGCTTTATCCTCGGGTTGAATAACATCTGATAATTTAAGGAGTGTGCTTTTGAATTCACATGACAATGACAGTGGCTATTGCCTTTTTTTGGTGATCTCCTGTGTTCTAGCAGTCCCTTAAATCTGGCAACATTGTTATTTATTGTTTAGCTAGGTCAGTTAAAGAACAAAATTTTGCTCCGGTCCTGTCAGCAGGAAACTGCTGCTGCCTTTATGTGCCCTCCTCTCAAAGGTTTAAAATCACATGTCTAGATTGCCTTATTAAGTTCTCAAGTTTCAATTCTTGCCATGCCCTCCTCTTAATTTGTTGCTACTGATTTTTCCTTTACAAACACCTGCCGAGTTCCCCCCTCCCTCATCTGCAATATCCACATAAATAGAGTACTTAACAATATTATCTCTAAGGATTTACAACAGTGTATTATTCTCTGCTTGTCCTGTTATAAAACAGGTTGTGGATCAACCTCGCCAATTAATGAACATGCAAATTTCCATGTATATGATCCTTTGCATATTACTTCTTGGTGATTTTGGGTTGCATTTGGGAGCTAAATCATACTTCTTATGTAGCTGCTATTGGCCTTTCATTGACCAACATTCATCTTGTGTCAACAAGTTTTTTGATAGAAATTTTTCCCAGGATATAATTTTTTTATTGTCAAAGGTTACATTTAGTTTATCATAGGTCTAAGAAAATTGAATAGTTGTTAAAATTTGGGAAATGTAATGGCAAACAAAGAAAAGTACTAGTTCATCCTGGTCTTAGAACATTGAATCGATGTTAAATTTAGTAAAAGATGCTGGCAAACAAAGAAAAGTACTAGTGTAGAGAACTAGGGACAAGCTTGAGTTGAATTTCATTATGTGAAGTTCTTTCGAGTAAAAAAGATGCAACAATTCCAGTTGCTTCAAAGAAGGGTAGAAGAGGAAATGTGAATTAAGAATTCAACTAATCATTTTATGGTTGTAGTTTTAAACCTACAAATGAAGTACACATATGGGCTGCAGGAACACTCCTTGCAATCCAGTCTGCTGCAAATATTTGTTTGTCAGTTAATTTGCCTTCTAGGTATGCTTGCTAGATCTTGCAGCTAATGGCCAGGTAGATATCTACCTGTTCCTATAGTATATTCACTAAATAGTGTACGAGGGTTTCTTTTTAAGTAAGGGAAAATTTATCGATCTCTGTGTTTATGATTTATTTTAACTTTGCTTCATACACAATTCTAAGGAAGCATTTTGCCCAAGGAACATAATTTTATGCTCATGTTGCAGGCTACAAGTGCTGGATTGAAAGAACAAGAGGCTATCAATTTCCTGGAAAAGAAAATGAAAAATGACCCTGCTCTCTCATATGAGGAAACTGTGCAGGTACATGTGCCTATTCCTGCTAAGGACATCCTGAAGGACTGTTTTTTTTTTTTTTTTATAAACCTTTTATTGGCTATCTACTATTATTTGCAGAAGAGAAATATGCTCTCTGCTTATCAACAATTTAAGTGCCCTTATTTTCCTGTTCTGGGTTGGGAGGTAGCTCAGTCTGCATAGTATTTTTGGGCCATATAATATGCAATAGCCAATACTTTTTATTTGTCCTCATGGTGTTAAAAGAATTTCAAGGGTATGACTTTACAGGAGTTCAAATGATTTTTGTTTGGATTATTTGTTTTCCAGGGCTATGAGAGGATTCTGTCTATAGTAGTGAAAAATAACTCAAGAGGATAAATATTGTTGGTTTTTGTTGGATTATTAGACAAATCGGTGTGAAGCTGCTTTTAGATTATTTCTGTTTTATGTTTATTCCAAACATTCTACATGTGATTGTCCTAAAACAGCATCTTGCTTGTATTGTGCAGACTGCTATTTCTGCTCTTCAATCTGTTCTTCAAGAGGATTTTAAAGCTACTGAGATAGAGGTTTGATGACTCCCTTTATTGCATTCAACAGTTGGTGATACTAGACTAGTAGTATTAAAATGACTGAAAACAGAAGGATAATATTAATATACTGTAAAGACAGAGGTTCAAGAAAATAAGCTTTGGTGTAATTTGCCACCTCCGATATGAGTGGCCTATCATTGAACTCTGGTATTTAGACTTCTGTTATGGTGGGTTTCCTGCGGTTATGTTTCCAATAGAATTTGGAATCTTGGTGCATGTTCTTTTCCTACTTTTTTTTTCACTTGCTTATGAGATACCCCTTTATTTACTGTCTGCTAAATTTGCAGACCATTACAGTATGGACATGAAAGTGCTTTTTAATCGAATTTACTTTGTACAACTAAAATGGTTTCTAACAGTTAGTGTTCAATTTTTGCAGGTGGGGGTTGTGAGAACAGACAATCTTGTTTTTAGAGTGCTGTCCACTGAGGAAATTGATGAACATTTAACTGCCATAAGTGAACGGGACTGATTTTGTGGGATAACCTGAGCCAGTTGGGGAAAGGATTGTGCAATCATTTGAATTCATGAAAACTTGCTTGATTAATCATGTAGTTTGACAGGAGAAAAAAGAAGCAAGATAATTTGTTTGGATTATATTCCCGCCCACCCCTAAAATTTGTTAAACTGCCAAATCATGTTACAATTATTGCCGTTTCTGCAGTTATCTTTCTGTCTGTTGGTTTTCCGAGAAATGATGATGAGCTAGATGTCTTCATTAGGGTTTATTAGAAGTCTGGATTGCTCGGTGTACTTGATGCTATCGGATGAATGAGAATTTTGTCAGTAGATGATAGGTGAACACCTATGCAGTTGATGTTTTCTTGCTGGATCTATTTGATATCATTTAGTTCTGTGGATCAAGAAAAGTGGAAGACTAGGAAGCCAGCATACAATATCTCCATTAGTTATTCAAAATAATCTGGGTTCTAGTCTGAACAGCAAAGTGTCATAACTTGTCTTAGGAGCCTTTTTTTAATCCATGCTCCATACTTGTTCTTCCTCGTCTGATGGTCTGAAGTTCAAGAATTCGTGGGATTCAATGGCAACTTTCCAATGAAGTTGGTATTCAGGCTTCCCAAGTAAAGGTGATCCTCGAACTCGAAAGCTGTTGTCACAAAAGACATCACTTTGCCATCAGGATCGTCAAACTTCCTCGTAATCTTGCCATCAGCTGCCACGTTTACCACCGTAGCTTTCCTTTTGACACCAATGACTAGGTTAACTAACTTCGGAAAGGATGCAACCAAGTGTTTGGATGGCTTTGATCTGTGCACAAACTCCAGCCCATTAGACGCCACCTGTGGTGGAAAATATTTTTTTGTCAAGTCTCGTAGGGACATGTTAAACAGAGTAACAGATGCTTGCAGTTTGCACATCAATTGCATGAAGTTTGCTGAGTAGTTCATTATAGGCAATTCATATAGTGGATCTTTCTTCTCCTAAAAAGAAAAGAAAATAAACCCAGCAGAGTTCCAAATCTTTTGAAGTACCTGTAGCACAGCAATCCAGAAAGAGCCATCCGGAGCCAGATAGATGTTATCAGGACCACCAGGAAGGTTGTCGATGAAGATCTCTGTTTTCCCCTTGTCTGTTCCCTTCAGCCAATATTTCTGGCACCTGTATCTGAGCCCACATAAAGATGCAGGTGGTTTACATGCTAAAAGCGCATATCTTTGATATCCAGAGCAATGCACAATTTAAACAAGCACACAGGTTATTGTGCTCCACGAATTTACTTACTTCCAAGTTTCGCAGAAGACCAGATAATCTTCCTCTCTTGAGAGAGCAACACCATTAGGGAAGCACAAACCATCAAGCAAAATCGATGTCTCATTCAATGATGGATCATACTTGAGCAATTGCCCATGAGGTTTTGCCTCCAGAACGTCCAAGTACCAGTCGTGGAATCCAAATTTGGTGCTTGCAACACTGAAATAAAGACTTCCATCCGACGATTCAATGACCTCGTCTGCAAACCTAATTGAATCATATAATCAATGTCATATTTGATTGGAAAAAAATATAACAAGAATATTTCCCTCGACATTTTCTTTTCCAGATCCAAAACCCAGCAAAATTTGTTTCTCTCTCTATGTCTATGGACTAATAAGACTGCTCAAGTGCTGCAGGGATGGGCTATGCGTTATGTAGGGATGAATCACTGAAATCTTGTCGAAAACAATGCAAACAAGATTAACTCGTATGGTCATCTCATACAGTTTCCAAAACTCATGCATTAGATACGTAGTTGTCGGTTCCAAGAGATAAACAATGACTCCTCTATACTATAGATATAATTGCTGAGGTTAAGAGTGCCTGTTTGGTTTGGAAGCTGCCGCACGTCCAAGTCCAAAATAAGATTTCCTTAGTCCCATCTAAAGAAATAGCAATGCTTGCGCATGTTTTAATGTTTTAAGTGCTTATATGATCATCATATTTTTGTTAATGCAGCAGTAAATGAGCATGACAAATAGCAGCAAATCACTTGACAATAATGTAGCAAATCCTACTAGTTCTTCATTCTACTTTATTGTAATTATCTGTTCTCCTTTCTTGTATATTCAGTATTGATTGTGTAGATTCCTTTAGACATAGAGATTGTACAAAATAATCATTATATAAAAGGATTCTCTGCTGTGGTCTTGGTATCGAAATTAACCAAGTCCTCTGAGAAAATGCCTTTTGCTCACGCTTGATCCTGTATCTAGCAAGATGGCATCCTTCAGTTCTTCCACTCCAATTGTTTTCATTGCATCGAATGTAGTTAAACTTATCTGGGTGAAAATGGATGGTGAGAATTATTTGAATTGGATTTCTCAGTGTCTACCTGCACTAAGAAGTCATGTTCTCGTGGCTTTCGTGGATGGTTTTGAACCGTGCCCAGAGAAGCTCCTGTCCGACGCTCAGGGCAAGTCTTCAATTGAAATTAACCTTGCCTTCTTGCTCTGGCACAAGGACTAATTTGTTCTTGGGTTACTCAATTCTACACTTGTTAACCATGTTTTACCATCTGTGTATGGCTTAAACTCGGCAAGGCAAGTATGGACAATTTTGGCTAATAAATACACATCTCATGCGCGTTCTGGGGTGAGCACTCTCAAACAAAAACTGCAGAGTTTGCGCCAAAGAGGAACGAGTTGTACTGAGTTTCTAAACACCGCCAAGATATGTGCTGACAATCCGACAGCTGCTGGGAAGCCTGTAGAAGAGGAGGATCTAATCTCCTATATTGTAAGAGGTCTCTACCCTTCTTTTAATCCCTTAATTGTCTCATGTTCCTTTGCCTTGTAGAACAACATGATGAGCTTTGATGATTTTCAATCAAAACTCATGTCTTATGAGATTCTTATTGACAATCAAAACCATGGAACAACAGAATTTTGCTATGATGGCACCTACCAAAGGCCACTTTAAAAATGGTCCAAAGAAGCCTCGTAATAACCACTTTCCACCTAATCAAAACTATTTTCCCAAAAGGAACTCGCATCCAAAATCGAAGAACCTTGTACAACAACAAAATATATTCAGTAGATCTTCTCATCAAAGTTCTTTCCAACAAAATCCCACACAGCAAAGTTTTTCCTCTTCTATGCAAGCACCATGCCATATTTGTGGTAAGACTAATCACAACGCTTTGGACTGTTTTCATAGAATAGATTATAGTTATCATGGAAGGTGCCCACCTTCCCAACTTGCTGAAATGGTGGCCCATAACAATACTCTTAATGAAGATGGCGCTTAGTATGCTGATAGTGGAGCCAACCAGCATATTACTAATGATTTGGCTAATCTCACTCTTCAGGAGACTTATGGTGGCATTAAAACAATAGTAGAACACAAGTTCCTTTTCTCTAAACACTCCACAAACAAATTTAAACTTCAACCGTGTTTTACATTGCCCTAATGCCATGACCAATCTCCTTTCTATAAATCAATTTTGCATTGAAAATGATTGTTTTTTTTTTTGTCCTAATGAAGTCTCATTATTTTGTCAAGGACAACAAAACAGGAAACATCATTCTAGAGGGTCCGAGTGAAGGGGGTCTCTATCCTGTGCATCTCAACAAAAATAACATAAATAAGTGTCGTGGACAAGTAGCTCTCTTGAGTGTTAAGACTTCCTTAGACGTGTGGCATGCAAGACTAGGACACCTCTAAGCTTCCCTTTCATGACTCCAAGTTGTTTAAAAAATCTCCTGATTATTCCCAGCTTAGAACATTTGGTTGTGCTTGTTACTCTCTCCTGAGACCTTATTCAACCAAAAAAACTTGCCTTTCGAAGCAAACAATGTATCTTCTTAGGATACTCTTCTAAACTCAAGGGATATCGGTGTTTTGATATAAAAAAAGATCTACTTGTCCCGACATTCCATAATCCCTGTTATTTCTTTCTCTATGGACATTCCATCTTAGTGTAATTCTGAAAATTCAATCTACATTAATTCCTAACCATGTTATTCCTATAATTCCTATCATACTATCCCTGACACATAAAATACCCTTCTTGAGGTTTCCTTACCCAACAATAATTCATCCATTCCTCCTGCAAATTCTACACACATAATCACCCGTTCTCAAACTGGTTCTCTACGTCCAAAATCCTTTCCCGACTACACCTCTTGCCCTCACCACCACTATCTCTTTATATGAACCAAAAACCTTTTCTCAAGCCATAATTTCTGAAGAATGGAGAGCTGTCATGGATCAGGAATATGCTGCGTTGCTTCAAAACAATACCTGGGATCTTTGTCCTTGTCCTCTTGACGAACATATTATTGATACTAAGTGGGTATACAAAATGAAACAAAAAGAGGATGGGAGCCTTGATCGTTGTAAGGCTAGGTTGGTTGCCAAAGGCTTTGAACAAGTCTACGATATTGATTATTCAGAGACAATATTCATCCCTGTCATCAAACCTGCCATGGTTTGCCTTGTCTTAGCCATTGTCACTTTAGTTGGCCTATACACCAATTGGATATTTCTAATGCCTTTCTTCTTGGCACCATTGATGAAGAAGTCTTTATTGAACAACCTTGTGGCTATGTTGATCCTAATTTTCCTGATTATGTGTGTAAACTCAACAAGGCTCTTTATGTGCTCAAACAAGATCCTCGAGCTTGGTTCAAACGCTTATCTCAATCTCTTATGGAGCTTGACTTTATTGGATCTCAGGTGACCACTCACTTTTTACTTATCAACATGGTAGTGCTCTCATTTATATCTTAATTTATGGTGATGACATATTAATCACGGGCTCTAGTGATTCTTTTATTTCCTCCTTAATTAAATAAACTTCACACAGAGTTTGCATTGAAGAATTTGGGTCTTCTAAATTTTTTTCTCGATATCCAAGTGTTTTGGGATTCATATGGTCTCCATCTTCGGCAAAGTAAGTACATCCTTGATGTACTACATCATGCTAAAATGTTTGGAGCCAAGCCCTACACTGTTCTATGTGTTGCACGTGAGAAAATTTCTTCCACCTCAGGGGATCCTCTTGAAAACATAACTGAGTATCGCCAAATTATAGGGGCTCTCCAATATTGCTCCCTTACTCGTCCAAAAATTGCCTACTTTGTGAATCAGTTATGCCAAAATCTTCATTCTTCCACCACTGAACATTTTCTACACTACTTGAAGGGCACTATAGATCATGGGTTGTACTATACACATGTTTCTCTTTGTCATACAAACTCTGTTTGGGCAGGCGACCTGATGATCACAGATATACTACCGACTATGGAGTCTTTCTTAGAAATTGTTTGGCCTCGTGGTGTGCCAAGAAGCAATCTGTTGTTTCCAGATCAAGTACAAAGGCTGAATATCGCGCTCTTGCAATGACCATAGCTGAAGTCTACTAGATTCGAATGGTTACGTATCTCATTATCTTTTCCTCCTATTATACATTGCGATAATCTGGGGCTATCTCTCTTGCTTCAAATCTAGTGTTTCATGCTCGCACCAAAATGTTAAAGTTGATGTTCATTTTATACGTGAGAAGGTTCAAAATCGAGATATTTCCATTTGTTTCATTCCCATCATTGATCAGTTAGCTGACCTCTTGGCCAAAGGTCTTTCCTCCTCTCGGATTTGCTCTCTATGCGACAAGCTCATGGTAACTGAACCACCCATTCGCTTGCGGGGGGATGTTAATGTAGCTGTAAATCAGCATGACAAATAGCAGCAAATCCCACCATTTCTTCATTCTACTTTATTGTAATTATCTGCTTTCCTTGTATATTCGGTACTGATTGTGTAGATTACTTTAGACACAGTGGTTGTACAAAATAATCATTATATAAAAGGATTCTCCGCAGTGATCATGGTATCGAAACTAACCAAGTCCTTTAAGAAAATTTTCTATTTTGATGTTCAATTGAAGGCCTGCCAGTCACCTTGTCTTTTGATGGCCTAAAAAATGGTCAAGGAGTGCAGGGTTTACCCCCAAAAACTCACTGGCAGAACTGGTAAATGTGTTTCTTAAGGGGGGGAAAGAAGGGGTGCTGCAGCATGGAATTGGATTCTATAAATATTACCTTATTTTGGATCCATCGTTAATATGTGTTGCAAGAACCACCACTCCATCTTCACTAACCTTAAGCAAACCCTGAAATCATATCAATTCCTTAATTAGTGCGACTAACTAGCTGATGTTACTGTCCCAACCATTCTAACTAGTAACCTAAAGTTGCTTTGTTAGCCAACCATAATTTATTTTCATATTCTGGTTTCTGGGGTTCTTCTGTTTTGTTTTTGCTCATCTTCCTTACTATCACCAAGTCTCAACTACAAGTGCTTGTTTCGGAATTATCTTACCTTTTCAGCATCACAAACAATAAGACCACCTAATTCCTTGGAAGTTGCAATCCCTAGTAAAGCATCACTGTCTATCTTCTTCCAATTCTCCCAGGATCCGTTCTTATGCATTCTTTTAATCCACCCATCTCTAACAGCTGTGTAGAAGATACCATCTCTATCCACGACAACATCCTCTGGGCGATCCAGAAATCCTTCTCCAAGTTTAGTCACTTCCTACAGGGAAAATAAAAAAAGAAATCGGCGTGTGCGCTATTAGTAGAAAGCTTGAAATTATCGCTTAAGTTAAGAAAGAATCATGTTCAACTGCTTGCCTGTAAGTGCTTGTTTGTGGGAAGAGCTGAAGCTGGAGGCAGTTCAAGCAAGTCCGGAGATAAAGGTGAGAAGTAGAAGATTTGAAGTGTAAAGGCAAGCAAACAAGCTAGCAGAAAGCCTGAGCATGCTGAAACACAAGGTATCATTGCCCTATCTATCCAAGACCAGTCTGGAAGAGCTGTTTCAGTGAGATGTGTGGTACTGGGGAGGAAAATCTTGATATAGATAATGTTATGTAATATAAAACTCTCAAGCTTCTGTATATATTAGGTTAAATTATGAGTAAATGTAATACTTGGTCACTACAGGAAGTAACTCTGATATATCAGATTTATTTCTACTCAAACTGAAATGCTGGCCTGGCCTGTGTTGCTTCAGGGATGCGTATGAAGGTGTAGCAAATTCAGTTTTTTCATCGACTTCTTTCGTTCAAATACTAATCAGTAGACTCAAACACCAAATTATACTTCGAATATTAGGTTCTAAAGCATCAAGAAATTGAAAACCATCTTATCTTTTTATTATTTCTTTTCTACTGGTGAGAACTAGAAATTCTTTTTTTTTTTTCCAGTTTAGTCAATTACTAGCCGCCACCTGCTGCAGAAATTGTATTTTGAACTATTTTCAAATGAATCTGTACATAAAAATATTTCGAATAAAATAAAAATTAAACTTTGGCGTACATATTTCATCAATTAGAAACAAACACAGTAAATTGGTGAATTATATTTTTCGTAATTGTCCACAATAATTTTTCATATTTTGAAAAAGTTGTATGATAACCTTGTTATCATTGTAATATATTATATTGCTAATATTTTGAATTAAATTACCAAATTTGTGACCGAAATATATTATATGCTGTTAGCTTGAAATAAAAGTAATAGAAAGACTTATGCGCTGCATCAATTTCTAACTTAACAATATTAAAAATGTTAAAAAATCCCAATTGATTTACAATATTTAATTTTTTTCTCTCTTGCATTTTTCTTGATTTTAAAAAATATATATTGATGGCTGGATGAAAAAAATAGATGCAAGAAAAGTTAACTCATTTTTTAAAATCAAGAAAAATGCAAGAGAGAGAAAATTTAATTCAATTGATTTACAAAATTTAATTTTTTCTCTCTTGCATTTTTCTTGATTTTAAAAAATATATATTGATGGCTGGATGAAAAAATAGATGCAAGAAAAGTTAACTCATTTTTCAAAATCAAGAAAAATGAAAGAGAGAAAAAATTTAATTCAATTGATTTACAAAATTTAATTTTTTCTCTCTTGCATTTTTCTTGATTTTAAAAAATATATATTGATGGCTGGATGAAAAAATAGATGCAAGAAAGTTAACTCATTTTTTAAAATCAAGAAAAATGCAAGAGAGAGAAAAATTAAATTTTGTAAATAAATAGGGGTTATTTAACATTTTTAATAGTGGTAAGTTAGAAATTGATGTAGCGCATAGCAAGAATAAAAGTTAGGGTTTGAGAATCCTAAAATTATAACCCTAAACATTATAGAGGAATAAAAAAAATCTCTAGTATTTTATAAGAAGTCTGAATAATAATTTGGTATTTAAAATACGCCACAACTATTTAAATAAAGCCTAAAATCAACCTAAACAAGAAACATAAGCTAGGTAGAAAATAAATAATTAAAATCCAAAAGTTACTAGGAAAATAATTAAAATAGAAAAAACAACAACTTTTATGTCTAATTTTAGGAAATCTAACAGTCCGATGATCGACATAATGGATCTCTATATGAACTCAACCATATTTAAGCCCGATTAAATAGTCAGATCTTACATTATCATTGTTTTCATCAGGTTTTATATCTGATGCATTAGGGCTTCTTCGATGACTTTTTTAAATCTTAATGTTCTCTATCTAGTTTATAAACGTGTTTGCAATATATTCCATGAAGAAACCACTCAAAAAAAAATC
Source organism: Populus x sibirica (assembly GCA_019202695.1). NCBI lineage: Eukaryota > Viridiplantae > Streptophyta > Magnoliopsida > Malpighiales > Salicaceae > Populus > Populus x sibirica. The sequence continues at coordinate 2,279,071 of JAGMVL010001159.1, forward strand.
ATCAATTACTGATGAAGTCCCATAAAAATCCAAGTAGCCTAGGAATAAGGTTTCCAGGTTAGATAATCGGTTAATCAATTGGTCCTAACAATTTCATCTATTCTCCCTGGCTAAGGTGTTTTTTCTCATATACTTAGTGCTTGGTAGGCCAAGACAACTTGTGACTAGTACATGCAAAATGTCTCTTTTGGTGGAGGTGGGACTCTCTGATGCTTAAATAAATATATTTTTAAAGAGAGAAATACAAGAATATTCTAAAGAGAGATGCTCTGAAAATATATATCCAATAGAGAATGAAAATTATGAACCTTTGATTTGAAGGTTTCATGGTGTATTTATAGCCCATGAGTTTTGTCTTTTGTGAAGAAGATGGTCTGAAGTGTAATTTTACCTTAATAATATTTAATAAGGTATAAATATCCCTTATATCTATATTAATATTTGGTAGAAATATGGTGGGTCCTTGGAGGACTTTTATACACCTAAAAGATGTAGGGAGATTAGGGTTCAAGACGTCAGATGTAGCTGAGCTCTTCCCCTAGGCTAAACCCCAAGGGAGGAGGGTCATCCTCTTAAGCGCGGCCTAGGTAGGATGGTCATCTCATTGGGCATGCCAAGAGAGGATGGTCATTCCCTTAGGTGTGCTAAAGGAGGATGTGATCATTATTTTAGGCATGTCAATGGAGGATAATCATTTCCTAGGACGTGCCAAAGGAGGATGATTATTACTTTGAATTTTGCTACCTGCTAAGTCCAGGTGTCTTGGGTTTGGATAAATACCAAGTCCAAATACCTTAGATTTGGCATGTTCGCCAAACTCACATTATCTCATTTCTTTGGACGTGCCAAGAAAGGATAGTCATTTTCTTGAGCGTGCCAAGGGAGGATGGTCGTTACCTTGGACTTTGTTAACTGCCAAGTCCAAGTTTCTTGGGTTTGGCATGTTTGTCAAACTCATGTTATCTTGGACTTGGTTAAATGCCAACTCCATGTATCTTGGGTTTGGCATGTTCGTCAATCCCACATTACCTCATTCCCTTGGGCGTGCTAGGGGAGGATGGTCATTTCCTTGGGCATGCCAATAGAGGATGGTCATTTCCTTGGACTTGCCGGACTATCAAGTCTAAGTTCCTTGGGCCTAACATGTTTGCTAGACGCATGTTACCTTGGACTTCGTTGATTGCGAAGTCCAAGTGCAATAGACCTAACGAACTGTCAAGTCTAAGTGCCTTGGGTCTGGCATATTTGTCAAACTCATGTTACCTTGGACTTGGCTAAATGTCAAGTCTACATACCTTGAGTCTTGCATGTTTGCTAAACCCACATTACTTCATTCTTTTAGGCGTGTCAGGGGAGAATGGTCATTCCTTTATGCGTGCCAATGAAGGATTGTCATTTTCTTAGGCATCCCAAGGGAGGATGCACATTCCCTTGGGTATACATGGGGTTTAGCACACTGTCAAACCCAATCGCGTCTAGGTCTGGCTAATGCCAGACCCAGCGTGCCCGGGGGCTTGGCACACTGCCACGTCCAACATCCTGGAGCTTGGCACCTTTGCCAAACCCAATCGCGTTTGGGTCTGGCCAGCGCTAAACTCAGCGTGCTCAGGACTTGGCACACTGTCATGCCCAGCGACGTGAGGCTTTGCACACTGTCAAGCCTAGCACGCCTTCATTGTGGATGCTTGTTTTCTAAAAAATTTATACCCATTAATCTTTTTTAATCTAGTATTTTTTTTATCAAGATATACTAATAAAAACTTGTTCATTAATTACAATTAACTTTAGTAGTGTTTTTTTTTTAATACTTGGTAAAGCATGGTTCTGCCCTTGTTTTTGTCCTTCGTGTCTTCATGTAAGACGTGAGATATTAAGCGCTATCATATTCGAAAAAAAGAGCTCACTTAACGGATTAATTTGTCAAAATTGTTAGAATAGGGCCTGTTTGGTAATCTAGTACCAAATCCCAGGGCTAAAGTAGAGAAAAGACAAAATAAGCTAAATGACGAAAATAAGATAAGAAACCAATGGTTATGATTATAGTGTTCTGACGAAAATAAGTTTGTACTTGCAGAAAATATTAGAAGCTGGGATGCTTAAATTTTATAACCAAGAAGATTTGCATCCATTTTTCTCCAACTCAGACACCCATAGCGGCCGCATAAAGGTGTGTGTCAAGCAGGCATACTGATGTCGGACTCTGCAATTTTTTTTTTTAATTTTCTTTCATATTTTCATGTATTTGGATTTTTGGAGTGAAGGGTCTGCAGCTACAATATTATGTAAAAGGCTACGTTTAATTTTGTCCCAAATGAATAGGATGTGATTGTATAATGTGCTTGCATGTTAATACACTTGCTTTCTTCACTCTTTTCCAGCCCATATGAAATCACATTCTAGCCAAATCATGTGACCACCAAACAAATCTTACAATATTTCCTGTAGTAAACTGAGCTACATATCTTTGTTCTCCCCTGCTGTTGTTCATTTTGTGGTCCAGGTTATTAGTTCCTTGGAAATTGTTGGGGCAGCACATAGGACCGCAGGCTGGTGGCGTTTCCTCTCTAATCATGACAAGAAACAAGTTTTGCACTTTGGATAATACCATGTTGAAGGGGTGCGATGCAGGGTGCTTTTGAGAGAGACATGTACAAGAGAAATCATGGGATCAATTCTCCTAATCAGTGCTTGATTGATCATAAGAGCCATACGCATTCATCTCATATAGGACCAAATACTGATGCATCACTTGTAGTTATCGGTCCCAAATGAAAAGATTCCTCTAGCTAGCTATAAACATGCTAGCTAAATCCTAAAGGTAAGATAACTCATTTGGCATGGAAGCTGCCACTCCTCCACCATTTAACATGGCATACTTTCTGCGTCTCATCCGAAGATACATCACTCAGCTTGCACATGGCTCATATATACAAGTGATTATGCATCGGTTCACATGTCATTTTCTGATGTTGAATGCGAAATCATTGGCTACAATATAGCACGAAGAAGTGCACAACCTCCTTTTCTATGCCTTCCTTTTCTTTCCTCGGCTGGAACTCAGAGCATTGAAAAACTAGTTTCCATGGTCCTCTTCAAAAATAGCTTTCCATGGTCCTCTTCAAAAATAGCTACATTTTTAAGAACGTCAGGATTTTATTTTTATTTTTTTGGGGGGGGGGGGGGGTTTTGGGGGCGGGGGGGGGGGGGGGAACAAACCATGGCAATAACCCCATGCATGTTCACTAATCTTAGATATTCTGTGCATCAAAATAATTCTTCAATTATTAAATTAGGATGTGGTTTGGGTTTCTAAAATACATACATACAACAAAAATAATAAATTTAAATTTTGTTGGGAGTATAAGGATATTGTTAGACAGATCTAGATTTATTTAGATTTTATAAGAAGATTATTTGAAGATCAGATGTTCTCTTCAACTTTAAATATTTGCTTCAAGAGTGGGCTGTTGCAAACCACAGGTCATCCAAGTTTCCGACATCTAACAATAATCCACACAAACTAAATGAGAAATCTCCTAAATCTTTTAGGAGAGAGGGGTTGCTATACATTTAAGTGGTAGCTCTTTTTTGTGTGTTTTAAGTATTTTTGTATTGTACTCTACTCCCTTTTTTTTTTTTAATAAGAAGCATAACATTCTATTTATAGAAAAACCTAACAACCCTATATATGATAAAAATATCTTTTTTCCCTTAAATTATATGACATGTATTATTTTAGGATAATTTTAGAGATTTATTCAATCAAGTCCTTACTTGGTTTTTTCTAGGTCTAAAATTGTAATCTCATATATTAATTACATCACAATCAAGTCACACTTAATTAATCATATTATTTTAATTACTGAATAATGGTTTTTATTTGTGTGGTCCAAATACAAATCATAATTATAAATTAAATAAGATTAAATAAATTAAATAATTTATTTTATTATTAATTTAACAATTGATTGATTTATATTTGAAGATCAAGTACAACATCTAACAACGTGTCATGATTCCTAAAATATTAAGAAAATCATAAGTGGTTTGACTTAACCTTTCAATGATCAGTTTCTCAATGTAATTATTATCCCTTCATGAATGTTTTGATTTAGACATTATAGCATAAAGTATGTGTGCTTTGTTAAATCATATTCGTTCTCAACATCATAATCATTGATTATTTGAATAAGATTTTGTAACTATTTTCAAACCTTATTCTATCTTGACCAAGAATTTCACAATCAAAACTATTCGAGAACAGATGAAATTTTTTATCTAATTCACCTAGGGTGATGAATTCTTCCTTAATTACTTAAATATCTTCTGATAGTTTATGTTATACCCAATATATATCAATTTGTTACCATTGATTAAGACAACATCTGGTCATGATCAAAGCATAACAGTCCATTTATAAGATAACTTAATGATCTCAAGTCTAAGTATCACTTACACAACTATCACATGAGCCTTTCCATAGACATATGTGATCTCTCCATATAATATTCTCTTGCGGGTCAGTTTAACATACATGTCATTTGATAAGCACCTATATATTAGTTTCAGGTATCCCTCGTACCTTAGTTTATTAGAGCATCTATTTCCTTTCTTAAAGGAAGGAACATAATATGCATATCTCAATATCTCTAATTAATACTAAGTTTTAATAAAATATTTACCAACATTTAGGAACAATTCTTTGATACAATAGAAATCCTATAATCATAACAACTTTATAATTTTTTTTATAAAACATTTTTGTTTCATGAATTTTATCTTTACTCTAGATTCATTAATCAAACATTGGATTAATTAATCAAATATAATTGAATATTAAAGATAAAAAAAAGATTTTATTAATAATAAATATATTTTACATTAATAAAATCAGACTTGTGTGTAACCAATGATTGGCGACATGATATATTCATTAAAAAAATCTTACTTTTACTAAATTCAAGTGTTCATGTATCTAATATCATATCCCTTTATATGGTGATAATGTTTATGCTCGGACATTGCTTTACTTAGAGGATCTGCAAGATTTTTTTAGTGGATACTCATTTTATCTTTACATCTTTTCTCTCTATGATTTCTCTAATCAAATGAAATCGTCTATTTACATATTTGGATCTTTAATGAGACCTTGGTTTTTGTTTTGTGCAATGGCTCCATTGTTATTATAGTACAAGTTGGATCAACAATGCTAGGAACCACATCTAGTTCAGTGATGAACTTCTTAATCCAAACAACCTTTTTTATCCCCTCAAATATAGAGGTGTAATCAATATTAGTTGTAGAATTTATTGTGGTCTCTTGTTTGGAACCATCATTTAGAATAAAAATGTATCCTGACTGAGTTTTTTATCATCAATATTTGATTGAAAAATAACATATAAATATCCATGAACTTCTAGTTTATGTCTTTTATAGACCGAGAAAACGTTCTTGGTTCTTCTTAAGTATTTAAGAATGTTTTTAACTATCTTCCAGTGATTCTCACCTGGATTAGATTGGTATCTACTCATCAGGCTCAAAGCATAAGATACATTTGGTCTTGTATATAATATTGCATACATAATAGATCTTATAGTCGAAGCATAAGGAATCATTTTCATTTTATCTCTCTCGATTTGTATCATATAACACATATCTTTGGAGAGATATATTATATGCAAAATAGGTAAGTATCATATTTTGGGTTCTTTCATACTAAATTGTTTTTTCATCTTGTCTATGAACATGAATTTGAACAATACAAGTAACATTTTAGATATATCTCTATAGAACTTTATTCCCAATATATAGGTTGCTTCTTTCATATCTTTCATAAAGAAATTCTTGGACAATCAGATCTTTACTCAGTAGAGTAAAGTAATATCATTTCCTATTAATAATATGTCATCCACATATAATATTAAGAAAATGACTCAACTCCCACTAACCTTTTTATAAACACAAGATTCATCCATATTTTTTATGAAATCAAATTGTTTGATTATTTCATCAAAACAAATATTCAAACTCTTTGATGCTTGTTTAATTTTAGGAATGGATTTTTATTGCTTGCATACTTTGTTGGTAAATTTCTTAGATTCAAAACCTTCAAGTTGTGTCATATACACATCTTCGTGAAGATTCATGGAATACATGGAATCCATTTAAGATTTCATAGCTTCAAGTCATTTCTCGAAATCAATATTAGATATTATTTTTACATAGTTGGTAGGCTCATCAAGTATGAGTAACTCGTCATCATTAGCTTCCACATGAAGTTGATATCTCAATAGTGCATAACATGTCCTACTAGATCTATAAAGTTCTTTTGTTTCTTGAGTATCAGGTTGAACATCAAATGTTATAGCCTTAGGCTCTAATTATGTTTGGATGCTTAGTTTGTGGTTCTTAAACTTTATCAACTTTTATTTTCCTCTCACTGCTCTTTTCAAAATGTAGCGTATTTTGAAACAAACATCTTTTGTTTAATAGGATGGTAGAAGTAATATCCAATAGATTCTTTTAGATACCCTACAAACTTACAGGTATCTAACTTAGCTACTAGTTTTTCAGATACTATATGCTTCACATAAGCGTTACATCTCCAAATCTTTAAGTATGATTGTTTTGGTCTTTTACCATTCCATATCTCATATGGAGTCTTATCAACATATTTTAATGAAACCCTATTTAAAAGGCAAGTATCATTTTGCATAACATAGCCCAAGAAAGAAGGTAAAAGGTCTGCATAGCTCATCATTGACCATACCATATTCAATAGGGTATGATTCCTTTCAAAAACTCTATTAAGTTATGGTGTTTCAAGAGGTGTCCATTGTGAAAGAATCCCATTATCTTTTAGATCATCTTGAAATAATTGGTTCAAGTATTCACCACTTCAATTCGATCAAAGTATTTTTACATTTTTTTTAAGTTTGTTTTTCAACATTATTTATGAATTTTTTTGAACCTTTCAAATGATTCATACTTGTGTTTTATTAAGTGCACATAATTATATCTAGAATAGTCATTATTAAATGTAATAAAATAAGTATATTCACATATGACATGAATTGTCATTGGTCCATGTTTATCTGTATGTATTAGACCTAACAATTCTTTATACCTTTCACTCTTTCCAGTAAATGGGATTCTGGTCATCTCACCTAATAAACAAACTTCACAAGTTTTATATGATGTATAATTAAAATGATCAAAATATCATTTTTTATGTAACTTAGTGATTCTTGTTTCATTAACATAACCTAGTCCACAAGACCATAAATATAAAAGATATTGATTATCTAATTTGTTTTTCTTGTAGTTTATATTAAACATAGGCATCTCAAAATCAAATACATACAAACCATTTGTATAATCATCAAATCCATAAAAAAATACCATTATTATAAAAATAACAACATTTGCCCTCAATTATAAATTTAAATCCATTAAAAGCTAAGTAAAAAATGGATATAATATTTCTAGAAAGTACTGAAATAAAAAAATAATTATCAAGTTCTAGTATCAATTCACTTGACAAAGTAAAATAATAAGTTTTTATAGCCATTGCAACAACTTTTGCTCTATTTGCAACTTGTAAGTCCATTTTATCTTTATATAATCTTATATTTTTCTTTATTTTATACATATTATTACAAATATGAAAACCACATCTGATATATAATAACCAAGAACTACTATATAAAGTAGAAAGATAGTTTTCAATCATAAACATACTTGAAGTAGAAACCTTAATAAGTTTATTTCCCTTCACGATTTCAATATACTCCTTGCATTTCCTCCTCTAATGGTCATCCTTACCACAATGATGACAAGTAACCTTATCTTTCTTATTCTTCTCCTTAGACATTCTAGAAGACTGAACTAGGAGAACAAGGCCTTTTTTTCCTTCTTAAGGTCCCCTTCAGTAGTTTTAAGCATATTAAGCAACTTTGACAATGTACTATCCAACTTATTCATGTGATAGTTTTGCGAAAAGTTTTGGGGTAATGATTGCAAACCAAATCAACATTGAACTCATGGTCCATTATAAAGCCCAATTTGACTCAATTTCTCAATATAACCAATCATTTTCAAAACATGGATGTTCACTAAGGAACCATTTATCATCTTGTAACAAAATAATTCCTTAGAGGTCTCATACCTCTTAATCCAATTAGCTACGTCAAACAACTCTTTAAGATGCATAATCATAGTATGTGTATTCATATTCTCATATTGCCTTTGAATTTCAGGTGTCATGTTAACTAACATCACACATGAAACCTACTCATCATTATCAATACAGCATTGATATGTATTCCTAACTTATTCATCATTATCCTCATTAGGGGCAAGAATAATTGGGTTTTCAAGAACATATAACATTTTTTCTTGCTTGAGAATAATTCTCATACTAAAGTACCAGTGTAAGAAGTTTGATCTAGTCAATTTATTATCAACAAATATGTTGCGTAGATATGTGTTACTACTCATTTTGATCTACCAACTTATTCATGTAAAGACAATGAGTATTAGTTTCATGCATATATATTTAAAACTAAATTTAAATAAGGTCTTTAATCAAAACTTAGTCTCCCACTATTTTCTTACAAATTAATAGCCCTCATTATTAATTCGGGAAATCACGCTTAGATTTCATAATGGGCTAGGATTCTATTTAATTTATATGACCTTAAGTAACTCAATAAATCAAAATAAATTAAATTAAATAGATAACATATCTTATCAATCACATTTTTATGTGACTCCTAGATTAGTTAGGTGACAACTTTTTTTCTAAACATATAATATATGTTTTGTCTAACTACTGCCTCTAATCTTATATGATCATAAGCAACTCATTCAAATCATATAAGTTAGTTAAATATGACCCAATTTTATAGCATCAAACATATTCGATTAATGATAACATTGAGTAGCTTAACATGTTATCCATGAATAGAACTTTGGTTTTATGCATATAAAATTGATAGGCAACAAATCATGTTTTCAATATTTACTTAATATATTAATGAAGGATTTATTAAAAAAATTTAATTATGTCTCGTTTCATGGCATAATTTATATATCATACATAACAATTATATATTAATATATATCCCTAGCACGTCATTCTAATAGGATGATAATGGACATATCTAAACTAATTCCCTCAAGCTATTGAGGGGAATTAGATGGTAAAAATCTAGGTAGTTACTACAAATCTTCATAAGTCATTTACGAACACCATGGCTATATCCTTCACAACTATTCTTTTTTCATCTTGGATTACATAATAATTTTCCTATCTATATTGAAATTATATGAGAAAAGGAATTTTACAACTCCAAAAGAAAATTAGAGAAAAGGCAGAACACACAGACCCTATTTAATATTACAATCATTCAACCATAAGAACACAATCACATTGATCTTTAATGTCCATAATCATGTATCATGCATAATAACATATTATTATGTATAAATAAATATATTACAAGCTTCAATTCTAATTCTTATTTTTATATGCAATTTTAAAATAATATTTATAATTAAAAATATTAAATCAATTCCAATTTGATAATTTTCCAAACTTAATAAATTTTATTTAATATAAACTCTTTTCCATTGAAAATCTATTTTTAAAAAACTTTAATAAGAAAATCAATCATATTAAAATTCTTATTGATATCCTAAATTATTTTAGGATCAATTAAATAAAGATATTTTGGCTTAAAAACTCTCTTTAATTTAGAAAAACCATTTTCTAAACATTATTAAATTAAACGTTTTAATTAAATTCTAATTTTATTAGGATATTACATAACTCTGAAAAATTGAATTAAACATTTTAATTCAACCTAAATCCAATTAAGAAAATCAATTATGTAATTAATTTAATTTAGGGTTTTAATTTTAATTTAAAATTATTATTTTATATATGAAGGGCTAAAATCATAATTTCAGCCTCAGATATACCTAGATGTAATTAGATATAAGTTGCAGGGGTAAGTTCATAAATTAAACCCAGAAAACCTAAATAAATCTTTAGGGTTAATTCGTAAAGCATGCTCGTTATTCTTTTTCTTCTTGTTACAGCCAGTAGTGGGCTCACTAGCTGCAAGCCAAGGCTACCACTACTCATAAAAGGCATTGACAACAACAACCTTGTTGCCCTTTCCCATAATAGCCTTCATGCGCGACGCAGTAGCCTCACACATGGATGAACAGCAATGCCAACAGCATATGGAACTGTTGTGGCAAAACAACAATCTGCTACCTCCTCCTAGCAGCGAGCTGGCTGTGTGCAAAGCACATCCAACAGCACCAACAGTGATGTGGCCATCATTGGTGGCTTTCTCAGCCACCAAAAAACCTTTTTTATAAGGATTCCAACTAGATTTGGAAAATCCAGTCAAATCTTACTAGAACAATAACCAAAAAGTTTTTTTAAAAGAAAACATGAGTGAAAAAAACACTTTTGGGAAAAACATTGCACACAAATTTAATTCACAATTAACGCAAATAACAATTAAAACATGCAATCAATAACCCTAATTGTCTAATGAAGGCTCTGCTACAATTGTTAGGTTTCTCGAAACACATACACATGTGGAAACAGTAAATTTAAATTTCTTTAGAAGTCCCAATAATCTCATTAGACAGATCTAGAGTTATTTAAGATTTATGTGAAAGTTACCTCAAAGTTAAATATTCTTTGCAACTTTGAATATTTGCCTCAAGATTGAGTTATCGCAAATCACAAGTCTTCCAAATATTCGACCTCTAACGTTAATTCAAACGAACCACTAGTGAGAAATTTTCTAAACCCTTTTAGGAGAGAAAGATTGTTATACTTTAAAATATTAGCTCTATTCTTTTGTGTTTTAGGTGTTTTTGTATTGTACTCTACTCACTTTTTTCCTTAGAAATAAAAGGCATAGTATTCTATTCATATGGAAACCTAAAAATCCTATATATGGCAAAACATCAATTTTCCCCTTAAATAATATCACAAATATTATTTAAGGATAGTTTTAGAAATGTATTTAATCAAGTTCCTACTTGATTTTTTCAGGTCTAGAATTGTAATCTCCTATATTAATTATATTTTAGTTCTCAATTTATAAAATTTTCTTACAATTAAGTCACACTTGATTAATCATTTTATTTTAATTTTTGACCAATGGTTCAAATCCCTTATAAGCTTACTCAAATATAAATCATAATTCTAAATCAAATAAGATTAAAAAAATTTAATCTATTATCAATTCAATAATTTTTTATTTATATTTGAAGATCAAGTACAATGTCTAGCAACCTATTATGACCCTTCAAATATTAAAAAAGTAATAAGTGGTTTGACTTAACCTTTTAATAACCAGTTTCTCATTGTAATTATTATCTCTTCATCATGCATGTTCCGATTTATACATTATACCATAGAGTATATCTGCTTTATTAAATCATATTCGTTCTCAATACTATAGTCATTGATTATTTGAATAAGATTTTATAACTCTTTTCAAAACTTATTATATCTTGGCCAAAGATTTCACAATCAATATTATTTAAGAACATATAAAACATTTTTTTCTAATTCACATAGGATGATGAATTCTTTCTTAATTACTTACATATCTTCATATAGTTTATGTTATACCCAATATATGTCATGCTACCCTTGATTAGGAGGACAACATGTGGTTAGAATCATAACATAACACTCCTTATTTAAGATAATTTACTGATCTCAAGTCTAAGATCACTTACACAACTATCACATGAATATTTTCATAGACATGAATGATTTCTTCATATAAAATTCTCTTATGGGTCAATTCAAAGCATACATGTCATCTGACAAACACCTATATATAAGTTTCAGGTATCCTATGTACCTTTGTTTATAAGAGCAGTTCCTTCCTTTCTTAAAAAAAAAAAAAACATAATATGCATCGGTCTCAATAGCTCTAATTAATATCCAGTCTTAAAAAATATTGATTAGGAACATTAAAAAAACAATGTTTTGATGCAATAATAATCTCATAATTGTAATAACTTTATAATTTACTTTACAAAATATTTATGTTCTATAAAAAATATCTTTACTTTAGATTTATTAATTAAATATTAAAAAAAAATTATTAATAATAAATATATTTTACATAAATAAATTCCGTATTATTTGTAACTAATTATTAAGCCCAAAACAATCAAATAGAGATTCAATGGGGTCAAAACATTTGTACGGTGCCCCTTGGGCAATACCTGAAGAGGAAAAAAACGTTTTTTTGTTCTTTCAAATTTGTAAATTATAAAAGAGGACAAAAACAGAGAGACTCCCCACATAAAATTCCTCTCTCTCTCTCTCTCGTAACAACTCAGAGACTAAAGAGAAGCAGACATTTGTAGAGGGAGTTTTATCTTCAATGTTCTATTTTATCAAAAGAAATGGCAGTTGCAAGCTCAGATACCCAATCACCTCCACCAGCAAAATCAAGTCCTCAACTTGAAGTAGAGTCAGTCAAATGCCACTCTTGTGGATTCACTGAAGATTGCACTCCTCCTCAAATTTCACGCGTTCGTGAGCGACACCAAGGCCGCTGGATTTGTGGGCTTTGTGTGGAGGCGGTTAAAGATGAAGTACTGAGATCAGACAGGCTCATCTCCACCGAAGAAGCCTTAAACAGACACATCACTTTTTGCAAAGACTTCAGGTCCTCAAGCACTGATCCCCTGAATCAAACAGAGCATCCTATCCTAGTCATGAGCAGGATTCTTCGAAGAAGTTTGGATTCTCCGCGAGCTCTTCGATCCGATTCTAGCAGTGCTTTGCCTGCTGTTGATAAGATTGATGGGTCTTCCTTGGTTCAATCAGGGATTTGTTTCTCTGCTTTATCTCGTTGAAATTATGGTTAGTGTTCGTGTTGCATGCTAAAGCTCAAAACTAAGGTTCATACAAAAACGGAGGAACTCTGTGCTTGAATGATTATTTTAATCGGGTGGTCTTGTTGGTTAATTAAGCGTTCTCTTAATATTTAGGAAAAAGATTGAGATTTTAGTTTTAATTAAGGAGTTTCATAGTATGTAAACATTTTATATGCATTTCTCAATCATTTGTTAAATTCTTAGAACTTTGTGCTTTTGTTCTATTGCTTGCTTGTTTGCTTGTGTTTTCTCTCACCATGTTGTAGAATTGGAAAGACCAACATGAATGATCCAGCAACTCAATCTTCTTCACTTCTTCCACCAAGAAAAAAATAGTATATGGGCCATTGATAAATATTTCTGTTCATGTTCTTGGCTATTATAATTCACCAAACCTTATCTTGGAGTTCGTGATTTAAATGGTAACATCGTAGATTGTACAGAAATATTTGGTGTCGAAGACAACGGAGCATTTCAATTCCGTTTTCAGTAATGTCTGGACTGTATTAAATTTGGTGTCTTGTTTGCATGATTTAAGGAAATCTCACAGATAATGCTTTTAATAAAATATGGTAATTCAAGAATGATTAGGTGTTTTTTTAGTGCTTGTCAGTAATGCATTATGGTTTAGTTGGAAATTGGAACGTACGCCATATAAGGAAAACTAAGGTTTTTTTTTTTTTTTTTTTGAAGTTCGGTTCTCAAGACAACAATAGTTTCGAGTCCCATCTCTGCCCCTCGGATATCAATTCCTCACCAGGTAAAACCGTAAAAGATTTCTTTTTTATGTAGCCTGTTAAATAAATAAGTAAATACCAAGAGAGTTGTTTGGGTTATAGAAATAGTTATTTATTAAATTGTTTTTTAAAGTATTTTTTACATGGAAATATATTATATAATATTTTTTTATTTTTTTAAATTATTTTTGACATTAGCATATTAAAACAATCCAAAAACATAAAAGAAAAATTAATTTTAAATAAAAAAATCAAAATTTAATAAATAACAAATGGTAGAAATAGATTGTTGACAAAATTCCTAGATGTTGTCATTGATGACACCATTGGAGTATGCTTAGTATTGTAATTGTTTTTGTGATTGTGGTTTCAGAAAAGTAATTTTTGAAAAAAAAACACTTTTTTGTATAGTTGTTTTACATAAATTATATGTTTGGTAAATTTTATGATTGAAACTGCTTCTTCATCAAAAGCATATCATTAGTGTTTGGTTAAAATTATAATTAAAAGTCATTAGTGTTTCGATAAAATTATGGTTGAAATTGTGGTTGGACATGAAATTACCAAATAGAAATATCGATTGTTTCCATACTTGACATTGAACAATTAATACATATTTAACACTAACTACTTGAAAATAAAATTCTAAACGAACACTAACATTAATACACTTGGTTGTAAATAAAAAAAAGATTACTGGACTTAATAACAACAGATCTAGTGTTGGTTTTTGTTGATCTTGGTCTTTGAGGGTGGTCAGGATAGATCTGGTCTGGTTTTGATTCGTGTGTTTACAATGGTTTGTGGCTTGCAAAAAAAAAAAAAAGATGATGATGAAAACACTGGTTATAAAGAGAGGTTATTCAGCATTGGAAGAGGTCGGCATAGATTTGAATCACGGGTACAATGAGAGTCTTCAACTGGACTCTCACAAGAGAACTAGAGGAGGAGGAGAGAGGATAGAGATATTTTAGTAAAAAGAAATTAAATGGTCATATAGGCTTATTATTTTTTGCACAGGAGTTTTTAGAAACGAATGAGGCATGCTTTTTATTAACCTGTGTGGTTGGATCACAATTTGAACATCGATCCCACATCTTTAAACCTATGTTTTATTCATTACCGAACGCTTAATAATTATCTTCAAACCGCACCAAACGTTTTTGAACACCCTCGAAATCTAATAACAGCTAAAGCCCATGTCAGTTTTTCCATTTGAGCTGGGTCTCCAGGAGGAGAGCACATTTCTTCGCAGGCCTTCATGCATGGGGGGGTTTTTAGCCACATGTCAATCTGTAAGGATTAGCCATGACAATAAATGCTCAGAGCTGGAGCTCTCCCTCACGACCAGCTGTACATTCTGGATTAACATTGGAGACCAGATTCCTGGTAAGATGTGAACTGTTATGATGTAATGAAGAATGACAAGAGGATATGTGGGACAGGCTTGTCGGTGCCCCATTTTCATTTTGGTCAGGTTTGGATCAACGTTTCGGGTCATGTTTATCCTTGTAATAATCCTCAGTAGGCCATCTTGCAGTGCCGTGTTGCTGTATTCTCCTCGTTTTGGGTCGAGCGTGCAACTCGTGGTTTCTTACATTATCTAAGATAATTCTGAAAGAACTTTGGTGCCTTAAGAGATTCAATTTTTACTTCGCAAGACATTCTAATATATGCATCTTGAAAGACTTGTAATTTTTTATTGTGGGATTTAAGGTTTCTCAGTTTCAAGATTTTGTCAATTAAAAGCTTTTAAGATTCATTTTGTGTTCATTCATGATTGGTTTACGACATGTTAAAGTATTTATGAGTAGACCAAGATTTAATTTAACCTTGTATCTGTTCATTAACTATGTTGAAACCACTTTCCACCAATCTCAAGGAGAGGAAATGAATTAGTACATCAACATAATAGGATAGCTAATTTTTGGCTTTTAATCTTTTTTTTTAATGAAGTATTATCAGATTACTTAACTAATAAGTAAACATCATGTCTTGAACTATTTGGTTTTTTTATGTAAAATAAAATAATAATACTCATATAATTTTTTTTATAAAATTATATTTTTATTCTCATGGTTGTATTCCTTTTTTTAACTCTGAACAATTCTCAATTTTATAAGTCTTTTAGAGAATTTAATTTTTAAAATCTCAAAAAAACAATCATGTTTTCTACTCGTATAAGTGATTTTTATGAACAGTATTTTATTACCCATTCCACCAACCACCCCCATGTTGTTCATAGTCACCCCTGAAAACATTCCTACATCATTCATGGTCACCAACCATGTCATGTTGTTTGGCCAAACCCCGAACAAACAAACTTTTTCCTCCTCTTGTCTTTTTCAAACACACTTTCCACTCCTTCTATTATTTTTCAAACACACTACATGTTTTTCGAGTTACAAGGAGTTAGAATGAGGTAATGAAAACAACCACACAACAATTTTGTTTTATGATTTATTGATATATTCTTTTTAAATATATATTTTTAGGCAAGATTGACACAATATTTTCTAGTACATAGTAACAATGCAAAAACACACCATATTCAATGTAATTAAACACCTCATTTCTCCATTAATTGTTATTTTTAGTTAACATGTCACTGACTTTACCATCCACTCCGTCAATAATATGCTAAACACTACATTCAATGGTGAACACCAATGTTTCCATCAATTAATTTTTATGCAACTTTTGAGATGAGCTGACGTGATCAAAATTTATAAATACTTTAGGTTTTAGGTCACTGATAAACAAAATAAATCATAATTTTTTCAGACTCAACATTTCTCTACACTTATTATTTTTTTTCTTTCAATGACTCCACATATTTTTTTCTTTCATTCATCTACCGACTTAAACACTGAAAAATCCCTCTTTCCACAGTAAACTTGTTTTTTCAGATAAACTCCCAGCACCGATCAAACCTAAATCAATAAACCTAAGCATAAAACCCCTAAATGTCTTGTGCCAGAATCATAAACAATAAAAAAAAACCTAATTTTTATATAAAGTTTTTCCATAACCTCGTCAAGTTCAACTGACAAAAGCACAATTAATTAAGTCGAAATTTGGAATTAAGAGAGACTCTTTTCGTGTTCTTTTTTTTTTTGCATTTTTTTTTTTTTTGCTCTTTTATACTTTTTCAATAGGAATTTATGGTTTTTCACTTTCGTTAGGGTCTGTCTTCTTTTCCTTCTTTGCTAAGTCAATATGTTTTGTTGAGCCTTCAGCTCGGGCTTGAGATTCAATTCTTTTTTTCACTCATTGGTTTCACTGAGTGTTTAAGAACGACATTTGGCTCTCTCTATTTTTTTGTGTTCTCATTTTACTGTCTTAACTACTTTCATTTTTTAGTTTCATATCTGTGTTTGCCATTGTATTGTATGACATTGACTACTATTTGTGGTTTGTTGTGTTGTTTTTTAGGAGTTGGAAGATATGCTCCCTGCTATGCGCAACTCATTATTCGTTGCGTTTGGGCTGTCCCTTCAATCCGTTGCTTTCTTCGTGCCTTTTTACCTTTTCCTTGTGTCTCTTTTGGCCTACTTACTTTCATGTTCTACAACTACTAATCAAGTTCCCGGTTTTTTCCCACACTTTTTAGATAGTTTTTAGATATATTGCCCACAAACATAATCGAATAAATTTTTTTAAATATAAAAAATATAATAGGTTAAAAAAAATCAAAGTTCAAGTCATTTAAATAGGCAATTTAAATATTTATAAAAAAAACAACACCAATAAATAAACTGATAAAAAAACAACAAAAAAAATAAAGAATCACACTCGAATCTATTCGGATTATCAAACAACTCAATGCTAACCTAACTTAAAGAGAGAGAAAGTCAACTTAAAAAAAAAAACACCAGCTAAAAAAAAGAGAAAGCAAGCGAATCTAAGCAAAACTCTTAAACTTAGTCTAATCTAAAAAACTTGCAACTTGTTAAATCATGAACTCGAGTTCAATCAAGAAGCTTAAATGTCATCCAATTTATTTTTAAAGGATTGAATCATTGAAAAAACTATTAATAAAAAAACTTGCAACAGAAAAGGAACAAAAAAATAGGGCTAAAATCTAATAGGAAAAAAATCAATAAGGATTAAATCTAAAAAAAATATTGCAAACAAAAGAATTGTAATTAAAAGAATTATGATCAAACTTGAAAGATTAAAAAATCATAAAGGGTGAAATTAAAAATCATTTATAATATGATGGATTATTTATAGATTAAAACATGGTAGGAGTGAAATATATATATAAAAAAAAAAGGTTGTTGAGGGTTAACCCAATAGAATCAAACAAAAAAAAATTAAAAAAAAAAGAGAATTAAACCCAAAAAATAACAAAACAAAAGTTAAAAAAATAAGATAAAAAATAAGACAACATCAATTTAGAAAAAGAAAAAAAAAACAGGATAAACCTCTTAAATCTAGTCTAATCTCTAAAAGTCACATCTCGTGAAATGTTTTACCCAAATTTAATCAAGAAGCATAATTCTCAACCAATTTAATTTCAAATGATGAGCTTGGTAGAAAAATATTAATAAAAAAACAAAAAAAAAATAAGGATAAAATTTGATAGAAAAAACCCAAGAATGAAGCAATTTAATGAAAAAAATAAAAAAATATATCTCAAATAAAATAAATATCAATTAAAATAATAAGGATCAAATTTTAAAGATTAAAAAAATCATAAGGGATGAAATTAAAAACATTTGTAAAAACAAAGTAAATTCGAACAAACATCCTAAACATGGTCAAATCTTAAAAGCTCGCAACCTATGAAACCGTGGATCCGGATCCTATCAAAAAGTCTATTATAAGGCAATTTAAAAATATAAATTTTAAAAATTTGTCAAAGTAAAAAAAAAAAAGAGATAACAAAAAAAGCATCGAGCGAACCCGACAGCCAACCTGGGTGAACAAATTAAACACATAATCTAGGATATAAAATTGGGATGACCCTGTAAATAGAAAACCAAAAAAAAATACAGCAAAAAAATATTCAAAAACAAATGCTTTAAAAAAAGATGGAAGTCAACTCTTGCTAATCCTTTAGATCTAATACTCGGGTCATGAGACTGAGGTGACTCCATTAAATGCAAACCTGAAAAAACAAAGAAGCATGATTCTTAATCAAATGAAATTAAATCTTTAAGGATGGAATTGTAAAAAAAAAATCCATTAAGAAAATGATTAAAAAATAGTAATTAAAAGAATTAGGATCAAATTTGACATAAAAATTAAATGAAAATAAATATTTAGGGGTGGAATTGGAAGAAAAAAATCAAACAAGAAAATGATTCAAAACAAAACAAATAGCAATTAAAAACCAAATTTGAAAACAAATCCAAAAAAATCAAATGACTAGGAATGAAATCGAAAATAAAATTCAATTAGAAATAATCAATGTAAATAATACAATTACAAATAAGATAAGAGGGATTGAATCAAAAGAAAAAATAAATTGAAGGGCTGATGATTTTTTGCATGGCTAGCACGCAATTTGAAAAGGAAAGAGAAGAAAAAGAAATAAAGAAAAGAAAAGCAATTTTTGGTCAAACCACCGTACACGTGCCACCCAGAGAGGAAGAGGATGCTGAGACGAATCAAATGATGCGGCGAAATCACAGTTACAACCACTAGAGCCACTCTCACGCGCCTCCAGAAGACGGCGTAGCGGCTGACGCATGCATCATCAGCTTTTCTTTCTTTTATTATTTGTACAAAACTGAAAATGTGTTTAAGACCAAACAATAATAACAAATAAACTATGATGAAATTACAACCAAGCCCCTGAAGCCAAGGATAAAAAATTTAAATGGTAAGGATAATGCAATAAGTATATTGCTCTATCAAATATTAAAATACAAAAATGCCATTGCGCATAAGGTATTGAATTATTTTATTCAAAGGTTATATTAATAATTTTACTGTGCATTAAAAAACACAATTACCAAAATAACCTCACACAATCTTCAAAAATAAAATTTATATCCTAATAAAAAGACCACTTTCCTCCAAAACAAAAACAAATAATAAAATAATAATATCACTATTATAATTAATAATAATCCTTTTTCCTGGGATATAATAATATCGTCGTCGCTGGAGGATTATTTTTGTTTTTGGATAATTGTTTTACAAGGTTGTTCTAGGAAGGGTTTCTTCTGATTGCTATTCTTTTCTAGGTACGTTTGTTTTTGACAGGTCCATTATTAATTATTTTCACGGCTACTAATAGATCAATTCGTTGATTTCAAGTTTCTCATTTTTACAGTCCTTTGTGTTTTTTTATTTTTTTTTTACTTCTGATCTTGTTGGTCAACACATCATCTATTTGTTCTTTTATATTATTATTAACGTGAATATTCGGGTCAGTTTGCACGTACCTCGACTAATCTTACAAGCCTTGAAGTTAACAACCATGTAAGTCTCAAGTGGCTCTAAGATTTGTGGAATTTTAACTGGTAATTTCTAGAAACCAAACTTAAAATCCGACTAGTTTTGAGGTAAACCTTTCAAAAAAAATTTTATTTTTTTTTGTTCTTCCGTCTATTCGTTGAAGAGTTAGGCAACAAATGAATGGCATCCCTATACGCACTTATCCAAGGAGATTTTGCAGGCAATCACATCTCTATATGCACTTCTGCAACGAGATTAATAAGTTACATGTTTTTTTTTTTAAAAAAAGTAATAATTTATTCGAGATTATAGAAAATTGGATGGGAGTGGCTACTAACAGAAAACAGAATCATTGGTTGTCCTGGTCTCCTGAGGACAATGGCCTAATTGTAATAATCGATATTTCTTTTAAAACGGCGAGGCCAATAAAATAAAATAAAAAAGCATAGAGGTCTCCCTTTTCTATGATCTAACATCGGCGTCATTTCACATCCCCCAGCCAACTACCATTCATTCACAAAATCCAATAGAAAATATCGAAGCAAGGCAGCTTCTTTCTCCAAATCGATCATCCTCATCATAAAAGTAAAGGAAAAATGATGCACATGACCTTGTACTGGGGCATAAAAGTGACCCTCCTCTTCGATTCCTGGAAAACAGATTCTTGGTTCAGTTACCTCCTTACTTTACTTGCTTGTTTCCTCTTCTCTGCTTTCTACCAATACTTGGAAGATCGTCGCATCCGATTCAAGGCCATCGCTGTCTCCAACCCCTCCCAGCAACCACCATCTGTCAACGCCCCTCTTCTCACCCCTAAACGACGCGCCAGTTCAGCCAAATTCGCCACCGCTTTGTTGTTTGGGATCAACTCGGCCATCGGGTATTTGTTGATGTTGGCTATCATGTCCTTTAATGGGGGAGTGTTTTTGGCTATTGTTTTGGGTTTGACTGTTGGGTATGTATTGTTCAGGAGTGGAGATGAAGAGGTTGTTGTTGTCGATAATACATGTGCTTGTGCTTGATATCTATATCTTATTTTATTTTCTTACCACTAAATCTCAAAGCTCAATTTGTATTATAGTTGTTGTTGTAAGCTTATTTGTTGTTTTTGAATTGGGGCGTTTCATTTTCAGATCTGAATTTGTAAAACAAGAATTATGGCTTCATTTGTCAATGAATTTCAGTCGTTTTCTTACTTTTAACCTCTGATTATCGATGTTTGAATGATTTGTCAATTGTTGTCTTCTGTTGTTGATTTCATACCCTTTGCTCCTTGCTTGCCATGGAATTATGTTTTCTTTATTTCTTCACTAGGGAGATGGGGATCCTTCCAGTGTTGATATTCCCTACAAATAGTATACTATGCAATACATTAATGGCTTGTTCTACTCGCCTGGATTTTTTATGGGATATGAGTTGTCAGATCAAAGCTAATTTTATTGTCAATGATTCCATTAACAATCGAAAAGAGTTTCTTTTTATTGTTTAGTTCTAAGCCAGCAACCCAACGAACAGTTTCTTTTTCCATTTTGAGATTCAGAAACACAGCCTAGATCAAGTTTCTCTGGCTCTCTCTCTAATTTTCCTCGGTCACGCTCACCCCTTCTTCAATTACTAGATGAACTAGTGACCACCACCATTAACTAAATCATTCTGAACCTAACTCAATCAATGAAAACAAGAGAGCAGAGGCTGATTTGCATGAATGGACGTTAGAAAACTTGAAAAGCCATGGTGGAAAATCATCATCCCTGAACCCTTCTTTTCCCTTCTGTCCAGGTATGTGACCCCTTTTTTCTATATAATTTGCTAGGTTTAATTTAGTGGAATTTGAACTGGTGTTAGTTTTGCCCAGCAAAAAGACTCTGAATTTTCCACTTGGAGGGTACCTACCTATGGTGCAAGCAACTGCAAAAACTAACCTTGGCTTGGTGATCGACATCCTAGTAACATTATGGCGCATTGCTACCAGTAGACACTGAATGAAATAAAGTGTGGAAAGAAAACAGTTACTTTTGGGATTTTCTCATATTTGTTTTCTGCAGCGGGAAGATCTTGCATATTGACTTTGGAGATTGCTTTGAAGTGTCAATAAACCTGGGAAAGTTCCCTGAGAAGGTATACTGCATTGCAATATTCTTCCTAATTAATAATGGTTCTCTTGGAATTTAAAAGGGTTAGTATGCTTGCGATGATATTTCCAATGTAGGTTCCTTTTCTCCTGAGTCCTGCCTAGAATGCTTGTGATAGCCATGGAGGTTATTAGTGGTACAGGGGGGGTTTCTGCTTTACTTTCGAAGACATGATGCAAGTTCTTAGAACTGTGTTATGGCTAGAATGGAGGTACTAATAGTGAAATTGATTGTTCCATTTTGTGTTTCTGTGTAAAACCAGTAAAAGGTTTTTCTGTGATTTTCTTGATGTTGGTCCTGTGAGGACAACAATTGAACATCGGGTTTGGTTATTTATTGAAGAAACTGAGTATAAAACCATCACACACTATGGTGTGGATCTATGTAAAAATTTATAATTGGTTTCCTCTTGTTATGGTTTTACATTTGAATAATTCATATATTTTGATCTTCATTTTCTTTTCTAGTCAAATGGCTTCTTCTTTTTTTGTGAATCTTTTGCCCAGAGATTAATTTTTGAGCAAGGATCTTGTTGAGAAAGCCAAGATTTAGGCACAAAGCTATGAAAATAGAAACAAGACGAACCAGTTTGGAAGGAAAAAAACTAAATCGAACCGAACATAGTCGGTTCGAATCGGTTTTCGGTTCGGTTCAAAAACTTGAAAAAAAATAATTTTAATTTGGTTATTTATTTTGACTCAAAACCGGACCGGACCGAAAATACACACCCCTGAAAAGGTATAAGTGTGAAGTGTTAGTATAATTAATTGATAGGGGAGACAATATGCAGGGGACGAAATGAGGCAATTAGGCATTGGACATGTGTGATTTTTTTTTTTTTAAAAAAAAAAACAATGCATCTACTTGCATTCATCCATGGTCATTGCTGCGATCTTCAAAAGGATTCTGGATCTTTTCTCTTTAAGGAAGTAAAAAATGTGAAGAGTTACACCTTGGAGGTTGGGGGGGAAAACTTCTTACTCGCTAGATCTTGATCTTCTTGGAATTTTGATGATAAAGATCATCCCTTTAAGGTCAAGACAACAGGTTGGAGATAAGATTGATTTGGCTTAATTCTTGGATGGAGGTTGTGATTTGTAGCGGAGGCCAGCCATGGCATTTTGGGTGGAAGGAGAAAAAGGACGATGAAAAGGGTGGTGTTGTTTACAGTACTGAGAAGAAGGGAACAAGATGTTTTAATTAGGGTTCCTCTCCTTTTCTTTTCTCTTTAGAATCTCTTCATAACTCATAAGTCCACAGCATCAATTCCCCCCCAACAAACTGATCATTTCCTTCAAATTTAAAATTAAAATTAAAATTAAAATTAAAAAGGATAATCTATATTAATAGTTTATTTCAACTAAATATATAAAAAAAATATTTACGTTGTGTTGTGGTCTCTAATTTCCACAAATGGATAATTCTCACTCTTCATCAAAATCAATCCCTAATCTTCAACTTCCTTCTTAATTAAGTCCTCCTTAATTTAACGAAATGAAAAACTCAAATTTATAATATAATTAAATTCTTAAGAAATAATTTTTAAAATTAAAATATTAATATGAATGCGTGTGATAACACATATTTGAAAATGAGTTAATTAAAAAAAAACATAAAATATAGGATTGACATGTTCTTTCCTTTGTTTCTCTCTCTTATTTATATTTTTTATTTTTTATGATTTTTCTTTATATTTTTTTTAGTTTTACAGTGAAAAATAAATAAATTAAAATCAAGCGTATAGATTTAAATGTAATGATAGAGGTTAAAATTATGAAATGTTTCAAAGAATATTTGCGGAAAAAAATAATTTCTTTTTTCTTTTTCTTTTTCTTTTTTGTGTGGAAGTCGTATCCGCAAAGGATTCAAGTAAAAAGGAAAAAAAAAAAAAGTCGAGTGTTTCATGAATAAGAGAAAAAAACATGAATCCAAAAGCTTCGACAAGTTGAACAGAGAATAACATGCTTTGCTTTTAGCATTTAATAAATTTGCCACAACAAAAGCTAAAGCCTCGGTCTCAACTCTCGACCGATAAAGACCAAAACGTAGGTTGCCCAGAAATCACTCGCAAAACTTAAATATAGGGCTAATGTTTTCATAAATCCGTATATTCTTTAGTTCGTACAAGTTTATATTAATGTTTTTTTCTTAAAAAATAAAAAATTAGTACTACAAGCATCTTTTAAATAAAAAGAAAACTTTACGACTATAGCGCTGAGTAATTAAATAAATGGTTTTATTTTAATCAAGTGTTAAAAAGGTAACAATAATAAAAGAATAAATAAAAAATAATGACAATAACTTGAGAAAAATATTTTTTCTCAAGAGCAGAAAAAAAATATTGATCAATTTTCAGCCAATTAAATATGAAATGATAAAATTAAATAAGAAAATAAATTAAAAAAAGAATGTGGGTCAACCCGGGTTAGATAGACTTGTAACCTAGATAATAAGAAGTGAGTCACCTCGTGTTAACCCGTCAAACTCGTGCTCTGGGTCATAATATCAGAATAACTCGATAGAAAAAAAATCGAAGAAAACCACAAAGCAATTTTTTATAAATAAAAAATTAATGTCGAACGAGAAATCAGAAAGAAAATAAGAAAAAAAAATGTCTACCCCTATTAACTTTTCAAATCCATGACTCGGGTCATTAGATCAAAAGCACCATACATGAAAAAACCACGAAAGCTCAATCCTCAATATAACAAATGTTGAAGAATGAAATCGAAAAAAAAAAAAGCAATTACACAAAGGATCCAAAATAAATAAAAAAAAATAGCAATTAGAAGAATTATGATAAAAATAAAAATAAATTAGAGAGCAACTACAATTTTTTTATTGGAGGGTAAGATTAAAAAGAAAAATAACTTTAACAAAAGGATGAAAAAATAAAAAAAAATAAGGATCAAATTGAAAAAAATAATGTTCCATAAATTTAGATTGAAAAATGAAATTGAAAGCCAATATAACTTTTACAAAAGGACCAAGAAAAAAAATCAAAATCAAAAGAATAAGTATCAAATTAAAAAATATATATATATGATAAATTTGAATTGAATGATGAAATAAAAAACAAATAAAACTCTTAAAAAACAACTAGGTACAAACATTAAAAATTGAAAGAATAAAGATTAGATTTGAAATATCAACAACAAATAGAACCAACTTATAATTTATAGGGAAGGAGAGAGGAAAAAACAAAAAGCTCCACCAGTGACAAACTGTACTCGATAAACCTGGTAATAACAAGAAACTAGAGTGAAATGACCAAAAGATCTCTGGATACATGATTTATTTATTTTTATTTCAAGGATAATCTTATCGTTTTACTGTATTTAAAAAAAATAAAAAAAATAAAAATACTTCTCTTCACCGGTTTTAAATTTCTTGACTTGAAGTGTAACTAGGTTGTTTTAATGTGCTTAAAAAAACTAGAAAAAATAAAACTTATATCCCAATTAATTATTTAATAACTAATGTGTCATGTAAAAATATCTAAATATACCTAAAATCAAGGCATTTGATTTTTTTGGAAAGGGAGAAAATATAATCACATTGAATAATGAATTGTGTGTACAATAAAAATACCTTTAATTTTATTTTATTTTTATATGTTTAAAAGATCTATTTTTTTTTAATATCAATATTTGCATCACTTTTATTTATCACTGTTAAAAATTGATACATGCAATATGCTCATGAGTCATAACATTGAATTTTTTTAATGTACAATTTTAGTCCTTCAAATTTTCTTGAAAAATTTACTTTGATTTCTATATATATATATTAAATAACTTCTTATATTGTGAAACCAGGGTAGGAACTATTATCCTTCACTTGAAAAGAGGGTGGCATGATTACTGAAGATTCAATTATAACTGCTCTCGTGTTTATTTATTTATTTATTTTCTCAAGTAAACTACTCTTGTCCTTGTGGTGGTAATATCTCTTGAGGCCTAGACAATTCAAATAGCCACAATTGCACATCTCCGATGCTTCTTCTACTCCCGCCGCTGTACTTGATGAAGGAGACCGATTCAATGTCAGCTAGATACCATTGAAATGAAGGCAAATTCATTTAAGAAGACATTAAAGGAAAATGGAGGGGCCTACGTCCTTCTCTGGGCAATTTATAGCTTATGCTGCTCGTAGTTGATTAATATAAGCATCTAGGCGTTTTAGAGAATCATTTCAATTTTAAAAAATAAATTTGTTAGGAAAATGAAGGGGCCTACGTCCTTCATTAATTATTCTTTTTTAATAAAAATTTTCACACTTGAAAATTAGATATACTTATATTATTTTATACTTAATTTTTATTAAATAAATAAATATAATGAGATTCGTAATCACTTAATTATTAAAATTTTAATACCATATTAAAGAATCAATTCAATTTAAAAATTTAAATTAAATAAAATCTAAAAATATAATTTGTATTATTTTTTCTAAACATAAATTTTCCAAACTTCTCGTAATTTATGCAAAGATCTACTTACAAAGCGTATCAACGAGTTCATTTAACCAAAAAGAAAAGGAAAAAGAAAAAGGAAAATAGGGATGTTGAGCTAGCATTAGCTTTCAGGAGACAAAAGCTACCAATTCGACATTTTTTTAAGGTGACAGAAACTATAGCTTCACATTAGAACAACTTTCTGGATCAGCACCTTGTCGATTCACCATAGATATAATCAAGAACTGCAATGACACCGAAAGTGAAAACCTGATCAATGCCTGGTCTTACAACTACATGATAGAGATCCTTGTTAGCCATCAACTGGTCTGATCCTTCCTTATTGATTCCAATCTGTGTGGTATTGAAGAAAAACAATTCACATGCAGGTTAGCATCTGTCTTTTTAAAAAGTTCATAAATATATGATTCCGTCAAGGATTGTGCCTCACGGTTCAATCAAATTGAGAAAAGAGACTAGAAAAAAGCAATAAGAAAAAAGGAAGAACAGTACTGTTTTCTTAAATTATCAGAATCTAACACATATATAATTAGAAAACAATTCAAATATTTCTTTTTCTTTTTTTCTGGTCTCTTTTCAGCGTGTCATTTTCTAATATATAGTTTAATGAATAACCCATCAAACATATGACGCTTAAACTGACAGAGTTTCACTGAAAAATACACAATTATATATCCTTTACATAATTGTAAGTTACAGGAAAGAACCTATAAAAAGAAAAAATTGTATAAGAGAAGAAATTAACCATAAAAAAATAAAAATAAAAAGATTACGATGACGGACAAAACGTATCATTCACCCATGAAACCTCTATACCAATTGTGGAACATATATAAATCACACACCTGAGCTACAATATTGCCCAAGGAGTCAACAATGCTACAAGACCGATCAGGAAAGTAACCTTTGATCTCAAAGTCCCAGTCTTTGTTGCTTCTTCTAGGCTCAGTGGAAACTCTGATTGCATTCTTCCTTACCAGACAAGAATAGTTTGGTTCCTTTAAGCTGAAAACCAGCTTCTGTGATCCTTCATAGTCAAAAGTGTAACCTTTCCATTTCCTATGGATGCTTAAGGCCTGAACCATGCCTCCCTGCAGGATAAAAAAGAAACAGAAGGAACCAAATTAAAACACCGTGCAATTAGCCAAGGTAACTTACATATCGGATTGCATGATGTGCGTGTATGGATACATTTTCCCATCCATGTTTACTTTTTATTGATTCCTGGATAAAATGCACATGATTTGGCCCTTTAAAATACTTTCTAGGTGCGTGCATGAATGATATTATGCTGTTTCTGTTTTGAAGCAGTCCAAAAACAAGAAGAATTGATAGCCTTGCTAGCTAGCTAGCTCTTGTAAATGGAATAATATATATACAATGTCTAATCTAAGGATGAATTAATGGATATATACTACGTACCTTTCGACGAATAAGTAGCAAGGCTTCACCACTACTGTCACGTAATATTAATTCCCCTTCTGAGCCACTAACTCCACATCCATCAACCCTAAAAACAACCTTTTGGCTACAATCTGTGACTACAAAACCCCCTCCGCTGACAACATGAGGCCTTTTCCTAACTACAAGCACTGCTTGAGAAGACGAACAATATAGCTTGCTTATGATCGGCATGGCATCTGCCTTTGCTGCAGCCATACACATCTTAAACCTGTGTCTTTCTTGAAGCTATCTCCTTCTTCTCTCCAATAATGAGCTTCTTGCACGTTCCTTGTTTCAACACAAGAATCTATTTATACAAACGAAAAGGGAGAGAACAACAATGTAATTTATGTTTTTGCTACGTTCAAAGGTTTGGCAAGCTTTTGACTTTGTGTTACGTAGAAGTTGCCCATTCATGCGTGGCAGATGCATTCTATTTCAAAGGTTGCTTGTTAGATGAGGAATTTCGAGTCACGCGCCCCTCATCAACCAATCACAAAAGAGCGTGGGCTGCTGGGGGATGCATCAGCTTCTGTTGCACAAAGGGTATATGGCTCAGATTTTCGAAGCAAAACAAATAATAATAATAATTAAAAAAAAAGGTCTGTAGCAGGTAGAACTAATTTTCTTTCTTTGATGGCAAGGCAACCACATAGTTTTTCAAAAGGGGTTCGTGAGCTTTTTGAAATTTGGCAGATTGGAAACTAGAAAACGAATATTATTATTTCAAACACAGGACTTGCTGTCCTCTACTGGCTATACTCCAAGCCCATTTTCAACATAATTTCCTTAAGTGGATAACTTTTTGAAACTGGTTTTGGACTAACGTTTGGGGAACTTCAATAACTCATGCATGCATTTTGATTTTGTGCTAATTAAGGAGATGCTAAGCATGGCACGTAGGCTTAATCAAGCAAAGGTCGCAAACCCTGCACCCTGTTCATATTTGTTGAAACAAAATTATTAATCCGCCACTTGAGGTTTGTATCATCTGAGCAACGTCTGATCGATCGATGAGAGGACATGATCATCATGATATAACGGTTTTGGAATACGATGGATTATCTACGGATTTTTTTCTTCGTCTATTGAGTAGCGAGAAATAGGTTTTTATTCTATTAATAGCTTGAATAAGTTCTTACAATAAATTAATTAGATCAAAGCATTAGGTAGGTGAACGGAAGCTTTAGCTTAGACAACTTTTTTTTTTTTTTGTTCTTGAACAATGCAAATTACCACTCCTACTAAAGCTGGAATGTTGATTGTTGACTAGTCGACCAATAATAATTGTAGAGGACGGCATGCTAATTGTCAGCTAATCTCTGAAACCTGAAAGTCTTCCTCTCTTTCCTCATTCTTTCCTAAATTAATTTTGTGGTCGTAAAGCTATAAACTAGGTAGACATCTATCATCACGACGAATCACTAACACCACCCCAGTTGGATTATTAAATCATAGAAAGGTACTAATTATTGGCTGAATGACCAAATTAAAGGTTACATGTTGCTCTAGGGTTATGCTGTGCTAGCTTGTTCAAGAAAGTTCGAAAGGATCGAACCTGTGAAAGTTTTATCTCAGAAAAGCCAGCCTGCGAACTAAAAGTAAACATTTTATGTTGGCTAAATCTCAATTTTCCCTGTTGTCTTCATTTCACATAAAATCTTTTATTTGTTTTAATCACGTCCTGTGTCTTTGATATTCAATTCGTTCCCCTCTCCATTTTCGTCAGTTTCAATCTATAGTGATAGAAGAATATGTAAATCTCACTTTTATCTCCAAAGTTAATGTAATATTTCAATATAACTCAAAAAGTAAGAATGAATAAATTAAAATTTTAAAAATTCATTAAAGAAAGATATTTTTTTTAATAAAACAAATACGATAGAAAAAAGATTTTTTTTTTCATTAACACTAGCTACCGCTCTTTTGATAATACAAGAATAAGATTAAGCTAAAAAACTTTATGATGAAAAAAAAGAAAAACTAACAACGTGAACCATCACAGTTGTTGCCTCTCTCTCTCATATCATATCTACATATTTTATCAAGTATTTCATTAAAATCTTGAACAAGAACCCTAGAGGAAAAAAAAAGTCAAAATCCCATATATTTGGAATGGTAGAATAAGGATAGGAAAAGTTCATCATCATCTTAAATTTATTTGAATTTATTTAACTTTAGTATTAACAAAGTAAAATATGATGGTGCAAAGTGAGAATGGTAGAATTGGAAAATTTCTTGACAAAAACTAATTGATGATGTTCCAAAATCTGATACATTTAGGAATGTTCATCTTAATAAATCATCTTCTTCATAGCTTAGGAAATACACAATGAATTATAGAAATTCTGGTACCTGCAAAATAGTCTATATCGGTGAGATTTGGAGACTCTATGATAATAAAGTCAATAACTTTAAACTAGAATTATAAGAAATAAAAAAAAACTTTAAATTTTAAGAACAAGAGTGTTTGTTCTTATTTGTGTGTAATAAATGCTATAAAGGTTAAGGTATAAATGCTTGAAAAGTAGAAAAGATAAATCGTTTAACTAGGGAGTATTTATACTCCTTAAACCTAGTAATGTTTTATGAATTGGAGGAACTAGAGAGTCATCTGGTCTTGATGGCATTAATGAGGGAAACAAACCTCTGACACATCATTAATGAGAGACAAATATCGCTTACTGATTATTAATGAGAGGGAAATATGATAGGCCCTTGAAAAATCATTTATACACCTACAGATACAGGGAGATGATTATTTTAACATGACTAGCTCATGTTAATAGGTCTTAAGATAGAACTTGGATCAATTGGATCTGGCGCGTAGTTAAATCAAAGAGGGACAAGTGTGGAAGTTTATTAGACTTATGGTGTCTTAGGCTCGACTCATGGCTGAAATCAGGTATATTAGGTTTGGAAGCTTGTCAAATCTACGATGCATTAGGCTCGGTTCATGACTGAACCCAAGTATATTGGGTCTGGAAGCTTGCTAGACACACTATAACTTGAGCTCAGCTCATGGCTGAATCCGAGTATATTGGGTCTGACACTTTGCTAAACTCACGATACCTTGGGCTCAGCTCATGACTAAATCCAAGTATATCAAGTCTGGCAGCTTGCCAAACCCACAATACCCTAAACTCACTCATGGTTGAACTCAAGTATATTGAGTCCAATAGCTTATCAGACCCACGTTCACTTGGGTTCAGTTTATGATTGTGTCCAAGTATATTAAGACTGATAACTTACCAGACTCACGTTCACTTGAACTCAACATATGGTTGAGACTCAATATATTGGGTTTGACAACTTATCAGATCCATGTTTGCTTGGGTTATCACCCTATTAAGGGTTTAAGATCTTTTAAAGCATGAAAATACTGAGTCAGAAATACCGACTCATCACTAACCCTTTTAAGTTATATCATATTTATTTTATTAAAACTCAATATCCTTTCCCCATCGATTTTATGCATTTGTTAATTTCAAATTAATTTATTTTTTCTTTACTTTTTGGGTGATATTGAGATGCTTCATAAATTTTAAGGTTGAAATAAAACCTTAGAAACATTTTTCATTACAATTTCTGATATAATGAACGAAGAGAGGAAAATTGGAGCAAAAATTAATTAAAGATTGGGAGTTTATTTCAACAACAATTAATAATAGGAGTGCTAATTGAAATAAATTAAAAAGTTTTAGATGAAATTGAGACAATATATATAGCCTAAGAGGGAAAATTAAAATTTAATATTTTATGTTTGACTAAAAAACAGCTAAGCTATCAAAATAAATTAATAATTCTATCTTGAAGTTTTTTTTTTTACACTTTTACATAATTATTGCTAGTTCAGGCATATTTTAGAAAATTAGAATATTTCTTACCACATATGTGTTGCATGTATATCAAAAATTGAAAAATTAAACGTTGATGCTTGAAAGAAATGATGTTGGAGATCAGCCATGTGGATGTATTTCTGTGTTAAGTTTTTAATAATATTTAAGAGATGGTGTCCGTGATGTATCTTTTGCGTTTTTCTGCTCGAACTTAAAAATTATATAAGATAATAGGAATAGCCTTTTATATATATATAATAAAAAAATACATTAATAAAAAATGATAATTTAGACTAATTAAACATTTATATTGTTTTATAGAATTTAAATCATTACTTTTTTATGAAAAATCATTTTTATTGTAATATAATTAAATAAGAATTATTTAAAAAGTGCCCTGCAACACGAGATAAAATATTTACATGAAGATCTATCTTTTACTCATTATAATAAAAATTAACCTATTACTTTAGTTCTTAATTGACGTATATAACTCTTTTTATATTTTAAATTTATGTTATTAAATTATTTTATCCACTTTTCAATTCTCAGTTAAGATGCTAGAAAATAAATTTACAACACGTGCACATTTTAGAAATTAATTTAAAATCCTATACACAAAATGCAGCTCAAGAACTTTAACTTGTATCATCTAAGTAAAATAATAATGTTTTGGTAGTACTTGAGGGCCTAGTCGCTGTGGTCAATCGTGTGACTTGTTCCGCTCCCGTTCCGGGTTCGACTCTCTATGTGCACGCCTGTCACCCCCGCGGTGCCTTACCTGCTCACTGGGCTTGCAGGATGTTTAGTGGACTGTGAGGAATAGTCGTGGTGCGCGCAAACTGGCCCGGACACCCCACGCTAATAAAAATAATAATAATAATAATAATAATAATAAGAATGATGATTTTGGTATAAGTAAATCTCCATTTAACTTTCTTTCTCTGGTATACTTACAGTAGCAAGATCAGAAAGTGCAGTTCTACAGAAGAATATAATAACCCTTTTCACAATTCATGATTCGGATGCAGACTTGTTTTGGATCATCCCGTCAACAGAGAAAAGCGATTCAATTATAATACTTTCCATCACAATTATAATTCACAGTTCTACAGACTTTTGCTAACAATTTTGAAAAGACTACAAATTATTGCAATGGTAAGATAGCGATTGAAAACCAAACGCTGGTTAAAAAATTTAAAATTTATTTTTATTAAAAATTAATATTTTTTATGTTTTAAATAGTTTTAATGGGTTAATCTTAAAAATAATAAAATATATATTATTTTAATATATTTCAATAAAAAAATACTTTAAAAAATAATTACAATCACATTTTCAATCGTAATCTAAGTTTTTGACTGCAAATCACTTCACAATACTCAAAACAATAATTGGATGGTACTGAATTAAACAATAATCTCCCGACTACACAATATTGAATAGTGCACAACATTACTCTAACAATACCAGCATTTTCTCTATACAAGGAAGCCTAATCAATCCAGTTTTCTAGAGAAAATTAGAGACTATTTTTCCTTATCATTTTCTCCCAACTCTTTTGGCCTTTTCTCTTGTGTTAACTACTCTTCTAGAAATATACAGTAATAAAAAATAATATAAATTATATTTTATAATCTCATCTAACAGTTTAAGTTATTAAATTGAAATGATTTTTTGACATGATATCAAAGCTTTGATGACCAAGCGATCACGAGTTCGAATCTCATCATCCCTATTTATTTGATAAAAATTAAGCACAAGGTAATATAGATTTGTACAAGTTTCAAGCCCAAAGAGCTTTCACTTGAGGGAATGTATTAGAAAATAATATAAATCATATTCTAAAACCTCATCTAATAGCTTAAGCTATTGGGTTAAGATCGTTTTTTGATAGATAGTATTAAATTTTTTATACTCAAATCTTGTGAGTTTTAAATTTTTATATACGATAAACATGGTTTTTATTTTGTTTCTAATTTCAGTATGGTTGGTTTATGGTATGTTTGTTTTGCATGAAATATTTTACATGCATAATATATCTCAATCTTTAACTTGAAAAATATTTATTTATTTTAATATATATATTCAGATAGTTTATATATATACAGATATAAAAAATAACTATAAAAAAACTAGAACGATTGCTCCTTTTGGCCAAACACCAACTTACCCCACCCTCCTCACGTTAACTTTGAACAGCTAACCTGTTCTTACCACTGACACGTCACTTCACTTTCTTCTTTTGTCTTAAGAAAATTTAACCGTGTGGTAATCGTATCCTGTGGAAAAAGATCAGGAATACGTTATCGACTTGTCGTCTCAGTGTCGGACCCACAACACTTCCTCCCGGATTTGGGGATCCCGCGATTGGGGTGGGTCCCATTTTATATTGGGAAGAATGATCACGCTTCTCGAGTGCGCGTGGTTCTCAAGGCAACAAGTCGAGAAAACTGAAGGGTATGGGATAAATGGTAATGGCAGGTTGAAATTGAGACCCGCACGGAAGAGCCAGCTAAGTTTGGATGAACGATAAGATTATGGAGTTGGAGACCTTTAAAAATTGATTTCCTTTCTTGCTAAACTAAATTAGCTAATTCCTTTTTTTGTTGGAATTGGTAACTGAAATTAGCGCATGATAAACTTACATCTTCTGTGTTAATTAAAGATATGTTTGTTTGCATAAGATATTTTATGATCAATTTATAAATTTAATTTATCTATAAAAATATTTTCAAATTATATAATTCAATAAAATATTTATGATACGTAATTAATTCATAAAGCAATCTAACTATTTTAATTGTTGTTATTGTCATTACCGATGTT
Source organism: Populus x sibirica (assembly GCA_019202695.1). Taxonomy (NCBI): domain Eukaryota; kingdom Viridiplantae; phylum Streptophyta; class Magnoliopsida; order Malpighiales; family Salicaceae; genus Populus; species Populus x sibirica. The sequence goes on from JAGMVL010001159.1 coordinate 2,313,878, forward strand.
GTAACGATAAGAAAAGAAAAGGAACACATTTTGATGTGTTCTTTTGTAAAATGGCCTAAACTTCTAAAATAGAGCGCCACCTAATATTATAATCATTATAATCCCTAACTGATTTTTAAAATTTTAAATTAAAGGACAAATTATGCATAAAGAATGAAGATATCACCTCTAAAGCATATTACCTGAGATTGGATGCATTGTTGGTCTTATCTTAATTGTTTAATAGTCTTTTATGTTGTGGTTTATTTACAGGGTGATGGTGAGTTTATTACAATGGATTAAACTTTGATTGAAAGTTAAAATCTAATCATTCTAAAGTTCAACTGGTTTCGTCACTCTCGATTACTTGGTGAACTGACAACTCTAAGTTGATCACCTTAAATCACAACTCAAGTTATATCTATCAATCTACCAATGAGCTTATATTGGTCTCATTGAATGTAGCACAAGTCTCAAGGAAGGTTTTTGAAAGGAAACTCGATGAGATTCACTTAACTTATGCTACCTCAATACTTATAACTCTAGTGTTAGTAAATATTAAACTTAAAACTGTTATTTTTGTTTTTAGAAAAACATGTTACTTCTCTCAACATTCGAAGCAACGACTCGTTGTGAATTCATTTACTTCAAACATTGAAAGTAATTTATAAAATATTTTTTTTATTGTCTCGAGAAAACCAATGATGGATTTTTAAGATTTTAGATATGTCAATTTAATGGACTTTTTAATTTTGCACAAGTTTTAATAGACTTGACAAACTAGTTATTAATTTCAAATATGCATGCACAAATATTTTTTTTTAAATAAAGCAAGATGCTAACACAAAATAAAAACTTTTTTTTAGTTTTAGATTTTTATACTAAGACAAGTATTTTTATTGAATGCCCAAAAATATGTAAAAACAATATTTTTTTGTAAGAAAAAAATTGTAATGATAAGAATATGAAAAAATAATATATTTTTTTAAGACTTGGCCATAATGCTCACAAAATATTTTCTTTTTATTTTTTTATTTTCTTGAACATGAGTAAACTTAACTCAAACCCATCAAACCTATGAATATAGCACAAAACAAACTAACCCAAACTTATTAGACAAAGGAAAAACCTAAGCCCATCCCCTTATACATAAAGTCCAAAACACTAGCCCACATGCAAACACAGCCCATATGTCAGTAACCCATCATACACAGCCCAGGCCATACAAACCCAATGAAGACCAGGCAAGCCCACACGCACTACAAGCCCAAATCCACCCAAGACTCAATGTTTCCTTTTGCCCAAACCTGTTCTTGCCTTCATGCAGTAAACAGAGACAAGGATGAAACACTGTCATGAGAAGACAGTTCCTAAGCATGCCCTCTAGTCCCGTGACTTAAACACAAATCTTCATGCTAATGATATACCAATGCTCTTGTAGCAACCAAACCGTGAGCAAACAAGAGGAAAAGAGAAGAGAAAGTGTTTCCAATTATCATTTGGTTGTTTTGGGAAAGCTATATCTTAAATCAAATAAGCTATTTCAAAAGAGAAATCAACTAGAAATTTTCAATGCTAAAATGCTCTAAATTATGCTAAATTAAATTATTATATTCTAGCATAAAAGTATAAATAATATCATCATTTATAAATTAGATATTGAGTGCAAAGAAAACATAAAAGGTGCTAAAAAAAGCTTGTTGATTTAAGCTATATTTATCCTTTTTATTGGAAGTTTACTGTTATCACAAAGATAAATATATTCAATGGTTATATAGATACAACACATGCTGAAGAAGCATATTTGAGGTTTGCAGCTCATTACTCTATAAGCCCATGAAAGATCAATAATTTATCAAAAGTTGTTTCTCATGCATATTGGAGTATCTTGATTGGACATCCACAAAATCAAAACAAGAATAATTCAAACTTGAGGACGAGCTCTCTCCAACTTTGAAAGATCGATACAAAAGGATTTTATGATAATTTATTTATTTTCTTAGTTATTTTTATTCCTATTTAGTTAAGGAAAATTTTCCTTTATTTTATTTTTAATTTTAATTTTTTGAATTTAGTTTAGGAAATCAAATATTGTGCATGGTGATTTTATTTTTTCTATTTAATTTAGGAATCCTCAAAACAACTCTATGATTATTTATTACAATTTTTTCCTCTACAAAATAGACCTAGAACTAATAAGTGTTTGATAGTGTTCTAACTTATAATTTTAGTTGCGTTTTGAAAATGCATTTCACTCGAAGAAACATCAGATTAATGCTTTTTTTAGTGTTTTTTTTTTATGATTTTGATGTGTTGATATAAAAAATATATATATATATAAAATATTATTTTAATATACTTTCAACTGAGAAACAATTTCGAAAAACATCTTGAACCACAATATCAAGCACCTTAGCATAAATATGTTTTTTAGCTTGTATTTCAGTGGAATATTTGAAGAGAAGATATTCAGCAATAAAATTTTAAATTAAAATTATTATGTGGCAATTTATTTGAAAAAAACTCTATGTTATTTGTATTTACTGTTTTTTTTGTGTTGTTTTCGTCTTGTTATAATTCGGTCATTAGTACTATCTATATATATATATAAATTAACACTGGAATTAAGAAAGAAAATTAAAATGGGGGGAAAGAAAATCTAAAAGGGGAGAAGTGAAAAATAAAAAATTTGATGACATAATTCTAAATTCTGTATTTGTATAGAATTAGAGATCGAATTGTATAAAAAAATAAAAATGGAGGAAATGAAAATTGAAATGAATTTTAAAATTTTATGATGGAATTGCGAAATTAACAATGTATGTTTATTTAATATTTTATAAAATGAACGGCGTACTTGCAATCAAAATTTAAAAGGAAATGAATTTTAAAATGAGGAAAATGAGATTTTAAATTGTGACACAAATTTAAAAAATATTTATTTATTTAACATTTTATAAAACTAACAACGAAAACCTAAAAGAAGGAAAGAGAATTTAGAAGGATAGAACATGAAAAATTTTAATTTAGTGACTAGAATTAGAAAATAATTATTTAATATTTTATAAATTAGCGTTGTAATTGCGACAAAAAAATTATTTGGAGGGAAACGAGTTTGGAAGGTGGGAATGAAAGTCTAAAATTTGTGACAGAATTAAATTGTACATAATATTTGGAGAAACCTATTAATATACACTTATATTACACCATTTATCAATCGTATTCTTATTTTTAAAAAAATTAATCATCTGTAATTTTTAGTTTATTCGTATTCTAATATACTTTTGTCAATTATTTTTATAAAATTAACAGTTATGTATGTAATACATGATAGTTTTAGTATAAATTTACAAAAATATCTCTTTAAGCCAGTGAAAAATATGTCTTTAAGTAAAAAATATTAACTCCTGTGCTGGTTCCTGTTTATTTTTGTGTTTTAAAAACGTTTTTGATATTTTTACTTTAAAAATAAAAAAATAAAAAATATATATATTTAAAAAAATAAAAAATAAAATACCAAAAAATATTAATTTAAAACAAAGAAAAAAATAAAAAATAAATTATTTTTATCTTTGCTTCAAATTAATATTTTTTGGTATTTTTAGATCATTTTAATACACTGATTTCAAAAATAATTTTTAAAAAAATAAAAAATATATTATTTTAATACATTTCTAAATAAAAAATACTTTAAATAAACTAAACAAGATTAAGTAATCTCTTGACTGCATTAAAAAGTGTAACTCATCTAATTATCTTAATTTAAAAGTGGTTTCAAAATTGATTTTATATCAACTCTAACGATGTAATATAATACCTCAACATGAATCTTTAAACTTGTAAAACTTAATATTATCTTATATTAGTTTTTTTATTTAATTAGATTAAGATTCTAACATAGTATTAAAAATGCATTTTGAATAAATAAAAAAATTAAATAGTTAGATGAGGTATATATATAAAAAAACAAATCTATATGAACTCACTCTTTGAAGCTTTTAAAATTGAATTTACTGTGATCCTTCGCCCAATTTAAGGGCAGACCGTAACATGGGAAAATTAAATAATACTGTGTTTGAAAATAACGAGACTGCGGAAACCAAAATCAAACATAAGTGAGCAGATCACAGAAGTGTCCTTCTGCTCTCATTATCATATATATATATATATATATATATATATATATATATATATATATATATTTGAATTATTTTAATATATGAATATTAAAAATGAATTTATAAATAAAAAAACTTCAAAAAAATAACAAAATCTCTGTTACCTCAGTTTGTCTTGTTCGTTGAGTGCTTCCTTCAAAGAAGAGGAACATCCCATCTCTTCATTTCTTTTGAAAAAGGTAACTTCGATGGGTAGACGCTCCCTCCATATCGGCGGATTTACCCTCATGGTGATTATTCCTTTTTCCTCGTCTCAAAATCAGAGCTGGTTCATGCTTGGAAAATTGCGAACTACTAATCAGTCCCCAGAATATACGCCTACTAACGGATCGATCCCTCACCGTCAGAATCTTGCTAATTTCTCCCTTTACCATCTCTGGGTCCTCACAAGTTCATCCCCGTCAGTTTCATTACCATAAAATTGAAGACATTTAAACCCATTTTTATGAATTACACACTATAATTTTTTGTTTTATTGAGTTGAACTCAGCTTTGCTTTCCTCAGATTGAGTTTTTCTTATAAAGATATTGATTACCACTAATTTAACCACAAGTTACTTGCTACAATTTCACTTCAAATATTATTTGAATCTCTTGTATATAAGTAATGTTTAGTCTCCATGTTATGTAATTAATTTTATTTATATTTTAAGTATAATAAACAATTCTTAATTATTTTTCTAAATTATAAAAAACAATTAATTAGTCAAATACATATATGGGACTAAATGAAATTAAAAAAGGACGAAATATACTCTTTTCGTAGTTATATAATATTATTTAAAGAAGTGGTTTCTATGAATTCCATTCTATTAAAAATTAAAAGTTTTTGAGCCTGTTTGAAAGTGTAGTTATGGTTGCTTTTTAAAGTGCTTTTCGTGTTGAAATATATCAAAAAGATGTTTTTTTTATTTTTTAAAAATTATTTTTAAGATCAGCACATTAAAACGATAAAAAAAATTTTTTAGTAAAAATATAAATGAATTTTTGGGAACACGGTTTGCACCGCGTTCCCACAAAAAGTGTCAATGATGCTATTTCACACAAAAAAAAAAATCAAATCATAAATAACTACAAGCCATTAAATTGGTGAAGCTAAGTAATAACTCCCATACCAATTGCATGATTGTAAGACTTACAATGTTTCTTGTAATATATTCTTTTTATATTTTTTATTCAATATAGCAATTTATTGATTTTCCGGTAATCTAAACTTACAAATAGATGCAGCTGATGAAGTCCTGGGGACAAATTCGCAAGAATTTAAAGATTAGAGACTGGATTGTTAGTTACTGTATACATTGGGGATTGATTCGTAGATAAAATCGCAGTCCGCCCTTCCCTCCCCAGTCCCTCCTCCACCCATTACACAAAACGATGATGCTACTTGCTCTCCTGGAAAACCCTTTTATCTCTCCTACGCAGCCATCACGTGTCATCTCAGGTACTGAGCTACACATCGTGCTTTTCGCCTCTCCCTCTGCACATCCACCTCCACTTCCAGCGACACTCTCTCAGACCAAAAAAAAAAAATATGCAGACGCACGAGAGAGAAGAAAGACTTTGTCTTTGTACTTATTTATCTCTTACAATACAAGTGTAGTGAAAGGAAAAGAAGAGCACACACACAGAAGTAGCTGTAATTTTTTATTTGTTATGAAAAAAGAAAGAAAGGATCAAAGCACTTACTGGCTAGTTACTGGAGGGTGAAGTAGGGCGGGCCAAGATGGGGTCGTACACACTACACAGACTTGTTTGCAGGCTTTTCCACGGCCGACTTTACCATTATTACCATGCATAAAGCTAGTGTCTTCAGAAGATCACCATCACATATAAATACAGACGCATAGATCTCTCTCTCACACGCACAGTCTCTCTGTGAAAATAATAAATCACTCTCCAATCTATCAATCTATATGGTGCAACTATTATACACACGTACACACACATTCATTCACTCTCGTGTACCAACTCTGCTCTTATTAAATTGTTACAGTCTCTTGCTTGCCCGCTTCTTTTCTTTTCTGGGTAATGTAATTATCCTTGTCAGGTTACGTAATTACTGCCTACCTAGCTCTGTCTCTGTCTCCCCTCCCTCCCTTTCCACTCAACTTTCTTTTTTTTTCTCTCTTGCTAGTACCCTTACTGCATTCACACCTAACATTGCTTGCCCGCTTCTTGTTTGTCCCTTGCTATGTTTCCATTTCCCAGTGCTATACTATTACCTGGTGTTTTTTCTTTGGTACTCGTTAACCAATAGTACCATACTTGTTTTCTCTCCTTTTGCATTTCTTGCTTCATTCTTCTTCTTCTTCTTCTATCTAGTTGCTAGTTTCTTGAGATTTAAGTGTTAAAACAAGAGGTTACAAGGAGTCATGGCTCCTGCTACGACGGGTGGCTCTTCCTCTGTACCATCATTGCCGCCGCCTTGTCCAAAGTCACCGCCGGAGTATCCGGATTTGTATGGAAAGCGAAGGGAAATGGCTAAAGTGCAGATGCTTGAGAGAGAGATTGGTTTCTTAGAGGTGGGCTTTAAATTTGCTATCATTCTGTGTTCTCCCCCTAACTGGCATGTCGAGGTTTGGTTTCTTTAGTTTCTTATATGCTAAATCTTAGTGGATATGAGAAGTTGAGGTGATAATATCATAACAATCAAATAGAGGAGAAACTAGAAAGGGGAGTTGAAACAAGCTTAACAAGCGTTTTATTGGTTTGCTGCAGTACAAGAAATTCTCATCAACAATGGAAAATTAGGCTGAAACTTCCTTTGTATTGTTAGCTTATAGTGTGAGTGGAATTTTTGGAGGTACGATCCTTCTAGTTGCGAACACTCAATTTAAACATAATAAAGAACCTACTACTGCAGGTAGCAGAAGGATGAAAATTGGGTATTTTTTGGTTGGTTGTTTTATCCCAGATGCACGAGGACCTAGCTGACTGATATCTTGTGATGGCATCTTACGGAAATTGTTGATGGGTTATTATTGTTCAATAACTATAAAAAAAAGATTTGTCATTGTTGCTGGCTTTGCCAAACCTGAAACTGGAAGCAATTTTCCTTCTTGAATTGTATTAACTGTTCATCCAGTAGCTTTGGACGTTCTGTATTCTGCTGACTATTTGCACTGCCAACCTATCAGACTGAGTTGTGTATCTAGTACCTGTTTGTTTGTTTCAACCCAAACCACAAGATGGACCTAGTTAGTAGTCTTAGAAAGTGATTATCAGACTGAGTTGTGTATCTAGTACCTGTTTGTTTGTTTCAACCCAAACCACAAGATGGACCTAGTTAGTAGTCTTAGAAAGTGATTATAGCTGGTTATTTCCTGTTTTAGATATTTTCTTCAACAGTGCTATATGTATGAAAGTTTTAGTTTTGAATCTTAGCCTGGTCTAACTGGGCATCCTCATAAGAGGTTTCAGTGATGATTTCATCTGTTATATGATAGAAGATAAGCAGTCATTAATATCTGTAGCTGCTCCCACCGGCCAATTTATTTCATGAAGTTTGTGTGAAGATTGATTAATTGGATGGGAAAAAAAAAATCTTCTCTGATAAGCTTTTATTCTCTCTTTTATACAATGAAAGAATATTGAATTGGCAATTTCAATTTGAGCAGGAGGAACTTAAATCTCTTCAAGGCCTCCAGCCTGCATCTAGATGCTGCAAAGAGTACGTCAGTTTTACAATCACATGGCATAGCTTCAAGTGTTCCAAAAAAATATATGCACAAGTTATAGATTCTGTTCAATTAGCGGCTAATTGGAATATATTTTTGCAGGGTCACTGACTTTGTTGTGGCAAACTCAGATCCTTTGATTCCTACGTAAGAACAGTATCATCTGTTAAACTTTGCTTTCTGGTTTTGAAGAGGAATAATAGCTTTATGTATCTCTCTTTTCATTTTCTTTCTTCTTCTTTTTTCATTTTAACCAGAAGTCGGAAGAAACGAAGGACTTGTCTATTCTGGAAGTGGCTATGGTACTGTTTCCTCGTCCATTTTTCTTATTTTTCTGTATAGAACTCTATTCAATCCCAGTAATTGGTGTTTGCGAAATATTCATTCTGGATTCTTTTGGTTCTTGATGTTCCATGAAACTCTTTATTTTGAGAATTTAGACGAATTTAACTCTTGTAATTAATGTGCTTAACGTTCTATTATGAACTTAGTGGCATTTTAGTTATGCCATCATAGCATACTGCAAAATGCAGTTAAGAAGACAAGACTAGAGCCTTCAATCCATTTTTGTTACATAAATGACCAACAAGTTTCTCTTCCTTGCATGACCTGACCCTTTCACAAATAACGCGATTTCCTTTGTCGTTTGCAGTGGTATACGCTGTTTTAACCTATCATGGATCTGTTGCTGCTGTTCTTCGGGATGCTCTCTTCATCTAGAATGTCCGACCTGCTGTGAGTGTAATCCACGTAACTGCTGTTCCTGCATCAGCTGCCCAACTCTAAAGTGGCGATGCTGCTGCTGCTGTCCTCTTCCTAGATCCCATTGCTGTAGAAAGATCTCATGCAACAGGAACTGCTGCTGCACTTGTCAATTGCCATCATGCCCAGATTGCTCTTGTTGCAGTTGGACATGCTCTTGTCCCAAATGTCCAAAGGTACCCCCTTTGTTGCAACTGTAAAAAGGCTTGCTGTAATCCATGTTGTTTATTCTTCTAGCATTTCAGTGCGCAGTATTTTAAGGAAGCTTTTATCTACAACATGCCATTCAATTTCTACATATAGTATCAATGGTGGGAACTTTTTTATTTTTTGGTTTCTTGAACTGGCCTTGGCTAGGTCTGTAATGCAGTTAAGAAAGTTCCATCCATGCCAAGAAGCTGTCCATTCAATTATCTATTAGGCTGCACCACCACGCTTGACAAACAAGCTCCAAAGGAAACTTAAAACCACAAATAATAGTATATAGTAACCTAGACACTGATTGGATTTTTTTTCGGGCCTGAATTGGTTTGGCTATATTCGTACAAGACTGATGTTCTCGTATTTGTGGTCTTATCACAGTCAGAGGTTTGTTGTTTGTTTGCTTAAGGCTTTGTCAAGAGCTTGCTGCTATGTGTCAAGGGATATGCTCTTTTTTCACCTCCATCACAGCCCTTGTTCAAGAACTTGTTAATCTTTGAGTTGAAAATAGACTTGGTGATTATTATCGATACACGCATAATTCAAAACCACTGGACCTACTACTTGCTAATTATTGATGCGAAATAATTGAACTGGGTGGCCTTATTCTGGCTGAGTTATGGTCGTTACTGGCCATAAGACTACACTCTCTGCAGAACTGTAAACTACAGGGCACAGGTGCTGTCTTGTCATTCAGTTCTCTAAATGAATCATAGTGACTAGTCAACATGATGCCATTGCCAGTGCTTCTTTTGTCAATAAATAGTACCCACTAAGGCAGGCTGCTTGTCTGAGCAGAGTGGAAGGCTTTACCAACCCCATATAATTTAGAGAATCAAATGGCGCTGGATTAGAAGGCCCCTTTACCTTTACTTTGCTTCTGAAACTGTGTCAGAGCAATGAATTTGCTACGAAATCTAGCCCTAGACGGACATACAGTTTCTGAATATTGTATCTGATAAGCTACGAAAGCTACTATAAATCGCCAGGTATGCTCAAACTATCCATGATCAATATTTTCCTTCGGCGACACAAGCCCCTTCTCTTCTTTTTGCCCTTTCCCTCAATCGGCCGACATTCGGCTGGGCTGGTCAAAACCTGCCACCCCCATGGGAAGGTCAACAAGTTACAGGAAGATAAGACTTTTTTTAGGCCATGGTTCGATGTTATGTTATAAGGTCGATCTTTGAATTTGTATCCATTCAAATAGTATTACATTAGGTTCTCGAGCACGCGGTTAATTAAAATCAAACTTTTACCAGCCCTATCCTGCCTATCAAAGGGCAAACAATACCATAAATCATATCCCAGCTCTGGCTTCTCCCTGTTTGGCAGCTCTCTCTCAAGCAAAGTTGTGACTAGGCCCATCAACAGAAAACCCATATTCATCTATAACAAATAAGAAACCTGAAGAAGAAAAGCTCACAACTGCGTCCATGAAAATGCAACTGGGCTCCTAACTTGGTGTTGAGCATTTCTCCACACGATTGCACCAAATTCAGATCTACCAGTGAGGCTGGCACCTTTCCTTGCCACAAAAGTCACTGTGTATCTAAGCTTGTCCCCAACATTTTTAAAAACAAGCTTAGAAGGCTTCACCGTCACCTGCACCGCTTGCGGCCCAGTCACGGCTACTTCATAAATGGAGCCAGCAGCGCCCACATTTGTCAATTCTCGGGTGTACCTTACAACCCTATTGTTGGTAAACACCACTGAGAACGACGGATAATTGAGATTACCAGGGTTGTTGAATTTCCTCGAACAAGTGATGTTTGGGCGCTTGACAATGGCTTGGACATGCTCTATGGTGTAGTCCAGAGAGCACAAGAATGCTACGTATTCATCTGTTGAGATATCATACACGAGGCCCGGCGAGAGGGCTTTCTGTGGGTCTACATGACCAGACCCATGCGCCCATGGGTTTGAAAGTGCACCACCTGCAGCGTCCTGGAGCGGGGAGTTGGTGTTGTCACTAACATAGGCAGTGGTCATGAGAGCAGATTTAATTGCACTTGGGCTCCATGTTGGGTGGGCTGCTTTCAGCAATGCAGCTACACCACTTATGTGTGGGCATGACATAGATGTACCTACAATAACAAGTATACATCATGTTATGCGTAGCAACAGAAGCCTGTTGGGTGACTACTCACTAGCCTAGTGTTGCTTACTTAGCAAGTGTGTCAAAATACGTGACGAAAAGCAGATTCGACTCCTATATCAAAGTGCATCCTCTCGGGGAGACTCACAGAAAAGAAATAGAATAGGTTGGTTAATCATAAAACCAATTAACCTAATGCTAAAAAAGCAGGAGGACCACAGACACAACACTGACCCCTAGGCTACCATCTTTTATTGACTAGTGCTAGCTCCAATGAAGCCAGATATATAAACAAATTGGCAGTGGAAGAGTTGATAGAGTATGTGATCTGTCTAGTTCCACTTTCACCAAGGCTTGATTGTGTAATAATATTTTTGTGCCTGTCAGCACCCGAACCCAGTTTCGCCGATTGCCATTGTTATTTACCACCAACCACCAAGATTTATTAGCACAAACAAACCAGCTCCCAGCCGTGATTAATCCATTTATTAAACTACAGACTCCACTAATCATGTATTTACCTCCACTCCAAAGCAAGCAAACTTGGCATGCTGAACCTAACCTAACCTAAGTAAGATATTACTCCTAGGTTAATAACAATAAACACAGACACACAAGGAAAACAAATAGTACGATGATGACCGTTACCAGATTAGCAAATGAGAGGGAGTGAGTAGAGCACCTGACATGATATTGAACCGAGTTTTTCTAGTGTCGGTCTCTAGTCCAGTGGGTCCAATTGTCTCTGACCAAGCAGCCAATATATTGACTCCAGGCCCAATCAAATCCGGCTTCAATATCTCCCTTGTCACCAAATTTGGCCCTCTTGAACTAAATGCTGCTACAACTGGTGAAGGCCTTACATCCAAAACTGTCCCACCAAAACTCAAAACAGCCGTTGGATTTGGATCGCTCTTAACATACTCTCGAATCACATCCCCAACTTTCCTCCCCACCGCCACAGCCGGCAACAAGTGACTGTCCGCCACCAATTCTTCCCCACTCTCCGCCGTATTGGCCAATATCATCCCAACCCCACCTGCATCCCTCACGACCGCACCCTTTTCGACACGTGGATTAATCCCCCTATCACAAATCACCACCTTACCACGGACTAACTGCGGTTCCAGTGAGCCGGGCATACACAAATTGCATGTGCTATTGCTTCCCTTCTTATAAACCAAACCCACCGGTTTTTTCCCCATTCCTGCTCCGCTATACAAAGAAACACCAGCGAACCGTTTCTTATTTCCCATTACAGCATAAGCGGGAAAATCCCGGTCCAAAGTTCCAGCACCAACGGTCATGATCCAAGGAGCCACATTTGCGAGTGAAGCTATATTAGGCCCACTGTTACCAGCCGAGCAAGACACGAAGATGCCTCTCTCCATCGCCGTAAAAGCACCGATTGCAATCGTATCGCGATAATAAGGAGCCGATCCGCCACCAAGAGAAAGGGACATCACATCCACGCCATCTTCAATTGCCCGATCCATTCCTGCCAGAATGTCTGAACCAAAACAACCAGATGCCCAGCAAACCTTGTAAGAAGCAACACGCGCGCTGGTGGCCATTCCACGCGCCGTGCCGCTAGCATACCCAAGTAAACTCGCATTAGCCACTTGAGACCCGGCGGCCGTGCTTGCAGTGTGAGTGCCGTGCCCGTCTTGGTCACGCGGAGATTCGGTCTCTTTAGGCTTTTTTAAGAAACTTCTACCACCAGATGCCATATGGTATCCCTTTGAAAAATATCGAGCGCCTATCAGCTTCTTGTTGCAGAGTTTGGGGCTGAAATCAGGGCCAGACTCACATTCTCCCTTCCATCGAGTCGGGATCTCAGGCATTCCCGAATCATAAAAAGACTTCGATTCGGGCCAGATCCCAGTATCAAGAACACCTACAATAACATCATTTGATGATTGATTAATGCCCATGGCGTGATGTCCATCTAAGAGTCCTAAGTCAGTATTAAGGCCCAAAAAAGCAGGAGTGCGAGTGGTGTGGAGGGAGTAAAGAGTGTCTTCGTAAACATCGACGACAGATTGAGATTGTTTCAAGAATTCAACTTCTTCGTCACTGAGGGAGGCAGCAAAGCCGTCAAATGCATTGGTGTAAGTGTAGAGGAGGGAGTCAGGAGTGGAAGTAACGGATTGGAGGCTTGCAGTGTACCAGTCATGGTGGGTTGGGAAGGAGTCTGGTTTTGTGTTGTGTTTCATGTGAACTATGTAGGTTTGTTTCGCGGTGGTGGAGATGGATAGGGAGAGGGACAGGAGGAGGGGGAGGACAGCGAGCGGCCAAATCCCGGCCATGGAGGAGGAACCCATGATGGCTGTGATGGTCAGAGTGAACAGGATAAATTTAAAAAGGAGAAGAGAAAGTGGGAAAAGATGGGCTTGCAGTACAGGCAGCCACTGTCACGGAGATTATAGGACCAGTGTCGGTTATAAAAAGCATCGGGGTTGCAAATCAGGCTTCTAAGCTTCATTTATTACACAAATGCCATTTTGAGAGAAATAAAATCTACAGAAATGGGTGAGGGTCCCTGTGGAAACCCATGCTTATTTGGCAATTGAACTGTCTCCCATTCCTCTTTGTTTGTATCATGTCGTCTGCCAGCACGGGCATGGGCTAGTCTATAGTCTATACCGTGAGCTGGGCTCGTTAGATCAGCACGTCTACTGTCTCCCATTTTAGTCGAGATTTCATATTTCATTGTTATTTTAATTAAATGGCAGATTTCATATTTCAATGTTACTTTTTTTCAAGGTTCCTTCCATATTTTGCATATATAAATAACAAAATAACTTAAATATCATCAACTTCAATAACATTTAAATTCAACTAATCAATTTTAATTTTAAATAATAAAATTTAATATCATAATTTTAATTCATCATCTAGAAAGCTTGGATTTAATTTAGTTTTTTTTTTAAATAAAGAAGATATTTTAAAACTACTGGTATATTTTTAGACAAAAAAATAGTATTTAGTTCTTTTAAGAAATTAAATCAAAGTTTTTGGATGAATAATTAAAATAATGCTATTAAATTTGAACTTTGTTTTTTTTTTGAAATTAAAATTAATCCTATAAAAAATAAAAATAATCAATTAAGTTGAAGAGTATTGATATTAAGGGTGTTTAAGTTATTATATATATATATATATATATATATATATATATATATAGAGAGAGAGAGAGAGAGGATTTTGAAAAAAATAATAAAAGTACATGATTTTAATTATGTCAAAGTATAAAAAAGTCAAATTAAAAGGTAAAAATATATAAAACTAATTTTCAAGTAATGTAAAATTCAAGAAAGGTTTGACATGTTTAGTTTATAATAAAATCAATCCTAATTCTATGGTCCTATAGGGTTGTATTAGCACTGTATTTTTAATAAATTTTGATTTTTTTTATTTTAAATTAATTTTTTTTGTTTCTAGATTATTTTGATATGACAATATTAAAGATAAATTTTTAAAAATATATATTATTTTAATATATTTATGAAAAAACACTTTAAAAAAAAAATTTAATTAAACTCTCAAACATCTATAAATATTTTTTTTATTAACGTGGGTGTCCGGGTTAACCTGTACATATCTCGACTAATTTTATGAGTCTTTAATAACCGTATAAACTTTTAGTAATCCTAAAACTTATAAAATTTAAAGTAATAATTTTTAAAAATTAAATTTAAAATTTAACTAATTAAACATTAACAATATTTATAAATATTTGTTTGGTTTTGAGATTCTACACGTAGTGCCACTTCCATTTCTTTGTTCGATGCAACCTTAATTTTCTAGTATAAAATATTAAAATAATATATTTGTTTTTAATTAAAAAACATAAATTATATAAAGGAGGATTATAGTATGAAAATAAAAGCAAACATAGCGGGCATTTAAGACAAGATAAATTATTGCACGGGAAACAAGGTTGAGATGATGGTGTATAATTTTGTCTTGTAATTAGTTAAGTACCTTGGATAAGAGGATGCCTCGCCCTCTTCTCGAAGGTAACGGCTACATTTTTAGAAAATGATGTGTGAAACAGTCATCTTAGCTGAAAGCTACTGTTTTTCCCAGTATTGTACTTTGACTCCTCGCTACTTTTTTTTTTTTTTTACTGTGCTCTCTTTGTTTAAATCGGTATTTGTTCCTGTGGTGGTATTAATTTTTTTAAAAAAATAATATTGAATTTTTTAATTATTTTTTAATAATTTTAATATATTAATATTAAAATTAAAAAATTTTATGTTTTAAGATCGTTTTGATATGTTAATATCAAAATTAATTTTTTAAAAATAAAAAAATATTATTTGAATGCATTTTCAAACGAAAAATACTTTAAATCAAAATTACTACTACATTTTTAAATACCTCTATCTAAATAACACGAGGTTATCACATCAATTTTTATTACAAGATATAAACAGGCAATTATAGAAAATAAGTAAACAATTAAAAAAAAAAAAAACAATAATCAGTATTCACAACTAAGTATTATAATTCTCGTAATTATTACTTCTAATCTCACCATGACGCACAAAAACATAATGTTTTATAATACTTTAATGAGTATGATTTGTTTTGCTTGCTTCCGAATTTCATTTCACCGATATATATATATATATATATATATATATATATATATATATATATATATATATGGCGAATCATACTTATTAAATTTAGTTTAAGGTTTGATCCGGTCAAAGAGTCATATCTCGAGTTACACGAGTTGATATAAGTCAATTTAAAAAAATAAAATAAAATTTAAAATTTTAATATCTCATATAAAAAAAATTAAGAAACAATCCATATAAATACATATATATATATATATATATATTGTAAATAATGAATTTTAAGAGATGATTTCAAAAGATTTTTTTTATTCCGCATTGAAAAGATACTATTATCTCATTTTAAGTTGAAGTATTTAAATCAAAAAAAAAATTTATCCCATATTGAAAAAACATATTTTTTCTTTGTGAACATATATTACATATACTAATGGGCTTTCAATCCCACATTGAAAATATAAAACTTTTTATGTTTATATAGTGAACTTTCAATCTCAGCTGGGTACAGGGTCAACCCGACGGGTCGAGCCAGGACTGATAACTATGAAACAAATGCACCAAATTAAGAAAGATGAGAAATAAGAAGAAAAAATTAACTTAATTTAGATGAAATTCGTAAGCATTCTTGGCAAAACAAATGCACCAAATTTTAGTTTAAATAAAATATTTTAAAGAATAACTAAATTTACTATATTAAAATAGACTTCTCGAATTTTGGATAAGCAGAGGAATCACTGTAAATTCTTATGTTATCATTGAGAAACTCCTGTCTATTTAGATTTTTTTTTTAGATATTAAAAAAAAAACCTCATGATTCTATTAAAGAACTTTTAGTCTTAGGTTAGAATGACTCCCTAAATTGTTTTTAAGAAAATAAAAATAGCTCAATAATAAAAACAGATGGAATCAACCCCAGATAGTGAAAGCAAAAGGAAAGAAAAAAAGTAATATAGGGGACCAGTGAGAAAGTGTTAACTTAAACCGCAGATTGTGCCGCAAATCGAGCCACCAAGCCACAAATACTGACAATTTTGCTGCAGAAAGGCCGCACGCTCACCATGCTTTTCCTTTATGTTATTAAACCAATCCTAATTCCTCATAATATCCACGCGCTTTCTGCTATCCAGCTAACGGACCTCCTTTTCTTTATTAATTTCTTCTTTTTTTTCCCTTAAGCAAAGAGCTAACTTTATTACTGATAATAAATAATGGTACACGTTTCGGTGCGGAACGCGTCCTTCTTTGTCTGTGATATTATTAGGATTGGGTTTGAGAATGAGATTGAAGTTGTTTTTTTTTTTTTTATGTGTTGAAATTATATTAATATGTTGATGTTAAAAATAATTTTTTTTAAAATAAAAATATATATCATTTTGATATATTTTTGAGCAGAAAACATTTTGAATCATAACTGTTATCATACTTTCAAACACTCCTTACAAAATAAAATTGTCATGTTTAACTAAGAAATTTAGCATTAAAGCACGAGAAAAGTGTGGGAGGAGAAGCACTTGCAACGAAGTAAAAGTGCCCAACTAGCTAGGGAGTTTCATAGAGTTTCATAGCATATATTATTGATACATGAGTGGTGTGTGAAGAAAATTCTCAAGAAAAATCATTCGCTAAAGAGTTAGAAAGCTTGTAGACTTCTAGGGGAGTTCTCATATTAACTATTAGCAAATGAATGTTTCGGTTAGGATGACAATAGTTTCGAAGACCGTCAGGTTTTATGGCAAACTATTGTGGTAAAAGATAAAATTAAATGTTTATCTTGACAAGTAAAGTAGTATAGATACAAAAGATTTGTAAGCGACAATACTCCTCTAATAATCTACTAAACTAGTGAAAGTTATTTATCCTGGGTTTGGCTTACCCCGAAAGGTTTTTTTATTTTCTCAAAAGTTCTTCAAAAGTTTTTTTCTTCGTAACAAAATAACTTGTTCATTTAAGTTTTCCACACTTATATTTATTTGGTTACCGATTAGTGTTTGCAAAGTGTTAGCAGATTACTAATGTTTAGTTTCCCTTTTCAGGAGAAATATAGTTCTTACAAAGAAAGCTCAACTCATGCAAGAATGTCACCAAACAAGGCTACAAATAAAAATAGAGCATGAAAAAAAAGCCTGATTAAAAATGAATACTCAGGGAAAGGTTGACAACTTAAGAAAAGAGGTAGAAAAACTTACAATTCAACTCAAACAAACACTGCAAATCATCACTACGAAGAGAAAAACACTCAAGATAAATCAAGAACATACAAAAGAACAACCCTTTCTTAGTAGATGGCATACATTCCAAGTGCAAACAATGTTATTTCCCTTCACCTATAAAAATAGGAAGCAAATGATGCCTAGGATGTAGCAATAATTGA
The DNA here is from genome assembly GCA_019202695.1 of Populus x sibirica. Lineage (NCBI taxonomy): Eukaryota > Viridiplantae > Streptophyta > Magnoliopsida > Malpighiales > Salicaceae > Populus > Populus x sibirica. Next base: position 2,331,739 of record JAGMVL010001159.1, read on the forward strand.
TTGGATAAATGATTGGATAAATGAAAAGCTAGGAGGAACAATTACTTAAACAATGAGTAATGTGCAAGGAATGCCTAGGATGTAGCAATACTTGAATAAAGAAAGTCCAGATTCTAAAGAGTTGGGGGGAAAGAAGAGCAAGTTAGGTTCTAGCTTAATTAATCAAGAAAATGCATTAATTACAGTAAGAAGATAAAGAGATGACCTATTAACCTATATATAACAACAAAAAAATGTTTCCAATAATTACAAGAGAAATTTAGAGTATTATAAGATGCTAAGAAAGAGAAAGATCATAAAATAACATATGTAGAAGCAATACTAAAAGCTAAAAGTAGCAAGCAATTGAAAGTGAGACTCATGAGTTAACAATAGTGAAATGGTTATAAGTTCTTAATAAAGCGGAGGGAGTACTTCACCAAAATTCAACCATAAGAAATTAATAGAGATGACTTTTACATATACCTCATTTCTTGATAAGAATTTCTCATATAAGCATTTAGAGTATATTGGGGATTCGGTGTTCAACCTACTTTCCATAAGAAAACAGTACTTCTTATACCCAAATTTATCTCTTAGGGCTTTAATTTGGCTAAGATTGCTAACATGGACACAAAAAAACTAGCATGAGTGACATTTAAGCATAAATTACATTAATATTTGCGCTATTAAAATCCTTGCCTTGAAGAACATATCAGAAGATTCTCATAAGACATCCTGGACTATCCTTCACACTCCAATGAGCTCTTTGAAGTTCTAAAAACATTGGTTAACCTTATTGAGACAACTATATGAGCTATTTACATTGATAGTAGAAGATATTTAAAGGTTTGTTGGAATCAATGATTAGCCTAAAAAAATCTAAAAGTACATCCTATGATAGAGCTGTACAAAATGCACTAGAAAAAAATTTCAAAAGTAAAATTTATGGATTCATGGAAAGAAAACATAAATATAGAGGTCATGGTTGATGGTCAACTTGTTAGCAAATGTATTTATTGTTCAAAGAAGAAAATTACACACAATGGATACATTAGGGAATATCAGGAAAGTCTTTGGAGACAAAGAGCATTTATGAAATACACATGCACATTTCAGCTTTGTTAGAATTTTATTTTGGTTTTTCATGTTTGGGGATTGTACTAGATTTTCAATAAAACATCCTTTTCTATGTCATTTTTGTTGTTTTAAAATTAAGAGATGTTTTTATAAAAGTAATATATGACATTTTATTTTCGTTCATAATTAGATAAGTATAGTGATGAATTTACCTAAAAATAGTTGAACTCCAAAATGTATCATGCAAATTCTAGGAAGCCATCTCACCTTCAAACCTTGAAATGTCCTTTCACTTCTAATAGATACATAGATATAAAACCTCAATCATTTTTAGTTAGCAAACATTTGTAATTGCAAAAAGAGATTTACATTAGCATTGCGTTAATTTTTTTATTTAACATTATCTACCCATCTTAATGACTTTTTTTTTTTAATGATTTCTGTTAATACATACTAGCTTATATAAGAGAAATGCATTGAAGAAAGGGGGCAGTGACTAACCTATTATGCAAATCATTTTATTCTTATTTAGAGGTAATTCCCTTTAAGTTAATGGTAACTTTATGGTCCATATATACATTACCGATAACAAGCTAATAGATGTTAAATTGTATTTTGAGTTATGCCGACACTAATTATAGTACCATTTGCAATGTTTAAAAATCTTATTGTTTCCAACCTTATATGTGCCATAAAATTCTAAATTTATACTCCATTATTATTTTCTAAGGGATCATGTTACAAAAGCTAGTGATTTATAATGCTTATTGAGAGAAAAACTTTTTGTGATATGAAAAATATGATTTATGACTTCCTTGCTAAGAGAACTTCTTTATAACAAATGATCGTGAGAGATGACACCTTACCATCTAGTTATCGGTGCAGTTATAATTTACAAACCTATAAAGAATCTATTGAATGCATTTTATTATGGGCCTTAAATCATTAGTAATATGGAAGCATGTTTAAGTTGATTTAATTTATAGTAGCTTTAATGCCCGACCAGAAATTTATTGCGTTACGAGAGTTCATATCTATCATGTCTTTATTGATATTAATAGTTAGCAAACCACTAATTTACCTAAACATTGACCATAGTGTCCCATAACAACGAGTGATTTTTGGCTAGATACAAATTTAATTTTTAACAATGACTGTTATTTTATACCTATGTTGATACGTTTTATAAGACCTTGTATGATGTCATTTCTTTCATCTTATATTTTTTTTATGATTCAATAGTCAATTGTAATTTGTTATAATCATAAACACAATAAATTATCTCTCATTATAGATATGGACGTGCAATGGTTTGATGCACTATAAGAGGGAGATTATGATAATGTAATGAATCGCGTTGTTGATTATGTTAATTAAGGTGGTGGTTTCGATAACAATGGAGGTGTTGGTGATGACAATAATACAAATGATGATGATAATGATGATTTAGATGACAAAAATGAGTCGTTTTTTAGTAGAGAGTTTGATCATTGTAAACTAGTACTATGCATAGCCAAAGCTCTCACACTATACTATAATAATTATATTTATAAAGAACCATATATAATTTTGTACAACACAAGAATGCGATGGTTGAATGAAATTTGACATGAACATTGGAAACGATCTATAAACATGTTTAGAATAGATGCGATGACATTTCAAAGTCTTTACTTTAAATTAGAAAGCCAACATAGGTTAAAAGCATCAAGAAGGATAAGTATTTTTGAGAAGGTCAGAATGTTTTTCTATATATTAGCATTAGGTGCTTCAAATAAGAAAATGCACGAGAGACTTCAATATTTAAGAGAAATTATTAGTAGATAATTTAATGAAGAACAATAAGTTTACTCGTAGTATATGTCATTAAACTAAAAGATCCTGAATTTTTAAACACACTACATGAAATTGTGAACAATCCAAGATATATGGATCATTTCAAGGTAACAATAACATACTTTTTAATCAATAATGCTATAGATTAATAATTTGTATAATTTTAGACTTTATCTAAGTACATTGATGCTTGCTGCTTATTATTTTTTATGTAGAATTGTGTAGGAGCAATCGATGGAATATATCTACGGGTGTGTGTATCTACAAATAATTAAATACTATTTATTGACATAAAAGGTGTACCGATACAAAATATAATGATTGCATATAGTTTTGACATGCAGTTCACTTTTGTTTGGGCTGGATGAAAGGGTAGTAAACATGATATGCAGATTTTTCTTGAGGTTATTGACAATCCTAATATCAAATTTTCTAAGCCATTAGAAGGTATTAACAAACCAAAACATGTAATGTATTTTATTTTATGAAAATTTAATGTTATTATAATTATTGGGTAATAAATAATAAAGTCAGTATATGTTATCGCGGGGAAAAACTACGTAATATTTTGGGATGCCCTAACAAATATGATATTTTATGTTCATATAAAGGTGAGATATATAATTTGCAAAACTTTCGCAGGTGATGACAACCACGAACTCAAGAAAAAACTTTCAATTATGTTCACTCTTCAGTATTTTTTGTGATACATTTGGAGTGTGGAGAAAAAATGGGTAATTTTTATAGAATATACCTTCGTTTCCTTACAAAGTACAAGTTCAGATTGTAGTGGCACCTATAACACTACATAACTATATTAAAAAAAAATCATATAAAAATGTGACATGTAAGGAATTTAGTCGTCATCTCAATTTTATTCATAGGGTAATCCGATGTATTTCTACATTCACATACCCATAAAAACTAAAATCCTTCCTGTATGAATTATCTTCATGATAGAATTATAACAAATTTAATAAAATAATAATAAAACCGGGTGTTGTAGTTGGCATGATTGTCTTTATAATATATTAATAATAAAATAAACATTAATGTAAATGCATTAATGTTCTCTCTCCTTACTTCCTTCTTTCTTTTTATATATTATGTGAGCGGGGTCTATCTAGCTACCTAACCCTAAAAAGGTTCCATTACATGGATAGAAGAATGGCAGACAAAAGGAAGCTCGATCTTACAAAGGCAGTGAGTAAATTTATAAATGGGGCATATAACAATAGTGAAGCACGAATGCCAAGCCATGAGAGTTCCAACACCAACAAAACCGTGCTTGTCTTGTCCTAAATAAAGAATCCACAGCCCTTATCCTCTCGCAGCCCAGCAGAGATACATCTCTGAATTTTGAAAAGACATTAACAAATGAAAATGAAAGAAACAATCCCCTTCCTTGCGAGGTGATGAAGTCACAAACTATGGAAAGAGTTACTAAGAAGTTCTTATGGGTAGAAGTAGAAGGAAAGCACCTCCTTCTGCTAGAGCCTTGAGGGAATATCAAGGAGCAATTGTGGGAGTATGAGCATAGTCTTGTAAAAATTAAAATATTTTCATCAAAATTACATGTATTGTCACTCTTGAGACGAAGAGATCTAACTATTTGATAATACTACAGTACGAAGAAGGAGTGAATTTGTGCAGGGTTCTATTACAAAACCTTTTTTTTTTCTAATGAAAATTGAGAAACTTGTTCATTTGTCAAGAATGAAGAGAGATTTTTCCATAAAAAAATAAGATAAGAAATACGTTAAGATTATAATTATTTTCCATAAAAATTTAAAATAATAATTTGTAGTAGTCATCTTAATTAGTATTTATATACTCGTGATAATTTAATTATAAAATATAATTTCCTTTCATTCAAATTAAAATTTATCATAAGAAAGTTATATTTGTTAACTAAAAAAGAAATTCTTTATATTTGATTTACAATAAAAAAAACTTATGACACTAGGTATATGAAAATATATATAAAAAACAATTTTAATGTTTTACATTACTAAAAAAAAAATGCTTGTATATAAAAGAAAAAACTTATACTTTTTATGTTTTTTATTATTTGAAAAACAGTAGAAAACTTGTACAAAAAAACTGTTGGAAAGCTCTAAAATATGTTTTCCTAACTCAGAACAAATTAGAAAACTAATTTTCAGTATTTTAGAGTATGGTAATATTTTTTTTAAATGTTTTTTTATTTAAAAATATATAAAAACATATATGTATTTTTTATTAAAATAATAATAAAATAATATTAAAATAATATTTTTTATTTTTGACATCAGCACATCAAAATGATCTGAATACATCAAAAACATATTACTTTAAAGTAAAAATAAAATAAAATATTTTTAATTTTTTTAAAAAATACGTTTAAAACACAATACCAAATAGAGTCTTAGAAACTTAAAAAACAGACTCAATTTTCTCCCTACAACTATCAAATCTATCTAAAATTGGATAGTAGGTAGAAAAATAGAATGGCAAAAAAAAGTTGGCGGAATAATTAAGCAGAAGACTTGCTCAGCTTGTTATATGAGACCTAAAATATCTCCAAAAAACATATTTATTGGAAAATATTTATTGGGAGGGACAACCATTAACACCGAACGGGACTAGTCTTACCATTTAAAAGGGTGTGAGAATACCCGGGTAAGGAAAAAAAAAGAGAGACCTAGAATGCCATAATTAATGTTGTTGTTTTTTTTAATAAATAACATTAAAAATATTTAAGATATTAAAGAGGACATAAAAATTGTTGAAGTCATTAATCCAAAAGTTAAAATATTTAAGACTCTAACAAAATTAGTAAATAGCTATTAAATAGGATGATAATTTATCATGCAATTACTAAACCTAATATATTCAATGAATCCAAACAAATAATTATTCATGATGAGTTGATAAAAAAATATTTTTTTATATAAAAAAACTATTTTATAATTAATTTAAATTTAAATTGATCCAAGCACATGCAGGTGGTATAATCCAAAACCCTCACTATTCAGGGTTTTCTCTCTAAAAACTTTGATATCCTCCAAGTTCAAATCTTACTTCCCAAACCACCTCCATATAAACCACTTGAAATACTTATAATTTTTCAATGTAAAATTTAAAATTTTTAGAGTTTGATAATTTTCTCAACTAAAAAATTTTCGGATCAATTTTTTATATAGACATTTTCTAGCAAAAATTTAACCCTTAATATAAAAGCACCACATTTTTAATTAGATTTCAAATATACATGCAAGAACCAGTTTCTAAAGCATCTTGAGCCCATTCACAAGTCAAACGAGCATGATAATGCTCTTAGGCCTTCTCAAGCCTAAGCTCTACAGTCTACACCCTCCCTTCCACGCACCTATCCTACTGCACAAGCACATGCAACTACAATTATATTAACTACTTCATTACAGTTTCTACGATAATCAGCCTTATTAATCAAATGAATTAATTAATAATTATGATGAGAAAGAGACCCAATAGCGTATAAATGTGCGAAAAACGAGATTAATTGTGAGAATATCAAGAAATTTACTATTAAGAATGCAGGTAGCAAAGTGCAGCAGAACAGTGGTGATGAAATATGCAAAGTAAAAAGAAAAAAAAAATGGCTGAGATTGAATGACAACAATAGTAACGGTAGAAAAGAAAGTAGGAAATCTAAACTGAAAATTACATACAGTGTTGAAGAGCTTGGTGGGGGAGTTTTTGATGACTTCCATTGATTGAATCTCTAAACCCGAACTCTCATTGGATGAAAATATGTTAGTGGAAGTCATCGCAACTCACACTCTCTCCCCCAATCTTCCCATAAATATCACTTATTCGTTCATCCCAAGATACGTAATTTGCTTTGGAAACATGATTTTCAGGAATAAGCAACATTCTGAATCATTTCAACGTAGAAATCATATGTAAAGACAGAATCATAAAGCAGCTAGGCCTCTGCCTGTTTGTGCGTGGTGTTTCTGATATACAGTATCAGAATGGTTTTAAAAAAAGAAACATGGCTTGAAGGAATCAGAACGTTCTCTTCTTGCTTCCCTTTCGTTTGCTTATGAGTTGCACGCGGAGAAGATGCTTTCCCTCACCTTTATGCATGCAAAAACAAAACCATTAATTGGTAATTTGGAGTTGTCTTCAAAAGAAGAGGAAAATCATAATCATGCACTTTGGCACTAATCTGAACAGCACTAAACACCCTTTTCCTTTTCTCTTTTGTTCAAGCAATACATGGTATGCACTCCTCATTTGTCTGGGTTTAGCGAACAAGCCCTGACTTTTTACATCATCAAGTAAAAAGCTTGTTGTTGAAAAAGAAATTACAAACAATTTGTACTCAGTACACTGGGAATCAATCACTAAGCTAATGTTTTATTTGATAAAACAAGTTTTTTGCTTGCGTCGAAGAGGATGCACTGGAAAGCAGAATGCAAAGGCAATGGTGGTCATGTCATATGTAACAAGAAGATATTTAACGGGTCAGACTTGAGCGTTGTGGAAGCTCAGACGCACTACATATTTTCCTCACATTTTATTTAAAGTAAATTGCTTCGTGTCTAATGATTTTGGGGCCTGGGAATATTCGAGCAGTTATGAATATATTGAGTTAAATATTTCTTACAAAACAGATTCAGCACAAACGACGCTTTGGCCGAGTGGTTAAGGCGTGTGCCTGCTAAGTACATGGGGTTTCCCCGCGAGAGTTCGAATCTCTCAGGCGTCGGTTAATTTTTTTTTCCCAATCCCACAAGTTTGGGCTAAGAGGCCCCTTATGAAGATCCACGATGGGCCCAAAGTATGGGTTCCCTACAAAGACCAGACGCTACTATGGATGTTCATTTTCTCTTCTCAAAAGTTCAATGGCCACTCTTCGAAGTGTTGATATTCGCCCACCGAGTTGGCTCCTCTCAGGAATGATTCCTTTCCCTCGTAGAGAGCGGCTTAGCTTGCCCTTTTTCCTTCTTTTTTTTTTCTTCCGAATTCTTGGTTGATGAGCGTGAGCAAGGCTCTCAAATGGATGGACCTAGATCATCCAACGGAATCACAACATGCCTAAGCACTGATATTTCACTGTTAAACAGAGAGAGGGCACAACATGAAACAGGGAGCATGTTTGCCTGTGTTTTACCCAGAGAAACGTGTACTCCATAAAAAAAGAATCTCACTCGCTTTAAGACAACAAACGCCGATAATTTGCTTTCAGAAACAACAGTCAGGATCTTACCATGCCCTGGTAAGCGCTATTCAATCATACAAGTATTAAATGATAACCAGGAATAAACATGTTTTATTCACACTTGGAAACTAGATGACGTTTGATAGAAGGCAGCTCTCATAAATTGTCCAAATTATGTTCGTGGTGAACGTTTTACCAACTACATGGATGAACTTCACATTCTAGAACCAGAATCGATGATAAGCTGCAATTGCATGAATTAATCTATTTAGTACATCAAGAAGACTTTCCCATGAACATGTATGCGAGACATCAACAAACAAGAAAGGCATACCCGTCAAACAGTTTTATCCAAGAGGGAAGGAAAAAAAAAAATCTTGCATCCACCCTAACAGACTGACTTTTTGATTGATACTATTAAAAATTGCGCTCAGTATGTGTGAAATTCTGAATTTCAATAAAAAAAACATAAGAGTATAAGTCGAACAAACATGAGGTAAAGAGCTTAGAAGTCAGGAATCCAGGTATTCTTCTTGACACCATTGAAACAAGAATGAATGGTGCCCAGAGGCTCCAAACGTTCTAGTGGCCATACTTCTGAAACTCCCACTCACTATTATCTGCAGAGACAACACCACAAAAATAAAAACAAATGAGAAAATCTTTAGGCGATAAGATGAAAAGAATCGGGGGAAGCAACAAGAAACATACCCAATGGGCACACTTGACGAGTCTTGAGCCATCGGCTGATGCAGTGAAAGTGAAATGCATGGTTACACACCCCTGTGGACATAACAGTGAAGCTTGCTTAAACATTAGGTGCTAATGCCAGTCTAATTTTACACCCTTGACATATTTTATAACTCAAAGACACAAGCATAAGAAACAAATTAAAAAGTATGCGAAGATAAACAAACAAACATAAAAAAGGTAAACATCATTATTAAACAGCTCCAATTATAAATTACATACAATATCCAAAAACAATGAAAATAAAGATAAAAACACTCAGGATTCCAGCTTAAACAACAACAATGGCAACAATAACAATTGTGGTGGTGGTAGAGAACCACTACCATTCCCTTAGAAGCAGCAGCTAACCATTCCGAAGATGCTCAACGATATTTTCATTGTTGTCAAATCGTGATTTTACAAGTCAATTTGTATTTACTTGCAAAATCGAACAACAAAATCGAAAACCAATAAAATCGGACTTGACTTGTGCAAATTCAATAAACTCGGTAAAAAGTTAGTTCGAGTTAGCGATTTTACATGAAGTATAAATAGTTCCAAAATCCTTGTCCTTCCTCTCTATTAAACTTCTTGTTTGAAAATCAATCAGGTTAGTGTTTCTTAAACTTCTTGTTATATTGTCTCCTATTCTCTCTCTCTCTCCTTCCCTGTGTGAGTCTGATCTGCTCCTTCAATTCCAATTCCAATTTCATGATCATCTCCATCCAGGTTAGTGATTCTTTGTTCTAGTATGAATAACTGGTCGACCAAATATGTGATCCGAGGCTTTCAACATTTTCTATCTTTCGGTTACTTAATTTCCTACATGTTACTTTACAATGCACAAGTTGAAATAAATGACTTTCCTTGCCTACTTTTGGTTCGGTATTTCAAATTTATTATGATACTATTTTATAATTGTGCTATATTTTCTTCCACTTGTATCAAAAGTCACAAGTCATCATATGTGGGACGTGCTTGCTATAAATCTCAAATTCATAATATAATAAAATATTATTTACGATGCAATACATCTAAATACTTATGAGTTTGTAATTCTTTTTTAGCATTTATTTTTTTAAATATACCTTCAGAGTTGTAGTTATACTATAATATTAATAACCATGGGATGATTACTTAAGTTAATGACTGATTTCAGGATTGATTTGAATTGATTCTTTAACTGTTGAATACATGACATCTAAAAAAATACCACTAGCAATAGACTTGACATGGGATGGCAACATGGTATAGACATTGATAAGAATTTAAGAAAACTTCAGTGCAAGTATTGTCAAAAAAATTTCAATGGAAGCATTTACCGTTTCAAACATCATTTGGCTTGCACTCGTAAGGATGTTGACTCATGCCAACAAGTACTAGAAGATGTAAAGAAAATGATTTTGGATGTTTTGGTGAAAAATCAAAAAGCAACTAAGAAAAGAAAGGCTTTTCAATATATTGGAACAGATGAAGATATAGATGAAGAAGGAATTAGTTCAGTGGACAAAGAAAAAAAAGTAGTAAGTGGGAGTGGAAGTACACAAACTACCATCAATTGACTACTAAAAAGGATCTTAAAGAAGAAGCATGTCAACAAATTGCAAGGTTTTTCTACACTAGTGCAATTCAATTTAACTATGTGAAAAACCTGCGTTTGTTAAGGCACTTGAATTGATTACAAATCACGGGCCATCTTACCATGATATTAGAGAGAAGTATTTGAAGCATGAAGTAAATCACACAATGAAATAGCTTGAGGAGAACAAGCTAGAATGGAAAAAAACAGGTTGTTCAATAATGTCTGATAGATGGACTGATAAGAAAAGATGTTCTATTTGCAACTTTTTGGTTAATAGTCCTAAAGGGACAATTTTTTTGTCATCAGTAAATACCTCCAATATATCCAAGACTACTGATAAGGTATTTGATATGTTGGATGCTATTGTGGAGAGGATTGAGGAGGAAAATATTGTGAAGTGAATTCAAAGTTGTTTTTTGGACAAGTTTTGGATGTCACTATATGTATTAAGACAATATATCCTCTAATTAAAGTTCTTCGATTAGTTGATTCAGATGAGAAACCAACTATGAGTTTTATATATGAAGTAATTGATCAAGCAAAAAAAAAAAAAAGATACAAGTGAATTTTGGTTATGTGAAAAAAAGATATTGATTATCTATCTTGCTAATTCTTTATTTACTACTACCAGTTGATGTAAAATATTTATTTCACTTTTATATTATTTAATGTTAATGTTAATGTTAATATTCTTATTTCTATTTTGTAGTTATATCTATGGAATATTATTGATGCAAGATGGTAACTTCAAGACCTTTACATGTAGCAACTTATTATTTGAATCCTCATTATCATTATAATCTCAATTTTAAGGCTAACACTAACATTAAAATTGGATTATATCAATGCTTAGAAAGGATGGTGCCTAATGCAAGTGAAAGGTGCAAAATTGACTTACAACTTGATTCATTCAAATGTGCAAAAGGGTTGTTTGACATTGAGGCTGCCAAGACAACAAGGGATAAAAAAACTCCAACTAAATGGTGGGATTCTTATTGGGATGAATGTCCAAAACCACAAAAGTTTGCAATTCGAGTTCTAAGCTTGACTTGTAGTTCATCTGGATGTGAACATAACTGAAGTGCATTTGAGATGGTTTTTTTTATTTTAATGTTTTTATACTTAATAAGAATCTTATATGTTATCAATTTGAATTGCTTACTTAGGTTCATACAAAATGAAGAAATCGTTTGCACCAGAAAAAAAAAAAAAGAATGACGTGGTATTTGTAATGTGCATTCTCGGATTGAATGACAACCAAGTAAAAAACAAGCTGATGATTTTGGTGAAGTTTTAGATGATCTCTCATCGATGATGATTGGATAACCGAGGGAGAAAAGCATGATGGTTCATCAAACTTTGATTTACTTGGTATCATTGATAGTGCAACACGAAGAAAAAATGGTACAGAAGATGAAAGCAACGATGAAGAAATTTTTAATGATGTTGAAATGGAAAGTCATGATATTAAAGATGATTTAGAGATTCAAAATGATATTAATCCAGATAATTCAAGGAGTTTTAAGTTAAATATTGTTGATTATATTGTTGTTCTTGTTAGTATTAATAGTAGCACTAATGTTCACAATATCAGTGCTGATACTAGTAGTAGCAGCAATAATAATCTTCTTGATGATGATGATCTTGATGAATCTCTTAGGAAAAATAAGGAAGATAAAAGCAAAAAAGCTAGTTTTAGTTTTCATGACACACCAACAGAATGTTTGTTTTAGGTTTGTTAATTTTTAGTTAATGAAACTCTATGGACATAATTGTATTGTATTTTTTAGTTACTTAAATCATGTATGAATTTTTATTTGAATTATGTATTTTAAAGTGCTTGAACTTTTCTATTATTTATTTCACCTTTTGTTTTAATTGTGTTATATTGTTATTTACTATTTGGGTGGAATTGTCAATATATAATTAGTTAAAAAAATTTACATATAGTTTTATGATTCGAGTTTACATTATATTTTCCGTGTTGTGTCAAAAAAAGTTTGACAACCTTGGTTGTATACTCACAAAGGACAAACAGAGCCAGAACAAAGAATAATAAAGTCTGTTAGAATGTTGGTAGCAGTTGTTGCAGCAAACCAAAGAGATCAGAGGAAGCAACTATTGCAAATAATCTACATGGTTTCTAAGCACAAAAGGCCTCAATTGATCAAATTGATGCATCTAGGCTATATGTTTGGCTTGAATATAGGATTTCATGTTTTTTTTACCCTATTGGCAGCATGTGCCATTAATTAATCTCAGATGCAGTAACATTAAGTACCATTGCAATTAGTGTATGAATAACAAAACGAGGGTGTAAACAATATTTTGACTAGGAGACAGTCAAGAAAGTGAATCTGATAAACATAAATGAAGAAAGAATTGCAATCCACTCAATTTAATATAAAAAGGTTTGCAATTAATATTTGATCATCACTAGGACTAAGCCATGACAGTCAACTACTGTTATATGATCTTGATTCATATTCCAAAGTTGTAAAAGAGGGAAAAGAATTCAAGATTGAGAAACTTATGGAATGGCTCACAAGTCATAACAAGTGGGACCCAAATTGCTGAAATAATAAAAAACAAGAACCTTGCTCCAACAAAACTTATGGGAGCGGAGAAATCCATGATATCTCAACAAGCATCTAAAATAATTAACGACTTAATCTAGCAGAGATATAGACCAAAAAAATAAAAATAAAAATAACTAGGTGAGAATCTGAAGCATAGCACACTCCTACCCACCCCTAAAATTCGTCACACAATTGCCTCTCAAAATCCAAACCTGAAACAGCATCACTCGGAAAGGGAATAAGGTAATAAAAGCATGACAGAACAAAGAAAGAGTTGATAAACCGCAATGTACCGAAAGTACAAGTAGATGAAAGAAGCTAGTTTAGGATGGAGACTTGGGTTTAATTTTAGTTAAATATTGCCCATAGACAACCTTTGCACATTCGAATTACACGTTCGAGTTCACAAACACAGAACAACAGCAGCAACAATAATTATCGAGAGTGAAAACACATAGATATAGAACAAAAACCGAAAGCATACCCCAAGCAACAGTGCATTCCTCACTAGTAGCGCTAGCCTGGTTTGCTTGGCATTCAATACCTAATCAATAAAAAAAAATCCCAAATAATTAAAATATCAAACCCTAAACCAAAACAGTAAAAACACAACTCACATAGATCCATGATATGGTTTCTGCAAATCGCACAGTTATCAACAACAATATCTGCAAAGACCAGACCAATTGAATGAATTAGTTATAGGGTTAATTAATTAATTATTTAGTTAATTAATAATAATTAGTTAGGCAAAGTACCCCAAGCCCAGAGAGAGACGGCGTTCCACTTTTTGATCTCGAAACGCTTTGGTTTCTTAGAGGAAGAAGGACCAGCAGTGCCTGACGTCTCGCCTACTGGAACAAGGGTTACCTCCGAGTCCAAAGTCGACATTCTCTCTCCCGCTGCTCGTTTTATTCTGGTGATTTAGAGTCAACAGATTATAAAAGAATGAGAAAAGAGAGAGAGATGCAAAACCAAAAGTTATAATACTCTAGATCGAAGAAACCCGGGGTTATTCGCATTAACAGAATATACATTGCGTGTGGCTTTTTAATTATAATGTTTTTATTATTATTATTGTTCATGCTTTATGGTGGATTGTTATAGTAAATTTTTTAAAATTTTTTAATTTGATTCTAGATTGTTTTTTTATAATTAAGTTTAAATTAGAGTTATGTTTTTTTTTAGGATTGAATTGAATAAAAAAAAGGGTTTATGTGGTGGCCATTTTATTCCTTATTTTTTAAAGCTTTTAGGTAATTGATTCTTATAATTTTTAAACATTACATTTTGATATCATATTTTATTTTATTTTTTTAGTTTTTTTAGTGGAGGAGAGAGGGAGAGAGATCGCTAGATTCTGACTTGAAGAGAAAAAATTATTATTAACGACGATTTCAACCACTAAAACAGTCGATCTTTGTGTCAAATATGATAAGAAGAGTTAAAATTAAATGTTTTCTTACCTTGAAAACCCCTAAAATAATATATTTGAGCTCTGGAATATTTTTTGTTTTGGGTTGATTATGGGTTTTGGGGCAATTTGTTTTATGTTTTTGAGGTCATTGATTGGTTAAACAAGATTCCAAGAATATTTCCTCGGCATTTTGAGTCAAAAATTGATTGAAAATAAGTTTTTGAGTTTAAAAAACAAGGGTCTCGTTTTTCCAACCATAATGACCGAATTTAGGGCAATTATAGATGACGTTTTGTCTATTTTTTTAGTAAAGAAGGGGGTACACGACCTTCAGGGGAAAAAAGCCCCCCGCGTTGGCCTTCTCATTATGGGCTAAGCTAGGCTTATCAGGGCCACGACGTTTGACATCATTCTTTTTTTTATTTTGTTTTTTTTAATTACTTATTTTTTTATATGTATTTTTAAAAAATAATTTTTGAGTTTATTTTTTATTAATAACCTTCACTGTGAATTTTGTTTTTGCATATCTAGCCTTTTTAAAATAACGATTATTTTTTAATTATATTGAGTGTGTTTAATTTTTTATGAGGTTTACGTGATTCTTCTATAATTTTTTTTTATATATTTTATATTGAATAAACTTATTTTTAAAATAAAAAACATCTATTTTCTTACAACATTTTTAATATGTGCAGCCTTTCATAAAATGTTTTTCCTTTTATTTTATTCAATAAATTTTATATATGTATCGATTTATATTACATATTGATTTTTATAAATATATTCATTAAACACAACCAGTTAAATTTCTCATATTGCGATATTTAATATCTTAATTTATATTTATCACTCAATTTTTTCAATTACGTCTTTATTTATTGTTGATGGCTTTTTTAATTTATTTACAAAATAGTTTGTAGTTTATGTAATTAGATACAATTATAAGTTTTTTTATTTACATTTAAGACTTTTTTATGTAAAAAAAACACCTTCAGAAATTCTACATGTTCAATTTTTTCATCATGTATTGGTGTTTTCAATTTGATCCTTATTCTTTTCATTTCTTAATTTTTTTTCTTGACTCTTTTATAAAAGTTTTATTGTTTTTAATTCTACCCTTCAATCCAAGTTGATTGTATACTGTTTTTTTTCCTTATTCTTTTGATTTTTTTCCTTTTGTTAATATTTTTATTCTTTTCAATTTAACTCTAAAATTAAAAATTTGTTGTTCCCCTTTAATTTATTTTTTCTTATGATTTTAACCCTTATTTTTTTAATTGCTATGTTTTTGGATTTTTTTTGTCTAATTTTTTTCAAGTCACCTTCAACGTTTCATTTCTCGGGAGTTGAGCTTCATGATTTTTTTTCATATATAGTGCTTCCAGTATGATGATCTAAGTCACGAGTTTGAAAAGTTAATAGAGATTGACATCTTTTTTATTTTTTGATATCATTGTTTGACGTTGTTTTATATATATATATATATATATATATATATATATATATATATATATATATATATATATATGTGTGTGTGTGTGTGTGTGTGTGACTTTGTGGTTATCTTTAATTTCTTTTTCTACCAAATTATCTTAGCCTCATGATCTAAGAAATAAGTTTGTTAGGTTAATCTGGACTAGCTTGCCCATTAATGTCCAGATTACATGTCTACCGTGCTAGCACGGACAAGCTCACACCAATTTTTTATCCTTTGCATACCATGTTTCGTTCTTCCATGTTTAATTGGCTAAAAATTAAACAACAACATCTTTTTTCTCTTAGATAAAGTTTTTTCCCCATGTTATGTTGATGACTTTTTTATTATTATTATATATTTTTCCATTTGCTATCGTTGCCTCTCTTTTTTCCATATGATTTAAATAAGGCCAATTTATTTAGTTGGTCGGAACTATAACCCGAGTAATTGAATTTCTTTTTTATAAAAAAACATGTTTGTAATGTTTAAATATTTTACTAAAAAGATAGTGTGTACTCGCAATGTTGCGTGTGACGAGTCTAGTAATACATAGAGAGAGACAAAGAAAAGAAAATATAAAAAACAATTCCCCTTATTAAAGGAGGCAAAAGAAGAAATAATATTTATAAATAACAAATTACTACGTTTCTTTAGACTCTGTTTGGCATTGCAGTCCAACCGTGCTTTTGGAAATCTTTTTTAAAAAGCATTTTTAGCTTTAAATTAATTTTTTAATGTTTTTTTATCGTTTTGATGTGTTGATGTTAAAAATAAATTTTAAAAATAAAAAATATATTATTTTAATGTATTTCCAAACAAAAAATATTTTGAAAATCAATATCTACCACACTCCTAAATAGGCCCTTATTGTTTTTCTTATCAATATTGTTAAAAACATGTTTTTTTTACACAACATGAAAAATAAAATATAAAATCAAATCATAAAAACAGACTGTAAAATCACAAGTAACTTTTTTTTTTCATAGATGGTTCATACCAACAATAAGAAATTCCATCAATAAAGATATGGTGTATTTGTTCTAGCATGCTAAAATCCCACCAAGCAAGATCCAAGGAAAAATATTGGAAGTAGTTAGTAAAACCACGTGTCCAAGAAAAAAACATTGAAAATAGCAATGTCTTCATAACTATGCCCCCTTGTTGGCCTGGACCAGTTCCAATGCTCCCTCCAAATGCATGATTATTTGTGTGATAGTTTTAGTTTATCAGATGTCTTTTGCCTTGATGAATAATACATCACTTTTAGATATTTTTGTTATTTCTTTTAGATATTGTTATACTTTCATAAGTTTCAAATATTATTTGTTGCATGCCATAAATCTCAACAAGTGGATCAATAAGAAATTATAGGCTTTGTATGAATTAAAAAAAAATAATCATCACAAATAAACACTAAACAATTATAATGTAACAAAGATTAAAGGAGATGTGTGTGATCATTGAGCTACACCATCCATCAAAGTTTAAGGTATACCTTCTTCAATTTATCATGCCTTTTGATTATGAATTTCTTGCCCCTTTTTTTTAGCTCCAGATCCTTGGTGTTTCCAGCTCTTAATCCTTGATTTTTAAGTTCCTATTTCTTCTTCTTTCTTCCTCCTTTTGACCTACTTTTAAGAAACTCTCATTTTATAAGCCAAGCTAAATCAGGAGGTTATAAAACCATGGCAGTTTTTCTTAGAATCTATGTGGTTATGCCATTTCTCTCTTCTATAACATATTCCTGAAGGTTATGGTGTTTTCTTTCTCTTTGAATTGAATCCTTAAGAGAAAAAAACCTTCCAAGCTAATTATTTTATGGATATTTTCTTCTTTAATCAAGGTTGACTGGGTGGGGTACTTTGGGTATTTTTCTTCTGTAGTCACACTTGATTTAGAGCTCTGTAACTCCAAGTTCCTTAATTAGAAAATTGGTCTCCAATCAGCTTGAATATGTCAATGTAGAGGAGGCTCATTAGGGACAAGATATTGTTGATTTTGTCGAGCCAAATAGGGTATAAACATTTGATGTAAATGGTTGGACTTTGTAGGTGAAGTGTTCCTCAATTTTTTGGTGCCAAATATGTCCCTTGAGGTGGTTAGAGACAAAGCATTATTCAAACGACACATCACTTGGTTTCTTCATTTTAGTTGGAATAACGCGTTGCCTATTACTAAACACTAAAAATTAGGGTTTTTAATTGGATTTTTGAATTTTGAATTTTACCTATATTCTTCTAATTTCAACATTTATATCCCTAATTGAAGCAAAAACTTTTCAATTATTTCAATTGTATCTTTGCAAACATTGGTTATAATCCTTTAACTTGCGTGTCATTTCCAACTTAGTCATTGGTTTTCTGATTATGCAATTTGACCCTTATTAATTGTCAAACTTTTAATTTATCTCAAATTGACCCTTGATTTGATCAATTTTAGTCTCTGAATGCACGTGCTTACTACACTTTGATCCTTGGTTATCAAATTCTTCTATTTGGTCCTTAATCAACCTTCAAACTACAAATTGTTTTCAATTAAACCCCTGATTTTACCAATTATACTTTTTTATAAAGTTCAATTGGGACCTTGATCTGTCAATTATTGCATATTGACTCAAATTAGATCTCCAAACTTAATTTTCTTTCAATTAAGTCCTCAAAAAGTTTAATTTAGCCCTTGGAATTAAGTAATTCTTCTGACACGACCAAAAGATTGATGTCTTCTCCCAAGTGCAGGAGTGTCAAAGTAATAAATAACCGGCAAGACCGGGGTCGAACCACGAGAGAGGTTAATTGTATAAATTATAAATAACAATGCAACAACAACAACAACAACAATAATAATAATAATAATAATAATAATAATAATCGTACGTGGCGTTGTTATACCCGAGAATGATCTAAAAGATCGGGTCACAGGTTTCCGGCCTATATCTTGATTTTATGAAAAGATCAAAGAGATATATTATATAATATAAACAGATTTTCGATGCGAATGAACAAGGCAAGACCAACAATGTCGGGATCCTTGATCAAACACGAGCATACTTAACGTATATAACATATAACAAGAATGTAAATAATAATAATAATAATAATAATAAAAAGAAGAAGAGGAAGAAATTAATGAGAACTTTGAGATGGAAGATTAATGTAAGGATTAAACAATGATAAAAACAAATGTCAAGGTTAGAGGATTCACTAATGGTATTTCAAATAAATATAATATAAACTCTTTTTATTACTCAACTAGAAACCACACACAAAGGAGGTTCTAATCGGATGATTTATCATTAATGGCTCATTATAAAGTATTAACATGATCATATTAATTATCTTGTCTAAGTAACACCATACTTATAAATATCATCAGGCATTCATGTTGCTAGCTTATGTTAACAACAAATCAAGTTCCTATCATAACAACGATGTCGTACGAAAACTATGAAGGATCAAGCATTTGATGTACCAAGTGTTATACAACATAAATCTAAATTAACCATTTAACAAGCAAGGTATTAAGGATTAGTAAGATAAAAAGATAAGACATGCTAATAACAATTTTTCTTGGATATAAACATTAAAGTCCATGTTGAGTTTATATTATACCTATTCTAACACCATTAGTAAAACCTTTTCACCTTGACATAATTAACTTAGCTAAACATAATGAAGAAGAAAAACATAAATAAACAACATAAGAACATAAACATGATATAAGTTAACTAATTATAGGAAAGGAAATGAAAAAGCATAAACAAGAGATTAATATAACATGAAAGAAAACTTGAACATTACAAAGATATAAAGAGAGAAAGCAAGAACATGATTTTGATCTGAAAAATAATATATCTAAATACATGGCAAATGCCTCCTTTTATAGGCTAAGATTCAGAACTATTGATTGGTGGACTAAGAAAATAGTTGGTGGCCAACCATTGATTTGGTGGCTGGTTTTTGACATTGTTGGTCTGCTGGTTCTTGAAATTGTTGGCGATTTTTGATATTGTTGGCTGGCCAAAACGTCATTGCTAACATCAGAATTTGAGCCCTTTGTTTCATGAAAGCTGTGGGAAATTATCTCAGCTTTCTAACAAAAAAAACCAGAGCTCATTTGGACTTCTAGAACTCAAGATATGAGCTGAAAACCGAACAGTGTTTGAGCTGCAGGACAGGTTCCGACTTCTCTGTTGTTGCTAAGATTTGAACTTGAAAACGGCAGAATTGAGTCTTGGACCCTTCATGAAAGTTTTAGGTCTATGTCTTATCTTTCCATCCATATAAAGTGGACCTAAATCCGAGTTCTACAACTCCAGGTATGATTAAATAACCGAATGGTGTTCCAGTTTGGAATTGAACCAAAGCATCTCTTCTCTTAGCCTAGTCCTCTTTTTGTCTCTTCACTTTCAATTGTTAATCACATCAATCAATCCTTTGAATTGTGAGATATACCTGCATTCAAAACAAGCATTTACCATAAATTAAAGATATATTATATTATTAGACTTGTTATTATAAAACATGCTTTAGTTAGGGAATTTAACGATACTTTAGTGCAATACGATGATATAAAGCCTTAATGAGAATGCACTTTTAAGTACTAATCACACCCCCCAACCAGCTTATTACTAGTCCCTAGTAATCAAAGCGTTAAAATACAAAAACAATTTGCAAGTTCCACAAAGCAAGGTATTCATCATTTAACTTCCATTAATCTATCCAAATAAACAAACTCTCGTTAAATTTATATATCCGCTTTATACTTCTTAAACAAGATATTAATAAACCTTCCTTTTTGTGCTTAGTAAATCAAAACATAGCTATGGAGCTTTTCATGGAAGAAAACAAAATTTTTTTGTTCCAATGTTTAAGGTTAACTTCCTTGGGTTGGGATTATTATCTCTCTTTTTTTTTTTTTTTTTTTTTTTTTTTTGAAAGCAAGAATTTATAATACAATGTATCTTGAACCCATGTAACGAGCTTTCAGCTAATGACTCCTGCATCAGTTGGTCTTAGGGCATCGTGTGTTGAGACACCCCTACGAGCTTAGTAACTCGGGTTGCGATATCGATACATAGATAGTGCAATGTTTGATTCCCTTAAGCTTTTCTCCTTAACCCATGTAACAAGCACTAGGCCAATAGCTCCCAAGTCGGATGACTTTAGGGTACTAGGTGTTAAAACACCCCTTCGGGCTTAATTGCTTAAGTCAAGGAGGCTACGAAACCAAACTTATCTACTTTTTTTTATTTATTTTTTTTTTTTTTGTTTTTTTTTTCATATTATATATTATCCCTTTCCCTTAGTTGTTACCTTTAACAAAAGAACATAAATAATGTAATAATCCAATATGCAACCCACAATCATA
This sequence comes from Populus x sibirica, assembly GCA_019202695.1. NCBI lineage: Eukaryota > Viridiplantae > Streptophyta > Magnoliopsida > Malpighiales > Salicaceae > Populus > Populus x sibirica. The sequence continues at coordinate 2,352,979 of JAGMVL010001159.1, forward strand.
TGTTAAAGTGTGTGTGTGAAAATGAAGGTTTAAGAATACTTGTTAAATGAGTATATGAGCAGAATTAAGTGATAACAATGCGAGAGTTTGTAAATCTGAATATTTCAAGAAGTATTATAATAGACCTTGTTAAGAATGTTTACTAAGATGCGTCTCAAGAGTCACTAAAGTTCCTCCTTTACTCGCCATCCTAGTAACAACAGGTTTGCAAATGGTTGTAACAATAGAAAACACGGTTAGTTAAATTTATTTATTTTTTTTTTTTTTTTTGTAATATCAACTACTACCCTCTCCCCCCAACCAAAACGAGACATTGTCCTCAATGTTATAAGGTAGAAAGATAGAGTAAAGAAGACATCACCCGAAACAACGACTACACGACAAACCCGAAACACACCGAAACAAATATAAAAAAGAACAAAACACAAATATTATGCTATTAATAAAACCAAAAGACACAAGTTGTCACGTACTAAGGCTCAAATCCAATCTAAGCTTTTTACGGCATTCCGTGATTGACCAATTAAGTCGACTCATAGAGGAATCAACTACAGGATGAAAGATTGAAGTTCATCAATCAATTGTTCAAGAGTAAAGCAGAGATGAGGATTTGTCGCGCTGAAAATGTTAGAAATTGTTGTTCCACAAAGATGATCAAGAAAAGACAAGTAAAGTATTATAAAAACCATTAACATTTAGCAAACCTATAGGTTTCTCGTGAATGTTCACTGAGCCCAAGATGAAATATGAAATATCTCTTCTAAAGTTCCCAAACCACCTCGGTAAAGCAATAAAGGCGTCAAGATGGTTAAACATTACGTATAGTCGTTCGGACATTGTGGAGACTTGTAGTTCCTCTCCGACTGTTTTTCCAATGATGTCCCCTTCGGCTAAAGCTTTGGGGATGACCCCCCAAAACTTCACCGCCTCCTAAAAATGCAGCTATTGAAACACTCCCCATTAACCCAAGGCCGCCTCCCCCATACACTAAATGAATCTTTCTCTCGCCTAGTACCCGACCAAGATGATTTGCTGATTCTAAAAACTCTTTTTCTTTCCCAGGATTGGATCCACAAAAAACACAAATATTTTTTATTTTAGGAACAGAGGAACCGGCCATTTCTACACACTTCTATATCTATTAAATGAATGGGTAGAGTAGAAATGATGGGAAGGAAGAGAAGATTTTATAGATGAGAAATTGAAAATGCAATCATACCACCTATATGTAGGCTAGCCGGAGTCGCACTCTCTCTCTCTCTCTTTGTTTTTTTTTGTTTTTTTTTTGTTTTGTTTTTTTTTTGAAAAAGCACGTGTATGTACAAGCAGGACCGTGATTGTGGCTCACATCTTCCCTTGGTTTTACGTCCAAGAACGGCTTAAACGCCCTCTATGGGTCGGGGATAGGCTTCCCATCCAGCTTTTCTTAAAACCGACAAACAGGTCTTTTTTAGTCGATTCCCAAGACTAAGTCGATCATGTTCTTTATGAAAATGAGGCCATAAATCATGAATTGCACGATGCACATCTCCACTAGGATGCGTCTCAAGAGTTAATAGAAGATTATCTAAAGACTCCTTACTCGTGCCATCCTTAATGAATTGTATTTTATCTTCACGGTTTATAGATACCATTCCTAAAGAACGACATTTTGCATTACAAGTCCATCGGCACATCGATGACAGACTTTCGCTCGTTTTGCACGACGTTTCTTTGCAAAAGTGCTTTTACCTGCTCCTGCATGTATGAAATAAAAGTATTGGAAGACTCACCCGATAATCGGACCTTTGCTTCAATCACCAACGAATATCTTCGGGAATTCCATGGTTCATTAACAACCTCAATCTTTCACACCTAGCACGGTAAATTTTTGTAATCGCATTTTGAGGCGGGCGGAAAATACTTTTTCAATTTTTCAAAAGTGGTGTCCATTTTTCAAAAGAGAAGTGGAGGAGAGATGCAAAGAAAAGAGAAGGAACAAGAAATTGAACAAATATATACACGTATATCGCTTATCATGGGAAACCGAAAGAACCGACTTAAGAGTCACGGAGTACCGTTATCCGCCATTTGACCGGGGTTGGAGAAAGACTAGCAAAACAAGAGTCACACCAAAAAGAAACATAAAAACAATGTGAGAAAAACAATATAATCAACCTTTATATACAGGATCATTCAAACCAATGGATTCAATTTCACTAGGAAAATTATCAAAGTAAGCTTTCAAACGATGTCCATTTACCTTAAAAACATTGCCATTCTTTGGATTCTCAATATCAAAGGCCCCATAAGGATACACATGTTTCACAATAAATGGACCGCTCCATCTTGATCTTAGCTTTCCAGAAATAAATGGAGTCGAGAATTATAAAGCAAAACTTTTTGACCAACATCAAATGTTTTTCTCAAGATTCTCTTATCATGAAACTCTTTGATTCTTGCTTTATGAATTTTTGAATTTTCATATGCATCATTTCTTATTTCCTCAAGCTCATTTATTTGCAACTTACGCAGATGGCTAGCATCATCCAGGTTTGAATTGAAAGCTTTAATAGCCCAATAAGCTTTGTGTTCAAGTTCCACAGGCAAATGACAAGGTTTTCCATAAACCAACCTATAAGGTGACATACCTAATGATGTTTTAAAAGCAAAGTGCGATAAGCCCAAAGTGCATCATTAAGTCTTAAAGACCATCCTTCCGATTAGGGTTCACTGTTTTTTCCAAGATTTGTTTGATCTCCCTATTAGCAAGTTCTACTTGTCCATTTGTCTCGAGGGTGATAAGGGGTGGCAACTTTATGTGTGATTCCATATTTCTTCATTAAAGACTCAAATGGCTTGTTACGTAAATGTGTTCCACCATCACTTATCATGACCCGAGGGATTCCAAATCGACTCAAAATATTTTCTTTCAAAAACTTGATCACTGCTTTATGATCATTGTTACGACTTGGAATTGCCTCTATCCATTTTGAAACATAGTCTATCGCGACTAATATGTACACAAAACCAAATGATGGAGGAAATGGACCCATAAAATCTATACCCCAACAACCAAAGATTTCAATGACAAGAATAGTATTTAAAGGCATCATGTGACGTCTTGAAATAGATCCTAGCTTTTGACAATTTTCACAAGTTTTGCACGAATGCATGCGTGTCTTTGAACATGGTGGGCCAATAAAATCCACATTGTAAGATTTTTGTAGTTGTCTTTCTTGATGAGAAATGACCCCCACATGCCTCGAATGACAAAATTTAATGACACTACTTACCTCATTGTCGGGAATGCATCTTCGAAATATTTGATCGGGACAATATTTGAACAAGTAAGGGTCATCCCAATAAAAGTTCTTCACTTCGTTCAAGAACTTTCTTTTGTCTTGGGTACTCCAATGAGCCGGCAAATGTCCCGAAACAAGAAAATTAACTATATTAGCAAACCAAGGCATCGTAGAGACAAAAAGTAAAGATTCATCGGAAAGTAGTCATTGATTGGTGTGATGTCAAATCTCGAATCGGTTGTCAATCTTGACAAATGATCCGCGACAACATTTTCGGTGCCTTTCTTATCCTTGATTGTGATATCGAATTCTTGAAGTAACAAAATCCACCGCACCAATCTAGCCTTAGAATCCTTCTTAGAAAGAAGATATTTCAACGCCGCATGATCGCTAAAAACAATAACTGTGAGCCAACAAGATAAGATCTGAATTTTTCACATGCAAATACTACGCAAGTAATTCCTTTTCAGTGGTGGTGTAATTCATTTGAGCACTATTTAAAGTTTTACTTGCATAGTAAATCACATAGGGTTTCTTATCTTTTCTTTGTCCTAAAACAAAGACCCACCGCATAATCACTAGCATCACACATTATTTCAAAAGGTAATGACCAATCGAGAGGTTGAATGACAGGGAGCGAAGTAAGCAAGTTTTTAAGTTTAACAAAGGCTTCTTCACAATGTTCACCCATTCAAAAACATTATCCTTTGTTAGAAGGTTACACAATGGCTTAGATATTACACTAAAATCTTTGATGAACCTTCTATAAAAACCAAAGATGTCCTAAGAATGATCTAACGTTTTTAACAGATTTTGGTGTTGGCAAGTTAGCAATTAACTCAATTTTAGATTTGTCAACCTCAATTCCTATTGATGAAACAATGTGACCAAGTACAATGCCGTTTGTTACCATAAAATGACATTTTTCCCAATTTAGCACAAGATTCTTCTCTTCACACTGCTCAAAACCTTTTCCAAGTTAGTTAAACAATCATCAAATGAATCACCAAAAACAGAAAAATCATCCATAAAAATCTCAAGAAAACGTTCAACCATATCCACTGAATATGCTAAGCATGCATCTTTGAAACGTGGTGGTGCATTACATAATCCAAAAGGCATCCTTCGGTATGCAAATGTACCAAATGGACATGTGAAAGTAGTTTTCTCTTGATCTTCAAATGCAATTTCAATTTGGTTGTAACTCGAATAGCCATCTAGAAAACAATAAAATTCATGACCTCGCAACTCTTTCTAGAATTTGATCCATGAAAGGTAAAGGAAAATGATCTTTTCTAGTCATTGAATTAAGTTTTCTATAGTCAATGCACATGCGCCAACCGGTAATAGTCCTAGTTGGAATTAACTCATTCTTCTCATTTGTTATCACAAGAATCTCAGACTTTTTAGGTACAACTTGGGTAGGACTTACCCATTTGTCGTCGTAAATAGGATAAATAATTCCATTATCTAGAAGCTTAATGACTTCATTTCTCACTACTTCTTTCATATTAGGATTAAGCCTTCGTTGCATTTCTCTAGAGGGTTTAGCATTTTCCTCCAAATAAATCTTGTGTGTGCAAATCAAAGGACTAATTCCTTTTATATCGCCTATGGTCCATCCTAATGCATTTTTGTGCATTTTCGAGTTTGTAATAACTTACCTTCTTGATGAACATTAAGTTTGGAAGAAATTATTACCGGAAAAGTTTCATTTTCTCCCAAAAATGAGTATTTGAGATTAAATGGTAATGGCTTCAAATCGGGTTTTGGTGGTTGAACACTTGAAGGTATGGACTCAATTGATCGTGGTGGCAATTCCTCAATTTTTGGTCTCCAACTATTTGCCTTTGATTCTTCCCGAAAATAAACCATTTGCAAATCATCGATTCATTAAACTCGTTTCCACCGGAAGTGTTTTCAAATTGATCACAAATTAATTTTTCAATAAAATCTACTTCTTGTAAATCATTATCATCTCCAGGTTGCTTGCAAATGTTAAAAACATTCATTTCCAATGTCATGTTTCCAAAAGATAACTTCATCACTCCATTCCTACAATTAATCAATGCATTAGAAGTTGCAAGAAATGGACGTCCTAAAATAACAGGAATTGAATTGCATGCTTCAACAGGTTGTGTATCCAAGACAATAAAATCCACGGGAAAGATGAATTTATCAACTTGTACTAACACATCTTCAACTATTCCTCTAGGCACTTTTACGGATCTATCGGCAAGTAAAAGAGTTACGTAAGTAGGTTTTAACTCACCTAGATTGAGACTTTGAAAAACCGAATATGGAAGTAAATTCACACTAGCTCCAAGATCAAGTAAAGCTCTATCAATTTTATGTTCTCCAATAAAGCAAGAAATTGTAGGACAACCAGGGTCTTTATATTTCAAAGCATTATCATTCTCAAGAATGGCACTTACTTGCTCGGCTAAAAAGGCTTTCTTTTTCACATTCAGCCTTTTCTCTTCACAAAGGCATAGATCTTTCAAGAATTTAGCATAAGACGGTACTGTTTAATAGCATCTAACAAAGGTATATTGATCTTTACCCGTTTGAAAATTTCAAAGATTTCGAATTATGATTGACTTTCCTTTGTTTGGTCATGGCATGAGGAAATGGAAGTGCGGTGGGGAATCGGTCTCCTCCTTGCGGTGTTCGTGTTCAACCCTTTCCTTACCCTCGAGACTAACTCATCTTCTTTCTCACAAGGTTCAAGAACGGGTTTTTCAATAACCTTACCACTGCGGAGAGTAGTGACCGATTTGACTTGATCCATATGTTGGCTTCCGAACCACTTGCACTTGAATTGTATTGCCCTTTGGGATTTTGTTGGGGTTGAGATGGAAACTTACCTTTCTCCCGAAAACTAAGAGCGAGATGTGAACTTTGCAAGAGTATCTTTTAGATCTGTCATGGTTTGAGCATTTTGAGTGTTGATTGTCTCTTGCTTTTCAATGAATGCATGCAAGTGTTTCCTCAAGATTTCTTCTAGGAGGGGGAATATAAGGAGGTGCATATCCATGAGAATTTTGAAAATTATGTTGTGCTTGAAATGGTGGTCGTGAAGTTTGTGCATTATTGTTACCACTTTTCCAACTGAAATTTGGGTGATTTCTCCAACCAGGGTTGTACGTTTGCGAGTATGGGTTATGACTTGGCCTTTGGAAACTATTTAAAGCATTGGCTTGTTCATGGAGACATTCCTTAAAAGAAGGCAAAGTTGGACAATCATTGGTTGAGTGTTCATTAGTTTCACAAATTTGACACACAATTTCTTGAACAGATTTTATTTGACCACTCTTTTTTAATTCTAGTGCCTCAACTTTTCTAGCTAAAGATGCAAATTTGGCTTGGAGGTCATGATCTTCCCTAAGGTTGTACATGCCTCCATTAGATGTATGAGGTTGAGTTTTACCGGTGCCTCACACGCACTGTGGTGTCCCAATTTTGAGCATTTTCAGCTAGCAAGTCTAGGTACTCCATTGCTTCATCGAGATCTTTATCTTCAAAAGTTCCATTACACATCAATTCCACCATTTGCCTATCTTTAGGTGTTAACCCTTCATAAAATTGTGAAACCAATCTCCATGTTTCAAAACCATGATGAGGACAGTATTAAGCAAGTCTTTATATCTATCCCAACACTTGTAAAATGTTTCTCCTGGTTTTTGAGTGAAAGTGGTGATTTGTCTTTTGAAAGAGTTTGTTCGTGAGACGGAAAAAACTTCTTTAAAAATTGTTGTTGCATTTCATCCCAAGCACGAATGGATCCCGACCTAATATTTTGTAGCCATGTTTTAGCTTTATCTTTTAATGAAAAAGGAAAAAGCTTTAATCCGATGGTGTTCATGCTACAATTTAAGTCATTATAGGTGTTACAAACTTCTTCAAATTCTCTTAAATGCAAATATGGATTTTCTAATTCTAAGCCATGAAAAGTGGGTAAAAGTTGAATAATACCCGGCTTAAAATTAAAATGAGAAGCATCGGGAGGAAAAACTATACATGATGGTGCACTTGTTCTTGTTGGATTCATGTGATCTCTAAGTGTTCTCATATGATTATTCTCATTATTCTCATTATGAATTGACTGGTTATCTTCTTCGGCCATGTTTTCTAAAGAAATTGAGGATTTCCTAGAAAGTCTACCACTTAATGTACGTGTCCAAACTCTCATGCAAGTGCAAAAGAAAAGAAAAGAAAAAGAAAAAGAAAAAGAAAAGGAACAAAATTAGAAAACAAATAAAAGTAAAAAAAACAAAAGAAAATAAATGAAATATAAAATTTATACAATACTTACCTCCCCGGCAACGGCGCCAAAAACTTGACACGACCAAAAGATTGATGTCTTCTCCCAAGTGCAGGAGTGTCAAAGTAATAAATAACCCGGCAAGACCGGGGTCGAACCATAGAGAGGTTAATTGTATAAATTATAAATAACAATGCAACAACAACAACAACAACAACAACAATAATAATAATAATAATAATAATAATAATAATAATAATAATAATAATCAAGACGTGGCGTTGTTATACCCGAGAATGATCTAAAAGATCGGGTCACGGTTTCCAGCCTATATACCGATTTTATGAAAAGATCAAAGAGATATATTATATAATATAAACAGATTTCGATGCGAATGAACAAGGCAAGACCAACAATGTCGGGATCCTTGATCAAACACAGAGCATACTTAACGTATATAACATATAACAAGAATGTAAATAATAATAATAATAATAATAATAAAAAGAAGAAGAGGAAGAAATTAATGAGAACTTTGAGATGGAAGATTAATGTAAGGATTAAACAATGATAAAAACAAATGTCAAGGTTAGAGGATTCACTAATGGTATTTCAAATAAATATAATATAAACTCTTTTTATTACTCAACTAGAAACCACACACAAAGGAGGTTCTAATCGGATGATTTATCATTAATGGCTCATTATAAAGTATTAACATGATCATATTAATTATCTTGTCTAAGTAACACCATACTTATAAATATCATCGGGCATTCATGTTGCTAGCTTATGTTAACAACAAATCAAGTTCCTATCATAACAACGATGTCGGCCGAAAACTATGAAGGATCAAGCATTTGATGTACCAAGTGTTATACAACATAAATCTAAATTAACCATTTAACAAGCAAGGTATTAAGGATTAGTAAGATAAAAAGATAAGACATGCTAATAACAATTTTTCTTGGATATAAACATTAAAGTCCATGTTGAGTTTATATTATACCTATTCTAACACCATTAGTAAAACCTTTTCACCTTGACATAATTAACTTAGCTAAACATAATGAAGAAGAAAAACATAAATAAACAACATAAGAACATAAACATGATATAAGTTAACTAATTATAGGAAAGGAAATGAAAAAGCATAAACAAGAGATTAATATAACATGAAAGAAAACTTGAACATTACAAAGATATAAAGAGAGAAAGCAAGAACATGATTTTGATCTGAAAAATAATATATCTAAATACATGGCAAATGCCTCCTTTTATAGGCTAAGATTCAGAACTATTGATTGGTGGACTAAGAAAATAGTTGGTGGCCAACCATTGATTTGGTGGCTGGTTTTTGACATTGTTGGTGCTGGTTCTTGAAATTGTTGGCAGATTTTTGATATTGTTGGCTGGCCAAAACGTCATTGCTAACATCAGAATTTGAGCCCTTTGTTTCATGAAAGCTGTGGGAAATTATCTCAGCTTTCCAACAAAAAAAACCAGAGCTCATTTGGACTTCTAGAACTCAAGATATGAGCTGAAAACCGAACAGTGTTTGAGCTGCAGGACAGGTTCCGACTTCTCTGTTGTTGCTAAGATTTGAACTTGAAAACGGCAGAATTGAGTCTTGGACCCTTCATGAAAGTTTTAGGTCTATGTCTTATCTTTCCATCCATATAAAGTGGACCTAAATCCGAGTTCTACAACTCCAGTTATGATTAAATAACCGAATGGTGTTCCAGTTTGGAATTGAACCAAGCATCTCTTCTCTTAGCCTAGTCCTCTTTTTGTCTCTTCACTTTCAATTGTTAATCACATCAATCAATCCTTTGAATTGTGAGATATACCTGCATTCAAAACAAGCATTTACCATAAATTAAAGATATATTATATTATTAGACTTGTTATTATAAAACATGCTTTAGTTAGGGAATTTAACGATACTTTAGTGCAATACGATGATATAAAGCCTTAATGAGAATGCACTTTTAAGTACTAATCATCTTCCAATTTGACCAAATCGACTTTCAAATTTAAATTTGCTTCAATTAAGTTTTTAATTAAATGAATTAAACCCATTAAAGTTTAATTGAGTCCTTAAACTTAATTCCTTCTTTCAATTTTGGTCAAATTGACTTTCAAACTTAATTTTACTTCAATTAAGTCTTTTTTCAGCCTATCTCATCAACAATATTCCAATATGACTATTCTTCTAGCAGTTCGACCTATTACAACTCAGAAGCTAATCTATTTGTGTCCCAAAAATAGTTTTGGATTTTGGATTTATTAATTTTTAAATAAAAAAGCAAAATAAAATATTTTTCAGGGACCCAAAATTAGGCATCATGCTCCTTGGAACATTATGTAACCAAACTACCTTCCTAAATAATAGATTTGTTATATTCGTTAGATCATCCGTTTTATGGCAAAATATAAAATGTGTCATCTTGAAAAATCTATCTATATAAAAAAATATGGAGTCTTTTCCTTTTTTTGACCTAAGTAAACCTAAAATAAAGTTTATAGAAGTATCAAACCAAGGTTCTTAGGAACATGTAAAGGTATATATAATCCATGAGGCATCACTTTAAACTTGTTTACATGTTATGTACCTATCACAAATTCTGTGCACATCTCTTTTCATGTTATTCTAATAAGAATGTTCATGTAAAACTTCTAAAGTCTTAGTAATCCCAAAGTGTCCTCTTAATCCACCACCATAAGCTTTCCTTACAAGTGATTCACGCATTGAACAATTAGACACACAAAATCTTTTATCTTTAAATAAAAACCCATCATGCCTAAAAAATCCAATAGTTTCTGCAAGTTCACATTGGAATTAAATTTTATCGAAATCAATATCATCAGGATATTTCTTTCACAAAATCAAATTCTAAAAGTCTAGTATTCAAAGTATTAAGAAGAATATACTTTCATGATAATGCATATGCAACTACATTTTTCTTACCTTGCTTGTATTTGATGATATATGGGAATGTCTCAATCTATTCAATCCACTTGGCATGTCTACAATTCAACTTACCTTGACTTTTCGAGTGTCTTAAATATTGGTGATCAATATGAATTGCAAACTTTTTAGGTCAAATATAATGTTGTCAAGTCTCCAAAGTCGTCACTAATACATATAACTCTTTATCATATGTGGGTAATTTAGAGTTTCACCATTAACCTTTTCACTTAAATAGGTCATGGACCTTTTATTCTGTGTTAAAACAACTCTAATATCTATACATGAAGCATCACATTCAATTTCAAAAGTTTTTGTAAAGTTAGGCAAAACAAGTAATGGGGCTAAAATAAGCTTTTCTTTTAGCAAATTAAAAGTTTTTTCTTGTCCAATTTCCCATTTAAAACCCAATATCTTCTTTACAATTTCAGTTAATGGAGCAACAATTGTATTAAGATCTTTCATAAATCTCCTATATAAACTATCCAATCCATGAAAACGTTTTACCTCACTTATCTTCTTAAATATAGGCCACTCTTTTATACTATTAACATTAGTCTCATCCATTTCAATACCTTTTTCACTAACAACATATCCAAGAAAAAAATAATTTTTTCCATGGAAAAGTCACAATTCTTTAGATTAGCATACAAACTTTCCTTTCTAAGCATATCAAGTACCTATCTTAAATGATTTATATGCTCATCTATTCATTTACTGTAAATCAATATATCATTAAAATAAACAACTACAAACCTACCAATGAATACATGCAATACATGGTTTAATAATCTCATAAAAGTACTAAGTGTATTAGTAAGTCTTAAAGGCATGACTAACCATTCATATAAACCATATTTAGTTTTAAAAGCAATTTTCATTCACCATATTTTTTTATTATAATATGATGATATCCATTTTTAAGATCAAATTAAAAAAAACAAAAATATATGCAATTCATCAAATATATCATTTAATTTAGGGATAACATGTCTATACTTTACTGTTAAGTTTTGATTGCTTTATAATCAACACACATTCTCCAAGTACCATCGTTTTTTTTATACTAAAAATACATGAACAATATATGAACTCATGCTCTCTAGAATGTACCCCTTCGATATTAACTCCTCCATTTGCCTTTAAAGCTCTTTTGTTTCCTCAAAATTACTTTTATAGGCTAGTCTATTAGGAATAGTTGAACCTGATACTAGATCAATCTGATGTTCTATTCCTTTTATAGATTGCAATCCACTTAGAATTTCATCAGAAAATTCATCTTCAAATTCCTGTAACAAAGAAACATAAATACTATAAACATAAGAAATCAAGTTCATTGGTGTTAAAGTATATCTCCTTATACAAGAGTAAAATCATAGGCATATCATAAAAATAAGCATGTGTAAGATCACTTTGTTTTGAATATAAATTAAGGTATTTCCCTATTTTTCCTACACAGTCTTCTTTTCTCACCTTTTTTTCTTCTCTCCACTTATTTTCTCTCCACAATCAGCCTTCCCTTAATATTTTTTTTATTTGGGAAGAAGCCTTCAAATTTATCTTTAATGTCCGAAACTTTACCCTCTGATATTTCACACTCATGAGCTCACCTTATTTTCACTTAGCCTCAAATCCTCACCATTATTTCGTAACAAGGCCTATTTGGTTTCTCCTGCTTTCTTTAACTTTAATTGATTTTCATAAACTTGTCTAGGTGACAGTAGTGTAAGCATGTATGTTTTCCCATCCCTTTTCAACTACATACCTATTTTTAAAATCATAATATTTGGCTTTCTTATCAAATCAAGGTTTCCCTAATAATAAGTGTGTAGCATGCATAGAAATAACATCACTCAAAACCTCATTCTTATATCTCCCTACCTTATACTGAGATTAAAGCCATTTTAGTCACCATAACTTCTTTATATTCATTCAACCATTCAAGTATATACAATGTAGCATGATTAATAGTAATCAAATTCAGCTTTTTAAACAAAGTTGTGATAACAACATTAGTACAACTACCATTATCAATGATCATACTACATAACTTGTTTTTTATGTCACATCTAGTATGAAATATATTATCTCTTTATTTCTTAACATCTTCTTCACTAACTTGAACATTCAAAGATCTTCTTATAACCAAGAATTCTCTATCAACATTATATTCAACATCACTAGCATCTTTAAGTTCTGACATGCTTTCATATTTAAATTCATTTCTAGCTGACTCTACTTCCTCATCATTTCTCAAAATCATAATCCTTTTATTTAGACACTCTGATATATAATGCCCAAATCCTTGACACCTAAAACACTTAATCTCTTGTTTATGCTGTATTGAACATTTGTTTCTTATTTTTTTTTATCTATTGCCACAATCTAGTTTTTAATATATGAGGATTAAATAACTTTAGGTACTGTTATTGACTTTATTTGTATATCTGAAATTGAACTTCCAAGCTTGAGAGGATCACAAATAACCACCTGGTCTTGCATTACCTTTTCTTTTCAATTGTTTTTCCACCTTTATAGCTATATGCATCATATCTTCAATTTCAAAATAATAATAGAATTCAACCATATTAGCAATATCTCTATTAAAACCATTTAAAAATCTACTCATTGTGACTTCCTTATCTTAAAAAAACATTTAACTCTAACCATAATTATTTTCATCTCTTTAAAATACTCATCAACATTTTTAAAACCCTAAGATAAATATTGCAATCTATTATATACTTTTCTATAATAATATTAGGGACAAACATTTTCTTCATGATTGCTTTCATGTCTTCCTATATATTAATGAGTCTTTCTCTATTATACCTCCTACTTGAAACAACTTAACCCTGCCAAATAATAATATAATCAATAAATTCAATTACAACTAGTTTTACTTATTTTCCTCCAAATATCTATGACAATCAAATATAAATTCTACCTTTTTTCCAATCCAAATAAACCTTTGGATTATTCCTTCCTTTAAATACTGGAATTATAAGTTTTATGCTACCCAAATTATGATCTAAACTATCATGATCAACAAAATTCCTCTCATGACTGAATTCCTATTTGGCCAAAATCCACCACCAAACTCTCTCTTGGTTGTGTCTCATATAAGAGGTTATGGTGTATACGAGACTTCATTTTTATTATTAACTACATCATCATCATCCTCATCACCATCATTAGAGTTTTTAACTACACTTTCATCTAGAGGAGAAAATGCCCGTATAGTAGAATTTTTAATCTTCTTTCCCTTACGACTAAGAATATCATGTCTACTAATCATTTTAGTACTTAATTTATCCATCTTTCCCATCAAAGCCTTCATCATTACCTTTAACCTATCTTGGTTTTTTACAAGATCCTTCACCTTCAATTAATGTCACATATTTTGATGACATTGTGAAAATAATATACGTTAGCAGTAAGGAAAATTTTCCTCACACACTTCCTCATATGTTTACACTCAATTTAATATCATTCCACTCGTGTTTTACACAATTCAATCAGGCTTTTCACTATAATAATTTCATTATGCCCTTTACCTCACTGTTCCCTTACTTAGATTCTAAATGTAACTTAGAAACTTATCACATAACAAATCAAAATAACATGATGATTTTATAATAATGAAGACTCAAGAAATATATGAAATTAATCAAAACAAAACTTGAGGATACATTTATGAATAACAATGTAAATTCATGTGAAATGTAATGATGAAAAGAAGACATAAAATAAAAGCAATGACGTTTATGTTAATGTTTCAAAGAAAACTAACTTATTCAAAAAGTCAAGATTTAACTTCAAGAATTTCAAGAAAACAATTAAAATAAAGCAAGAAAGATCTATACAATTAATCAGATGTTAATGAAACACGACAAGACAATAAAGAAAAAAACAAGAATTCAATTTGGCAATACCAAGGTTTGGTATGTACTTATATGGAAAATAAAGAAAATATTCAAGAAACTTTTGGCCAACCCTAAAATTCATGGGCTTGTATTCGATTATGCTTTAACTTGTCAATTCAATCAATTCTTGTAATTTTCCTTCGATTTCCCCCTATTTTTTTCAACATAGATCAATAAGAACAACATTTATCTTTGTTTATGTTTTTTTTTTTACTCTGGGCTGAAATGAAGAAATATAGAAGATGAAGATTAAGAATATAATTCTTATTTAATGTGTTTGTCAAAATCAAGAAACTAAGCAAGATATATATATAGGGTTTGACACAAACTTTGAAATAATTAAAGAATAGACCTTTTTTTACTTTTCTTTTAAAGAAACAAAATCCTAGCCAAAACTAGAAGGAAAAAAAAATATATCAAGAAACAACACAAATTAAATATTAAAGGGATATAACCTGATAAAAACACAAGTTTTGATACCAACTAATGTAGACACCTCCCAAGATACGCTAAAATCATATATGAATTATTTGTAATTTGACCCAATAAGAACCTGTCTTGGAGAACCAAAGTTATACGTAATAACCACTCCCACCCTATGCTTATAAAGAGATGTGAACGAGTGATATAAAATCACAACAAAGTTGATTAGTCCTTCAAAGAGTTTGTAAGTCCAATTAAGAACTTGGTATGAGAATCACTTAACCATATAAAAGATAACAATAGTGTTTATTTATTTATTAAAAACAATTTCTTTTTTCAAAAAGTCTCTACAAAAGAGTATTTATACTAGAAAACATTCTAACTCTAATATGATATTGACACGACCAAAAGATTGATGTCTTCTCCCAAGTGCGGGAGTGTCAAAGTAATAAATAACCCAAGAAGACCGGGGTCGAACCACGGAGAGGTTAATTGTATAAATTATAAATAACAATGCAACAACAACAACAACAATAATAATAATAGTAATAATAATAATAATCATAATAATAATAATAATAATAATCAGTACGTGGCGTTGTTATACCTGAGAATGATCTAAAAGATCGGGTCACGGGTTTCCGGCCTATATACCGATTTTATGAAAAGATCAAAGAGATATATTATATAATATAAACAGATTTCCGATGCGAATGAACAAGGCAAGACCAACAATGTCGGGATCCTTGATCAAACACAGAGCATACTTAACGTATATAACATATAACAAGAATGTAAATAATAATAATAATAATAATAATAATAATAAAAAGAAGAAGAGGAAGAAATTAATGAGAACTTTGAGATGGAAGATTAATGTAAGGATTAAACAATGATAAAAACAAATGTCAAGGTTAGAGGATTCACTAATGGTATTTCAAATAAATATAATATAAACTCTTTTTATTACTCAACTAGAAACCACACACAAAGGAGGTTCTAATCGGATGATTTATCATTAATGGCTCATTATAAAGTATTAACATGATCATATTAATTATCTTGTCTAAGTAACACCATACTTATAAATATCATCAGGCATTCATGTTGCTAGCTTATGTTAACAACAAATCAAGTTCCTATCATAACAACGATGTCGTACGAAAACTATGAAGGATCAAGCATTTGATGTACTAAGTGTTATACAACACAAATCTAGATTAACCATTTAACAAGCAAGGTATTAAGGATTAGTAAGATAAAAAGATAATACATGCTAATAACAATTTTTCTTGGATATAAACATTAAAGTCCATGTTGAGTTTATATTATACCTATTCTAACACCATTAGTAAAACCTTTTCACCTTGACATAATTAACTTAGCTAAACATAATGAAGAAGAAAAACATAAATAAACAACATAAGAACATAAACATGATATAAGTTAACTAATTATAGGAAAGGAAATGAAAAAGCATAAACAAGAGATTAATATAACATGAAAGAAAACTTGAACATTACAAAGATATAAAGAGAGAAAGCAAGAACATGATTTTGATCTGAAAAATAATATATCTAAATACATGGCAAATGCCTCCTTTTATAGGCTAAGATTCAGAACTATTGATTGGTGGACTAAGAAAATAGTTGGTGGCCAACCATTGATTTGGTGGCTGGTTTTTGACATTGTTGGCTGCTGGTTCTTGAAATTGTTGGCATATTTTTGATATTGTTGGCTGGCCAAAACGTCATTGATAACATCAGAATTTGAGCCCTTTGTTTCATGAAAGCTGTGGGAAATTATCTCAGCTTTCCAACAAAAAAAAACCAGAGCTCATTTGGACTTCTAGAACTCAAGATATGAGCTGAAAACCGAACAGTGTTTGAGCTGCAGGACAGGTTCCGACTTCTCCGTTGTTGCTAAGATTTGAACTTGAAAACGGCAGAATTGAGTCTTGGACCCTTCATGAAAGTTTTAGGTCTATGTCTTATCTTTCCATCCATATAAAGTGGACCTAAATCCGAGTTCTAAAACTCCAGTTATGATTAAATAACCGAATGGTGTTCCAGTTTGGAATTGAACCAAAGCATCTCTTCTCTTAGCCTAGTCCTCTTTTTGTCTCTTCACTTTCAATTGTTAATCACATCAATCAATCCTTTGAATTGTGAGATATACCTGCATTCAAAACAAGCATTTACCATAAATTAAAGATATATTATATTATTAGACTTGTTATTATAAAACATGCTTTAGTTAGGGAATTTAACGATACTTTAGTGCAATACGATGATATAAAGCCTTAATGAGAATGCACTTTTAAGTACTAATCACACCCCCAACCAGCTTATTACTAGTCCCTAGTAATCAAAGCGTTAAAATACAAAAACAATTTGCAAGTTCCACAAAGCAAGGTATTCATCATTTAACTTCCATTAATCTATCCAAATAAACAAACTCTCGTTAAATTTATATATCTGCTTCATACTTCTTAAACAAGATATTAATAAACCTTCTTTTTATGCTCAGTAAATCAAAACATAGCTATGGAGCTTTTCATGGAAGAAAACAAAATTTTTATTCCAATGTTTAAGGTTAACTTCCTTGGGTTGGGATTATTATCTCTTTTTTTTTTTTTTTTTGAAAGCAAGAATTTATAATACAATGTATCTTGAACCCATGTAACGAGCTTTTAGCTAATGACTCCCAGACCAGTTGGTCTTAGGGCATCAGGTGTTGAGACACCCCTACGAGCTTAGTAACTCGGGTTGCAGAGATATCGATACATAGATAGTGCAATGTTTGATTCCCTTAAGCTTTTCTCCTTAACCCATGTAACAAGCTTTGGGCCAATAGCTCCCAAGTCAGTTGACTTTAGGGTACTAGGTGTTAAAACACCCCTTCGGGCTTAATTGCTTAAGTCAAGGAGGCTACGAAACCAAACTTATCTACTTTTATTTTATTTATTTTTTTTTTGTTTTTTTTTTTTTCATATTATATATTATCCCTTTCCCTTAGTTGTTACCTTTAACAAAAGAACATAAATAATGTAATAATCCAATATGCAACCCACAATCATATGTTAAAGTGTGTGTGTGAAAATGAAGGTTTAAGAATACTTGTTAAATGAGTATATGAGCAGAATTAAGTGATAACAATGCGAGAGTTTGTAAATCTGAATATTTCAAGAAGTATTATAATAGACCTTGTTAAGAATGTTTACTAAGATGCGTCTCAAGAGTCACTAAAGTTCCTCCTTTACTCGCCATCCTAGTAACAACAGGTTTGCAAATGGTTGTAACAATAGAAAACACAGTTAGTTAAATTTATTTATTTATTTATTTATTTTTTTTTTTTTTTGTAATATCAACTACTACCCTCTCCCCCCAACCAAAACGAGACATTGTCCTCAATGTTATAAGGTAGAAAGATAGAGTAGAGAAGACATCACCCGAAACAAAGCGACTACGACAAACCCGAAACACACCGAAACAAATATAAAAAAGAACAAAACACAAATATTATGCTATTAATAAAACCAAAAGACACAAGTTGTCACAGACTAAGGCTCAAATCCAATCTAAGCTTTTTACGGCATTCCGTGATTGACCAATTAAGTCGACTCATAGAGGAATCAACTACAGGGATGAAAGATTGAAGTTCATCAATCAATTGTTCAGAAAGAGTAAAGCAGAGATGAGGATTTGTCGCTGAAAATGTTAGAAATTGTTGTTCCACAAAGATGATCAAGAAAAGACAAGTAAAGTATTATAAAAACCATTAACATTTAGCAAACCTATAGGTTTCTGGTGAATGTTCACCGAGCCCAAGATGAAATATGAAATATCTCTTCTAAAGTTCCCAAACCACCCGGTAAAGCAATAAAGGCGTCAAGATGGTTAAACATTACGTATAGTCGTTCGGACATTGTGGAGACTTGTAGTTCCTCTCCGACTGTTTTTCCAATGATGTCCCCTTCGGCTAAAGCTTTGGGGATGACCCCCAAAAACTTCACTGCCTCCTAAAAATGCAGCTATGGAAACACTCCCCATTAACCCAAGGATGCATTCCCGACAATGAGATAATAATCATACTTGATGAGAAATGACATTAAATTTTGTCATTCTGAGGCATGCCGGGAATCAGTCTCCTCCTTGCAGTGTTCAGGTTCAACCCTTTCCTTACCCTCAGAGACTAACTCATCTTCTTTCTCACAAGGTTCAAGAACGGGTTTTTCAATAACCTTACCACCGCGGAGAGTAGTGACTGATTTGACTTGATCCATATGTTGGCTTCCTGAACCACTTGCACTTGAATTGTATTGCCCTTTGGGATTTTGTGGGGTTGAGATGGAAACTTACCTTTCTCCGAAAACTAAGAGCAGATGTGAACTTTGCAAGAGTATCTTTTAGATCTGTCATGGTTTGAGCATTTTGAGTGTTGATTGTCTCTTGCTTTTCAATGAATGCATGCAGTGTTTCCTCAAGATTTCTTCTAGGAGGGGGAATATAAGGAGGTGCATATCCATGAGAATTTTGAAAATTATGTTGTGCTTGAAATGGTGGCTGTGAAGTTTGTGCATTATTGTTACCACTTTTCCAACCGAAATTTGGGTGATTTCTCCAACCAGGGTTGTACGTTTGCGAGTATGGGTTATGACTTGGCCTTTGGAAACTATTTAAAGCATTGGCTTGTTCATGGAGACATTCCTTAAAAGAAGGCAAAGTTGGACAATCATTGGTTGAGTGTTCATTAGTTTCACAAATTTGACACACAATTTCTTGAACAGATTTTATTTGACCACTCTTTTTTAATTCTAGTGCCTCAACTTTTCTAGCTAAAGATGCAAATTTGGCTTGGAGGTCATGATCTTCCCTAAGGTTGTACATGCCTCCATTAGATGTATGAGGTTGAGTTTTACCTGGTGCCTCACACGTACTGTGGTGTCCCAATTTTGAGCATTTTCAGCTAGCAAGTCTAGGTACTCCATTGCTTCATCGAGATCTTTATCTTCAAAAGTTCCATTACACATCAATTCCACCATTTGCCTATCTTTAGGTGTTAACCCTTCATAAAATTGTGAAACCAATCTCCATGTTTCAAAACCATGATGAGGACAGGTATTAAGCAAGTCTTTATATCTATCCCAACACTTGTAAAATGTTTCTCCTGGTTTTTGAGTGAAAGTGGTGATTTGTCTTTTGAAAGAGTTTGTTCTGTGAGACGGAAAAAACTTCTTTAAAAATTGTTGTTGCATTTCATCCCAAGCACGAATGGATCCCGACCTAATATTTTGTAGCCATGTTTTAGCTTTATCTTTTAATGAAAAAGGAAAAAGCTTTAATCGATGGTGTTCATGCTACAATTTAAGTCATTATAGGTGTTACAAACTTCTTCAAATTCTCTTAAATGCAAATATGGATTTTCTAATTCTAAGCCATGAAAAGTGGGTAAAAGTTGAATAATACCTGGCTTAAAATTAAAATGAGAAGCATCAGGAGGAAAAACTATACATGATGGTGCACTTGTTCTTGTTGGATTCATGTGATCTCTAAGTGTTCTCATATGATTATTCTCATTATTCTCATTATGAATTGACTGGTTATCTTCTTCGGCCATGTTTTCTAAAGAAATTGAGGATTTCCTAGAAAGTCTACCACTTAATGTACGTGTCCAAACTCTCATGCAAGTGCAAAAGAAAAGAAAAGAAAAAGAAAAGGAAAAAGAAAAGGAACAAAATTAGAAAACAAATAAAAGTAAAAAAAACAAAAGAAAATAAAAGAAATATAAAATTTATACAATACTTACCTCCCCGGCAACGGCGCCAAAAACTTGACACGACCAAAAGATTGATGTCTTCTCCCAAGTGCAGGAGTGTCAAAGTAATAAATAACCCGGCAAGACCGGGGTCGAACCACGAGAGGTTAATTGTATAAATTATAAATAACAATGCAACAACAACAACAACAACAATAATAATAATAGTAATAATAATAATAATCATAATAATAATAATAATAATAATCAGTACGTGGCGTTGTTATACCTGAGAATGATCTAAAAGATCGGGTCACAGGTTTCCAGCCTATATACTGATTTTATGAAAAGATCAAAGAGATATATTATATAATATAAACAGATTTCTGATGCGAATGAACAAGGCAAGACCAACAATGTCAGGATCCTTGATCAAACACAGAGCATACTTAACGTATATAACATATAACAAGAATGTAAATAATAATAATAATAATAATAATAATAAAAAGAAGAAGAGGAAGAAATTAATGAGAACTTTGAGATGGAAGATTAATGTAAGGATTAAACAATGATAAAAACAAATGTCAAGGTTAGAGGATTCACTAATGGTATTTCAAATAAATATAATATAAACTCTTTTTATTACTCAACTAGAAACCACACACAAAGGAGGTTCTAATCGGATGATTTATCATTAATGGCTCATTATAAAGTATTAACATGATCATATTAATTATCTTGTCTAAGTAACACCATACTTATAAATATCATCGGGCATTCATGTTGCTAGCTTATGTTAACAACAAATCAAGTTCCTATCATAACAACGATGTCGACGAAAACTATGAAGGATCAAGCATTTGATGTACTAAGTGTTATACAACACAAATCTAGATTAACCATTTAACAAGCAAGGTATTAAGGATTAGTAAGATAAAAAGATAATACATGCTAATAACAATTTTTCTTGGATATAAACATTAAAGTCCATGTTGAGTTTATATTATACCTATTCTAACACCATTAGTAAAACCTTTTCACCTTGACATAATTAACTTAGCTAAACATAATGAAGAAGAAAAACATAAATAAACAACATAAGAACATAAACATGATATAAGTTAACTAATTATAGGAAAGGAAATGAAAAAGCATAAACAAGAGATTAATATAACATGAAAGAAAACTTGAACATTACAAAGATATAAAGAGAGAAAGCAAGAACATGATTTTGATCTGAAAAATAATATATCTAAATACATGGCAAATGCCTCCTTTTATAGGCTAAGATTCAGAACTATTGATTGGTGGACTAAGAAAATAGTTGGTGGCCAACCATTGATTTGGTGGCTGGTTTTTGACATTGTTGGTCGCTGGTTCTTGAAATTGTTGGCAGATTTTTGATATTGTTGGCTGGCCAAAACGTCATTGCTAACATCAGAATTTGAGCCCTTTGTTTCATGAAAGCTGTGGGAAATTATCTCAGCTTTCCAACAAAAAAAACCAGAGCTCATTTGGACTTCTAGAACTCAAGATATGAGCTGAAAACCGAACAGTGTTTGAGCTGCAGGACAGGTTCCGACTTCTCCGTTGTTGCTAAGATTTGAACTTGAAAACGGCAGAATTGAGTCTTGGACCCTTCATGAAAGTTTTAGGTCTATGTCTTATCTTTCCATCCATATAAAGTGGACCTAAATCCGAGTTCTAAAACTCCAGTTATGATTAAATAACCGAATGGTGTTCCAGTTTGGAATTGAACCAGCATCTCTTCTCTTAGCCTAGTCCTCTTTTTGTCTCTTCACTTTCAATTGTTAATCACATCAATCAATCCTTTGAATTGTGAGATATACCTGCATTCAAAACAAGCATTTACCATAAATTAAAGATATATTATATTATTAGACTTGTTATTATAAAACATGCTTTAGTTAGGGAATTTAACGATACTTTAGTGCAATACGATGATATAAAGCCTTAATGAGAATGCACTTTTAAGTACTAATCAGATATCCCTAATGAATATGGATAAACCTTATAAATAATAATAATTCAATGAACCTAAATTGAAATAAAAGCCTTAATATATCTAAAAGGATGAAAATAACTAAAATATAAATAAAATAATAGCTTTATTAATTTAAATAAGACTAAAGTCATTTTCATAATCTGCTAATAGAATCAAAGCCCAACTTCAAAAGTAGGGTTTTCTCTCTTCTTAATGAATTAGAAGGTGTTCCATATATCACTGAAAATCTATAGATGTTTACTTCCTAATTCAACTAGAATTGTATAAAAATTACTTTTGTAGCTGTAGTTATTACCAAAACAATAGCAAAGGTCAACACTAGCAGATTTAAATCTTCTAATTCCAATCTTTTTGTAATGTCTGAATGCCTATCTGTTAGCTCTTCTTGAATATTAATTAAATTAATCAATGTTTGAACTTCATTACTTAATATCTTCTTGAAGTTCACCTTAGCCCCATATGTCTTGAATAAGTCTATTAAAAGCCTCTTTGAACCTTTTAGCTTTAAGTTTTGTCACTGTACCAATTGGAACCTCTAACAGATATCTTGGTGTTGGATCGCATCAATTTAACTATTGACCCATGAAATCAAACTACCACACTTAGCTTACACTATACAGGTGGTTCGAGTTGTGCCTCGGGCCGTGTTTTGTCAAATGTAAAAAAAAAATATTCACACTAGATTGGTGTTGGAACGCAAAATAAGAAAAAAGAAGGATCAAAGTGAGATTTGGTTACTTTCTTCCCAAGTAATTATGAGAAAATGAAAAAAAAAAATGGCTATAGATAGAGGAGATATTTTTTAGAAAAAGGGTGTGAAAAAATAAACCCTAACCACCATTAAAAAAAATAAAGAGATAAAAGTGTTGAGAGAAAAAGTGTGAAATATGGAGTGAAATACAAATGAAAGACAAAAATAAAGAGGGATGATGAGAGAAAAATAATATATGAAGAGAGAAAGAAGAAGGAGAAATAAAAAGGAAAATAAGGTTAAAAATTCATAACTTTTTTTTTAGTTCTCACCCTTCTCCATTGCCAATCACCAAAAATCACCATCACTAGTTGTAAAACCCCTATAAGAGCACCACCATGATATTAGCCCTCACAGTAAAGGCATCCACCATGATCAAGCCCCTCTTTCCTTGCCAAACAACATTAGTTTTGTTATTTCCTAGCCCCCTAAAAGTTGGTTCTCTTTCTCACTCTGACTGAGCAACCATCCTTCACCTGAACCACCACTCAAAGCCTTAAAGACATCATATTCACCAGTAGCCATCACCAGCAACAGAGTCAAACTCATGATGAAGAGGGAAAAAAACAACCAAGAAAAAGAGAAAGAAAGCTAAAAATTTGCCCAGCCCAATCAACCAACACCAATAACTAAGTTAAACCTATAGTGGACGACATTGTCGATACTATAGGAAAAAAGAAAAAGAAGAGGCACATCTCGTGAGCTGGTCTACACACCTTTATGTCTCGCTAATGCATGCAGTGATGTGCCACCAGTGACTGCCACCACCATCACATATCAAACATGTGTTGCTATGGTCTCCTTTTTTAAGCTACCTAACAACTCTGAAAGTTTGATTTCGAACCCTAAATTAATATTTTAAAAACATTTTTAACATAGTGTTTATTTTTAATGGAAAATATATGTTAGACCTTTTTAAGGTAAATTTGCTCATTTAATTCGCTTCTAAATGTTCCCTCAGTACCATTAACCTAAACTTAATTAGGGTTAATACTTAGTTAGAATTCAAGGATTGAATGCTTATTTTTCACTCCAAAGCATATGATTCCATAAATTTATTTTTTTCTACATAAAAATAGATAGAATAAATAAAAAATATATATAAATTAAAGAAATTAAAGATAAACTATTATAAAATTAAAGTTAAGAGTACGATAAAAATCACATAAAAACTAAGCACGACAAATGCCCTTGAAACTTACTTCTTGATTGTCCTCAAACAAGGGCTTAAATCTAAACATATTTAAAATTTGATCGATGAGTCTCAAGCATGAAACCAAATCAAAGAAAGGGAAACTAATTAGACTTCATTTATTTAGTAATAGAAAATATAGTTCTTCAATTTCAATAATTTCTTTATTACTTTTGTCTTATCTTTTTCGAATCAACCATTAAGTATTTTTAAGCCTTTCTAGTTTTTAAGATTTTTAAACTTAAAAAATAAACTTAAACTTGATAGTTTAGTGGTTCTTCTAAACTAAATCATGTCCTAGGCCCTTTTCTTACTTTGGTAACGTTTTTTTTCTTCTTTTTCTACATTTTTTCTCATATCATAACTCTTGATGCTCTGTCCTCTTAAGATTTTTAGGTCATTCATATAGCATGCTGTCAAATCGATCATTTTCAAACTAGTTGGTTTATAGAACGAAGTGCAAAGACACATCAAATAATTTACTTACTCGAACCACAAAGGCTACAGAATAGGAAATATCATAAGCACATATT
Organism: Populus x sibirica; assembly: GCA_019202695.1. NCBI lineage: Eukaryota > Viridiplantae > Streptophyta > Magnoliopsida > Malpighiales > Salicaceae > Populus > Populus x sibirica. The sequence goes on from JAGMVL010001159.1 coordinate 2,378,109, forward strand.
TGGATTTTTAATTTTTTTATAAACTGAACATTGGTACTTAAAGCCTTTAAAATATGAAATATTTCACTTTTGTTTCGGTAAATATACACATAAAGGTCAATGTATAAAATGATGGTATAGCTAGAAAGGACAATGAAACCACCTTATCATTATTTGCAAATAAATTTATAATCTTGAATAACTATTCAACTGTCTAATGATTTTTTGAAAAAGGAAAAATTATCATCACTCTCAAATCTTAATTATGGATTAGTTGCGTGTATAAATGATTTTAAAACTATGACTCGATTTAATAATCAATCTTCTCATTGATTGCATGAAAAACAAAACTTTAAAATTTACCCCTTATTTGAACAATACGCTAAAAAGAACATTAGAAATGGCTAAACTTTGTTCAAATATAACGAGGAGATGCAAATAGTTTCTGCACCCCCAAATTTAAACTAAACATTATTCTCAATGTAAAGAAAAGAAAAGGATGTGTGTGTGTGTGTGTGTGTTTGTGTGTGTAGATGTATCTTCTAAAAATGAATGTTGAAATGCGTGTGAGACTTTCACAAACTTGAACATACATAAGACAAAAAAAAAATACAAGTAATAAGTAAAACAAAACCTAGAAAAACAAAACAAAATAAAGGAACTTAGAAAACTTATGTTACCTCCTAAGAAATGTTGGTTTATTGTCTTTTTAAAAAATAAGTTTTAATTAAAACATAATGAAAACTTGAAGAAACTCATTGACACAATTTTTATTCATGTTTGAAAAATTAATATTTACACACATATATATACATAAAAAGACGTCATCACTATTTATAAAATTATTTAAAAGCCAATAAAAAGTTGCTTATTTTCAAAATGAGTTGTTTCATACACATGCTTAGGTAAAAAGACGATAGCATAATTTTATAAAGTGATAAGAACATTATTATGAAGCAATTAAAAATAAAATATATTACATGAGTGAAAAGTTGCCAATTTTCAAAAATAAATTTTTTCACATACATGCATACATAAAAAGGTGATAGAATTGCTTTATAACATAAATCTAACACTATTGAAAAGCTAGTAAAAAAATTGAGTTATGACATTTACCATCAATAACTTGTAGCTTGAGAGCCCATGAGACATGCTTTAAAAAGGTAGCTTTAGATTCTCCTTTTTTAAAGTTTTGGATACCAACTTGTCAATGATATCTACCTGCAAATATGAATCATAACTACATAAAAAATTTATATCTTTAAACACATTAAACATTACTGTTGATCTTGCACTCGTAAAACTAGTTTTTCTTATTGAACATCGATCAATGCTCTCCTTATTGTTAAAAATGGTCAAACAAGAATATGAGAGATTTCATAGTACTTCTTCATATGAAGAATAATAAAGTCAAGTGGAAAAATGAACTTGCCAACTCTTATGAGAACACATTCTATAATTTCTCATAGATGTTTGATTGATCGGTCCACTAATTGTAAATATAATATGGTGGGTCTGGATCACCATGATCAAGTTTTTTAGACATTGAAAAAGACATTAAATCCACACCAGCACCTAGGTCACAAAAAGATTTTTCAAAATAATAATTTTTAATTGTGCAATGAATAGTTAAACTCCTTTAAGCTTTGGTGTAATTTGTTTTGCATGATAGCAGTGCATTCCTCAATTAACATCACAATCCCATACTCTTCTAACTTCCACTTATTTGATAAAATATCCTTTACATATTTAGGCATTTGCTTTAAAGCTTCAATAAAAAGAATATTAACAAGCAATTGCTTAAAAATACTAAGAAATTTAGAGAATTGATTATCAAACTTATTTTTTATAAGTTTTTTTATAAAAAGGAGTTGATGGATCATAAAGTGAAGGAGAATTAGTTTCACAAATTTTTTTTTCCTAAAATCCATGGATTATAAAGCTTCTTTATTCTTCTTAGAATTTCCAGCCCGCTCATCGGTTAATTGTTGCACCAATTGCTTGATACTTGTTGTTTGTGACCACTCAATTTTCCTCTCAATTCTTAATGATATTGCTTTGACATGTTGCTTAGGATTGGTAATGGTATTGCTCGACAAAGTTTGTGCTATCCTTTTTAAAAGAATGGTTGAGAGTTGACCAATTTGATCTTTAAGGTTACAAATCAAAGCCAAAATATTTTGAATTTCCAAATCTATCTCTCGAATGTATTGAATGAACACCTCCTCGGGTGTTGGGCTATTTTATTATTGTGGAAAATTTGAGGAGGTCTAGCTATCTATTGATTATTGCTCCATGAAGCATCAGGGTAATTTCTCCATCCGAGATTAAACATGTTTAAATAAGGATTGTTTTGACAATGAAAATTGGACACGTAATTAACTTGTTCATGAATTTATTAAGCAAAAGGTTTCCTCACTTGGCAATTAATTGAGTGATTTCTTGCGCAATAATCACACATAACATTAGTTTGATTAACTATAGCATTCGTCTTACCTAATCATTTAATAGAGTTTTATTTGTGCCACCAATGTGTTTGTATTGTTCCCTTAAAAGGTCATTAATAATTACTAGATGTCAATTTTATAAGTTGTTTCCTGAGTTATACTCATTAAAGCCCCTCTAGCTACTATATTAACCATAAACCTATTTGTAGCTCTTAAACCATTGTAGAATGTATGGATTTAAAACGATGTTAGAAGATCATGATAAGGATACTTTCATAATAAATATTTATATCTCTCTCATGATTCATTCTCAAATTAAGTGATTATAGTAATATCATTCCTTAGCCTAGTTGTATTGGTTGGAGAGAAAAACTTTGCAAAAACCTTGCAGGTTAACTCCTCCAAAGTAGTAATGACACTAAGTAGTAGAGGATTTAGCTAGCCTTCACTTTTTCTTTAAGTGAAAAAGGGAAAAGTCTTAAACAAATAGCATCATATGTCACTTTATCGTGCTTAAAAGTGTTACAAATCTCTAGAAAATTTATGATATGAATATTAGAATCCTCATATGACAACCCTTCAAATTGAACAATTTACTGTATTATCTGAATTATCATTGGTTTAATTTCAAAAGCATTAACTTGTATAGTTGACAAATTTATGCTAGATGTAGCATATTAACCAAGGGCATATAATAGTCCCTCAAATATTTTTGGTTCTCAGCCTCCCCAATTTGATTGTTCATGGCTACTTGAATGTTTATAAACTTCTCTTTCTTTCCTTGTTCAGATTTCAACATGTCCATTCAATTTCCAGATCATAGGTACCAACTCTGTGCTTCGAAAGTATATCATGTATAATATAAGAAATCAAAGAAAATAGCAGAATTAGCAAACAAATAAACAAATAAATAAATATCAAAATAACCTAAAACAAGTTGGTATCAAAAGTAATAAGGACAAAATATTTTCCCGCAACAACACCAAAAACTTGATTTAAAATTTATATAATAAGTATACTAATCACTTCACGTAATATATTATAAGCAAGATTATCATTCCTATAAGGTCTATCTACCTATTAACTATTGAAGTTATTCTAGTACTAAAGTAAGATTATTATTCCCATAAGGTCTATCTACCTATTAGCAATTGAAATTATTCTAGTACTAAATTATTTGAAAGCATAAAATAAATGATTATGTACAATAAAATTAACAAATTAGCAAATATAAATCAAGTAAAAGCACAATAGTAAAATGAATTAATTGATGGACAAGATACTAAAGTTTTCCATTTACCTAACCAAGCCAAATTGATTTCTAAAATATATTACTAAGTATTTATCTTTTAAATCAATAACTATCTATCTCTAGAGTATAATTGAAATTACCTACAAAAGATAACTTGTAATATCTCTATACAAGTTTAAAAGCTCATAAGCATATTAAGCTCTATAACTTTTCAAAATAACAATCTCACAAATCATGTTAGAACATCTTTATTTTTCATTCAATTCATGGAATTCATCATAAGAAGAAAAAAAAATACTCATAATCAATTGATGTCAACATGCACAACAATTCATTTGAATGGTGGTCAATCATTCCAAAGTTGTTGTGACCTAAATAATTTGATTATGACCTAAATATTATTGCTAATGCTCTAATGTAGCCTCTTCATGGTATTCTTGAATTTTTTTTATTTATGTTATTAAAGTATTTATCAATCCTTGTTAAGCAATAATATTTAGGTCATAATCAAATTATTACAAACCAAAATATCTATAGAATTCATGGTGAAAGAAGAAAAGAATAAAAAAGAACCTCTATTTAGGTTGGATTTCCCAGTTGTTAATAAAGTTTGATTCAATTTCTTTCTTCCTTATCTTGCACCCATCCTCCTCTTGCATCTAAGGTTGTTAATAGTGAAAAACCCTTTTTCAATAAGCTTTTTTTGTTCTCTATTCCTTGGTATCCTCCTCCTATTTTCTATAGTTTAAAAATCTCTTTAGATTTATTTTCCTAATTTTCTTTTTAAAATTGGTAGATTTAACATGTGACTTCTAACACTATTTTCTCAATCAAATCGGCTTATTTTAAGTGTAAAACCCCTGTTAAAAATTAACTAAGTTAGCATTAAGTTAAGTCAAAGGAGCATGTGGGGTTTAATGTGTAAAAAACAAAAAAGAGGAAACTTGGGCTAATAGTGTGATAAGTGAAAAATTGAAATTATAAATAGGTGAATAGTGATTTTGAGGCTATTATTGGCCGGCCAAGCGAGGAGGAGAGAAAAACTTGTGAGAGTCCCTTGAGAATTAAGCCTAAAAACATAAAATAAAACTAGATTAAGTAATCAAAGGGTGTTAAAAAAAGATTTGGTCGAGGAGAATTAAAGAATTAAAGGGTTGTTTGGAAGGGCAATGTTATGAGAGGTAAAATGGGGGAGGAAGAGAAGTGAAAAAGAAAGGTTTCCTAAGCTTCTAATCTTTCATTTTATTTACATTGAAAGGTAATAAACTCTTCCAAACTAGTTATTTTGAATGGTTTTGTGTAGGATGAAGTATTGAAATTGTTGGTGTAGAGGTACGTTAAGATTTTTATGCTAAGGTGTTAGGATTGTGATAATTATGGATGATTGATGATTGATGATGACTACATAAATAATGTATTGGTAAAGCATTGTTTTGATGGGTAAAGATTTCTATGTTAAGGTGTATGTAGGAATAATGTATGGGATAATTGATATAATTACCAATTGTATTATGTGAAATTGTGTTGGTTGGAATGAATGATTAATGAATAATATTTGATTTAAACCATTGGGAAAAGAAAAATTCACCCTTGTATGTTTCTTATATTTTGGCCAAAATTGTAGAATTTAGGGTTGAGTTTATTTGGATTGTTTCTTGATTAATCATATAAAATTGTATTAGTTTAAATGTTGGGTGATTGTTTAAGGTGTTGATTGTGAAAGTTTTGAAAGAAACATGTTCATTCCTTAAAGGGAAAAGTTTGGCTAACATGTAGGTAAATGGGAAAGTATTCTTCTTTATGTAATTGAAGGTCGAGTAATGCTTGAATGTGTTAGTCGTGGTATTGAAAAATTAGACAAGGTGTGAATTGAAAGAAATTAAGGAGAAAAATTATTCCTCGCCTTAATAAGTAATTCAGTTAAGTATAAAATAAAAGAAGTGATGGGTTTTTTATTTAATTGAATGTTCATCAAATTTAAGTGTGCTAGTTAAAGGAATTAATTGGTGGTTTTAAATGTGATGTATAAGCATTTGAAAGGAATTATCTTGTGAAAAATATGTTTAAAAATGAGAAATTTGTTTAATTGGTTAAGCCAAAACAAGATTTTATCTAGCATGTATGATATGAAATGATATTAAGTGATGAGTAATAATGTAATGTACCTGTTGGAACAGGTGAGGCTGCGGGTGCTATACAACAACAGAGGACAGTCAGTACAGCTCAGGCTCCAAGTAGATGCCTTGTATATTTGACCAACATTATTAAGACTTGTCTAAATTTATTGAACTATAAATTCATTAAATGCATATTACATTGTTTTTATTTGTTGATTGTACAATGAAAAAGATATGAAATTGACTAGTATAGAGATGTCAAATTTATCTGATGATTAGGATATGAAGTTGACTAGTATCAGTGGGATACTAAAGGCGTCAATGTGATTGAAAACCATGAGTTTTTTGACTAGCTGTTCGAAAAGAGCTAGAGGTGTCAAGTTACCTGATGACGAGGATGTTCAATTGACTAGTATTTATGTGATACTAGAGGCATCAGTGCGATTGATGACCATAATTAAGAATTCACTAGTACCTAAAGGGTACTAGAGGCATCAAGTTGCCTGATGACCAGAAGTTTATTGAATATTTACTCTGAAGAGTATTGGAAGTGCCAGTATGTCTGTCAAGTAGATATATTATGATTGTTCTGAAGTTAAGAATGTTATATTTTAAAAGAATATGAGTATTTAAGTTGAAAAATTATTCAAGCATGGAATTAAAGTGTAGTGTGTTACTATAAAACCTGTCATATACATGTCTTAATTGTCTTTAATTTGTGTTAATGTAATTGCAATATTTATTATAGGAATTCACAAACTCTTGTAGAATAGTTGGCCTTTTCATATAACTTATTTTGATAGATTAGTAATGGGGAAAAATGTATTTTTGATTTAGATTGTAACATATTCGAATGTATGGATGTATCTTATTTTGTGTAATCAAATTTAATGTTGTTATCATAAATAAAATTAGAACATCTATGTCATATTTAGTGTAATTAAATGAAGTTAGATCGTGAATTTAACCATATCCATGTTTGTTCTCTTGTTTTAAATAGGATTATGTTTCAGAACTTTTGTTAATGTTCTTAGTTTACAATTGTCCAAGTACCAATTAAATGCATATTTTATTTGTGTTGTTTAAGATTCTTGTGTTTTAAATTTGTATGCTTTATAATCTATGTGAAATGTCAAATGATGAATTGGGAGAATAGATGTTGTCTATTCTTATGTATAATGACATGGTCTTGATTCAGGATGATTGGATTAGATGATGAAAGATTGATTTTAGAAGTGTACAAGACTATGTTAAAATTTAGAATGTCCCATATATAAAGAAAACTCTGCTGAAATTTTACAGAAATTTTAGGAGAGGATAAATCAATCTTAAAGGATTAACAACAATTAAAACAAAACTTGTTGAGTATTGAATGTTTATTGTGAAAATACATTAAAAGTGGGGACGTTACATTGAGAAAGTCCTTAGCATCAAAGTTGTATAATTCCCTCTTATATTTCTTTTGACACCAAAATCGCTTAATTTAGATATCTGTAGATAAATTTATTCTTAATTTACTGAGACATGTTCGTGAAATTTCTAGCAAAGAAATTTCTTATTCATACAAGAGAAAATTTCACTTTTCTCTTTCCTTTCTTTCTAAAATATATGCACAAGTCCAACCAGACCTTTTCAAGGTGAATTTTCTCATATAATTGGCTTCTAAACAGGCTTTCTGGTTACCATGATCCTAAATCCAACTAGGATCAATGCTTAGCTAGAATTCAAGGATTGAATATTAATTTTTCTCTCCAAAGTACATAATTTCATGAATTTATTTATTGCTACATAAAATAGATAAAAAAAAACTATATAAAAAAAACTAAAGATAAAGTAGCACAAAATTAAGGGTTAGAATACAGTAAAAATCACATAAAAATTAAGTATATCAGTTGTGTTGGTTGTTTTGATTTGGGATTATGGTAGCAACATTTTATTTATAGGACAATGATGTATGAATGGCTTTCATGATGGTGAGCATATGCTTCGTGATGGGTTCGATTATGATGGATGTTTAGGTATGGTTCGTGTTGTGTGGTCACCAAAAAAGATAAGAATGGATGAATAATGTGTTTGGTGAAAAAAGGATTGGTAGTGTGGAGGCTTGTGGGTTGTTGTGGTGGCTATTTGATGGAGAGGGAAGAACGATAGAAGAGAAAGATGGTGGTGATGGTGGTGGTGGTGGTGGTGGTGTGGCTTGTTTTGAGATTAAAAAAAATATAAAATTTGTTTTGAGATGAAAACAGAAAAAAAAAATAAAGAAAAGAAGTGTTGTGGCAAAGAAGCAATATATAAAGAACAAAAAATAATAAAAAAAAGGTTAAAAGTGAGGACCACTATGAATTGAACAAAGCAGCAATCCACAATAATTTTGAGTTTGGCATTACAAGAATTAAATAATGTTTTTCTATTTTCTTTTAGCTTTGTTTATAATTTATGATTTACATAACCTATAATGAGATGTTTTAGTAATAAACAAACAAAAAAAAAAAAGAGTGAAGTTTGTTTTTGAGGTCATCGTTAAACCCTAGAAAACACTCAAAATTAACAAAAATCCATATTTGAGTTGTGTGCTTTGCAACCTTATGGTAATGATTGGTTACTGGCCTAAGAAAGAAGAGACAAAAACAGTAAAGAAAAAAATATATTTGGTTAAAAAAACAAAGACAAATATATAAAAATAAATATGTCTCTAAGATAATTTTGAAGTGAATTTCTGTACTTCCAAAACAAGAGTTATAGAAGGTACATGTCTTTGAGGACAATATTTTTTTTATTTCTAAAATATCCTTGTAAAAAAATTTTAATTTCAAAATTATTCTTTGAAAGCATGTAAGAATAAAAATATTATTATCATAGTTTTAAAACCCAATTCGATGGTCGATTTGGGGCTAAGCCCAGGTCAAGAGTCAAGTTGACCCGGGTTGACCTAAGTTAGCATAAGAATAAAAGTGATTATTATTATAATTTTAAAACTCAATTTGAGGGTTGACCCAAACCCGGGTTGACCCAAGTCAGCATAAGAATAAAAGTAATTATTATCATAATTTTAAAACTCAATTTGAGGGTTGGCCCAAACCCGGGTTGACCCAAGTAAATGTAAGAATTAAAGTGATTATTATCATAATTTTAAAACTCGATTCGGGATCGGCCTGGACCCGGGTTGACCTAAGTTAGCGTAAGAATAAAAGTGATTATTATCATAGTTTTAAAACTCAATTTAGAGGTTAACCCGGGGCAAGGCCCGAGTCACGAGTGTGGTTGACCATTAACCCAAATTAACATAAGGACAAAAATGATTATTATCATAGTTTTAAAACCTAACTCGAGGGTCAATCAAGGCAAGGGCCATATAACAGGTCAAGAGGGTCAACACAGGTTGACTCGAGTCAACATATGGATAAAAATGATTATTATCATAGTTTTAAAACTCGACTAGGAAGTCGACCCGAGACAAGGTTTAAGTCATGGGTTAGGAGATCAACCTGTCAAGTCGGTCCTGATTTTATAACTAGGATTATTATAATATTATTAATTTCAGCACTCAATATAAACTAAAGTAAAATAAATATTTAATTATTATTTTTAAATATGTAAGTTTGACAATAACACATATTAATGGTAAAATGGATTTTATTTTATTCTATCTTATCCACTATAACCAAACATGATACAAAAACAGTCACTTTATCTTGTACATCACTACTAATCACAATTATGTTTGCCTTCTTTTCTATCTTGTCTATGTTGATTCCATTGTTTTTGTTTTTCTATTCTAAAATAGTAACTAAACACTAACTATAAATCCTTGATCATATCTTGATTTTGGGTGATCTTTGCTCTACGGAAAGCCGAGATTACAAACAATCAGAAGCAACAAAGATTTGATAACAGTAATATAGTATAAAGGCTTTATATGCCTCCAAACAACACCATCTTGATAAAAAAATAAATTAATTATAAAATTTCTCAACTTATAACTCTGTAAAGTATAAAAAAAACTTTCAAGATTTTTTTATTTTTGCAAATTTGGTACAAATTTACTCTATATCGAGAGTCAAAATTCAGATATAAATATGTTTGAATTTTTTAAAAAAATAAAAAAGCAATATAGGCATGAAAAAAAAGTACACAAGACATCCAATAAATAAATAAATAAGCATTCATGTAACTTTAAGATTCCACTAGGTGTATTAGAAGTGAGGATTGGATCCAATAGTTTGGTTGGACAAAAAATCTATCTAAACAATGTTTTTTAAAAAGAAATTAAACCAAACTAAATAAAAGAACTAAACAAACTGGTTTGGTTTAGTTTTATATTTGTTAAAACCGAATAATTTCAATTTAAATTAATGTTCCTTCTGTTAGGCTATTTTTTTTATAAACTTTAATTTAATGTTACTTTATTTCATAATAATTTTTTTTATTTGATTTGTTTTGATTTGATAGAGTTGGTTTTTAAGAAAACATTTAAAACCAAAACTAATTAAACCATGAAGGAAATTATATATTTTCTATCACTTATATCCTTTTTTAACAACTTTCGAGTTTTTCTTTTTTGAAGAGATTTTGTTATCTAGGATGAACACTTTCCTGATTTATAGAGGGTGTTTGATTTGAAGGTGATTTTAGTTTTTTATTTATGAGATCTACACAAAAAAACATATATTTTTAGCTTTTAAAAACGTGATTTATGCTTTAAAAATATTATACATTTAAAGAATATTCATCGGACCTCCAAACCAAACACCATGTAAATCAGACAATATCCAATGACTTGAAACCATTATTGCAAGCATCCTGGTGGTACTTTTATCAGGCTATTGAGAAAACAACACTGATAGTCTAGTGGGTCACTTGGAATTTTTATGAGTTATTTTATTTAAAAAAAATATAACACAAGTGATAAAAATAATTAGCAAAATTGCTATGCTAGGGTATACTGAGGGCCGCGCAATCTTTAAGATTTAAAAAGGTTACGCTAACATTAAAAAATTAGAAGCCATGAAGATTGTGCTACTGGATATAGTGTCATCTTCACATTGTAAAAAATATTGTAAAGGTTGCCTTACCAGGTGTTTTTAATTTTTATTTTATATTTTTAAAGGATGTGCTATTTTTGTAACAAAAAAAAAAAGGATGTGCTATTTTTAATAACACGATTCTTTATTTATTTATTTATTTTATTAAGATTTTATTATGTTGTTGTGCTACTAACCAATGTTACGATTGGGAACACGGTGCATACCACGTTCCATAAAAAATTAATTTTTTTATGCTAAAAAATAATATTTTTATGTGTTTTGGATAGTTTTGATGCGCTGATCTCAAAAATAATTTTTAAAAAATAAAAAAAATATTATTTTGATACATTTCGACACAAAAAATATTTTGAAAAGCAATCGTAACTACACTCCCAAACAGGCAATTAAAACCGACTATCCAACCTCTACTATTCCCCCATTCCTTCTTTTTTTAAACGGTGCCAATTTGCAAAAATAATTCTCATTTGTACTATTATTAAATATAAATAATTATTTATATAATATCAAAGATGTATTGATCATAAAATATTATAAACTTATACAAGTTTTAAATTTAAAAAACTTTTATTTAAATAAGTGTGGTAGCCGAAAGAGCTTTTATTGAAATAAATAAATTAAAAAATAATATAAAATTATTATTAAAACCAAAACTAAAAACTTAAATTTTGACCATGGTTATTTGACATGTTGGCAACTTGTTTTATGAAAAAAAAAAAAAAACATTTTAGACTAGTGGTGCTCACTTGTTCGCGATCTGCGGATGAGAAACTGGTGGCGAAGTCGGTCTTTTTAGCCATTTATATTTGGAGAATCGGTACCACATGCCTTTAAAAGAAAAGAAAAGGAAAGAAAGCTAAAAGCCAAATTGAGGGTTGGTGTGTTCATTTAATAACAATATATACAATAGGCTTCCCATTTATTGCCATCATCGCCTACTGGCACAAATATGAATTCGGTAGGGCCATCCTTCACGTCAAGATGTATTGTATGGTTCACTAATCGATGCGATGCAGGTTTTTATTTATTTTTTTAAATCAATTCAAATAACAATTACACTGGGAAATACAAGCTCTCACTCTCGACACGTGTGTGATGAAATCCTGAAGAATTAATTACATGCTTAAGACTTTTATGTAGAGTGTTTTTGGTATTGGAGTTGTTGCTGTGATTGTGGTTTGAAAAAAATTATTTTATAAAAAATACTTTTAATTGAGATTGGTTTTGAAAAAATAGGTATTTGGTTAAAACTGTGGTTGAAATTGAAGTTGAACAAAAAATAGTTTAATGTGTTTGGTTAAGAATGCTTTTGAAATTGAGATTATAAAATAATTTTAAAAAATATATATTAATATTTATGGTTTTTAATTTAAATATTGTATATTTAACTATTGTTATTGCGTCGTGAAATAAATCATACTTTATATATATAAAAAATTATTGTTGCATTAAACTATCTACAATTCTATTACATATAAAATTCATCTGACAAAAACTACAGTTTTCATGATTTTTTGAGCGTGTAATAAAATTAGGTAAAATATTATCAGGAATAAAATTGAGATTATAGTACGAATAAATTTAATTCACCTTAAACTAATTTTTTTTTAAAAAATTTATTATTTTTTGGAAAAGAAAAATGTTAACTGATTTTTCAAAAAAAAAATAATAAAAAAAAACTGTTAAAAAAATCAGCATCCCTCCACACTGTTCACTCACTGTTCACTTTAGTGAATAGCGTGGAGGGATGCTGATTTTTCAAAAAAAAAAATTAAAAAACAAACACTGTTCACTTTAGTGAACAGTGCACGCACACTGTTCACTAAAGTGAACAATGTGAAGGGATGCTGCATGGTGCAGCAGCAAGAAACACGTAGAACTTGCTTTTATTTTTCAGCGTTTCAAACGTGAAATTGGGTGGGATCCATGAATAGTATTTTATATTTTTGAGTGATTTTGAAATTAAGGTTTAAAATTATATTTGAAATCATTATATTAAAACGATTCAGAATTATAAAAAAAATTAAAAAATTTTAAAAACATGTTTTAAATGAGAAAACAAACACACTCTTTCAGTTAATTATTTTAACTCTTGTCGGATCTTGAAGATTAAACTTCCCTAACAAAGAGAACTTTAAGAGTTTTTTGAAATTGAGGATAGTTGAGTTATTCGTGATCACTTATGTAGAATTTGTTCGGAATTGTAGTAATGATGGCGATTCAAAGTGTTTTTCGCTTAAAAATACATTAAAATAAAGTTTTTTTTTATTTTTTTAAAATTATTTTTGACATCAGCACATTAAAACGATCTAAAATTTTAAAAAAAATATTTTAAACAAAAAATAAATTTAAAATTTTTAAAAACATGATTTGCTCAACGTTCCCAAAAGTATCCATAATTGGTTTGTATGTTACTTGGAAGGTTGCTGTTAGCGGCAGAGTATTCGATTGAATGGTAAAAAATCGTTTTCTTTATATTTTTTTCCTTAAATTCTGTGATCAATATTCAGAAGATTTCTTAAATTTTATTGAAATATATCTTAATGGTACGCGGTGTGCTTTTAGAATTATTGAGGGAAAAATTAATTTTCGAATGGACACGAAAATTATCTCGAGAACACCCTTTAGTATTAAATAAAAAACAAAAATAAAAAAAAAACATGGCAAATTAAGTTACAAGTAGAGCCAGACATGCATCCATGTCAAGAATTGAATGTTAGTTGAGTTGGGTAAGGTAATATTACCATTAGTGCTGACTTCTTGTTAAGCCTAACGGCCACGCTTCTTCGACCTTCGGTTTCTCTTATCTTATGACAGGAACCACCCTTCTTTTCTTTTGTTTTTTTTTTAAGAAAAGAAGAGCATGTTTTTTTCAAAAGTTTTTAATATTGTAATAATCTATAAATCTGCTGTCGTTGAACTTTCTTCCCTCTGTGATGGTCCCTTCTTTCTTTCTAATCACATATTGTAAATGCCAGCGAAAATAGCTAAAAAAAGGGATGGTCCATCAGAATTTTCAGCGAGTGAGGCCACGAGCGGGGTTGTTGAATTAAGTCTGACAGCCAAACAACAACTTCCTCTTTCAGGGGGGGTTTGTGGGTATAACAGCGGTTTTTTTTAGATAGTTTTAGTTTAAAAATATATTAAAATTCTTTTTTTAATTTTTTAAAAAATATTTTTAATATCCCAACATCAAAATAATATTAATTTGAACAAAAAAATAAAAAAAATTAATTTTTTTTAAAACTTTTAAAACATAAAAACAAACAATATTTTAACTACAAACGAGAATCAACCAGTACAGAGGGCCGCGTTTAAGAAAGAAACTCTACTACCCACAGTGTATATATTGAGAGTCTAAAATCTATAACAAAACAAGATTCTCGTAATGTTTTGGTGAGAGTAGCGTGCATGATCAACATGAACATCAAAGTATGTAATATATTAAAATATTTTTTTTACTTTAAATGTTTTTTTATTTTTAAATTATTTTGATGTACTTATATTAAAAAAAATTAAAAAATTAAAAAAATATTTAAAATCCTTAAAAAAAAATAATCTTGCTACCTTTCCTCTGACATTTACCAAACCCAAAAGTGTTTTCTTTTGCTCGTGTTCTCTGGTTCGTTTCGTCACTTCAAATAAAAAAAACGTATTTTTTTCTCCTTTTGTCTCTCAGTGTCTCAACAAACTATAAGTATTACAGGCGAATGATTCCGGTGATTGCTTGCTTCTGTAATAAAGTGCTTCCTTGTATTTTTAAAGGAGATTTACTGTTCTGGTTTGGTACGTAATTGCATCTCGAATACTAAATTCTTGATCGGATTCTGTTAATATAAAGATTCTCTCAAATAAATTTCTTGATCGGATTCTGTTAATATAAAGATTCTCTCAAATAAATCTATATTATAAATTATATAGATTCATTATTCTTTGTGTTTAATTTTCAACTTAATTAAAAAAAAAATAGATTTTTTTATTCGGTCACGAGCTCAAAAATACTACTTTTTTAATATAACCTTGCATATTTTATATTTTTTTATTTAACTTATCAAATAAGTTCTTTGTTATAGGGGTGTACAATTATCCAACTTAACTTGAAAATTATGCATGTGAATTCCAAATAACATCTAAATTTTAATTTTTTAAGAGCATGTTAGGTGATGTGATAGAAATTGTGTTTCAAAGTGTTTTTTATTTAGGAATATATTAAAATATTTTTTTTATTTAAAAAAAATTATTTTTAATATTAATACATTAATATATTTTAAAAACACTAAAAAATTTTAATTTTAAATAAAAAAATTTAAATTTTAAATCACATTGACAAACACATGTTGATGTTGAGACGAAATCGTTCAACTCAAATCTTAAAAACACGTTTCAAGATGGTCGGTAACTCAACTGGTCAGGTCTTGGATTGCTCCTTAATGATTACGAGTTCGAGTCCCTTCAGGTCTAATAAAGTTCACATGACTATTAACTTCAAAATCTATAAAATTAATTAAAATATGCATAAATTAGCCTAAACACCTTCATTAATTTTGTAAGAAAACACGTTTCAAGTACATGTTGCCAAAATTATACTGTTTAATGTGTTTTGACTAAAAGTACATGGCATGGCTGTTAAAAACATCAACTTCGGAATATATATATATATATATATATATATATATATATATATATATATATATATATTTGGGTCCTCGAATTGACATCGCTCAATCGAACACCTGTAAAAGGTGTGTTCTTCAAAATGGCCCTCCCTCGAATGAGTGATGGCTGTGATGCTTTACGCACAAACCTTTTATAATAAATTTTTATACAAGAACATGTACCAGTTACTTTTCTTTTTTATATGAAATCAATTATTTATACTCATATTTGATTATTTATAAATTAACACTTCAACTTGTACGAAAATTTAATATGTATGTCTTTCTCTCCTTAAAAATGGTCGCTTTTCACTAGTGTATTACACAATTTTAGGAATTACCTGGGATATAGTTTTATCAATAAATAAATTAATCATCCATATACAATTTTCGTGCATTATCCTGCTTGATACAATTAAAAATATGCAAACATCAAGTTCTATATATATATATATATATATATATATATATATATATATATATATATATATTTATTGTAAAATGATATTGTTGGAATTTTAAGGAATATATTGCAACCGTTCTAGTTGTATAAGTGATGAGCAATAATATTTTAAGGATAAAAAAATCATTATTAACAAAACAAATGATTTATTTATTTTAAAGTATTTCAATAAATAAGTATTATTTTTAAAAAAATTAAACATGTTTATTTTGAGTTTATAAATTTAAACATATATAAATTCTGGTATTTTCTTGGACATCTATTATTTAGCATGTATTTTTAATAATAAACTAAGAAATCCATGTAATAAAGTTTTGATGCCCCTTTGTTAAATTGTGGTAAGTTGTATCTTATTAGTTGAAAGAGATTGAAATTTATTAGAAATTATTGATTACATGTTCATTCGTTAATCTACAATGATGCTATGTTCGATTGTGAAGGTGATGTGAGAAAAACGGTTCCACATTGGACGATCCTTGTTGGGTAGTTTCAACGTGCTTTTGATAATGTTCATGAAAAAACCTATCACTTTTGATAATATTATATGGAATTTTATGAAATTGTTTTATTACGTAACAAGTTGAGAGATTTTGATCTTGGTATTTTCTATCATTATGCCACAAAGATGTTGATGTATTTGTTTAATTTAAATAATCGTTGAATTAATATCCAATTATAAAAATATTTTGAAACATAGACCTATTTTAAAATATAAGAATTTTGGAGAAAATTAATTAGGGTATATTTGATAATGTGACAATGGTTGTTTTTTAAAATGATTTTTACTTAAAAATATATCAAAATATTTTTTAAAAAAATATTTTTGATATTAGTACATATTAAAACGATCTAAAAATATAAAAAAATTCAATTTATTTAGAAAAACAGTTTGTAATGCAATTCCAAACAGTAAAAAAAACTAAAATATAAGAATTTCGGAAAAATCTCAAATGTGGCCACCAACATATCCAACAATATTCGATTGGGTCCCTGCAGTAAAATGTTTTCTCCATAACGGAAATGTAATTTCCACCAGAATTAATTTTA
The DNA here is from genome assembly GCA_019202695.1 of Populus x sibirica. Lineage (NCBI taxonomy): Eukaryota > Viridiplantae > Streptophyta > Magnoliopsida > Malpighiales > Salicaceae > Populus > Populus x sibirica. The sequence goes on from JAGMVL010001159.1 coordinate 2,395,111, forward strand.
ACTGAGCTATCCAACAACAAAATAATGTAATAAATTATAATGATTTTACGAAAGTTGAACTATTTTTTCTTATGAACAGAAAACTCTAAGTGGATGTACCAACGCATCTGATTTTCTTAAGCAACAGTAATTCAAGCCTCTACCCACCGAAAAAAGAAATATATATCTTTTTAATTGAGTGGAGTGAAGGCAACGCGTCTGCTTCTCACAAAATTGTAGGATTATTAACAGCTTTCATTATTTTCAAATTGCACAAAAATCATAGGCTTGTAAATTAAATTATATAAATAAAAGATTTATAGATTTAAACAGAAATAATAGGAAGCATATATGGAATATATGGAGTTTATAGGGTGGAGATACCCTCCAGCAAGTTTAAATCAAAATTAATATAGATGATCATAGCGAGGTAAACCAGGAATAACAAGTGCCCGGTGGGAGTCATAAAGAATGATATGGAAATATGAATTGTTGGTTTTGCTTTTAATATTGGGATCTGTACGTCAGTATATGTAGAACTATAGGCAGTTATTAATTATTTGAATTTAGCATGATATTCTAGAGAATTATGGTTTATCCAAGAGTTTATTTGATAAATCATTTAGTATCTTTAATAACTCTCATGTGGGGTTTTATTGTAGTTTATATTATAATCTAATATTGTCTTGTTTAATTAAGTTGGGCTTTCAGGCTCCGAATTTAACAAAAAAAAATTAAATTGTTTGCAAATTTTCCAAAAGTTGGAGTAACATATACCCTTTGCTTCTTTTTTTTTTGTTCATTGCAATATTAAAAAAAAAAAACGAATATAAAACACAAACTATAAATTTATTGCCTTGTCTCGGTAGTCTGGACCACTCGCCCCCTCTATTTGCAAAATTTATCTATAAATATCATGCAACACCCAGTCTCAGTGACACCACCACCTAATACAACCACGAATTTGATCTCAACAATGGATGCTTTCTCGTTGGTTGTTTTGGTATTAGCATGGGTTTTTGCTCTTCTTTACCTCCCAAAGTTTTTCAAATCCTGGCGTAACCCATTGAAACTTCCACCAGGTCCTAAACCATGGCCAATTATCGGCAATTTCGACCTTCTTGGTCCTCTCCCTCACCAGTCTCTTCATCAATTGTCTCTCAAGTATGGTAAAACGATGCAGCTCCAATTTGGGTCCTACCCAGTTTTTGTTACCTCATCACTAGACATAGCAAAACAGATCTTGAAGACTTATGATCACATGTTTGCTAGCAGACCTCAAACTGCTGCTGGCAAGTACACAACTTATGAGTATTCCGATCTAGCTTGGGCACCCTATGGACCTTACTGGCGCCAAGGTCGTAAGATTTACCTCACTGAGCTGTTTAGTGCGAAAAGACTGGAGTCCTATGAGTATATGCGTATAGAGGAGATGAGGGAATTTACAAGACGTCTATATCGCGACTGTGGTAAGACTATTGAGCTTAAAGATTATCTCTCTCATTACACTCTTAGCATTATTAGCAGGATAGTGTTGGGAAAGAAGTACTTTAGCGCATCGGAATCCGATAAAGAAATAGTTACACTTGAGGAATTTCAAGAAATGCTCGATGAGTTGTTCTTGCTTAATGGTGTGTTGAACATTGGGGACTGGATCCCGTGGCTAGATTTCTTGGACTTGCAGGGGTATGTCAAGAGAATGAAGGAGCTCAAGGTAAGATTTGATAGGTTCCATGACCATGTCATTGATGAACACAACGCAAAGAGAAAAGCAACCAAAAATTGGCAGCCCAAAGACATGGTGGATCTGCTCTTGCAGCTTGCTGATGACCCTGAGCTTGAAGTTAAGCTAACTAGAGACAACATCAAGGGGCTGACACAGGTTTTTTTTTTTGTTATATATATATATATATATATATATATATATATATATATATATATATATATATATATATTCTTTTAATTGTCTTTTCCTCTTCTTTTTGTTTCGTTTTCCTATAATTCATAATTCAAAAGTAACCTCGTTTTCTAAAAAAGAGAGAAAATCCTTCACTTTTTTAATCAAATGGTCGTCTCTATTTCATACAAATTATGATTTGATGGGGATAAGCAGGAATCTACCTAATCTTCCTGCCATCTTACTGTTTCTGTGTCGATTTTTCATACACGAATGAGTTTCAAGACTGTAGAGTGGGCAATAAATTTAGGGAAAATTTCAAATAAGTCCTCCAATTATATAGGGATTCTTGATTAAGTTTCAAATAATTTTTTTTTGTCTCAATTAGGCTCTCAAAGTATTAGGAAACTTTCAGTTGAATCACCCATCCAAGCGTAATTTTTTCGTAAGAAATACTAACGTTATTTTGTATGGAGATTGATGTTTTGTGTCGAAACACTTCTGAAGAGTACATGCACAAGATGAGAATTTTTTAAAATCTAAACGAGAGAATTTTTTTTAAAGAACTCAATGAGAGATTGGTTAAAGATTGCGAGCTTAATTTGGGGTTTGCACATCAATTGATCCTCAAAGAAGCAGCATCTTGACAGCTATTGGCACCCGCGCGAGCTAAAGTGGAATATAGATAGCAGTAATTGTTGACCACTAGCCAATTATTTAGACCATATATCTTAAATACATCGAATTAGCTTTCAAAGACTTGCTTTATTGCCAAAATAGGAAGAAAAAAAACGATGTCAGAAACAAAAAAACAAAATATTTATGGTTGTTGTTCATGTTGATGGCTAGGACCTGATTGCTGGAGGAACAGATACCGCTGCTACAATGGGGGATTGGTCAATGTCAGAACTCTTGAAAAAGCCCCAGTTATTCAAAAGAGTAACGGACGAACTGGATAGAGTTGTTGGGAGAGAGAGATGGGTGGAGGAGAAGGACATCCCACAACTTCCTTACATAGAAGCAATAATGAAAGAGGCAATGAGGATGCATCCATCTGCTGTTATGCTTGCACCCCATTTGGCCCTTCAAGATAGCAAAGTTGGTGGCTATGACATCCCTAAAGGAACTAGAATCTTCATTAACACATGGAGCATGGGTAGAGACCCTGATCTGTGGGAAGATCCTGAAGATTTCAGGCCAGAAAGGTTCTTCGGTAAAGGAATTGATATTAAAGGACATAACTTTGAGTTGTTGCCGTTTGGTTCTGGGAGAAGAATGTGCCCTGGCTATCCCCTTGGAACGAAGATGATTCTTGTTAGCTTGGCCAACATGCTGCATGGATTCACCTGGGAATTGCCTCCGGGAATGAAACCACAAGATGTGAAAAGAGATGAGGTTTTTGGATTGGCAACACAAAGAAAGTACCCAACTGTTGCAGTGGCAAAGCCTCGACTCCCACTTCATCTTTATAATTAGCGTATAATATTATTGTAAACATGTTTTACTCTCATAAAGGGTCGCAGCCATAGTCTTTTCATCTACATATGCACTGTATCAATGTGGCAGTCGTTTGCAAGCCACTTTATCTCAATGGAACTCTATCAGAAAAATAAATGATTCATTAATGTTATGACCTTGTTGTTGTGTTATGTTTGCAATGAAGCAAGTCTCCAAGCTAGTTGCAGGTATAATATTGATGCTCCAGGTTAAGAAGCTGCTGGTTACATCAGCCCCACCTCAATGAATTCGCCGCATCAATATTTTGACTTCTCATTTCTTGTCCTTTCCTCGAGAAGGGGCTATTAACAAATCATCCACGGTAGCTCCGTTTTGAGTTTATTTTTAAGAAATTATTAAATTAAAATTTTATAAATTACAGGGTTACTAAAATTATTAATAATTATTAATTTTAAAATTTATAAAATTAAATGAGATAAACTTACCTGAATATTTATATTAATAAAAATATAATAATAATTTCCCTATACTAGATATGGAAGGAAGTTTTAAAAAAGAGGCTTCTATTTTTTTTTTCAGGTTTTTTTTATTGTGATTAAGATTGTAGTAAATATTATTTTTAAAGTATTTTTTATTTTAAAATATATTAAAATAATATATTTTTTATTTTTTAAAATTTATTTTTGATAACAACACATTAAAACGATTTAAAAACATTAAGAAAATTAATTTGAAACTAAACAAATTTAATTTTTTTCAAAATAAATTATCAAATCATAATCTCAAACTCCCGAAACTTGAGCCCGTTTGGAAATGCGGGTCAACTCACGTTTTCAAAAAATATAATTTTTTTGCTAAAAATTAATTTTTTATATGTTTTGTATCGTTTTGATGCGCTGATCTCAAAAATAATTTTTTAAAAATAAAAAAAATATTATTTTGATGCATTTCGGTATAAAAAGCATTTTGAAAAGCAACCGCAACTACACTCCCAAACAGTATATTACCTTCACAATTCAAAATTTTTATCATACATTTAAATGTTAAAGCATTATTTTTTTTTTCATGAAAAAATCAATCAACTTTTTCATTAATTTTAACTTTAAGCAAATGAAAGAAACGTGTCAAATGTCAAATTTCTATGGACTCTAATTTTTTGAAAATAATTAAAATAAATAAATATGAAACTAATTATATTTTTTTGCTTTTTTTATTTATTTTTCATTCTGAATTGAGAAATTATTTTGTTTTTAAACAAAAAAGTTTTTTTTTTAAATTGCTCACTTCTTTTTTTAATTTTACATGGCTAGATTTTTTTTCTATTTTAAAAAGTCGAAATCAAATGTTAAGAAAGAAATAAATTATATGTAAAAGATATTGAAAGACCTAAACAAGAAAAGTCATGCCTAAGAAAAATAACACATCTACCATCATCTTATCTTTCAATGAATATTATTAGATTATAGTTTTATTTACAAGACCCAAATAATCACTATGGTTAGCTAATTGATTTGTTAGTAATAACAAAAAAAATTTTCATGAAGAATAAAAGTTATTTAAAAATAAACAAAAATAGTAGCCATAGTAAATAAAATAAAAATAAAAATAGATAACATAATAGTTAGTTTAATGAATAATTTTTAAAATTGAAGCCAATAGAAATTTGATACATGTTCCTCCAATTTCTTAAAAGTCAAAATCAACAAAAATTTGTTTGAATCGAGTAGAGAGAGGGACAAACAATACCCTTATATCTAAATTATAGTTTTAAAATCTGGCCTGGCCCGGTGGGTCGACCCGGAACCCTGCTGACTCGGGGCTAAAATCAGATCAGGTTTAAGAAAAAATAAGAGAAGTAAAAAACCTAGCTAACTCGACAACCCGGTTGACTCGAGAAAACCCGGTCAAAAAATCGGTTGCAACTTATTGACTATTTACTTTTTTAACCAAAATAACATTATTTTGATTTATAAAAAACATATGGTTGACCCGGTCAAAACCCATGACTCAGGCCTTGGACCGGATCAATCACTGGATCAGGTTTAAAAACTGTGAAAAAATATTATGCATTCAGTTGTTCAAATTCAAATTATTTATAAAATATTGATACTACATATCATTTAATAAATTTATATTTACCTCATATGAAATATTTGTTGGTATTTTCTCCTGTTTGATCATTTCACAAATAACTATAGCAAAATTCATTGAAAATTTAATTAATCAACATGATAGAGCTAGTAAAGAAAACCAAAATGAGGTTCACTCTCATTTTTGTAAACAATTGGGAATAGTCACATGAATGAAAAATGACTATCTTGCACATATTAAACAGAATATAATTTATTAATTAAAAGTATTATGATTATCCATGTTACAAAATCCCTCATTGTATCTAAAATGTCTTAATGTTTTCAAAAAATTCTTTATTATTAAAGAGGATTTCTTAAAAAGGATATTTTGGATAGAAAAAGAAAATAATATTGTAATATTTATTTAAACAGAGTTTTTGTTAAATATATACTTTAAGTTTTGAATAATTCATATAATTTTATAATACTTAAAAAGATTTTTTATAAATGTGCCCCTTTGATTACAATTAAGTTGTGTATGTTAATAATCATATGATCGAGTCACTGATGTTAATTCTTTTAGATCCACACGCCTTTTTTTTTTCTTCTATAGATAAAAGAAAAATGATATAATAAACTTATAGCATTACTTGGCAGCCTGCAAATTATTATTTTTTTTAAAAAAAGATATCACGTATTCATCGTGACTTCTGAGGTGATTCAAGCAGTTAATATCATTGTTTTTCTGTAGTTTCTTGTATCATTTTTCCCGCCTTCTCAAAACTCTGTTTACTTCGTTCAAGTTGTCTACAACTCTCTCACGTTTGGTCGAATTCTGGGTTGGTGTAGTGGCTCTAGCGGCTTGGTTTTCTGATCATTTGCTGTTGTTTCTTGGCGCGAGAACCAGCTATTTAGCAAGGTGCAGAGGGCCTCTTTCATGACTGGCAAGTGGTTGTGTCGTGGTTGTGCATTAAACACACACCCTATTTGCTATGTCCTTTTCCCTTTCCTGTTCATTGAGGGGTAAGGATTTTTCCTGGGAATTTGATGCTGGGTTGGATGGTTGCCTCAGCTCTCTTCCCTCTCTCCAGATTTTGTTGGGCTTTTCAAAACAAGTTTTCTTCTTCTTTTTGGTGTCGTATGTCTTTGATTTTCGGTTTCTTTTTCTTATTTTTACTAGGTTTGATTGGAATGTTTTTGGTTAAAATGCATTGCTTTGGCACTATTTTTTATCTAAATAATTCATTGAAATTGGGGTGTCATTGGTCTATGGGATGGCATATAAGGTTGGTTTTCTCTAATTGTTTCCATTTACAAAATAAATAAATAAATAAATAAATAGATAGATAGTATTGGATAGTATTGAAATATTGTTGTGCTCTACAGGTTTGTTCTCAAGCTTTGCAGGGTTTTTGGCTGGCTTGGACAGGGCATTTAACTAAAAAAGGGGTTGTAAATGTGGTACAAGGTCAGGGATGATGAGGAGTGTATTTCTTGTCTTTGATGATGGGTATAACAGCACATCAAATGGACGAAAAAAGGACCACTAAATTCTATTTTGTAAAGATCCCAAAAATTATAAGGAAAGAAGAATTACATGATGGGAGACGCGTCATTTCTTCTCTAAAGGATAGATGAACGACATCGTTTTGGGCATTTTTAAATAGGTCATGTTGCTTCAGTGTGCTTTTAATTTCAGTCCTTGGCCTTTGAAGATCTTCAATTCGGTCCTAAATTGGGCTTTATTTTTTGAAATCCTTTCAATTTCTCCCTTGATCATTCTAATTTGGTCCTTTTATTTTGGCATGCTTTACAATATGGTCATTAGTTCCTCAAATTATGTAATTTCAGCCACATTAGCTCTTTATTTTAAAATTCTATTTAATTAAATCTCTGATTGAAATCAAAAGCACCCTCTTAGTCCCATCACCTTTTCACTTTAGTCACTAGACCTTTAATCCTTTTATTTTTTATTAAATTGACTATTAATTTGGACTTGTTTCTTTAATTGTGTTCCTAATTGAATTAACTATGACCTTCAAAATTTCCACCACTTTCATTTCTATTGTTGGCTTGCAATTTTAGCCAATTAGGTCATGCGTTAAATTCAAATTTTCCTCTTTAATTAGGTCATCGATTAAATGAATTGGACTTTAAAATTTTTTATCCTTTTCATTTTGATCTTTGGACTTCTAATTATGACCAATTTTATTTTTATTTTTAATTTCTCTTTAATTAAACCCAAAATTGCATGCCCATATTATTTTCTAACCAATTGTAAATTAAATCCTTTCCCAATTGTAACCCAAAACTTTTTCTTCAAGATTTTTTTGTTCAAAAATGATTTTTTTTAAAAGACATCTTTTTTTTGTTTTGGTAAATTTTGAGGGGTTAAAAATTGTGTTTTGACAACATTCATATTTGGTAATGGATTTAAGTTGTGATAAATTTTATATAGTGGTTGATGATGTTGTATGTCAAGAGTTAATTATTATAATTACGCCTTTTTTCACTCACAGATTCTCCACTTTTTTCCCTTGTCTAATTAGCATAAACTAGTGATATTTCCTGTAGTTCCAAATGAGTTTTTTTAATAATTTATTTTTATTTAATTATACAATGATAAAAATAGATATTTATAAAAAAAAACAACAAATAATTATGAAAGAGAAATGTTTTATTTTTTTTGTTAATTTTTCTTATTCATATAACTTTTCTTTTTGTATTGACAATAAAATGATTTGTTTTCTATTATTATCATGTTTCATTGAATAAAAAACAAAAAAAAAAGATTCCTAAAAATTATATGAAATATTTAATAAAAAAAACCTAATTTTCTTAATGCATTTATTTTTTATTTTAATTAAAAACAATACATTTTTTATGAGAAGAATTGTTTTTCATTAAAAATTTATTATGACCATGAAAGCAAGTTTTATTAAAAAATATATAAATCATGGATCGATTATCTTTACATGTATATAGAAGAATATTTATGAACAATAAATTTGAGAAAATTACATAAAATATTTACCATAAAAAGTTAAAAAAATTATATTCTATTTTCATTAAATATTAATGAGAAATTTATTTTAAAAATTCTTCATAATTATTCATAAAATATTGATAATATCCTCATAAGAATATTGTTAATCTTCTTAAAAATAATGACATAATTAGTGGTCAATTAAATATTATTAAATAAATTTATTTAAAGAGATTTTTTTGTTAAAAATAAAGGGATATCTAAAAAAAAGCCAAGAGAATTTGGCTCTGGCATTTCAGGATAGGCACACGTGTCTAGTTTTTTTTTAACATGCATATGACACGTCGTCCAACCTTTTTTAAGGGACATCTCGACAAGCTATATCTAAAAAGGGTTAAAAATAGAAAAAGAAGTCACCACCTAGTTTTACGGTAACTAGAAAACCCTACTGGTCTTTAAGAAGTTCTAGGTAAATGGTTGTTTATGTAATAGAGAATATAGCAATCACTATATACATCTTACCTAAGGTAAGTTGCTTAGTATTTGTTTTTAATGACAAACATGCCTAATGCATTTAGACGTCAAGAGTTTGCCTAAATAGATATATGTGTGTTTATTGTTAAAGGTAAAAAGACTATTATGATCTAAGACAATGATTTGGGACCTAAGCCATGTAACAAAGCTCAATCCTCACTTTTAAAATGCAAAAATGATATAACCTAATATAGTGCCTTGCTCCGATACCAACTGATATGAATCTCGTGGACATAAAGATCTAAAAACCCACAGTCAAATTGACTTTGTCCAAGAAAGCTAATATCAGGTTTGAAATTGAGCTTAACATAACGATATCTTGTACTAAAACTTTAAGTAATTGAAACTCCACTCAATGCCTATAAAAAGACAAGAATGAAAGTATAAAAGACACCATGAAGATTAATCAATTCTTTGATAAGTTAGAATAGTTCAATGAAGAATTAAAAAATATGAGCACAACCTCACGCACACAATAATAATTGTTGAAAATCAATGTTTGTCCTAAAAAACCTAATTACAAGCTAAATAACTCTATTTATACTAGGTAAAAACATCTTCAACAATGCTGGAAAAATAATAAAAAAGTTTAAAATAAAATAGAAAAAATAATCATAAATCAACTAGGAAACTAATATAATTCTTGCACAGTAGCTTATAGACCTTATCACAAAGCCTTTTTAAGGTCCGATTGATCTGAAATTTTAACCTAATATAAAATAAAGCCTCTAGAATCTTATATTAAACTTTCAGCCTAATCTAATGGTTGGATAAAAAAAAATATAATTGTTAAAGTAAAATTATGCATTAGGAAAAATAAGCTTCTAACTGCCAAAATTAATTAGCCCATGAAGTAGATGGATCAGACCTCTTTTGTATATAAATTAATTTGACTAAGGTTTAATTATCACTTGTTAAAAATATAGCCTCCTTGAAATTTACATTGATCTAAATACTCTGAATAAGCTCATTGAATACATCTTTGAGCTTCTTTGACCTTGATCTTGTAGTTGACCTAACTAGAACTTCTAATGGATGCTTTGGTAAAGCTTGGATCACATCAAAGGTTTTTAAAAAGATTAAATAGAAAAATAACTAATGTGGTTGAGTTGCAACACTATGTTGAGTTTGAAGATATGGTTCATATGGCTAAAAAAATAAAAAGGCAGTTGGAGAAAAGGAAATACACTTGAAAGAGGTAATTCAAGTTTCTTTTCAGCTTAGAGGTTGAATTATAGAAGAAAAAGGCCTACCACATCAAAGTCGAATATTGTGGGTAACAAAGCCAAATCATCTAAGGTTTGGAGGAAATATTCTACCACTGAAACAAAAGATAAAGTCGAGTTCTCATTTAATCATAATCATGATATTAAGTGTTTTAGGTGTTTGAGAGTTGACATATAGCTTCATAATGTCCAAACAAAAGAATTATGATTATGATAGAGCATGGGGAGATTGAATATGAAAATGATAAATTTGAGGAGGATAGGATGCAACTATTTAAAGATTGTAGTGATGTTGAGTATCTAGTTAATAGAGAGGCTATGGTGATTAAAAGATCAATTAATGTTCAAATAAAAAAAATGATGTAAAGCAATGAAGAGATAAAATATTTCATACTAGATATCACATAAATAATAAGGTCTATAGTATGATTATTGATAGTAAGAGTTATCTTAATTGTTAGTACTACATTAGTTAGAAAATTGAATCTGAACAGTATTAAACATGAAAAGTCTTATAGACTTCAATGGTTAAATGACTGTGAAGAAGTAAAAGCTATTAAACAGGTTTTGTGTGATGTTGTGCCTATGCATACTACTCGTTTAATATTCGGGAGATCTTGGTATTTTGATAGAAAAGCCAAACATAATGGGTTTAAGAACATGCATTCTATTGAGAATGATGGGAAAATATTAACATTATAACATTGTTTCTTAAACAAGTGTATGAAAACCAGCTGACATTGAAAAGAGAAAGCGAAGCAAAAAAAAAAAAGATCAACCATGTGAGGATGTGAGGAAGAATGAAAATAAAGTGGGCAATGAGAGAAGAAAGTTAGATTTGGCTAAAATAAAAATTAGCGTGGATTTTACTGAGAGAGAAGAGAAACAAAGAGGAGAAATGAAGGATAAGTAAAGAATAGAATGTGTAAAAGATAAAGAAACATGTTAATTTTTATGCAAATGAAAGTGAGATTAAAAATGCTTATTTTTCTAACACCTATGATTTTACTTAGGTATAAGGAGGCATATTTAAACACTAATGATCTTGATCATTATCTTCCTAATGTTTGTATTTTTTTATTACAATATTTTAAAGACATCTTTCTTGATGAGATTCCTTATAGGTTGCCACCTATTAAGGAAATTGGGCATCAGATTGATCTTGTTCTTAGAGCATCTATACCTAATCGGCAAAACTATAAAAGTAATCCCGAGAAAATAAAGGAACTTCAAAGGCAAGTGAATGAATTGATGATAAAATAGATATATAAAAAAAAACATGAGTTCATGTGTAGTTCTTGTGTTGTTAGTACCGAAAAATGATGAGACTTGGAGGATATGTGTTGATTGTCGTGCCATCAATAATATTATGGTAAATTATAGACATTAAATTCCTAAACTTGATGATATGTTAGATGAATTCCGAGGGTCCTGTATGTTTTCTAAGATTGATTTAAAAAGTGAATATCATCGAATAAGAATGAAAATGAGAGATAAATGGAAAACCATCTTACACTAAATATGGTTTGTATGAGCAGTTAGTATGTCTTTTGGACTTACTAATGCACCTGTTACTTTCATAAGAATAATGAACCATGTTTTGTGTAATTTTATAGGTAAATTTATTGTGGTTTATTTTAATGATATTTTGATTTATAGCAAGAATTTAGATGAACATGTTGAACATTTAAGGAATGTATTAGTTGTTTTGTAAAAAAAATATATATGCTAATCTAAAAAAGTATAACTTTTGCATGAAAAAAAATATATTTCTTGGATACATTATTAGTGAAAAAAATATTGATATGGATGAGGAAAAAGTTAAAATTATCGAAGAATGGCCTAACTTAGGTAAGAAGTTTTCATAGTTTGACTAGTATTTATAGAATATTTATTAAGGATTTCAATACTTTAGCTATTCCTTTAACTGGGATAGTTAAGAAATCTATGGGTTTTTAAATGAGGTAAATAATAAAAGAATGCTTTAATTTATTAAAGGAAAAATTAATTTTAGCTTTATTGTTATCATTGTCTGGTTTTATAAAAACTTTTAAGATTATGTGTGATGCCTCAATATAGGTATTGGAGCTGTTTTAATACAGAAAAAAAGACTCATAGCTTATTTTAGTGAAAAGTTCAATGGTGCAACATTGGATTATCCTACTTACGATAAGGAGTTTTATGATTTAGTAAGAACTTTGGAGACTTAGCAACATTATTTGTGGTTTAAGGAGCTTGTAATTCATACTGAGCATGAATTATTAAAACATCTTAAAGGTCAAGGGAAGCTAAACTGTTGGCATGCCAAGTAAGTATAGCTCATTGAAACATTCTCATATGTGATTAAATACAAACGAGATAATGAAAACATATTGGCTGATGCACTATCATGAAGATAAAGCTCATGAGAGCGGATTAATGTGACACTTTAGTGTTGCTAAAACTTTAGATGTTTTGTATGAGTACTTTTATTAACCTAAGATGAAAAGAGATGTGCAAAAAATTTATGATAGATGCATAGTATATAGACAAGCTAAGTCTAAAGTATTCCCTCGTGGTTTATATACTCCTTTCTCAGTGCCTAAAAAACCTTGGATTGATATATCTATAGATTTTGTGCTAGGTTTTCCTTGGTTAAAAAGGGTTAGGATTCTATTTTTATAGTTGTGGATAGGTTTTCTAATATAACACATTTTATATCTTGTTATGAAATCGATGATGCAACTAACATAGCAGATTTATTCTTTAGGGTGATAGTTTGACTCTATAGGGTATATAAGAGCATTGTGTCTAACCGTGATGTTCAGTTTCTTAACTACTTTTGAAAGGTTTTGTAAGGGAAATTAGGAATAAATTTTTTATTTTCTACTACTTGTTATCCACAAACAGATGGTCAAACTGAAATAGTTAATAGGACTTTAACTATATTATTAAAAACTATCATTTAAAATAATTTGAGAAATTAGGATGATTGTCGGCTATTTATTGAATTTGCTTATAATAGAATTGTGCATTTTACTACTGATTATTCAACTTTTGAAATTATCTATGACTTTAATCATTTAACTACTTTAGATTTGTTTCCTTTACCTATTGATGTCAGGGTTAGTCTTAATGGCAATATAAAAGCACAAGTAATAAAGGCTCTCTATGAGAATGTGAGGTGAAAAACAGACCAATATGCATTCAAAGCTAATAAGAAAAAAGAAGGTTATTTTTAATCAGGTGATGTGGTTTGAGTATATATGCAAAAAGAAAGATTTCTTGAACAAAGAAGATCTAAGTTGATGCCGAGAGAAAATGGACCATTCTAAATTCTTTAAAGAATTAATGATAATACCTATATAGTAGATCTACTAGGTGAGTATGGTGTTAGTGCTACTTTTAATGGTTTTTTTTTCTTTCTTTGTTTAATGTATATGACAATTCAAGGTAAAATATTTTTTAAAAGAGAGGGGATAATGTGATCTAAGCTTTACCAAATGATTCACTAGAAGTTCTAGTTGGGCTAATTATAAGATCAAAAGCAGATAAGCTTAAATATGCATTCAATATGCTTGTTTAGAATATTTGAGCTAAAATGAATTTCAAGAAGGCTACATCTTTAACAAGTGGTGATCATATCTTAGTCAATTTAATATATTTACAAGAGAGGTATAATCCATCTACTTTAAAGGCTAATTAATTTCGGCAGCTATAAGGTTATTTTTTCTATTGTATAGTTTTACTCTAACAAGTATGATCTTCAATCCAACTGTTGAACCGAGTTGAAATTTTAATAGAAGCTTCTAGAGGCCTTGTTTTATATTAGGTTAAAATCCTAGGTCAATCAGAAATCAGGATGAACTTGAGCTATAATCTACTGTGCAAGAATTATATTAGTTTTCTAGTTGATTTAGGATTATTTTTCTTATTTGATTTAGAACTCTTTTATTATTTTTTCAGCATTGTTTAGAACATTTTTACCTAGCATAAATGAGGTGTTTTTAGCTTGTAATTAGGATTTTTTAGGACAGACTTTGATTTTCAACAATTATTATTGTATGTATAAGATTTTGCTCATACATTTTGGTTCTTAATAGAACTACATCAACTTATCAAAGAATTAGTTAAGTTTTGTGGCGTCTTTTATACTTCTCGTTCATATCTCTTCATAAGAGTTGATTGGGGGTTCGGTTACTTATAATTTTGGTGTTCCAGTACAGGTTGTCGTTGTGTAAAACTCAATTTCAAACTTTTCTTGGGAAAAGTCGATATGACTGTGATTTTCTGAATCTTTATATCCATGGGGTTCACTTCATGCATGGATGGTGAGCAATTGATGGGCAGAAGGCTATTCAAGATTATATAGATTAAAATTGATCTGAATGATACCACTAACACTTAATGAGCATAAACAAGATCAATTTATCTGAATTCAAAGAGACCCTAATATATTAAACTCAACACAAACAATGATCAAATTAAAACTAAAATAATCACAAATTAACAACTAAATCTAATAAAATAAAAATAAAAATAGTGTTTACATATATTTCAAACAAACCCTAATATGTCAAACTCCATACAAACAATAAAAAAAAACTCACAAAATTAAAGAGGTGTATGAGAAAAAGTGTTGGTCGGACCAACATGGCACCAGTGGTTTTTGAAAAATTGCTAGTGCTATTAGCAGTTTTTGAAAAATTAAAGTCTTTTTTTGCTTGTGTTAGTTTCTATTAAAAAAAAAATGTATTAATTTTTTTTTAAAAAAATACTCATATATCTATGGTGTGGTAGGAGTCAGGTGTCTCTTTTTGTGTAGGCTAGCACGAGCTGCCACGTACAATCGTCCAAAATAACTAATCTAACTCAATGATTGGCTTGCACATGCTAGACAATCTGTTGCGCGTGCATGCCCGCCTAGTCACCCAAGCGACAATGCACATGCTTGATGCATGTGGTTTGTTTTGGGCTCAATCATGGTCGGTATTTTTTAAAGTACTTTTTTTTTTGAAAATCTATCAAAATAATATTTTTATTTTTAACATTTATTTTTGATATCAAGATATCAAAGCGATCTAAAAACACAACAAAAAAAATTAATTTTTTACAAAAATGCTTTCCACCGCAAAAACAAACAACAAGTTTTAATTAAGCTTTCATTTTGGTTTTGCAAGGCTTGTTGGTAATCAAGGTTGTCAAAAATACTTTTTTGATATAACATGAAAAATATAATATAAAATCAGATTGTAAAATCGTAAGTAATTTTTTTAACTAATTATATATTGATAATTTCAGTCAAGAAATTAAATTATATTAAAATCTAATAAAGAGAGTCAACAATATTATAATCAATGAGTGATCTAAATAAAATGAGAGAGATAAATAGTATTCAAAATTAAATAAACCCTAAACAATGTCTAATACGCTATAAAAAATTCAAATTAAAAATAATTATTTAAAATTAAATAAATAAAAAAATAGAATAATAATAAAAGTCTTCATGTGAAAATTCCTCAATGTAGCCCGAATCTTCAATTTTTGCATATTCTTGGCAAATTTGAGTCTTGATTTCAAACATGTTGTTCTCTCTCGTTTAGATGAATTATTAGGCCTAAGATATATGGTTAGAAAGCTTCTTATGTCTAGTTTTCATCCCAACATTAATTGCAGAAACATTCCTCCGGTAGCTCCATATATGTCTCAAACAGTACACGAAGGTCTAGTTTGATATATTTGACAAGATTCGTCTTCTAACTTTGACCCTATAAAATATTATGTTTACAAACTTTATTTGACTTGAAAATTTACCACAATATATTTTCATGTGTTTAATATTTTCCTATAAAGTTTCAGCTCTATCCAATGTATAATTTGAAAAATAGGTTCAATCTCGTAAAACTTGTCAGCAGATATTTTAAGGTCAAATTTGAACTTGACTTGATTCATATGATAAATTTAGTAAACTTGTAAAATCGGACCGAGTTTACTGATTTTACACAAATTAAGTCTTATTTTACTAATTTCTAAATTTTTAATCTAATTTTACATATTAAATACATATTAATTAACTTGTAAATATAATTTTACGAGCCAATTTATAATTTTAACGCCGATGTTGGTAATTACTGGACAAATAATTGTAACCATAAAACAAACAAAGTTCGAAACTTGCTTACAACGTTTTACAGTAATCATCTAGTACCTGTCGTGATCTACTATTATTTATTGCTCAGTTGTAGGCGAAAATATTGAAATTTTCAAAAAAAAAAAGCTATGCTCCAGGCAGTCAGTCTGTCTTGTATGGAAGTTCAATTAGCATACACCTCTTTTTCCTGATGAGGAGGGCATAAATTATATGTCCGAATCCAATGCTCCAACATGGAGCATCAAGTTCTTTTAGACATTCAGGGCAATTTTTTGTCTGTTTGCTTATTTAGTACGATAAATCACTGATTGAATTGTCCTATGTCGAAAAAGCAAATAAATTATACAGTTCAAGCTGATTGTTTATTGATATTAATTAGTGGAAGTAGGCCTACGCCTGCAAAATTTTAGACAATCAGCCTGCGAGTATATAGCAGTATTATCGTTTTCTAAGCATGCGCTTGGCTAGCTCTCTTGTCTTTAGGAATCAGGGGTAGTTATGGTTTTTTCTAAAATGTTTTTTTTAATATATTAAAATAATATTATTTTTTATATTAAAAAATTTATTTTTGATATAAACAGATAAAAACAATATAAAAATTTTAAAAAATATTTTTTTAAAAAATCAAACTTTAAAAAACACAATTCCAAATACATTTCCAACCTCCGTGCTTTCTTTTGCTTTGGAACGGAGGTAAGACACTAATGATAAAGATTCTGGATGTCTAGTCCTCATTTTAGTGTTTAAATAGTCATTTAACCCGTGATTTGCTTAGATTATAATATTTTTAAAAAAATAATATTAGATATACAGGCTTTTTTTAATGTATTTTTTATATAAACAGATAAAAAACCAATGCAAAATAATAAGATTACGTGTATCAGAATTTCTAATAAATCAAATATTAAAATATAAAAATTAAAAAAAATTAATATAAAAAAATTTAATTTTGAAAACAAAAATTCAAGTTTTGAAGAAACACCATTACAAATACATTTACAACCTCACGTTTTTGCTTTTGCTTTGGAATGGAGGTAAGACAGTAATGATAAAGATCTAGTCTTTGGTGTTTAATCAGTCTGTAAATAGAATAGTGAGTTATTGAGGAGGATTCTTGGTACAAGTAGTCCTGTACGTGGTCGTTTTGCTTTCCAGTGAAGAAATTTTTTATACAAAACAAAATTGATGGTACAGCTGTAAACAGTCAATGTTTTCGACAAAAATTAATAATGCTTACACAATTTGGATTAGTGGGAATTTAATCACAAATATTGTCAACGCGTTTTATATTTCAAATTGCTTAGCTGTAGTAAAGAATCTTTGAAAATCCTGCTCGGCAAAACTTGCGTATATCTAATTAGGTTGCTGCTTTTTTCTTTTTTCTTTTGAATTGGTCTCTTGCCTGGCTCAAAAAAGAAAACTGAAAGATCATGCGAGTCCCAGAGGAAAAAAAAAGGGTAGGGTGTCTTGTGTTTGAAAGAATCAATTTAAGGAAATAAATAAGTCCCCCCACAAGAAATCTTACGCTTCAAACTAATGTTTGGGTGACAATATGGAACTCAAGGAAACTAGCTAGCTAGCTAGCTCAAAAAGGAAAATGCATTTACAGTAATCAAGATTTACAGTTTGACTAAATATTGTTTAGGCTCGATCCCCTGGCTTTATGGTGCAAAGGAGAGTGCAATCCATTTCCATGATTTTGGCTTAGAGCAGTTTCTGAGTGAATGGTCGGAGACCTCGGCCGGGATCTACCTTGACGCTTTTGGCCTCGATGGAGTTGATGCCTTTGGTGCTGCTGCCCGTTCTTCTCTTTCCTCGTCTGATCCCTCTTGGTTTCACACTCCTTGTTATCATCTTCTTTAAGATTTTCAGTTGGAACTGTGTACACAAAAGGTCCAATAGGAACGTCTTCAAAATCCTTGAGTGGATCCAAAGTGTTAACAACTATGCTCATTGTTGGTCTATGTTTTGGCCTGTGGCTCAGACACTGATAAGCCAATGCAGCTGCCTTTTGAGCTCCAGTTTCTGAGTATTGACCCTCCAGTCTCGGGTCCATTATCCGGCCGAGTTTCCGGGGATCATTCAACATGGGCCTTGCCCACTCTACCAGGTTCTGTTCTCTTTGGGGACGGCTTTTGTCCACAGACCTTCTCCCTGTAAGAAGCTCCAGTAGTACTACTCCAAAACTATACACATCACTCCTTGATGTCAAGTGACCTGAAACAATCAATGTCAAATTAGATTTCTATATGTATGCTGGCTGGGCAATCAAATGAATGCCAAGGTCAAATGCAACAATCACACACACACACGTATGATTGAGTATTAGCTAGCTTAAAATTAAACATATATAATAAATTACCTGTCATGATGTATTCAGGAGCGGCATAGCCTTGCGTTCCCATGACTCGGGTGGAAACGTGAGTGTCTGACCCTTCAGGACCATCTTTTGCTAGTCCAAAATCTGAAAGTTTCGGCGTATAATCCTGTGGAGAACATTCGGGGAAACATCATTATTAGAAGGTTAATTAATATTGCGTAAACTAAGACGAGTCTTGATTAAAGAAATTAAGAGATGCTTACCGAGTCCAGCAAAATGTTGGAAGCTTTGAAATCTCTGTATATGACAGGCTTTTTTGATTCGTGGAGGAAGGCTAGGCCCTTTGCAGCTCCAACTGCGATTTTCGTTCTTGCTGACCACGGTAATGATACCGAATATCCTAAAAATTCAAAGAATACCTGTCAGCTCTCAGATTGCTTTTCTTATTGTAAAATGATTATAGTTTATTTGCATAACAAATTAAACTTGGGATTTCCAAAGAAACATACTTCTAAATAACTGATTCTCTAAACTTCCCCGGGGCATGTATTCATAAACCAGAAGCCTATGCTCCTCCTCGCAACAATAACCAATCAACTTCACAAGATGTGGATGCCTCAGTTGCCCTAGAAAGATCACTTCCGCCTAACAAAAAAATTATTAAAAGAGAGAAAGAGACAGAGTTAGTTAATCATCTTAATTACAGCTTGGATAGTGGAAGCCCCTTTAATTAAAAACTAGCAAGGATATTTAAAAAGTATATACGAATGTAGGTATAATACACACTACATGCTAGAAATGACAAGTTCAAAGCGCTCACCAACCACTCCCTGTGTCCCTGCGAGCCATCCAAGTCCAAAAGCTTAACGGCCACAGGCTGAGCCTTCAAGCCAGGCCTAAGCTTGTCATCGATGAAACCTTTGTGCACCGGTCCAAACCCTCCTTCACCGAGAAAGTTGCTTGCTGCGAAATTCTGTGTGATCACCTTCAACTCGGGGAATGTAAAGACGTGAAGGTTAGAACCAGCGAGAGATATTGAGAGATCCTCAGATAGTGTGCTGGGATTGCTCAAATCGGACATTGAAAGCCTCTGGAATGAAGTTTGTTTCGTAACTATTTTCTTGGGTTTGGATGGTGAGATCTCAATATTAGGCTTGAAACAGCTTGAAACCATCGATCTCCATGTGGTTTTTTCGACCGTCATTATCATCAAGCTAACGATTCTTCAGCTTGTAATAATATTCGGTTTCTGGGATCAACAGGAAAATGATGATATCCTCGTTGTTGTCGAAGGGATATATAGAAAAGCAATAAGTGTTCTTCCCAAGAGCAGGAGGAGGATTGGGAAGGAGTTAGGTAGGAAGAGGAGAAGAGATGATGGAAATAGGGTGATGGGGTAATGGCTTAAAAGGGGGAGGCAATCGGGACTAAACAATAATATTCAAATTAATCAGCAATAGGTAGCTCTCAAAACGCGGACATGGAGAAAGAAGTTATCAACTCCTTTCTACGCACACACGTTTGATTCTTTCTTTTATCTCCATGTCCAGTTCTCAAAGCATGGAATTAAAAATATAATAGAATGTGGAATAAATCAAGATTTATTCATATTAAGTATACCATATAGTATTATTAGAATCAATCTACAAAGTTGGTTCAAGAGAAAATGACATGGATACCCCGCCTGACATTTCTTCTTCCTCTTATAACCAAGTATTCAAGCCAATCATGCGCCCCAGCTATACACCACAAAGTCAGTAAAGTCAGAGGGCACTTTCGTCCAAACAAGAGATGGGTGATTTTGACAAAGGAAGCTAGGTTTGGTCGGATAGCAAAATAGCCCGTAAGCTTCTAGAAAGAATATCTTAGAACTAAAGAATTGTATTAACAGCAAATGACATGCACAAAACAGCCTCTGAATACATCATTGTAAGCTAAGAATATCATCACGATCGCGGATTATCTGACGTGGACTTTTCTAATCTGCCCTAATATCGAATGGTCGTCAATCTCCCATCCAAGTTGACCCTTCGGTGGGGCCGTAAGCTAGTAGTTGAGTAGTCATCTCAACCATTTGTATAGAGGGTGTCGGAGGAGAATAGTAACCATTATTTTTAAAAAAAAATTTCATTTTAAAATATATTAAAATAATATTTTTTTATTTTTTAAAAATTAATTTTAACATTAACACATTAAAATAATTTTAAAATATCAAAAATATATTAATTTAAAACAAAAAAATAAAAAATTTTCAGAAATACTTTCCAACCATAATATTTGCTCTTAATATTATTTCTTGGGATGATGGTCATCATCATCATGAATATTGATAATGTGAGAGGCATCAAGATAAAGATAGAAAACATCATATATATATATATATATTTAAATTCAAATTATATAAGGGTACGAGAGTGTAATAATAGTTATGTTTTAAAATACTTTTTACTCGAAAATATATTAAAATAATATTTTTTTATTTTAAAAATATTATTTTTGATATTAGTATATTAATACAATATAAAAATATAAAAAAAATAATTTTAAATAAATTGTATATATTTCCCTTTTGAAAAGCAATACAAAAGGTGGCTTAATCTCAATCATCCTATTTGTTATGTTTTGAGTACCATGAAAGAAACTACTCTCATAAGGGGTAGTTTTGTCAATGAGGGAGTAGGTAAGGTGGGGTTCAATTTGATATTGTCGTCACTTATCAAAAGTCAAGGAGCGTTGTTGTCATTTTGCGAATTAAATCAACCACATCGTCAATTTTCGTGTCTTTTTATACGGGTGTTTATATCAAGCTAGTTATTATTTTTAAAAGTATTTTTTAAAATTAAATTTTTATAAAATGTCATTTTAACCATGTTCTTTAATTATGCGAGTGTGAGTTTGGTAACGATGGTGTAGTTAAAAATATTTTTAAATAAATAAATATATATATATATATATATATTTAAATATAAATATATTAAATTAATATTTTTAGATTTTTTTTATATCAGTATATTAAAATCATTAAAAAGTATATAAAAATATTAATATAATATTCTTTAAAAACAAAAAAAATAATTTAAAAAATAAATTGAACCGCATTATCAAATATATCCAGAATGAATGGCATTTATTTAACAACAAATTCTTATAATTGTAATATCAACTTGTAATTAATATGGAGCAAGTTGAAACAATCATTTTCATTGAAAACTTCTGATGAAGATTTCAGCAACTCTCCTTAATTTCTTAATTTAAGTAATGCAAAAGTCTCCAAGGATAACAAATATTACTTTGGTAGCTTTTTAATTGTCAGCAATATTATTAATTAATTATATGGTTAATTTAATTATGGTCAAAATAAGGGTGGACAATTCAATCAAAGCACAACTTCCTTACCCTCTCCATGGTATGTTACCAAACAAATACCAAATATCAATATTGTTGAAAACATTGATGTTACATTGACTAATGTCTTCTAAAAGGTTTTGGTAATTATTAATTATTCAAGAGATTAACTAGCTAATACAATGAATATGAATAATTAGGTATTATTGAAGGATGAAAAGTCTTGAGTTAGTACCACACAGATGACTACTCCTTATATTCTTATGAAAAATACTTAAAATCTTGTATGCTACTAGCTATATAGCTATATGATCATTTAATTTAGTTTAGAAAATTAATTAGAGACTATAGATTTATGGTGTATGTGATTTAATATCATGTATAGTTAAAGAGTATTTGGAAATATGGGTCAATCATGTTTTTAAAAAAATTAATTTTTTTTTATTTTTTAAATTATTTTAATATGCTGATTTTAAAAATAATTTTTAAAAAATAAAAAATATTATTTTAATAGAAAAAGCATTTTAAAATCCATGTATTTATACGGTGCGTTGAATTAAGAAAATAAAATAATGCAGTGAGATAGTTGTAGACAAGTGGCAATGGATCATACGCTTACAGCGTGGCGTGTGAAATGGAAGACAATTAACCGAACCTGCAGCGGCGTGTACACAGAGAACATTCTACATAAGCGTGTCATGCAGTGAAGAAATCGTACTAAAATAAATAAGACTTTTTATGGGGTCAAGGTCTAATCTTCTGTTGGCCTATTTTCTTTGAAAAAACGAGGCTTCATTGATTATGGTAGTGAAACTCTTACAGAATCAACTTCTCTCTTGATTATAGGTGTGAGACTAGTAGCTTTTGTTTTTTCTTTTCTTTTCTTTTTTTAAAAAATATGTTTTTTAAAAAAAATTTATTTATTTTAAATTAATTAAAAAAATAATTTCAAAAATAACCGTTATTATAATACTAAATAGGTTATAAGGCTCATTTGGAGGAAATGATAAAGTTGGTTTTTGTAGCTTTTAAATCCTCATACAAACCATATTAGATAGGAAATGCTATTAAATTTACCTAAAGTTGGTAGGATAATATGGTGAGTTATTGACCTGGTTTTTGTATTAAGTTGGGTTTAGTTTTCAAGTAAAACATGTGAAAGTTGACCTAGTTTAACCTCATAAACCTAGAAAATGCATTTTCAACTCGGTCAACCCATAAGAATCTTATTTAACTGTAAAAGAAAAAAGAAAGCAATATTATTTTAATAATTTTACAAAAATATATATATTAAAATGAAAATGTTTTGAATTAGCCTCAATTAAACTGAATTAACTTGTCTAACCATGATCTAGGTCATGGCTTTGAAAGGGTTTGACGGCCTTACTTTTTAAATTTTATTTTTTTAATTAAATAATTAAAAAAATAAATAAGATGATTGAAGAGAAATGTATTTTTTCTCATCAAAATTATCTTTTATGATTCATGTAATTTTTTTTTGACAACAAATTAATTCTGAAATCTATCCCACCCTCGCTCACTCATCTCTGGCTGATTCATATGCTATTCTTCTATGCTCCAATCCAGCCTAAGTTCAAAATCAAGTATTAGATTTGCCCTTCTCATTCTACCTTTTGGATGAGCTGCCTATAACAATGGCAATTGATGGTTTTTCCTCCTTCGACAATAACAACACTAGAAAAAAAAAACATTTAATTATTGATGATTTGAATAATGCTCGAGTACTTGTTATACGCAGCGAGTATTGTTCATGGCGGTGGAATAACAAGCCGAATGAGGGGAAACATTGCTCTGCAAAAACCTTTACCCGCTAGCTATTGTAGCGCTAAGGAATAAGGATGGCTAGTATGGATGTGGATGCTCTTGAGGTTTGATGATGTGTAAAAATATATCTGATCTCTGTAGAATTGTAATATTTTAATTTAATCCTTATAGTATTTTGATATTTCAATTTAGTCCTCATTTCATTTTTAATATGATATGTATTTGACCTAATGGGTTGATATGATGTTTTATAAATAGACATAATGATCTAATCTTTTTTCGAGGGAGTTCCTAAATCATGATATTTGAGAAATAAAATGGCATTGAGTGTCATCTTTCCATCATCGATGATGACACTTCATTCTATAATACCAAGTTTAATGACATTATTGAATTAACAAAAAAAAAATGAAATGGGATTTGGAGGCACTTGTATTTTGTTGCGGATTTGCGCAATAAAATTATTATTTTACCCTCCATTCTAAAATCATAGAACTTACTTTTATGGGAAAAATTATCTTTTTTTGATGTGATTAACTTGATATTACTAGATTGAATGGGATAGATCAATTTTTTAACCTTTTAGTTTCACAATATAATGAATAAAATATCCTTAAAAATATAATTTAATTAATTGTTGGTCTCGGACAGTTTTGGATTTTCT
Organism: Populus x sibirica; assembly: GCA_019202695.1. Taxonomy (NCBI): domain Eukaryota; kingdom Viridiplantae; phylum Streptophyta; class Magnoliopsida; order Malpighiales; family Salicaceae; genus Populus; species Populus x sibirica. Next base: position 2,419,507 of record JAGMVL010001159.1, read on the forward strand.
TATATAGAGGCATAATGAAATGAAATGACTAAACTTAGATCATCAACATATATAAAAAAAATGAAATATTATTTTAGATTATCATACTAGAATGAAGAAAAATAGCAAAAATTTAGAAAAAAATATGAATATCCAAAGCTTATCTATTAATATAAAATTTACCATTGATTTCCTACACGTATGCAGGTTTTTTATTACTTTCAAAACATGACTTCAAAGGACCTGGAAACTAAATAAATTGTGAGATGCTTCTTCTTCTTATTTATTGTAATTGAAATAAATAAATGCGCATATATATATATATATTTAATTTTTCTATGTAATATATATATATATATATATATATATATATATATATTACATAGAAAAACCATTGCTTCCACTAACACGCATTTAATTTTTCTATGTAATATATATATATATATATATATATATATATATATATATATATATGTATATAATCTGATCCTGATTGAATTATTTATACAATCGAATAGTCAAACCCAATTCGAATCTTTGACCAACCGTTTGAATCAATCCATCATAGGTGACAGCTAAATAGAAATACGTGTATAAAATATATTTAGATTTAATATATAAGACAAAAAATTGGAAGAATTTGTACCTACTCTTGATTTCCGCGGACAAGTGAATAATAATAATAAATTTTATCGTTGATTTCATAATAATTAATAAATATTAGAATTTAAAAAAGAAAAATATATATGCTTATTGCTCATAGTTAGTTTATTATTTCTATTTATTTTTATATTTTATTAAATTTTAAGAGTAATAACTAAGATAAAAGTAAAGTAAACTCTATGATAAAAAATAAACTCATATCAAACATCCATTTTAGAATTATATATATATATATATATATATATATATATATATATATATATATATATATAGTGGGGGGGATTATAGGGAAAAAAATAAATCATATGAGTGCATTATTACACCTTGTTTAGGGGGGAAAAAAAGACGAATATTCCTTGGCATCAAGACAATTACATATTTACAAACGTGGGTGAATAGTTTTCATTTACCGTCTTATAGAAAACCCTTTCTGCAATTTTTTATATTAAACGAAGCTTCTCTGTATAATCTATTTCTACAGATAAAAATTATCTGCATGGGGGCCCATTTAGAAATTGAATCATATGGGCCCTTTTAATGCAGTAAATAAAGTCCAAGCGTGCATTTGCCCATGCTTGTGCGCCTAACATTATTGTTTTTTGAACGGTGGATGATGTGATTGTTTTTAATAATACAGACGACCCCTTCGATGTGTCTGCTAGTTCAGATTTCCATTTTCTTTGGTGACTAATTTTTTGGAACCCTAAACCCATTTTTAACTTGTGTTTCACATGTTAACACCAAGAAAGTGTCCGAGGGATCTTATTAATTTATTACCCAAATGACACCATTCATTTTGTCTAAAAACTCAATATTAAATAAATAAATGAAACCTTCCCGAGACTCTTTCTTTTATATATATATATATAAGATGAAGAATTCAAACCACATTCGTAAAATTTCTCTCTACAAGGTAAATATTTTAATATTAATTTTTGTTTTTTATCGGAATATGTCTTGCCAACTTCTTTTTCTCTCCTCCTATTTTTTAATGTTTTTTTCTCTTCTCCCTTGATACTTAATTAAAAATATATTAAAATAATATTTTTTAGATTTTTTTATTTTTTACATTAGTACATCAAAATCATTCAAAAACATCTAAAAAATATTAATTTGCTAATCTTTTAGGGAAAAAACAATTTAAAAAGGAATTTAAAAAACATGTTGTTACAAAAAAAAAATATACTAAAAAATTGTTCATGGTTAATAATTTGCCAAAGGCCTACACGTCAACGTCCCTATTGCAATTATAATATCATAGATTTAATCAGAGCTTTTGTTCTTTTCCCAATAAGAATCCTAAATATCTACTATTCTTGCTAAATTAACATGTTACATCAATGATGAAAATGAAGCAAAGAAGACGAAGACACAAACTAATGGTTAAAGTCACCAAATAAATATCCTTCGACGTTGATTGAAATCCACATTAATGCAGTCACGTTAATGAATTGTTGTCCCGTGCTCCGTGGTGCGTGGTGGAATAATAATAACTTTTTATTAAATATAAAAAAATATAAAAATTACATATTTTTTTTTTTTAGTAATATCAAACCAATGTTATTGAATCGGATAACCAAGTCAGATCCAAAATAGACTTGAGTCTGGTTGCAAAGACAGACTCAATAGCAGAGCCCAACTGTATTGAATCGTGTTGGGCAATAGAGCCCAACTCGATTGAGTTCTGTTAGGCACTTTTTGTTGATAACAGGACCTAAATTAATTACGACATGTTGGAAAGCTGAGCCCAACATTATTGCGTCATGCTAACAGCTGAGTCCAACGCTATTGGGTTCTGCTGGGCAATAGGACCCAAAAACATTAGGTATCGCAACCGAGCCAGACCCAATGTTCTAAAAAAATAAAATTGAAAATATCTTAAAATCTATTTTTTATACCATCATATCAAAATAATACAAAAACATCAAAAAATATTTATTTCCTAATTAAAAAAAAATCAACCTAATATCAAATGAAAAAAAAATTATCATCACCTAACTTTTATACAATATAAAAAAAGTCACATCAATTTATTTTCCCTTTACAGTATGGGAAAAAAATTAAATAAGAGAAAAGAAAAAAAGAAAAAAGGAAAAAAATTAAAAGGAAAGAAATTAGTTGCAGATGTATTGGGCGCTGCTCTGCTATGTGTTATTCATGGTGTTACTGCTTAAAATACTTTATTTAAAAATAGTGATGGTGCAAATATATTCCGTGCTTTTAACCCAACTCAAGTATTTTTTACATTTGAAAAAATAATTGTTATTTACCCCCTACGGAGCGTGGGCTAATATGCTAGTTATTATATTATTATGTAATGATTATTTTTTAAAATATATATTGAGATAATATTTTTTATTTTTTAAAATTGATTTTTTATATCATCACATCAAAATAATACAAAAATATCAAAAAATATTAATTTGAATTAAAAAAAATCAAATTTTTTTAAAAGCAATTTTGAAACGCAAAAACAAACATGCTTTAATAAGGAAATTCAACCCAACCTCAAATTAAAAAAAAAATTATCATCATTAATTTATTTTTTCTTTACTGTATGAAAAAAAATTAAATAAGATAAAAGAAAAGAATCTAAAGAGACAAAAAAATAAAATTGAAAATATCTGGCGGCCCAGCCAGGCCCAAAAACATTAGGTCTGGTTGTAACAACGGATCTAATAGCATTTAGTTTGGCTGCCCAACCAGACTCAAGATTGGTGAGTCTGGTTGAAAGCCGGACCTAATAGTGGTGGGTCTGACTTGACAGCGAAACTTAACAACACTTTTTTACTAATAAACAGAAAACATAATGCTCCCTAGTGCTACAGTATTGTCAACAGTACAAACACTCTATGTCTACAATGTGGTATATAGTGCAATGAATCTATATCCACAATACTATTTTTTTAAATATGTTTTCTTAAAAAATATATTGAGATAATATTTTTTTTATTTTTAAAAATTTATTTTTTATATCACCACATCAAAATAATACAAAAAATCAAAAAATATTAATTGGAAGTAAAGAAAAAAATAAAAAAAATTCAATTTTTTAAAAGAAATTTTGAAATGCAAAAAAAACATGCTTTAATAAGGAAATTCAACCCAACCTGAAATAAAAAACAATTATCATCACCTAACTTTTGTACAATATAAAAAAAATCACATCAATTTATTTTCTCTTTACAGTATGAAAAAAAATTCAAAAAGAAAAAAGAAAAAAAATTAAAGAGGAAAAAAAATCAAATTGGAAATATCTTAAAAGGAAAAAAAATTAAAGGGAAAGAAATTAGTTGCCGGTGTATTGGGCGCTGCTCTGCTATGTGCTATTCATGGTGTTGCTATAGAAAATACTTTATTTGAAGATGATGATGATGCACATACATTCCGTACTTTTAACCCAACTCAACCATTTTTACATTTGAAAAAAAAATTGTTGTTGACCCGTTACGGAGCGCAGACTAATATGCTAGCTATTATATTATTACGTAATGGTTATTTATAAAAATATTTTTTTAAAAAATACATTGAGATAATATTTTTTTTAACCTTGATTTTTTATATCATCACATCAAAATAATATACAAACATAAAAAAAATATTAATTTAAATTAAAGAAAAAAATAAAAAAAATTCAATTTTTTAAAGCATTTTTGAAACGTAAAATCAAATATGCTTTAATAAGAAAATTCAACTCAACCTCAAATGAAAAAAATTATCATCACTCAACTTTTATACAATATAAAAAAGTCCTATCAATTCAGTTTCTCTTTACCGTACAAAAAAATTTAAATAAGTTGTAGATCGCTCTCCTCGCTTTGTTTGTTAATAGAAATCTTTCTTACTTGGGCAGCTAGATCTTAATAATTAGAATGAGCAAAGCTGGCAGCAGGGCCAAATGTTATTGGGTTGTGCTGGCAGTAGCCCTACTCTATTGGGTTTTGTTGGCAATAGGGCCCACCTTTATTAGGTCCTGCTGGCAGCAGGGCCCAACGCTAAAAGAAAATAAATTCAACTAATCCAACCTCAAATGAAAAAAAAATTATCATCACCCAACTTTTGTACAATATAAAAAAAATTTGATCAATTTATTCCTTCTTCATCGTATGAAAAACAAGTTCAATAAGAGAAAAAAAAACTACAGAGGCAAAAAAACTAAAATTAGACATATCTGGGTATGGCTCAAAGCCGAACCCAATAGCCTTGGGTCTGGTTGCCAAACGAGACCCAGCACCTGTTGGAAGCGATTTGGGTCTAGTTGCCTAGTCAGACCCAATAGCGGTAGGTCTTGCCAAGCCAGACCTTGCAGCTTTTGGCACAGAACACACAAAAAACAACGCCTTCCAGTAGCATTTTTTGACTAAAAAACAGCAAAGGCAACGCTCCCATGGAGCTATAGTATTGTCCGTAGTGCAAATATTCTATGTCTACAGTGTGGTCTACGGTGCAATGAGTTTATGTCCACAGTAAATGCACAGTGTTTTTCCCACGCCTTTTAAAGTATAATATAATGTGTTTGTTGAAAGAAAAAAATAAATAAATTGTAGGTTGTTTTTTATTTTTCAAATTATTCTTATCCTTTCCTTTTCTTGTAAGCAAGGGTAATTTTGTTGATACTAAAAAAATTATTACAATTTTCATAAGAATTAAATGAATATTATAACATAAAAGTTGATTCTAGTGAAATAAAAAAACTTGGAAACTGAAATAAAAACTATTTATCTTCTAGGCATCATCTTATCCTTTTCATTTTGAGGACTTCTTTTTTATCTTACCTTTTTTGGACTATCCATAATGAGATTTTTTTTCATATGTATTGACTATGAAAATCTACTCCTACTACTTATTTATTAGGGAATGGGTCGCATTACCGCCCGAGCTTTATTCATGGAGAAATTCAATTGATAAAGTCGATAACAACACCTTCAGAAATCCACTTAAAATTATAAATTCATGACTCGATCCACTATAGATCCTTGAATGAACATGCATATAGTCAATACAAATCAAAGAAGAAAAGAAAAAACTCACAATTTGAGGGTAATAAATCAAACAAAATAATAAGTCTTAAATCATATAAATTTAAATTCATGATTATTTAGACTTCTACGAAGATCAAGTTCAGAAAATATAGCTATAATTAGTTTTTTTTAAAAAAGGAAGAAGAAAATGAGGAGGAAAGAAAGAAAGGCTACATTCTGTGAAATAAGTGACAACCCAAAATATATATATATATTTTTTTTGGAGGGAGAGGTTTTTTAGAGAGAGACAAAGTAGTTTTTTTCTAGCAATAAAACATTGAATCTATTTTTAAAAGATAAAAAAATACATCACAAATAATTGATTTGAGAATATTGAAGTGACAAGCCAGTCATTGAAACAGTACGCAAATATGTTATGGGATTTTTAGTGTTGGGTATACGAAAACAAGCTTTCACATATTGGAAGATTAATAAGTTTACCTCTTTAGTTTCGTTAAAAAAACTTATATAAAACATCATGTCAAGAACTTAGATTCCTTTATTCGACCAACTTTCTCATATGAACATTATAATATCTAGTTGTTCCAACCATAAGTTTCAAACCCGGTTTGGCTTGGCGGGTTCATTCCGGGGTCGGGCCAAGTTTGAAATATGCAAAACTCATGCCTGTAATTGACCTGGTGAAACTCGGACAACTCGTTAGGTCAACTCGAAAACTGGATGACCCAACATAACCTAGGTGAAACCCATTTTTATATTTATATTTTTCTTAAAAAACCAAAAAATAGTTTATGAATATATAGTCTCACATTTTTATAGCATGTTTTTAACTTTTCTACGTGGAACAAAATATTTATGGGTTGTGTGTTATCTAAAACAAAGAGTGCACGAGTGTAAATGTTTAATAGAATCTTTATAATTGTGACACTCGAAGGATTTAAAGTGGTGGTTTCAGTTTAAGGGACAAAACATAAAGCATAAGTTTTGCCTTGTGTACAGAGGGCAATCAAATGGTTTTCTCTCACTCGGCTCAATCTTATATATACAAGCTTACTATCATTTCTTTGTTAGTTATTAGCCCATATCAAAGTTCACTATATAAACACTAGAAGAAAAATTTATTTTTCTAATGTGGGATTGAAACCCCATTAGTATATTAATTATATGTTCTCAAGAAGAAAGTTGTGTTTCTTCAATGTGGATAAGAAATATTTTTGGTTTAAATACTTTAATTTAAAAGTAAAAAAAAAATATCTTTCTAATGTAAGAAAAAAAACCTTTTGAAATAATCTTTTAAATTTCATTATTTATAGCATATATAATATACATCCACATGGATTGTTTCTTAACTTTTTCACATGGGATATTAAAACCTCAAATATTTTTTTTTAGTTTTCTTGGGTTGACCTAGGTCAACCCGTGTGACTCGAGAACCTTGACCCCTTAGTGGTCAACCACTAAGCCGGGTTTAATAACTATGGTTACAACAACCAATTTTTTTTCATGATAAATACAAGTCCTAGTAAGTACACCAATCATATATTTTCATTTGTTAATGCACATGCAATTTGATCATTAAATGGTAATGATGATAATAGATATTCAGAAGTTAGATTTCTTGGTATCCTTACTTAGTATGGCCCGTGAGTAGTTTCGTTATGGATTATAATAGTGAAGTGATGATTTTTCCCTTACATCAAAGAATAATAAACTAGTTATTTAGAGCAAAATGGTCTTTTTCTTATTATTCATTTGTCATTATTATATTGATCAGAGACATATTGATCTTTTCACATTTTAGATGCACAATAAAATAACTTACATACCTTAATAGTGAAATGATTGGGGCCACCTATTTAGTGCACTAACTAAACAAGTAAGGAAATATTTAAATTCATCCTTAACAAGCTCAAACTAATTCCAAAAAAAAAATCTTTATTTGAGCATGAATTTAGAAACAATTAACAAAAAATCTAAAGCATGTGGCTTTTTATGTTGTGAATTACACAATGAATGTAGATTTATTTTACTGTAGATTATGGCACTGTAGTGACAATCATATTCTTAATGTGTTGGTAGGCTTAATCATCCTAAAAGGGGGTTTTTTTTATGTTTCTCTCCTGAGTTTTTTTTTTTCTCTTTTTTCTTCCTAGAAGATATGGCTTAATAACATCTAAAAACTTTTATATTATCTTCTCTTTATGACAGAAACACAAGCTTATCTTTTTTTTCTTTTTATCTCTCTTTGCTTTTCTTTTTTTTTTCTTTTTTGCGCTAGCGACCTATGGGCTTTGCATTTAAGGATTGTTTTGTTAAAGTAATTGTGCGCACAAGGTGTGGCCATAAAGAGGTTAAGGGGTTGAGGTTGAGATGGCTTGGATATATATAAAAAAGGAATCTAAAATACTATTTTTTTTTTATCATTGTGTAATTGATTTTATTTTCTTTTAGTTTGATTTTAATGGGTCTATGTGGATTTTTTGGCTGATTAGGTTTATTTCCTTTCTTTATGATCATGTTATCTTCAACTTGGAGATTATGAATTTATGTCATTCTTAAACCCTAATTAAACTCATTAATTATTGGGGTTTTCTTGTTTTTTTGCTAATATTTGACTTGTTTGGTTACTAGTGGTATGGATGGAGAACTAGACTTTTTTTCTATTTTATTTTTGCTACCTCCTAGGATCATTTTTTCTTTCTTTCTCATGATTTGAATTGTCTGAAGGGTTTTGTAAAATCAATATTAACAGTTTTTATGGTAAAAATTAAGCATAGATAATTGGGCATTCTTAAGTTCAACTTAAGCATCTGACCTTCTCTCAGGTAATTAAATTGTAGTTTATATCTTGCAGGAATTTTTTTTTTCTCTCCTTTGATTGTTGTTATTGTTAAATTTCTAAAATTTATTTTTTTTCAAGTAAGTTATGGCTAACAAAGATATATATAAAACAATGAGGCTGAGAGATGGAGAAGAGGATGAAAGGGAAATGGATTTGAGTAGATACATATTCATGTTGTTATTTTCTTTTTTTACTAATTTTATGATTATTTTTTCACAGTATCAAAGCCCACAACATAACCTAGGCATTAACTCAAGTTTCTGAGCTAATAACCAGGGACAATGATGACTGTAGAGAAGGGGGGGAATTTCAAGTAACTTTCCTTCTTGTTTTCTGATACCCTCTTTTTTTATCTTGCTCTCTCAAATTTTGATTTGTCTTTTCTTTGGATCTCTAAAATTCCCATATTTATTAGCTTCTAATTATGGTTTTTTTAATCAAATAAGAATAAGTATAAGTATAAGAATGAACTATGTTTATGCAAACTCTTTTTTTTCCTTACAAAGCCCTCTTACCCTTTCATTTATGTTTTTCGGACTTAACCATGCAAAAACCGAAACAAAAAATTACAAATCTGGTTTGTCTTTGTTACAGTAGACTCCTCATCGTCATTGGCATCCATTCACATGATTCCTCAGGTAAAGATAATTATGAAATCTTTTTATTAAACATCAGTTCATTACATGATTAATCGATTGTTTTGTACTTGATGATTATTTTATTAGAATTGATTATCAGTGTACTAAATGGTTTTCAGTTGATATAGGTCAATGTCTTCCTTTTTTGTGTATGGATTACTAGCGATTATATGAACGATTGATGCTTGTATCGTTGGATTTTCTGAAAGATGATTGCTTGAAAGAACACATTAAAGTTGATTTTGTGGTTTTTTATGAGGCTTTCCCCCCTTTTATATAATCCACTAGGCTTGTTTTTCAGACAATGTATTTACCTGTTGTTCGTGCTTTGTTGGCCTTTCCTGGCTTTTATGTTTTCCCTAGGTTATTCCTCACTTGGTTTTTCCATCACTTTTAGTTTCCAATTTCTTCATACTTTTTCCTTGCATATTTAGTGACATTTGCACTTGGTTTGATTCCTATTGTTTGCTATGCACTGACCTTTATCAATTTTGTCTAAATTTATACCTTTTCATTATAATTATATGAACTTCAATTATTATGTGATAAAGATTAATTTGTTAGTTTATTTCATTTTATATGTTGTTTATTTCTTGAGTTTTGTATGTCTCTTTCATTTGTTTAGAACCTTTCCTAGAATTAGTAAATGAATGTAATTTTGTTTTTCAATTTGGTTAGGTGGTAAAGCCAATACATTGCTTAAAGGAGTGAGATAAGTCTAATCAAGAGTACTTGAATGATGATGTACACTATGAAATTGATCCAAAAAAGAAAAGAAAAAAACTAGACCTTTAGGTGAGAAACATTATCTTCTCTTACTTTGTTGACTATATTAACCAAGGAAACTCTAATTTTGAAGCTTTTAAGGCTGATGATGCAAACCTTAAGAGGACCTTGCTTGAGGAAAAGAAAAACATAATTTTAAAAGGTTGCCTACCAAGCTTTTAACTCTTTCTGAGCATTGTCATTATTGGTTTGTTCTTTTTACACTTATTCTCTTTACTGATGTGGATGATTTTAAAATCTTTGCTTGCTTTTGTTTATATTTGCTTTAGTTGAATTTTCATAAATTACTTGAATATTAAACATGAATAAGAGGAGAGCACACAAGATGACTCCAAACAATATGTCAATGTATGCATATTCATTCATATGTGCTTTGTGCTTCAAAAAATTCAGAAATGGATGTTAAAATACACATTAAAAATGTAAGAATCTAGAAAGGCTAGGATTTGACTAGGTTTATTAGATTGTGTCTTTCATGGATTGCAATGAAGGATCCAATTGCTAAGATTTTTAAAGGGTTTCTAGACACGTAACATTCTTATATATAGTCAATTTATTATTCCTATTGTTGTTCTATCACCCTTCTCAATAATTCATCTTTTTTTTTTACTTTTTTTTTTATCTAGATAGATCTTACAATCCTTATGATAGATTTATTTTTGAAACCTCATCATCCTTTACAAACATAATGAAATGTGCTCACCGATATATTTGTTATTGTCAAAGGCCATCCAACAGTTTTAGAACTTGATGAATCTGTTGTCACGGCATTGGTAGACCTCATAAATGTTATCATTTTTTTATAGTATATGCTTGTGTTTGTTTGTTTTCATTTTTAAGTCTCAAAGAATACATAACTTGGTTGGTGGAAGTGCAACAAATTGACCCCTTCACAAATTTCATCTTAAATTGATAGGAAAAATGAATCTAACAAACTGTTTAAATCTTAACTTATGAAACCAAGAATTTTCCTTTTGGATTAATATTGCTTAGTCTCTAAATCTAAAATCCTAATTTTGATCAATTTTGGTTTTGGTTTTGTATTTTTTTTGTTTAGTGATTAATGATACTGCAGGGAATTTGATTATGCTAAAGTTTAATTTTTTGCTCTTCATCATCATGTCTGTCGCGGGGTGCGCGACGTCGCGGCGATCGTCCACCCTCAGGTGTGTATGGGGGGATATATCTGGTAAATATGGAGAGACAAGGAGTTCTTTGTCTCTTATACATAAAAAATGGTGTGGGAGTCGCCACCTAGTATTTTGGTCACTAGGAACCCTAAATGGTCTCAGAGATTAGGCACGGGGACGCGGTTGCGTAAAGGGAAGGTATTAGCACCCCAAATACGCCCTACCTAAGGTAAGTTGCTTTGCTTATTTGTCCGATAAAAACAAGGTCTCGTTGTATTTCCTAGTTGTTGGTCCGTCTATGGTTCAAGAAAAGTCCTCCTCAATAAGGAGGTCCTTATCTTATCGGGTAAAACCTAACCGTTCTAAAAATCTATGTAAAAACCATATTTTTAATATCGGGAAAAACATTTTATATATATATTCGTAATCCCGAATACTAAAAGAAAACAAAAAGAATTTTTTAGAATTTTTGAAATATTGGCCTAGTTCTCATGGCTTGAATAAACTGGTTATTAAAGCCAAAATGCATGCTAATACATATATCGTTTTGAAATTTTCTTTGTTGTATGAAAAATATGATGTTGTAATATTTATATATATATTGGAGAGACTAGGCCGTATTTTAAAACAAAACATTTTTTAATTATGTATAGATATTTTTTTTTTGATGTTTTGACGTAAATCGGGTATTTTAATACCGGGTTAATATTCTTACGGTATAAAAATACAACCAAATATTAATTCATTTTGATAAAAATATGCAGAAAAATCAACAATATTTTTAAAGATATTTAGGAAATTTTTGGAAAGTAAAAGACATTTTTTTTTGAATCTTTGACGCTTTGACGAAAACCGGGTATTTTAATACTAGATTTGTATTTTTACAGTATAAAAATACAAACCGATATTAACCAAAATACAATAATAAAATTACAGAAAATCACATATTTTTGAAATAATTTTTGCAGAATTTTCTTAGAATTTTTTTATATATATTTATATATAAATACAATAAAACAAATATATAATATATAATATATATTAAATGGGCAATGGGTCCGAAAGGCCCAACTAACTAACTGGCTGGGCCGGACTCGCCCCAAGGATATTGGGCCGATATCGGCCCAAAAAGGATCGGGCCGGTTTCGGCCCAAAAAAACTAAGGTTGCCTTCGGGCTCGGCCCGGAAAGCGAGGCCGGGCCAGGATCCACCCGCCCGGCAATCAAAACGGGCGGGGGGAATTATTTTCCCCACCCCCGCATGCGAAACGCTATTCGTTCCGCATGCGAGAAGGAAAACAAAACAACAGAAAACGGGGGGACGAAGAGTTACCCGGCGCGGAGGCGGCGGCGGCTTGTCTTGCGTTTACGGCGGTCTTGTGGCGGAGGCCGGTGGCGGTGTCGTGGCTCACGGACGGCGGCTCCCAGCAGCAAGCCGGCGGTACTGTTTCCAAGGGTTCGGTTCGTTCTCTCCGTTCCTCTTCTTTTCTTTTTGGTTCGCCCCTCTCCTCCTTCTCTCTCCTTCGTTTTCTCTCTTCCCCTCTTTCTCTTCCCTTTCGGCCTCTCCTTCTCCTTCTCCCCGCTTTTTTTTTTTCTTCTCCTCTTTTTTTCTCTCCTCTGTTTTTTTCGGTCTTCTTCCCCTCGTGTTTTTTTTTTTCTTTCTTTCTCCCTCCTTTCAGTTCCCTCCAGCTCTATTTTCTCCTTTTCCCCCTTCTTCTCGGCGTTCTTGGCTCTATTTATAGAGCCAAGGGCGCCGCTTTCGGCTCTCATGGGGGGGCGGCGGCCGAGTCGGCCATGGGCGCGGCTGCTGAGGTTCGCCCCCTCCGGTTTTACGGCGAGTGCGCGGCGGTTGGTCGGCCATTGTGTTCGGTCGGTGGGCTCCGGGAGAGAGAGAGGCCGGCAAAAAATTCAAAAAGAAAAAGGCTCATTTTCCTTCTCCCCCGCTGCATGTTTGGGGGGAAGAAGAAAGGGGAACAGTGCCGTTTCCAAACGGCACCGTTCGGTCTTCCCTTTTTTTTTTTTTTTTTTTTTTAAATGAAACGGCGTCGTTTTAGAGAAAACGCGCCGTTTCATTTAACCGTGGCGCCAAAGACGCGCCAATGTTCAAATCAGCCCTCAATCATCTTTGGTTCAATCAATTGCATCCCTGCCGAATTCGATCCCCGTCCCTATATTTGGCCGCGTTTTTCACTTTGGTCCTTGGCCTCTGAATTATGCAATTGAGCCCTTAATTGATCAAATAACTTCCAATTTCTTCAATTAGGCCCCTGAATCAATTAATTCCAGCCCCTCCATTTACGCGCCTTCTCCAATTTGGTCCCTGGTTCGGATTTCTTCAATTAAGTCCCTAATTGGCCCTTAAACTTCAATATTTATGCAATTAAGCCCCGATTTGACTTAATAAATTCCTAAAAAAATATATTTTGGCCCCTATAAAATATATTTCTTCTAATTAAAGCCCAAATTGACTTAAAAAAACAATTTTCTTGCAATCAAATCCCCTATAAAATCAATTAAAAATCCAATTAAGTCTATAAACATCCAAACTTGGGCTTTTCTCCTCAAAATTCAAATTTCCTTCTCAACATGGCTCTCATCCTTCAAGAATATCTTGTCAAAAATCCAAATCTTTGTATTTTTAACCTCCTTGACCGATTTTTTCGACCATTTGCCGAGCGCTTACGCCTCCCTGTTATTTTTCTAACCTCCTTTGGCTATTTATTTTATTTCATTTATTTGGGGACCCAAAAATGGGTTACAACAGATGCCCCCTCTTTATAAAGCTTACGGAGCGGAGGTTACGCGCAGTAAGTTTTATAAAGATAAACCAAAACCGAGCTCCCGAAAGCGATTTAGTCGGAGCTCGATTGCTCGAAACTTTGTCCTTACAACAATCCTCCTTAACCCAAAAACTATGATCAAAATTTAGTCATCTCGAGATCCCTTTCGGTGATCTCCTTTAACCCCAAAAACTTGGAATCTCATCTGGCGATTCCTTTACCCATAACCAAATACAAAAACACGTATGTGGTCTCATTATGACGGGTGACCCGCCCGAATGGGAAAAGGAAAGAGTGGTCTCATTATTATGGGTGACCTACCCGGGAAAAATGATGGTCTCATTGTATGGGTGACCTACCCAAGAAAAATGATGGTCTCATTGTATGGGTGACGAACCCAAGAAAATGATGGTCTCATTGTATGGGTGACGAACCCAAGAAAAATGATGGTCTCATTGTATGGGTGACTAACCCAAGAAAAATGATGGTCTCATTGTATGGGTGACGAACCCAAGAAAAATGATGGTCTCATTGTATGGGTGACCTACCCAAGAAAAATGATGGTCTCATTGTATGGGTGACCTACCCAAGGGGAATGATGGTCTCATTGTATGGGTGACCTACCCAAGAAAAATAATGGTCTCATTGTATGGGTGACCTACCCAAGCGGAAGAATTCTTAGTAAACTCCCTGCTTTTCTAAGAAATAGTTTCAATATGAGGTCCCTTCTAGCGACCTTCCTTGATGAATGTCGAAGTACGAGATCCTTTTTGGTGATCTCAAATAACTTGAAATCCCATCGGGCAATTCCTTTTACCTCAGCTAAAACATGAAGTTCCTTCTAGCGACCTTCATCGAAATACAAGATCCCTTCTTGCGATCTCCTTTATCCAAACAACTTGGAATCCCATCCGGCGATTCCTTTTATACAAAAGCTGAAATTTAAGGTCCCTTCCGGCGACCTCCATCGAAATACGAGATCCCTTCCGGCGATCTCAACAACTTGGAATCCCATTTGGCGATTCCTTTTTACCGAATGCTATCGATGTCGTTCTTCCCGCTAGCATGGTTTGAAAACCATTATCTTCTCTTCTTGTTGTTCTAGAATCAACTCAATGATTCTTTCTTCGTCCATAATCTTGTTGGAATGCGCTAAGATCTCCTTCTGTAACGATCCAAAAAAAACATACATGCAATGATTTATGATTAGATGCAATGCATGCATTTGTACCTGGTTTTGAAACATAGGCCTCATCCTCTTCTTCTAGTTCATGAGACTCCCTCTTAACATGAACTTTACTTTTGAAGTCGTATCTTTGAATTCATCTCTCGTGTTGCCTATCATATTCTTGGAGAAGAAGTCTTTGACTTTCTTCAAGTAGTCCTTTTCTCAAAATGTATGACTTGTATTTGCCTCTTTGTCATGCTTTTGTCAAATGCTTTAGCTTGATTTTCAAAACTATGGGCTTCCCACCAATTTTAAACACGTAAAACTTTTCAAAAAACAACTCGTTTTGCCCCCAGAGTGTAGGTGTGATCCTAGTCCGGGCTTTTATAAAGAGGAAATTCATTCACCAATGATAAACTTTTTTAGTGCGTGAAGGGATAATGATGATTTTTTTTTTCAAAATGCACATTGTTATGGTTGATAAAGACAATTACGGATGATTATAAAATGACCACTTAATCATTTATCCATTCATTACGCTATCGAGGTAGGGATGTACTTTAGGGTTAGCTTTTCTTAAATTTCATATTAAACCATTTTATGATATAACCACTCAAACTTGTTCAAAAAGTGCATAATCTCATCATTTATTAAAAAAAGGTAGGCTCAAAGACAAACATAAAATCTGGCTGAAAACATGAGCCCTGATTGCTAAATAGAGAAAATAAAAGCAATGACAAAAGCAAATTACAAAAACATGCTAAGGCAAATAAAGTTGTTTTACATTTTGAAAACTACGAGAAGTTTTTTGGGTCAACCCGTTCTGGAAAGTCAACCGAGGCAATGCTTCATCTTCCTTCCCCACTTGCGTTTCCTTGTCTTCTCCTTCGATCTCGCCTTCTTCATTATTGACGATTCTTGACCAAGGTTTTCCAACCCTTTATCCCCTATTACTTTTGTCATGACCAGGCAATGGATTTGAATTGATATTGGGTGTGTCTTCAAACGACACCCATCCTATCTTGATGAGCTTCAACAACATTTTCTTGAAAGCGTAGCATGTTTCAAGACAATGTCCGGGAATACCAAAGCATGGTACTCGCAAGTCAACTCGGGCTTATACCGGATGGGGAATGGTGGTTGTAGTGGTAATGTAGGGATAGGAGCTATTTGTCCAATGCTCGTAGTTTGGCATACATTTCCTTCAAAGGCATGGGTAATGGCGGTAGTTGTTCTGCAATGTACCTTGTATTTGGTCTTTGGTAGTTGTTTTGGTTGTTTGACTGGTTATTTGCTCGATTAGAGGAAAATGGTTTGTTAAAGTTTATGTGGGCAACATGAGAGGTAGGTATTTGTGGGTTGAGTGAATCCACTATATTGCCCTTGGACCCACCTTCAAAGTCGTAAATGTGACCTTCCATTTTTCTTCCAATAAAACCCTTCTTCTCCAATGGCTCAGCTATACGTCCCGCCTTTAATCCCTTGCTCTATCCTTTCAACTATGCGTACCGCATCATAGAAATGCTTGAGATGAGCTACCCATTAGGTGCTCATAATATGGTGCCTTGAAGGTATTAGCAAACAAGCTCACCATCTCTGTTTCTATCAAAGGGGGTTGGACATGCATTGCCTCATCCCTCCACCTTTGCGCATAGGCCCTTACCGACTCTTGGCTCCTTTTCTCCATTGACATTAGACTTGTTCGATCGGGAGCGATTTCCATATTAAACTTGTCGCTTAAGGAAAGCCTCCACCAAGTCTCTCCGGCTCCCGATCCCGACACCGTCTAACCTCATGTACCAGCTCAAAGCGGATCCTGCTAGGCTATCTTGAAAGAAATAGATTAGCAATTTATCATCGCGGATTACTTCTGCCATTTTATTGCAGTAGGAACGAAGGTGAGTGTTTGGGCATTCCAGACCAGTGTACTTAATGAACTCCGGTATCCTAAAATCTTTTGGTACCACGATGTTTGGTACAGACATACTTCAACCTGCTCGCATAGGGTCACACCGGTCATTACCCTCAACCGCCCTTAATCTTTCTTCCAAGGCAAACAACTTGTCCTGGTCCATCGACCGGGAGACCTATTATCCGGGGTTCCTTCCGCCGTTAAATCCACAGGTGATTGGAGTGTGAGTTGGCTGGATAGGGGTGATAGGCACAAAATGT
The DNA here is from genome assembly GCA_019202695.1 of Populus x sibirica. Classification (NCBI taxonomy): domain Eukaryota; kingdom Viridiplantae; phylum Streptophyta; class Magnoliopsida; order Malpighiales; family Salicaceae; genus Populus; species Populus x sibirica. Next base: position 2,436,646 of record JAGMVL010001159.1, read on the forward strand.
TGTTCATTGGCCGAGTTTGCCCCCTGGTTTTGAGATGCTTGAGGGATGTGAGCTGCCGGCGCTCCTTCAAGCTGTTGTGCTGATGTTCCCTCCCCATTCTTAGCTCTTAGAAGCCGCTCAAGTAAGTTGGTTAGCCGAGAAACTTCATTTTTTACGGACTCCAACTCGGTCGATAATGTGACTCTAAGTGAGCTCTCTCTTCGTTCTCCATTCTCGCTCTAGACCGGGTGTTGTGGATTTTGGATGTGGGACCTATGTTTCACGGTCGACGGTGGCGTTGAAAAATGTAAATGAATGTATGATAAAGAACAATGCATGATGCATATATGATGTGAGCTGAAAAGACCTAAAAACCAAATGCCTTATGGTTAGGTTTTGTCTTATGCAAAAATATTTTGTGGAGCATACACCCTATAGTCGGTTCTAATTCTTTTGTGCTTGACGAGGGTAGGTTGGCTATTCGGTCTCTAAAAGGGTCTCTTCTTTGTCCCAGTGATTGCCCTCGTGGAGGCAATATGGGGGCTTGTAGGCAATGAGATGGCACATGTACCAACTATTGCCGCCTAAGCACTCGGCGAAGAGTTGGGGTTTACACAAACTTAAACCTTGACTAACGATCGTAAGGTAAGCTGCTAGTCCCCCACTTAACTTAAAGTTTGTGTGTGCTCTCAATAATCAAAGTATGTGATGCATGTGACAGTTCTATAAGATGTATGAGACAGTTCTATACAAATGCATGAACAATATGTGTAAAAATATTTAAAGCATATAATCAGATAACAAAAGGAAAGGCATATTAACAATAAACACACGAAAACAAAAACAAATCAGACAAAAACAAAGCTTAGTCCACAAGGTCCCCAGTGGAGTCGCCATTCTGTCGCGGGGTGCGCGACGTCGCGGCGATCGTCCACCCTCGAGTGTGTATGGGGGGATATATCTGGTAAATATGGAGAGACAAGGAGTTCTTTGTCTCTTATACATAAAAAATGGTGTGGGAGTCGCCACCTAGTATTTTGGTCACTAGGAACCCTAAATGGTCTCGAGAGATTAGGCACGGACCTGGTTGCGTAAAGGGAAGGTATTAGCACCCCAAATACGCCCTACCTAAGGTAAGCCGCTTTGCTTATTTGTCTCGATAAAAACAAGGTCTCGTTGTATTTCCTAGTTGTTGGTCCGTCTATGGTTCAAGAAAAGTCCTCCTCAATAAGGAGGTCCTTATCTTATCGGGTAAAACCTAACCGTTCTAAAAATCTATGTAAAAACCATATTTTTAATATCGGGAAAAACATTTTATATATATATTCGTAATCCCGAATACTAAAAGAAAACAAAAAGAATTTTTTAGAATTTTTGAAATATTGGCCTAGTTCTCATGGCTTGAATAAACTGGTTATTAAAGCCAAAATGCATGCTAATACATATATCGTTTTGAAATTTTCTTTGTTGTATGAAAAATATGATGTTGTAATATTTATATATATATTGGAGAGACTAGGCCGTATTTTAAAACAAAACATTTTTTAATTATGTATAGATATTTTTTTTTTGATGTTTTGACGTAAATCGGGTATTTTAATACTGGGTTAATATTCTTACGGTATAAAAATACAACCAAATATTAATTCATTTTGATAAAAATATGCAGAAAAATCAACAATATTTTTAAAGATATTTAGGAAATTTTTGGAAAGTAAAAGACATTTTTTTTTGAATCTTTGACGCTTTGACGAAAACCGGGTATTTTAATACTAGATTTGTATTTTTACAGTATAAAAATACAAACCGATATTAACCAAAATACAATAATAAAATTACAGAAAATCACATATTTTTGAAATAATTTTTGCAGAATTTTCTTAGAATTTTTTTATATATATTTATATATAAATACAATAAAACAAATATATAATATATAATATATATTAAATGGGCTGGGCTGGTCCGGCCCAACTAACTGGGCTGGGCCGGACTCAGCCCCAAGGATATTGGGCCGATATCGGCCCAAAAAGGATCGGGCCGGTTTCGGCCCAAAAAAACTAAGGTTGCCTTCTGGGCTCGGCCCGAGAAGGCCGGGCCAGGATCCACTGCCCGGCAATCAAAACGGGCGGGGGAATTATTTTCCCCCACCCCGCATGCGAACGCTATTCGTTCGCATGCGAGAAGGAAAACAAAACAACAGAAACGGGGGGACGAAGAGTTACCCGGCGCGGAGGCGGCGGCGGCTTTGCGTTTCTGGCGGTCTTTGTGCGGAGGCCGGTGGCGGTGTCGTGGCTCACGGACGGCGGCTCCCCCAGCAGCGGCGGTACTGTTTCCAAGGGTTCGGTTCGTTCTCTCCGTTCCTCTTCTTTTCTTTTTGGTTCGCCCCTCTCCTCCTTCTCTCTCCTTCGTTTTCTCTCTTCCCCTCTTTCTCTTCCCTTTCGGCCTCTCCTTCTCCTTCTCCCCGCTTCTTTTTTTTCTTCTCCTCTTTTTTTTCTCTCCTCTGTTTTTTTCGGTCTTCTTCTTCCCCTCTTTTTTTTTTTTTTCTTTCTTTCTCCCTCCTTTCAGTTCCCTCCAGCCTCTATTTTCTCCTTTTCCCCCTTCTTCTCGGCGTTCTTGGCTCTATTTATAGAGCCAAGGGCGCTGCTTTCGGCTCTCATGGGGGGCAGCCGGCTGGTCGGCCATGGGCGCGACTGCTGAGGTTCGCCCCCCCCCTCCGGTTTTCGGGCGAGTGCGCGGCGGTTGGTCGGCCATTGTGTTCGGTCGGTGGGCTCCGGGAGAGAGAGAGAGGCCGGCAAAAAAATTCAAAAAGAAAAAGGCTCATTTTCCTTCTCCCCGCCTTGCATGTTTGGGGGGAAGAAGAAAGGGGGAATGCCGTTTCCAAACGACACCGTTCGGTCCTCCCTTTTTTTTTTTTTTTTAAATGAAACGGCGTCGTTTTAGAGAAAACGCGCCGTTTCATTTAACCGTGGCGCCAAAGACGCGCCAATGTTCAAATCAGCCCTCAATCATCTTTGGTTCAATCAATTGCATCCCCGCCGAATTCGATCCCCGTCCCTATATTTGGCCGCGTTTTTCACTTTGGTCCTTGGCCTCCGAATTATGCAATTGAGCCCTTAATTGATCAAATAACTTCCAATTTCTTCAATTAGGCCCCCGAATCAATTAATTCCAGCCCCTCCATTTACGCGCCTTCTCCAATTTGGTCCCCGGTTCCGGATTTCTTCAATTAAGTCCCTAATTGGCCCTTAAACTTCAATATTTATGCAATTAAGCCCCCGATTTGACTTAATAAATTCCTAAAAAAATATATTTTGGCCCCTATAAAATATATTTCTTCTAATTAAAGCCCAAATTGACTTAAAAAAACAATTTTCTTGCAATCAAATCCCCTATAAAATCAATTAAAAATCCAATTAAGTCTATAAACATCCAAACTTGGGCTTTTCTCCTCAAAATTCAAATTTCCTTCTCAACATGGCTCTCATCCTTCAAGAATATACTTGTCAAAAATCCAAATCTTTGTATTTTTAACCTCCTTGACCGATTTTTCGACCATTTGCCTTTGAGCGCTTCGCCTCCTGTTATTTTTCTAACCTCCTTTGGCTATTTATTTTATTTCATTTATTTGGGGACCCAAAAATGGGTTACAACAATGTCCCATATCTCTTTCTTTTAAAAGTAACTCCTCTTATACTGATATTTTGAGATACATTTCCTTACCCCTGTTTATATCCTTCTTTGGTGCCTAGAAAGTAATCCACTAGAATAGAAAAAAAAAAAAAAAGGCTTGATATAAACATTTGTTTTTAGTGTTTAATATAAAAAAATATCCATAACTGAATGTAACAAAAAAAATTTATCTTTATTGAACCTCATGATTCTTTCTCCTTAATTTTTAGTTATGACATAAAAATGACCATTATTTCTTTAGGACAATAAAAAAAAGGCTCATTTTTTTTTGTTATTCTTTATTAGTAACCATTTGAGATTTTTTTTATATATTGAAATGATTGGTAAGAAAAGATTTAGGATTTAATAAGGTTTTTTTTTTTAAAAAAAAGTTAAACCTAAATGTGCAGCTTGTAACCATCAGATTGTTCTTTTATTGAAGTTCTCTTAGCAATCTAAAAAAAATTATAGGTCTTTATATGTTATATATAACATCTTTAAAATTGAAATCTTGACACAAGAAGCTTGGTGTCGATCTTATATTTCAACATTTTGCTTGGAGTGTACTCAAGATCTATATATTTTAGCATTATTAATCCATTCATTTAAGAGGTACATGGTTTAGGTATAGAGTACCACACTTCTATTTGACATGTAGATTGAGTTGGTCACCTTATTGACCTACATTAAGATGCATCAAATGATCAATATTATATCATCATCACTATTATTTACTTTATGTCAATTATTAAGATTTTAAAATAGTTATGAGAATCATAGATAGATAGAGCCACTATTATAAAATAAAAAAAATGTTATTCTTTAAATAAAATTAAATGCTTAGATAAACATGACTGCTCAGCTAACTTGCATAACTTAAAGTCAGATTTCAATGTAGATATAGTTATTTAAATATATAGGTGGGTTAAACCAAAGTGAAGTTGTTATTCATTGCTTTCATTTCATGGAGTATCAATGCTTCTACATGTAATTTATGCCTGTGTGGACACATTTTCAAACAACTCAAAAGTTTATTTGTCAATTCTATCCTCAATAAAAAATGTCTTCGCATATTCATTATGGGGTTTCACTATTTAGTAATTTTCAAGTGTTAATGTCCGATTAATTTTGTTTTCAATGTTTAATCTATTATGGATATTTAACTTAAAAACATTCATATGAGATATTATCGTAACCTCTTATATTTTTTTTTTATCTTCTTTGTTTATATCTTTTCCTCCAAATCTCACCTTTTGCACAACATAAACATGAGGGTCGAACCACTATTTGTATAATTAATATCTTTTAGCAATACAATCCTAAGTGGTGTAATTCAATTGGTCAAGTTCTAAATTTATTCTCTAAAGATTACTAGTTCGAGTCTCACAAACCTCAGGGTCAATGGAGGCATGGTCATTAATTTTAAGGCCCGTAAAATTAGTCGAGGTGCGCGCAAGCTGACCTGGACAACCACGTGTGTGTGTGTATATATATATATATATCTTTTAGCAATACAAACAGTTTTTTTACCATATGTTTTATTTTTTTAATATAATCCACGAGACTTCTTTAATTGCTCTCAACAACTTGGCTAATTTAATTAGAAAAGAACTAATTTTAGCTGTCATCACTCAGATTTTATGCAATTCTTTTACCAAACATTTTTAAAAAATCATTAACCTCAATCTCTATTTTTATGTCACAAGTCAAACATAGAACATTGATAATTGTGAGGTTAAAATTGTTAAACCCGGCTTGAAAGGTTGGACTTGAAAAATCTATATCCTTAAACTTGACCTGAGCTAGGTATTAAACTGGATGAACTAGCATAGCCGATTTATGATTTAATTGGCCGACCAAACTACATATGGTATCAAATTTAAAGAAACATTTCTATAAAAAAAAAACAAAAACTTTGTAATAATAATAGATTGACCTGGTCTAGTGCTCCGATTTCTTTTCATATAAGTCTAAAAATCTGTTTGTTTGTATGTTTTAAAAATATTAAAAAAAAATTTAATTTTTTTATTTTAAATTTAATTTTTTTTGTGTTTTTAAATTATTTTAATATGTTATTATTAAAAATAATTTTTTTAAAATAAAAAATATTATTTTAATTTATTTTTAAATAAAAAACACTTAAAAAAACAATAATAAAATCCACATCTATGATTTGAAAAGTTACAACGACGGGAACCGTTAGGCGTCACCATGTGCGTCACAGTAAGCGATAACGGAACTTCCGTGTTCTAGTAGAGGAGGAGAGGATTCTGTTCCACAAACTTCCACAAAACAATTCAAGGAAGGAAAGGCCCACCAACAAAACAAAAGATTCTCCGGCAAAGGACATATATTTCGCCCAATTATCAATAAGGCCACCAAACAAAAACAAATACAAATTGATCCCCTTAATTATTTAGTATTTTCCAATTAACCCTCATCTTAAGGCTTTACTGTAAATTTTAATAGTGGGGTGATGTTTGATTGGTGAGGACCCAATTGGGAGTATATTTTGTTTGGACACCAAACCTAGAATCACATGATAGTTGAGGAGTAAAAATGTACTTTGCTCCTTGCCCAGAGATTCTTAAAGTGAATAAAATCCTCCACCTCTCGCTCCCATTATTTATCACCCAATAATCATCGACCAACCACAAAAACAAGTAAATCATGGCTCGTGTCACTGGGTTGGTGGTCTCATCGATCTTGTTCCTGCTATGCTGCGTTGCAGCGGGGTCAAGTTTCGATGAATCCAATCCAATCAAACTCGTATCTGACCGTCTCCATGACTTCGAATCTTCTGTTGTTAAGGTCTTAGGCCAATCTCGTCGGGCTCTCTCCTTTGCTCGTTTTGCTCACAGGTACGTTTCTATTAAATATGATGATCATACAATAATCAGATGGTTATGTTTGTTTGTTTTTCTTATCCCACCGGATGTTTGGCTTGTTTGAAGGCATGGAAAGAGGTATGAGACAGAGGGGGAGATGAAGTTAAGGTTTGCAATATTCTCGGAGAGTTTGGATTTGATTAGATCCACCAATAAAAAGGGCTTGCCTTACACTCTTGGTCTTAATCGTAAGTCTTATTAGTTAATTAGATTAGATCCACTTATTACTGTTTAGTGGTTGAAGGTAGCATAATCCAAACATTTTCATGATTTTGCAGAATTTGCTGATTGGACATGGCAAGAGTTCCAAAAGTACAGACTGGGAGCTGCCCAAAATTGCTCTGCAACCACAAGGGGCAATCACAAGCTTACCAACGCTCTTCTTCCTGAAACGGTACCACTTTTCCTTATATATATATATATATGATCTTTATTGCTTAATTAGTAAATACTAGTAAATATTTATCATGGGCTGTGTTCTGTGTGTATAGAAAGACTGGAGGGAAGAAGGCATAGTCAGTCCCGTTAAGAATCAAGGTCACTGTGGATCTTGCTGGACTTTCAGGTTAAAAAATTGAAATTTGCTGGTTTTAACTATATGTTTCATGCTTGTTAACTTGAGTGTTTTTCTACTGCAGCACCACTGGAGCTCTAGAGGCTGCTTACCACCAGGCTTTTGGGAAAGGAATCTCTCTGTCTGAACAGCAGCTTGTGGACTGTGCTAGAGCATTTAATAACTTTGGCTGCAATGGTGGGTTGCCATCCCAGGCCTTTGAATACATTAAATTCAATGGTGGCCTTGACACCGAAGAAGCATATCCTTACACTGGAAAAGATGACGCCTGCAAGTTCTCATCGGAGAACGTTGGTGTCCGAGTTGTCGAATCAGTCAACATTACACTGGTAAGTAGCATGCACAATTCCCCTAAATAATATTTTGTGTGCATATTCTTTCTGGCCCCTCTTGAGCAGGAAATTTCTCGCTCGAGCTGTTGAGTTGGCAAACCTTGGTGTGCATATTTTGTGTTTGGGTTGGTTATTGTAGATGTACTTGTTTTCGGCATATGAGCATTCTTATACCTCTAATATTAGCATTGAGAGTAATTACTTTATTTGATCCATGTTGCAGCTTGAAGCAGCTGTGTTTTTCTCGCCCAAATACTCTAGAGATCTAATATTAGACAATCCCCTTTGTAGAGAGTAGAGACTCTTCATTTCCTTGTTTGAATATCTGTTCATTCTCCATTTGCTACAAGAGGCTGTTATAGTTAAACATGGTCTCTTGGGGGGTTCAGAATCTGGCCATTGATCATTTGCTACTCTCAAAACTTCAATGCTAGTATGCGTTATTAATATCATTTGAGGTTCCCTAATCTTATACTCAAATACAGGGTGCTGAAGACGAATTGAAGCATGCAGTTGCATTTGTTCGTCCAGTTAGCGTTGCGTTCGAGGTAGTAGGTAGTTTCCGTCTGTACAAGGAAGGAGTTTACACCACCAACACTTGTGGCAGTACTCCCATGGTGAGTTCAACTATTTTTAGGGCGATAATCTTATTCAATGGAATCGGTCAGATGGTGGTATTGTTTCAATAAAATTTTGGGGGACGTTGCTCCTTTTTAAACTTTTAGAAACATCTAGTTTACATTCAAGATTCGAAATGTCAAGTGACTGCATAAGTCAACAACCTAAATGTCAAGTGACTGCATAAGTCAACAACCTTTAAGTAACGCCTCTCATGATCTCTTATTGATGTTATATTAGTTCAGTTACTTGTCCCGCTAGATGGGCATGTTGAGATAGGTAGCGTGAATGGATGTAAACCATCAAACATATTAATATTCTTCCCGCTTGCGTGCTTGAACGCTTATTAGTTATAACCTTTATATATGACGATTTCTTTCTGACATTCTCTTGGGTTTGTGGCACGCTTATTAGTTATAACCTTTATATATGGCGATTTCTTTCTGACATTCTCTTGGGTTTGTGGCAGGATGTGAACCATGCTGTTCTTGCAGTTGGTTATGGAGTAGAGAATGGTATCCCATATTGGCTGATCAAGAACTCTTGGGGAGAAGACTGGGGCGACAACGGTTACTTTAAGATGGAGATGGGGAAGAACATGTGTGGTAAGTCCCAACCTATATATAGATCGACTATGAAACCACTTGAGGGAATATTTGATGCATTAGCAAACTGTTGAACTAACTGTGAACCTGTGAACGGGCCCCATTGAAATGTGATGCCAAGATAATAGGATGTCGACTGGTATCGTACTTGAGCAATTGTTGACTTGCCTTTATGTTCAAAATGCTTATCCTGATTTTATTTTTGCAGGTATTGCAACCTGTGCATCATATCCTGTCGTTGCAGCTTGATTGTGAAGATTTGATGAGCTCTTGGATGAGTGTTTGTGGTGTGCGATACTAGTTTCAGTAATGTAATAGGAATTTGCATCCAAGGTGCATGCCCATGTGTGTTGATGTACGAAAATAAGACGCCCTATTTCCCAATATAATGTATAGACCCTTGTGCTACGAGTACCGTGATGTGGTACCATTTGTAGTCATGTAGAACACAATGCCTTGTTTAAATCAATTGCAGCATATATTTTTATTAGAGAATGGATCTGTTACCCAAAAAACCAACCCTACTGAGGAATTCAGTACCATGCAAAGCAAAATGGCGATCAGAGACAACAAATCAAAACAGTGCTGAACGCTACCAAGATCAAACTGAAAGTGAAATTGATTAAAATTAGCCGCATTGCTTGATTCTTCCATGCCATTGGATCCGTTTTGATATCATATCAGACATGGAAGGCATTGTTGATGTACATGGGAAAAGTTACTGCTCTTAACTACCTGCGCACCTGCTTGACTTGTATACACTGGAAACCCCAAAACCGCCTTTCCCCAATTTCTATCCAAGATCGTAAAAAAAGGACACAGATCATGACCCTGCAAGTTCAGATCAGATATAAACAATTTTAACCTCAAAACTGTATTGTATACAATTCGTGATCCACCAATGCCTTGAAACATGCAAACGCTGCCAGCCTGCAAAGTCCATTAAGCAAGACAGACATCAAGAACTCACATACAAGTAGATGAATAATAATGCGCAACAAAAAAAAATGACCACCAAGAATTCGAATTGATAGCAACTAAGATAAGCTTTTGATAGTTGTGAGCCTGAACAGATACATGACCACTTGGCATCAAATAAGAATGCTAAGTTCAAGACGTTACCACTTCACTCTCACATGTTTTATCCAGACATAAACTTTACCAACATTTTGGATATACATCTTTGACTGGATGCTGGACACTCTTGTGAGATGTTCACTGGTAGAGATGCAAATGTTAATGTAAGTTGTCAGTTTGTCTCCCTTGCATCATGTGATAAAATTGCAAGTACCACGATCCACTCCAACACCATAGTGTTCTACTTCATAAAAGGACTCGGGCCACTATTATTGTGGTGATCCCTATAGTTAGATTGGATGCAGTATTTCTCCACTTAAACTTGATATTAACTGATGCTCTCTGTTATTCTTCATCCTCCTCACATCCTAGAAGTAACATTGCAGTTTCAGCAAACAAAATTCCTTCCAAATCATTCATGCATCCCCAACTTACAAGCTACAACCAGTAAACAGCTAGAATACATGTTGGTCATGGACATGCCCACTTCTCAATCCTCTTCTTGGAGATTATTGTTGTTGCTAGTCATTATGAAGAATTTTAACAATAAACTGAGGCCTTCTACAACCAAAGTCACAAACTTAACAATCCTAAGACGCACCTGGTCTATCATACTGCTTTTTTGGTTCCTCTTTTTCTATTTATTTCTGCATAAATTCTGCCTTATTCATGCTATTTTATACATTAGAACTCAGTACCTCGATGTCCACACTGACATTTGAGCTATCTAGCATCGGTTAAACATGTCACAACTCCAGTCACCAGAGCAACCACTTTCCTCCATTAGATTTGTTAATGCCATTAAACAATAGGACATGGCTAATAACAGACATCACCACAATAAAACTAGCTGCATTTCATATTAAGCAATATAGAGCATAATTAAGAAGTTTATGGAAAAAAATATATATAATTACTGTCAACATTATAAATATGTGAGAGGAAGTAACCAAATTAATCATCCACATCAAAAGTGCAAAGATGCTTTGAAGGTCAAGAAGACAAATGCATACAAGTAGAGAAAAATAGAAATTCAACAAAGGCAGCATATTTGAAGTAATATTTGATTTGTTGATCTCACTGAAAAGTTAAAAACAACAAAGAACTTACTGTTTGAAACCGTCTCGTAGCTCATTTATGCTACAAGGTAGAGATGCGTGATGATGGAAAAGCCTTTTCCATTTGACAGCTCCAACAAGCCGATTTTAATTTTGCACCACACCCTCTTTCAAACTGCCACTGGGATGTCTGTATTTGTCCTCAAAGGAATAGCTTTCTCAAAAGATGACAAACCCAAGTTACGATCCTCTAATGCCATTTTCCTAATGCGATAGGCTTCATTAGGCATCCCAGCCTTCAAAAGGCAGGATATCAAAGAATTAACTGTGATGTTATCAGGGGCACACCTGGTTGCCAACATTCTATTAAAAATATTAATTGCTTCAAACATTCTTCCTTTCACGCAATGCCCGATAATAAGAATGGTAAATGTCACCTTATCAGGGTCACATCTCTTCTCTTCCATCTCTTTTAGAATCACATTCCCCTCATCCACATTGCCAGCCTTGCAGAACCCATCAATCACAGGATTGTACATAAATGGTTTTGGAATTATACTACTATTCTTTATTTGCCCCAGAAAATCACGAGCTTCATTAAGTCTATTCTCCTTGCAAAGAGCATTAATGAGAACAGCATAAGTATAAACAGTTGGAGATACATTTCTTGTTTTCATCACATTCCAAAACTTCAAGCCGTGGTTCACCTGACCAGCTCGGCAGTAGCCATCAATCAAGGAAGTGAAGGTGACTACATCAGCTGCGCAATCAAAATATGCCATCTTTCTGTACATTGCTTCTGCTTCAGCTATGTTCCCAATCTTGCCAAAGCCATCAATAAGAACATTAAAAGTGATTACATTGGGCTGAATCCCAGACCTCATCATCTCCTCAAATAAATTTGAGGCCTCCTTCATCTTACCTGACTTGCAAAACCCCGATATAATTGATGTATAAGTCACAATGTCTGGTGAACAATCACTTCTAGACTGAATTTCCTTGAACAATTCACACCCTCTCTGTACTTCATTTGCCTTGCACAATCCATTTATAAGAGTATTATATGTGACAACATCAGGTAAACATCCAAAACTCTCCATATCCTTGAAAAAATCAAAAGCTCTATCCACACCCCCTACTCTGCAAAGACCTCGGATAAGAATATTAAAAGTCCAAGTGTCAGGAGGAGATTGCATTACCAAATACTCTTTAAACAAGTAAATGGCCTCGTGCACTTGATTCTGCTTAACCAACACACTCAACAAATTATTATAGACAAATGAATTAATGCGAACCTCCTTACCCTGAACCTCAGCAAGCAATTTCTTAACCATATCAAAATCGCTCGCCTGCGCCATCCAAGTTACCAAAAATCCTAAAAGTTTACTATCAGGCAAATGCCCATCACTTCCCATGCAATCAAACACAATATTCACCAAATCATGGTGACCCATTTGACATAAGGACCTCATAAGCAAACTATAAGTGGAATAGCAATGATTGACATTCAAATTCAATCTACTGAACTCCAAAAACTTGAAACCCACTTTTGGATTATTAAACCTTTTGATTACCTCAAATGCAATCAAAGGTGTCAACTTTTCACACAAGTAATTCAAACAAGCATCCAAAGAATGTGAATTGACAAAAAGTGTGGAAACTACTTTGACAAACCAAGATTCTGGGTTTTGAATTACCTGTCTATCAGGGTAAAAGCGAGATCCTCCTTGAGTTTGACCGTGAAAACGGGCAATGGCAATAGTGGATGCTCGAACCCTGAAAGGTCCAGTTAAAGAAAAGAGGGTCATATGCAACCCCACTCCACTACTGTAATTTAAAGCAATGACTCCTCTTTGAATACAGCCAGATTTTCTATTGGGTCTCCCAGTTTATATGGGTTTTTTTTGTTAAAATCTCTGCACGTCATGGAGATAACGAAAAACCCACAAAGAGTCCCATAGCAAACCAAAATATGGTGACCCAAAAAAGAGAATTTCAATCAATTAACAACAAAAGTGGATTTTAAAGCAGAAATTATACATTTGAAGTTGAAATTTGGTGTATTTGAATCAGTGAATGGAATGGAAATTTGCAGGGTTTTTTTTCAAAGGTATGAAGAAGACGCTGGTGATTGGGGAAGGGGCTCATAAATGGAACCCATGTCATTCTGTGTTAGGGTTTTTCAGGGACTTGGAGTTACGTCACTTGTCTGTCAACGTAGCGAGGACAACCCAGGTTTAAAATTATATTTTCATAGTTTTATGCGCTTAAATATATTTTGATTTGTTTTATCTATCTTACCTTATGCCGTTAAATACATGTTAAATTAACGAGTAATTTTATAAAAAAAAACTTTAACTTCTATTTAAAAAACAAATTAAAAGATAAAAGATTAAAATTTACATAAAAAAATAAATAAAAGTGTTTTTTTTTCATAAAATGCATATAAAAATTCTATTTAATTATTGAAGTTTTAATTTTCTCATCTTTTATTTTTATTTTTATAACTTATCATATTTTGATTCTAAACTTTATTTTTATTATATTTCTTGAGAGATAAAAAAATTAAAACAAAATTAAAAGAAAAAAATTCTTAGGTATCGGATTTCAGCTATTAATAACTTTGATTTTAATATTTAGAGTTTTTAACTTTTTGAAAATTTTTAAAATATAATAAATAAACGAGATTTTAATATTAAATTAAGTATCAATCATAGCTTGGGTTCATTCATTAAGCGTTCATTCATTAAACTTTAAAAGAAAAATTTAATAAATGGAAATAATTTTCACCTTTAATAATGCCAATAAAAGTATATATATATATATATATATACTTGGAAAGTTTTTTTTTCAATTTCATTTTAAGATATTACACATATTTGAGGGCTTTTTGGGTTGTTAATAAGGTTATTGAGCTTTTTAAGATGATTTTTTAAATATTTTAAATGAAAATATAATAAAACACTTAGTGTTTAGGGTTCAAATGCTCTAGAACCCTATTTTGTAGCCATTGAACATGGTTGAAGCTTGAATGAGACGATGACAAGTTATTTGTCCATGTAGACAAAATTCACTACTAGGATTTTTATTAAAAAAAAAAATACAGGTAAAATATGTGTCATTTGCTTACTTTAACAAAGTAAAATAGGTATTGGCCTGGCTTGAGTATTGAAGGCCTAGCCTTTTACTATTTTTATTTTATATTAAAATTCTTTTTTAATTAGGATTGATACAATAAAATTTAGAAATATCCAATTATGCCTTATTTTTTAAATAAAATTTGAATTTATTATGGTAATGTTGTTCCTTAATTTATATAAAAAATTACATAAATCTAATATGCAGGATTTTGTTTTTAAAAACAAATTTCTCATAAATATTCATTTAGAATACTTTTTTTTTAAATCATATTAATTTTTTATATAGTTTTATTAAATTAATTTTTTTTAATTATTTGATACTTCTTCATCAAAATTATCACAGCATTATTTCTTTTATTGAGATCTCCTTCTCATATGATGCCAAATTTTAATCACAAAAAATATTTTTCTAATAAAAAGGACCTATTTTCACTAGAGAGAAAAAAAGATGTACAAGGAAGTAGGGTTTTGGCTAAAGAAAGTTTTCTGGTTTCCAAGTGTTTTTGGGATTTTGCTTTGATTGATGAAATGCTGGAATTGTACGTGCAAGAGGATGAAAGGCTGAGTGCCATTTTAGGGGAATGGAGTTCCCGGGCAGCTACGTACCCCTTGTGCTTGTGATTTACCTCATAAATTTGTCATTTTACAGCTTGAGCGAGCATTCGAAGCTGAGCGAATGTCAAATCTTGAATTGCGAAAGAAGCTTTCAACATCAATAAATCAATCACATTTATCAACTGAAACAAGTGAGCACCACAGAACTTAGTTGCCCCTGAATTTTACTACCATTCTTCTGTGATACTTTGTTCGTGCAGCATACAAACGCCATCCATGACAAGCATGAATGGGCCACCCTTCAGTCGTATCTACAGAAGTTTTTTTTTGCTGTCCATAGCAGTTCATTGTTTTGCTTTTCTGGTTTTACGGAATTTGCTGGAAAGTATTAAATGTAATTCCTTGCCAGCAGAAGCACACGACAGATTTATGTTATTTCCTTTTCTTGAAAAAAAAACAAAAAAAAACGTAGATATAGGTGGTGCATCAACAAAATTAAGGGGGAGGGGGGAAGGAAAGGGAAATAATCAGACAACAGGATACTAAAGAAACTGGAACAATGCTAATATAGGGCTACCTCTTTTGATAGCATACTCTGATGATTAGGAATGTCAATTTGAAGATGCTGGGTTTTAATTGTCACAAAACAGAACAAAAAAAAAGTGACTAAATCCAAGCTGAAAATAGTATTCTTAAACATACAAGGATACACTCATCGATGCAACTATAGTGAACAAAAAAGAAAAACAAAACAAAACTCTGCAAGTCTTCATGAATACAATTGTATACATAAGAAAATCCTTAAAGCTAAATTACAATGGGCACACATGTCTAGTTTCATCAAGAAAGAGACAACCAAACACATAATTGTAGAAATCACCACCTTTCAATAATTCTCCCCCTCCACCTATAGCTTGTGTATCATACTTGCATGCTCTTGTACAGTCTGGACAGTAAGTGACCTGCATACAGAAAATGAACACTTCATCTTCAAAAGGCCAGGGAAAGCTACCTTGAAGCAATCATATTGAACAATGAACAAAAAGCTAAATACGATTCCTATCTTGTAGTGCTTAAGGTTTGATTTCAAACTATACATTGACCACATGATGCTAGGAGAGCATCAGAGAAAGAAACACATTGGCAACTACAAACCTCCAATAACTTTGGCTGGAAAGAGCTATCAAGCATGACATCCACGCCATACATTGCCCTGGACATTGGACTATGCATCTCTGGATGTACTGTTGCAGCTGCCTCGAAAACAGATCGAATCATATTTCTCACTCTCTCATGGATATCCAACCATTTAACTGCAACAGACACAGGAATCTACATTTAGTAAATGCTGTTATCCAATGGATAAGTTTCTGGTTGTGAATAACCATTCTCTTCAGGAAGGAAAGCAATAAGTGATGGAGGCTGTTACCTTGGTGCTCCTGTTCAAATTCCTTCACAAACTCTGGAGTGTTCTTGTGATTCAATATTCCACGATAGTTCTGCAAGCCATTCCCAATTACATCAAAGTCAAGAAACAAATCTCGCTAAGCAGAAATGTAGGCTAAAATCCCAGCCAATTATGACAATGTGAAGGAAAAAATCCTCATTTAACAAAACTGGATGGCAACATGGTTTTTTTTCTTTCTTTCTTCTACATTCCATTTTCAACCTCTTGAAGCATGTTTATGACCAAAATATTTCAGATTTTGCAACTTCAATGCAAAAATGGTTAACACATACCATAACAGTAAAGTGGGTCTCGTACTCAAAAAGGCTGTGCTTGTCAAGAGTGTATTGGTTGTTTGCCAACCTAACCTGAAAATAAAGATGAAATAACTATTTCAAGATAGGCATCCTAATAGAAGGAATTTGAAAATCTGTTCCATATCATTTGGCATCTTAGCAAATCAACAAAGAAAAGCTGCATACCCAGAAAACATCTGCAAGGAACAGTTCCAGAGGCTTCACACTGCGAACCAGTACTATATAACGGATATCAAATTTCTTGCCTTCAAACAGAGCAGGATGCTCGATATATTTCTGGCATATTTTTGGACCAGTTTCCATCAGGCGGATAATAGCGGACAAATTATCTGTTACAGTTGTATCAATAGTCCGGGCCATGTTCCATGGTTTTAAGATCCATAGGTTGTTCATTCCATCTCTTTTGCGTGCATAATAGTCGCCAATAAGTTGAGAGAGATGTGATTCTAAATTGTAAGTAGGATGCAACCAATCAGGAGATCCATGTGCCTGTTGGATAAATGGAACTAAAAAAGTCAGTTATTATTGCAAAACAAATGCAAACCCTGGTCGTATGTTCTGATACTCATGCAAAGATACTGAATAATTAGTTTAATTAACAACTATCTGGAGGAAAAGAATGATATTTTGGGGACAAAGCAGGCTCATCCAAGAGTGTGCATGCTTGAATTTATACATACATTAGACATCCTGTCTTTACCTTTTGAATAGTCTCTGCCAAATGATGTTTCATGACAAGACAAGCTTCGAAAGGAAATTGGTTTATATATTGCTGATCTGTAATTCCAGCAGCTCTTTTGACATCATCATCCACCTGCATGCCTGTCCATATAATGTCTGCATCCTTCAACTCTCTGGCTGTTAACAAAACAAATTATAAGAGAAGCTTTGTCAGAGCATGAGAAAGAGATACCAAACTTCTATATGTTTCGAGGGAAGGGAATAAAAAATGTGAGTAATGTAAAGGAAATTAAGCAAGTTTCCTTTGTTTGGATCCTAAAATTAGGAACAGAAAAGAAATTTCTAAATTTTCTTTTTGGTTCATAAAAACTTTCCACCCAAATTGGGAAGGACTGCAACCTTCCTTGAACCAAACCAAAGAAATTCAATTGCACTTCTTACATTTCCCTTGTTTTCCCTAGCATCTTTAGATTTCCGTACACACTCTAAGTTTCAAAATACATTCAAGTCTTCCCTTATTAATATGCACACATTCTATATTCATATAAAAGAAACCTCGATAAAACTAAGTTTCAAAACTAGGTGAGTGTTTGTTTTTGCAATAGTTTTTTGCTTTTCAAATTGTTTTTCTTTTGAAAATGCATAAAATTGATGCTTTTTGGGGTGTTTTTGGATGGTTTTGATGTGCTAATGTCAAAAATTAAAAAAAATATATATGAAAAAAACATCATTTTGATGCATTTTTAATTGATAAGCACCCTGCACCAAGGTTGTCAAAAACGCTTTTTTGACACAACACAGAAAATATAATGTAAACTCGGATCATAAAATCACAAGTAAATTTTTTTTAACTAATTATATATTGATAGTTCTAGCTTAGTAAATAACAGTATAACACAATTAAAACAAAAGTAAAATAAACAATACAAAAGTTTAAGCACCTTACAATACATAATTCAAATAAAAATTCATATATAGTTTAAGTAACTTAAAAATTATGCTAGTTCTATAATTGGTGCATGAGTTTACTATATTTCTTCATGATATGCCATCATTTCTTCTTTTCCTTTTTCAAAAGTTTAACTTGGCTTAGCATGAGTTTGTCTTTGACATTTATTTACTCATGGCTATCAAGGAATAACAGTGTGTGTGTGTGTGTCTGCGCACGTGAAACAAAAGTGTAGTAATGATGAAAATGGCATAGTTGGAGGACAAAGACAGCACAACCTAGGATACATAACTATTAACAGAAACAATAAAAGAGGCGTCGCTTAATTACTGTGTGCCTAGACTGGTAGACACATGGTACTATCAATTGTGGACTCACACGGGGTCATTTAAAAAAAAAAATACTGTTTTTGGGAGATGTTGAAGCATGCCAACCATATTTTTTCCTTCCTTTCTCATTCACCTCTCCTTTTTTAAACACAACACAAAGGAGAGAGAGGAGTACCGAGCATATAGAATGAGAAAGGTGCAAAAACATAAACTCGGGTGATTTTGCACAATTTTGACCGAGTTTACCAATTTTGCACAAGTCAAGTCCGATTTTACTGGTTTTCGAGTTTTAAGTCCGAGTTTGCACATTAGATACATGTTGACTCGTGTTTTTGACAACAATTCCCTGCACCACAATACCAAACACACACTAGGTTGGTTACACCAATCCTTTTGCCCCTGCAATCCATATGATGAGATCCTGCAAAGGTTCCATGGTCTCCCTAGCATCTGCAACCTCCCTTATTTTTCCAAACTAAATTCGAGTTTGATATAAACATTTATAACAATGGCATAGTTAGCATTCCTTCAGAGAACGGAGGACATACTGTACCATTCAACCTTAGGAAGTAAACTGAATATCTATCACGAATCTAGAAAATAAGAGATGCAGTCACTGAAATGCAACATTTCACACTAATACCCATATTTCACAAGCATGAATATTCTCATAGATCTCAGAATTAATTGCATAGCACATCTAAATCAACAAATACTAGATAGAAGCTACCAATCAAATGAGATTCAAACAAAAAAAAATCAGAGAATGGATCGTAACACTTACTGATTATAAATTCAGGACGTGTCAAAAATCCTTCCACTTGAGGTAAGTCAGTGTACACACGCAAAGCACATCCATCAGTACGACGTAAGGTTCTGCTGGAAGATGACTTCACTGGCAAGGGAGTTGAACTTTTTGATTGCAACTTCTGATGGAATTTCTCATACTCCTGAAGGAAATGGTGCAATTAATACCAATCCAAATAGCAAGTTTGAGTTTATATTCAAAAAAGAAAAACAGTTAATACAAAACTAGGAGATAATACCTGAATAAAATAATATTGTGGTGTATGGAAATATGCTGTAAGCCTGGCAGAACGTTGCTTGTCCTCCCCAATACCAAATAGGAAATCACGAGTGCATTCATCTCCATTTTGAACATTCTGGATTGGCCATAATATGGAATAGCTGAAATAAAAATTTTCATGTTAACGGTAGGATTGCATCATAGAGTAATGCACAGAACCTTTCCACAAGCCTTTTCCATGACCAGCATTAAAACAAGTTGGAACAAGGCACATCATTTTATCTTTTAATTTCATGATTCCAGCTTAATTTTGAGCATGAAAAGACTTGTTTAATTTCAGTTTAAGGCACTAAAGAATTGCAAATGCCAAGTAAAATCAGTGAACAAATACACAAAATCAGTGAAAGAAAGGTAAAAAAAAGTCGCAGGACAACCTCACAGCAGATTCCAGATTTCCCTCTGGCATGAAGAGAAAAGGAGCCACCCTGAAATTTGGTTCATCACTGTGCCTTAAAGCTGAACCTAGTTCATCCATTACATACCTACAAGGAACTCCAAAATAAAACACTTCACTATGCCAGATCACTGAACAGACATGTGCATGCTTGTTCCCCAAGTGAGAGCAAAAGAACACTTAATTAAGAAAAATTGATCTAAAAAAGTTTGAGTGCGCTTCTCAACTCCAAAAAAATTACCTGGCAGTATTTTTTGGCATTTAAAAGAGTGTGGAGCAATTTGTGCACAAAATAAATGTCAACGGAAAGGATATTGGACAAATTTAGAACTAGTACCAGAGACATAACTATTCTTATTGACTGCTATGCATACCATCATCACCATTCGCATAAAAGCATAAAGTACAATGTCCTTCAGCCTAGCTTCTTGATATTTCTAAAATATTTCGACTTTCCAATCCTATGAAAATAGTACATAATTTTTTTTTATGAAGTGTAGTACATGCCAAGTGATATCTATTTACAGATGCCTCAAAACTCTCTACCTTCATTGACTTCTTTGCTCTTTCTTAAGCATTCTTTCATCATTCTGAATAATAAGAAGAATATACAACTGTCCCCATACCTTGAGTTCAGATTTTCCACAATTCAACATCTATTTACAAGTTTTATGCTAGTGTAATTATATTCCTTCTCTCATGACAAACAGATGAACACAAAGCTCTTTTGTAACTTAAGCTTTTGAACATAAAAAAGCCACATGCCAAAACTTTTAAACTTGTGAAGATATTTAAGTAGCCAAAGCTGATAGCATGTCAACAAAGTAAGCCAAATAAGTACTGAATTATCACTTGCTAAACGCAAAAACACATACCACACAGAGGTTTCATCAATCTTTTCCTCGTCTGCAAGTCTATATGTCATCAAATATAACCACATTGCATTAATAACACGATCAGCAAGAGGCTCTTCAGCTGTCCATTCAGGAAGGCGTGGCTGAAGTACAGCATCGATTACATGGTTTCCAGTTTCTAATATTTTTGATACATTGACGCCATTCAACTGAGAAAGATTTGGAACAGATTCAAGAATTTCTATAGCACTCTCTCCTAGGGGTCCAGGTAAATCCACCTGCAAAAAGAAGAAACAAGCATTTTAAACCATACCATCCATTGCTAATTTCAAGCATTATTTACTTTTCATTGAGTTACTGTAACAAGAGTACCTCTAAAGTTTGCAAACTAGTAAACCCCTTCAATACTTTGAACAGCTCACTAACTGAATTCTGCTTCAGAGGATTTCCTCGAATATTCAGATGTGAAAGAGAAGGCATCTCAACAGGAGAAAATGCCTGAAGGAAAGTGGAACACAATTGCATCAGCAGTGAAATTCTGTCGGATTATCGATTCATAAGTAAGAATGCGGGTGATTTGTAACAATCAAAAAATTTCAGCAAAGAGGGAGAAAAGCCCACATTTTGGTATGTGAAATTTTTTACAATTCAGAACGGAGAATACAGAGAAAGCAAATGGAAAGATCAAGTCTATTGATGAGCTATAACTCCAACAAATGAAGTACGAAGCAACAACTCAGAATAGAAAGAAAATTCAGGACCTTGTTAATGAGAGAATGAATACTTCTGTTTGAAAGGTCGAGAGATGTCACACTCTGCAATGGATGGTTGTCCTGATGGATAGGGCAAGGATTATCCTTCTCATAAACTCCTCCGCAAAATCCCAAGGCCCACTCACCAAAATTACTAGTGAAACATGAGTTGTAGATTTCGAGCCCTGGACATCCCTTGAAAATTGTATCTGCCATACAACCATCACTGAGATAAAAATATATCAGTCATCCTTCAGTGGAAAAAGACTAAGGGCAGCTTCAAAGACTGAAGATTGTCTTTTCCACACATCAGCATACATACCAGTTTTCTAGAACTGGATTGTTATTCAGCCAGAGAGCTTTTAGGTTTTTCAATTTGGTAACTTCCTGCACAACTATTTCAACATTCTCCAGCTTGTTTCCACATAGGCTAAGTGCTAGTAAATCCTAATAAAACAAAAGCGAGGAGTAGATATTGAGCTTTGCATGATCAAAAGGATTCTAAGAACAAATTAAAAAGAAAAACCCAAAACAGACACTGCCACCTCCTAAGCTAGTATACCAATGTATTGCTTTAAATAAGATCATCATATCTAGAGTATTTTTTTAAAACCAGAGATATTGTTTCTCAAACAATTTCAGTAATAAATGTGTTTTCCCATAGTAACATACAAATAACAAAGGACAATAATGGTGACAGACCGGAAATTTACTAGACAAATCAAGAGAGAGAAGCATGTCATCGTCAATGTCAAGTTCCTCAAGCTCCAACCACTTAACAGTGTCATAGCCTCTCTCTTTCGCATAACCAATTTCATTCTCAACAATGTCAGTGACATTCAATTTTGAATAGTTGTCTCGTGAAACTCCATCCCCATCTATCTCTTCAACATCGGAATTTGAATCAATATCCACACACATCAAAGCAGCCATTCTCTGGGCTAACCCTGGCACTTCTTGAAGCTACAAAAAATCACAGATTGTCAACTTTCAGCAACGATAACTAGCAGAAACCATATCCTAGCACAAAAACAAGAAATTTTTCCAGACCAGATAAAATAAAAGCTAGGATTTTTAGCTGCAACCTTCAAAAGAGAAACTTCTATCAAGCAAACATCAGTAGGCAAAAACACCAGATGAGCTTGTGTGTCCAAAACTCTTAGCAAAACCTTCAATCACAAGTTTTTAGTACCCACAACCCACAAAACAATACCACGGGATGATCATAATTTCTCAGAACCATCACATTTCAAATGACTCAATTTTAAAAGAGCTTAAACAATTGCTATATCATTTTCTCTGGGTTGGTTCGTTCTCTAACAACACCAACAAATCAAAGCATCCAATAAACAAAGAAACCTCTCAAAACTGAAAAACCTTTGCATTAAATTGAACTCACTTGACTAAAAGAATACAATAAAAGTACAAAAATTTAGTAGATAGTACCTGTTTATAAGCATCGGAGAGGCGAAAAGTCCAGGCGTGGTCAATGAGAAAAACGTTGGAATCTTTGGGCATGGAGGCGGCAGAGGTAAGGAGGAGGCGCCTCTGACGGCCATCCTGGCATGGGTCGACTTGGAAGTAGGCGCCGCCATCGAAAGTCTCGGAAGTAAGTTTGTCGAACAGTTTGCGGTGCAGTGTACGAGGTAGTCCTGAGGCTGCTAAAAGGATGCCGTGGACCTTCACGAAGTCCTCGTAAGCTTGTATTTTGGTCATTTTAGGAGTTTTTCTGTGTGTAGTTCTCTAGTAGTGGACTGGAGAGTGAGTGAGTGCGGTGCCTACGCTACTTGTCTAGGAGGTCTTTGCCTTTGGGTGGTGGCGTTTTGACTTTTGACAGTAGGGCTTCTGAGGGGTTGGCTCCTAAAGTCCGAAATGGTGAAGCTATGAATGGTACATTTTCTTTACTCTCTTTTTTATAATTAAAATACCATCAATTATTTTCTATTAACATTAACAAGTAAAAAAAACTAACTAAAATAGAAGGAATTTTTAATATTAACCCTTGCTTTTTTAATTTTCTTTTTAAAAGTTTTTTTTTTTTTTAAGATTATCTCGATGTCATGACTAAAATCATGAGTTCTTTAATATTGAATTTGTTTTTTATTTGGTTATCCTCCTTTTATAACTTGGATCACGAGTTTACCATGTTAACTCAGTTGACTCTGTTTTTTTTTGTTTTTTAATTGATTTTTTTCCAAATTTAACATTTAATATTATATTTGATTGGAAATTAGGTTTCATGATTTGTTTTGGTTTACTTTTTTATTATGTTATCTATGCCTTATGACCCGGGAATGGTGCATAATGGGTTAATCTAGGTTGATTTGGCTCATTTTTTGTATCATTTTTTAATCAAAATTTTTATAAATTTCACCACTCAACACTAGGTCCGGTAGGTTTGATTAGGAATTGAGCTTCATAATTTATTTTAATTTGCTCTCTATATGGTTTTTTCAGTCTCATAATCAGAGTCATGGATTTGGTAGATTAGCACAGGTTGTTTTTTACTTTTTATATGATGTTATCTCAGTCTCATTACCCCAAGTCATGAGTTTGGCAGATTAACTTGATTTGTTTTTTATGTTTTTTTTAATCCCATCCTTCAACATTAGGCTGATTGAGAATTGAACTTCGTAATTTGTTTTGAATTGCTTTTTATGGGGTTATCTTGATTTTATGATTTAGGTCGCATATTTGATAGGTTAACACAAGTCACTTTTTTATGTCCTTTTTTTAATTGATTTTTTTACAATTTTATCCTTCAACACTAGGTTAATTGGAAATTAAGTTTCATAATTGGTTTTGATTTGCTTTCTATGAGGTTATTATAGTCTCATAACCCGGGTCGAGGATTTGACGTGTCAACCCGGGTTGATCCAAGCCAATCCAATATGTTGCTATCTTAATATTAAAAAAAGATGTTATCTTGAAAAAAAATTTGAGACAAACTATGTTTTTACAGGTTGTTCAAATTGTTTATGAACCTGCAAAGTCAACTAGAACACATCAAGTCAACTACCATATAGTTTAATTTTTTTTTCACTAGAAAAAAAATGTTAACAACATTTAAATATTTTTTTATGTTCAAGAAAAATTTGACCTGACTCGTGACATAGAGTAAATCAATAATCTAGTAAATACTATATCAAATATAGTTTTTATTGTTACTTTTAAATATGCTTTTAAAATCTAAACTTAATGTGCTAATAATATATATTTTGATATTGACATTTATAATCTATGCCTAATAGTAAATATTATGACATCCTTAAATATATTTTATCATTTACAAGTAAAGTTCTTAAAAAGTTATAATATTTTTATGATAATAATTAATGTATAGATCATTTTGTATGTATTGTAATATACATTCCCTTAATAATATCATCTAGTCATGATAGCAAAGCTTTGTTATCTTAGACAATAGTTTATCAGTAGATAAGTAGTTATATTGTATATCATGTCAAATTTTTCTTATTGTAAAAAAATATCATGGAAATGCTAGAATTTTTAAAAAAGCAATAAAAACTTGAGACCCGGGTTTTAACTTGATTGGGTTCAATAAGTTCACTTATTTAATAATATGGTTTAAAAAAGCATCGATGATAAATAAAGCTAAGAAAAAATATAGTAATAATTTACTATAAAAAAATTGAGCTGTCAATATCATACTCGGAAGGAGAAGAAAGAAAAATGCATTAGAAACTCATCATTGCTTTGTCATGAACACTGCTTCACTGCCAAAAAGAGCTCACTAAGATGGTTCTAATGCCATGGTGAAAAGTTGCACAACAACATCGAAAAATGTCGCACGTGTTGTCAAAGCAACAACATAGAAAGCAAATCAAACAAAATATTATGAAGAGAAAATCTTATACTTATATTCAATCAATTAATTTGATTTAATTCAAAAACAAAATTTCTTTTAAAATGATAAATTTAACAAAGAACGACAAATAAGAAACTTGAGATAATCCGAGTTACTTTTAAAATCAATGAAAAGCCCTATAGAAAGGAAATAAAAAAAATAATGGAGCCCAATCTCTAATAAAATAAATGTTGAATGATAAAATTAAAAAAAAACACGAGTTTATAAAAATGGGGAAAAAACATGCAAACTTGACAAATCTCCCAAACTTGGGTTAATCTCTCAAACTCTCTACCCATGAAATTCTAAACTTGGGCTTAATTAAAAAAGCTCAATTCCTAATTAATTTAATATTAAAGGATGAAATAAAAAATTAATTTAAAAAATTTTCTAAAGTAAAAAAAATAGCAATAAAAAGAATGATGATCAAATTTTATAGGAAAGAAAATTAAAGGAGAATGAAATCATAAAAAAATTAAAAATTTTCTCAAATAAAACAAATAGTAATAAAAAAAATAATTACCAAATGTGACATATAAAGAACAAAATTGAAGGGCTACCACGATTTTTAAAAAAAAGGGAAAAAACATGCAAACCTGACAAATCTCCCGAACTTGGGTTAACCTCTCAAACTCGCTACCCATGAAATTCTAGACTTGGGCTTAATTAAAAAAGCTCAATTCCTAACCAATTTAATATTGAAGGAAGAAATAAAAAATTGATTTAAAAATTTTCTAAAGTAAAAAAAATAGTAATCAAAAGAATGAGGATCAAATTTGATAGGAAAAAAAACTAGGGGTAAGCAAAAAAACTGATAAACCAAGAAAACCGAAAAAAATAACTAAAAAACCGAACCGAAAAAAAACCAAGTTAACTGATTAAAAAATCACAAAAATGTTCTAATTCGGTTTTCAAAGTTTGAAACCGATTGAACCGAACCAAACTGAACCGGTTCAACCAGGCCAGCATTTAAAAAAAACAAGTATAAATAGGAAGTTTTTTCTAACCCTGAACCTAAAGTAGCATTCATAAACATAAAAAACAGTCGTCGCCCCTCCCTTTGCTTTGCTCTCTCGCATCTCTCCCCTCCCTTTGCTCTCTCGCATCTCTTGATTCTCTCCTTCCATGGTTCTTAACCAGCAAGCCCCCCCATACAGGCATACACATAAACACTTACTCGATGAACCTCGCAGACTCCTCCTCGACTTTTTCTTCTTCTTCATCAAACTCGAACACACTAAATTGTCAACTCAAGCAAGCTATGACTCACTCGTATGGAGCTTTTTCAGTTTCTATTGAAGCTTTCATGCGACGGCAAAAAAAAAACGAGGCAGTCCTCTACATGCAAAAGCTTATGCCATGGCTGATGTACAGATTCTTGATAAGGATTGGGTTGCACAGATTCTTGATAAGGATTGTGTTGCTAAAAGCAAACCCCTGTTTTGGCTTGAACAGATTCTTGATAAGGATTGAGTTGCTAAAAGCAAACCCTTGTTTTGGCTTATGCAGAAACTACATTATTTCCTAGATTTTCAAGCTAGCAAACAGAACCGACCGGTTTGGAAGGGGAAAAAACCAAACCGAATCAAAACTAGTCGGTTTGAACCAGTTTTTGGTTCGGTTCGGTTCAAAAATTGAAAAAAAATAATTTAGATTTGGTTATTTATTTTGATCTAGAACCGGACCGAACTGAAAATGCTCAGCCCTAAAGAAAATTGAAGGAGGATAAAATCATAAAAAAAATTAAAAATTTTCTCAAATAAAACAAATAGTAATAAAAAGAACAATTACCAAATCTGACATACAAAGAACAAATTCAAGGGCTACTTTGAAAATTTAGAGGGTTAGGCGCTAAGATCGAGAAGAAAAGAGAAAAGAAGGGGGGGAAAGTTTGTTAGTGCCAAACAGGTCAGTAAGCTACATGCATTACCTAGGAAGGGATGAACATCACGACAATTCCAACAACATTATCGAAGACGGTGTTTAGCAGCTGCAAGATACCTAGTGGGCTGTCTAATAAGGATTAGGCTCTCTACACGAAGGAGCATTTGTTGTACACGCTAGCCACTTGGTTTTTAATAATATTTTATATTTATTAAAATACCAAATTACATCTCAATCAACTTGATTATAACTAAAAAAACAAGATGAAAATATGAAAAAGCCCCTAGATGCCAGTTTAATATATTTTTTTTCTATTAAGGGTAATTTAGTCATTTTATTGTGCTTAAAAAGTGAAAAGTCAAAAAAGACCCTAAACACCAGTTAAATAAATTTTGCTTTTAAAGGTAATTTGGTCATTCCATTGTTCTTTAAAAAGTTCAAAAGACTGATTATAAAAACCCAGGTAAAAATATTTAAGAGTTAGTAAAGTGCTGGAAATTTAAACTGATGAAATATATATATATATATATATATATATATAGAGAGAGAGAGAGAGTATTGATTTAAAACTTTAAAGATTGTGAACTTTAAGAGTAGGTTAAGACAATATATCTGGTTAGATGAAAAAATAATTGAATTAACATTATGCTTATAGTAAACACTGCAGGGTAACATTTAGTATGATTATTCATCATACCAAAGATACTATAAATTATATTCATCTTAACCTTTGGGGTTCTTTTTCTATTATGTCAAAATACGAAGCACGATATCTATTGTTATTTATTGATATTTATTGATAATCACCCTATAAAGATTTGGATGTATTTTCTAAAGAGAAAGAGTGATGTGTTTATCACTTTCAAGGAGGGTAAAGTTTTGATTAAGATGGTGTTTGGATATACTGGTGTACATGCGGTTGAAAGAAAAGCAGTGCAACACATGTTTGGTTAACCACTAACCACAGTTTTTTTACGTGGGTCCCAGTTCGAATTGTGGTTGAATTGCAAAAAGTGAAAAGCAATTACACATTGCTTTTCATGCAATTCTCCTCTCTCTCATCACCGGCAATTTGCAATTACTTTCCCAACTGTCCTCTGTCCCTTAACCTAATTTCCCAACGATCACAAAAACCCAACAAATTGTTCACAGAAGAATTTAAACCCAACGGTTGAGTTTACCATTGATCTAAACTTCCATTTTCAACCTTCCCAATATTGTTCCTTCATGCGTTTTACCCTTCTCTCACCACCGACACTTTCCCAGTAACCACGGTCAATTACGATCCTCTACCTCACAAATTTTTCTGTTATGGTTGCAGATCAATGTTAGCATTGATGAACTAAACCCTAATTTCCTTCCCCAAACTGTTCTCTCTCTCGTCTCTTGCTACAACCCCGTTTCTATTTTGCCCTAAAACCACCAACGCACAGAACGACGTCAGAGCAAGCTTCTTCCCCTCTGTCCCTTCTTTCCAAACGAAGATCGAAAACACAAAACTTCACCGATCTGTCCCTCCATTGTTACAATTATAGAAAAACCCAAGAGATTCGTCTTTGGGAAAGGTCCACGAGCGAGATACTCGTAAGTACTGTGCGTTCCCTTATCAATTTTGTTTAACATGTTGCTCAAAATGTAATTTACGTAATGGGTCTCTATTGTTTTTGTTTTTGCGGAACAAAGTTAAAGGCACCGTGGTGGTTTGCAAAACAAAGAGAGAGACTGAGGTAAGTTCCTGCCTTATCTCCATCTTCATTTTTGTTTTTTTAGATGAAAAATTGCATGTATGTGCTGCTGCATGCTCGATTACTGTTAACACTTCAATTGTTGAATTGATCTACAAATTTCATTGTTGTTGCTGCTTGTGTTCTATTTACTATACCTTCGTCAAATTTTTTGAATTTATAGCAAATTTCATTGCTTCCTCTGCTTGTCTTCTGCTTTGCATATATTTTTAAATTTTTTTACTTGAAAACCTGCATTTATGTGATGCTTCTGTGTATTGTGTTACCCATGTCAATTTTGTAGTAATTGTAGCTCAAAATCTAATTTATGTTATGGATCTCCATTGTATCTGTTTGCAGGACAAAGCTGTAGAACCGTGCTGATTTGGACACCTAAAGAGATAGATTGAGGTAAGTTCCTGTCTTATCTCCATCTTCATTTTCATTTTTTTAAATGAAAAATTACATGTTTGTGTACCTGCATGATCAATTACTGTGTGTTCTGCAATTGACAAATTTCATGGCTGTTGCTGATTGTCTTCTGTTTACTGTGCCTTCGTCAATTGTTTTGAATTTAGCAAAATTTAATTACTTCTATGTACTGCTTGTCTGCTGTTGTTCTTTGTTTAAATCTGGTTTCATTTTTGATGTCTACTACCAGCTGACCGATCTATTGCCTTCTTGGATTATTTGCTTACTTGAAACAATGTGATGCTTTGAAATTTCATTTATGTGTTATTCTTCATGGTCTGATATGTTTACTATGCACATTGATGTTGTTTCTGTTTGAGCAACCATAGATTTCTTTATTGTGCGTGTGTTTATTGTAATCGTAATGAGTGCCCTGTTAGCATGTCGTGTAGGATTACTTTTATTTCTACTTGTGCAGTCAAAATCATAATTTTGAGTTTCCTTTTGTGTGTTTGCATGCTGCGAAAGAAAGCTGGGTTACTTTGAATGTAGAAATAGATTCTGTTCTGTTTGTTTTTTTAGCTTCCAAACAGCATGATGATAATGAAGTGTTGCTTGATAATTCAAATATTATATCATGGCTGAAACGAGTTTTCTCAACAGTTGAAAATTAATGGGTTTCAATTAGTTTTCATTACAAATTAACGGGAACATTCTCATTCAAATACATGCATGGTTATGTTTGTTGCTAACCACACAGCTTTTATAAATGCTAAACATTGAGTGTTTTATTATTGTTTTAGTCCACGGTTTATGTATGTGCCACAATGTAATTGATATCATTGATTGATTTCAAACTTTTGTTAAATGTGTTAAAAGATATCATGAAAGGTCTTGAATCTTTTGATAAGGTCTTTGGACAAAGGAAATGTTGCATATATTTTGTGATATATGCATTAAGGCAAGTGATATGGGAATGAGACCTAATACTCATTTCGATAAAACGGGGTGGAAATTTCTTATAACATCATTCAAAAAACAAACTGGCCATGCATTCACTAAAACACAATTGAAAAACAAATGGGATGGATGCAAAAAGGATTGGAGAATATGGAATAAGCTAGTTTCTAAAACTGGTGTTGGCTGGAATAGTGAATTAGGCACAATTTCAGCTAGCGATGAGTGGTGGAAACAAAAAATTTAGGTACATTCCTTGTCATCCTAACAATTTCTTTTATTGTTGTCAAATTCCAACACCAAAATTTTACTAGTCTTGATCCTTCATTACTTGATTTAATTTATATGCAGGAAATTAGAGGAGCCAAAAAATTCGGACATGTCGGTATTGAGCCGTCTTTGAAGAATAAATTTGACCGAATGTATTCCAACATTATCGCAACTGGAGCGTTTGCATGGGCTCCTTCATCAGGTGTACCTGCTGGCAATGATGTTGATCCTGGTACAAGCAATGCCGACATTGCTCATGATGGTTTGGAAGAAGGCAGCGGTGATTCGGAGGACGATGTGATTCCAAATTTCCAAACTGACATGGCTCAAATGGTTGGAGGGATAAATATGTCTAGCAGCAACAACATAAAAAGCGGTGGCAAAAGAAAAGAACGAGATCATTATGATGTGCGAGGTAGAAAAAAATAAAACATCTGGAATTTAACTGCTGTCAAAGTGCAATCAACTACTTGAGAGTATGTCGACTGAGAGTGATTCCACGTCTGTTAATATGGATCGTGAAGGCTGTAGTATTCGTGAGGTGATGGCTGAGCTGCACTCAATTCCTGGAGTTTCAATTGAAGATGAGTTCCACGACTTTGCTACAGAGTATTTGAGTTTAAGAAGGAAAAGAGAAATGTGGGCTAGTATGGGTGATAAGGAGCAGAAGTTGAGATGGCTGCAACGAATGTATGCACGCACTAAATGTGCTTAGCTGACATGGTATTATTACATTTTCTTAACCGTTAATCAATTAACTATTCACTTGCTTAATGTATTTATACAAGTTTATTTTATTGTTGCAGAATAATGGGATGCCGGTTTTAAAAAAGAGTTTTTTTTCCAATTACTGAAGTTTATTCGAGTCATTGTATTCTTCCACATTTCGTGTTGAGATATTTGGGCATTTTCATTTGCGGTAATTTGTTTACTGTTGTATTTATATTAAACTGCTTTTCGGGAGCTAATATACTTGTATGAGGATATTGTTGGTTTTTAATGTTGTATTTTATCAATTAATTAAAACTGTCACTTCTGTTGTTATTAATGTTAAATGGTTGACCATTGGATTGAATTTGTTGGTAATTTTCCTTCACTGTGTTGTTCCCTGAAGGTCTTGAATATTGAGTGTTCTTTGTTAAAATGTATATTCTATTATAATATACCATGTGCAGCTTTGTTTGTTTTCTTTTATGCCATGAGTTGACCGGAGCTCTTGTATGTCCAGCTGTAATTGTAATAAACCATGTGCGGCTCATCGTGTGAAATGTTGGTGTGTTTTCTTTTTCGCCGTGAGGTGATGGGAGCTGTGCCTTGTGTGTGAAGCTGTATTCATTGATATACCATGTGCAGCTACTGTGTGAACATTTGTTTGTTTTCTTTTTCTGTCGTGAGTTTATGGGTGCTACATAGTGATAAGAAAGCTGCAAGTAATTGAGATACCATGTGCAGCTACTGTGTGAACATTTGTTTGTTTTCTTTTTCTACCGTGAGTTGATGGGTGCTGCATGGTGATAAGAAAGCTGCAAGTAATTGAGATACCATGTGCAGCTACTATGTGCTTGTGCAGTGTGATAAGGAGCATTTGTTTTCTTTTCTGCTGTGAGAATTGATGGAAGCTGATGCTTTGTTTGTTAATGCTATTCATTGTTGTTAACATGATTGTTTCAGCTATTGTGTGTGTCGATACACGACGTCGGGCGACGGCTCCCGCTTTTTTGTTTATTTTAACAAAAAGGTTTTTCTCTCAATTGGGGGAAACAAAGATTTTATTGGAGTCGCCATCTAGTAATTTGAGGGAACTAGAAATCCCAAATTAGACACTGGTCCCGAGAGATTCGGGTACGGGGTTAGTTATGATTAAGGGAAGGTAGACACCACCCTTAAAACATCCTTTCAATAGAAAGGTTACCCTTACTTGTGTGTTTTTTTGTTTGATTCAAATGCGATTATATTTTGGGCTTATTTGTAAATTTTTTAAAATGATTAACGTCGGTCCCTAAAAATAGAAGACACGTTAAAAATGACATCGAGTCCCTAAAAATTAGGAGACTCGTCTAAAATATTGACGTTTGTCCCTAAAAAGGAGAATTACGTCGGGTTACCAAAAGAAATAATGGATATAATCCATATTTGGTATTTACATTTTTGACATCGGTCCTTTTCAAAAAAAAGACGTGTCGACTTTGTTTTTTTGTGTTTGTTACGACATGTAAGAAAATTTACAAGCATTTATATATACAAAAAATATCAAAAATAAAATCAGGAACCCCAAAAAATTACCCGAGTGCCACCGTATAGGTAAAAGACTGAAATACCCTCGGATTTCTCGAAAAATTACGAAAATGCCACCGGGCGGCGCGCGTGTGGCCCGCGCGGCTACCGTTGGCGGCGGGGAGATTTTCCGGCGAGATTTCCGACCAACCGATGGTCGATCCCGATAGATATGAGGTCGAGGATTCGATGGTGGTGGTCTCGATGGCGGTTGATGGCCGACGAGGGAGAATCGTCGGTTTGAAGCTTCGGTGGCGGCCGACGATCGCGGCCTTTTTCCGGCCAAATGGGCTGTGAAAACGCTGAAACCGGCTGGGTTTGTACTTTATATGAGGATAGCGACCTTTCCGTGGTGGTTTGGAAGCTTTATATGGCCGGAGATGGGAGATCGGAAGAGAGAGAGGGCGTCGGCGCGAGAGGAGAGAGAGGCTACGAGATGTGCTATGGTATAAACGCGCGCACGGTGCACCGGTGCAGATGAGGCCTGTGATCCGTTGGATCTCTCGATGAAACGATCGGATGGCTGTGATTGGATAGATCTGCAGGTTGATCGGACGGTCTGGATGAGCGGAGCTTTGATTTGGTGTGGCGCGGTGCACCGAAAGCTCGGTACACCGTGTGACGTGGCGCCACCGGATCTAAGGGAGAATTGTTTTAAGGGGTTGAGATTTATTTGGGTTTTAATTGAGTGTGGTAAGCCCCGTTGTATCTTATTAAATCAACGGTTGAGATCTAAACACTATTAAATCTAACGGTTAGGATATATTTAGTATTTTTCATATTGTTTTTTTTAAAAATCAACATCCTACTCGTGTGAAGAAATAGTAAAAAAAACCTGGAATAGTAAAATCAATTCTCTCTCTTTCCTTTCTTTTTTCCTCTTTTTTTTCTTCTTTTTTTTTTCTTCTTCTTCCTTTTTTTCTTCCCCCTTTTTTTGGCGAAATGTCCGGCTATTTATAGCCAACGAAGGCGACAACAAGCATCTGCGTTAAATAAAAAAATGTATCCATCCAACCGCTCGCCTCTAATAAATGTAACCGCCCCGCCCCGCCTAATATGACAATTCTGTATTATTAATTTTGTTTTATTATATATAATACTATATATTTATATAGGTAAAATTAAAAACTCAAATCAGTATTAGAAAAACCTCGTTTCAACCGCTAAAAAATAATTTCAATGACCGAAAATAATAGTTTTGACCCAAAATGATCTGAAACTCATTTTTTACCCCGATCGACATGGTTTGACCCGTATTGACTCGATGGACTCGGTTTTGACCGAAAATGACAGTTTTAACCCAAAACGGCCTGACACTCATTTTTTACCCTGGTCGACATGGTTTGACCCGTATTGACTCGGTTTTGACCCGAAAACGGCCTGAAACTCATTTTTTACCCTGGTCGACATGGTTTGACCCGTATTGACTCGGTGGACTCGGTTTTGACCGAAAATGACGGTTTTGACCGAAACGGCTTGAAACTCATTTTTACCCTGGTCGACATGGTTTGACCCGTATTGACTCGGTGGACTCGGTTTTGATCGAAAATGACGGTTTTGACCCGAAAACTCATTTTTTACTTGGCCGACATGGTTTGACCTGTATTGACTCAGTGGACTCGGTTCTTATGGAAAGATGCGGTTGACTCGAGCAAAATATATTTTTTTGAATTTTAAACTTTTTTTATTAATTTTTTGGATTTTTATAAATAATAATAGAAATAAAATAACATTCGAGAAAATCTTGGTGGATCCAAAATTGGGTTACAACAGTTGCCCCCTCTTTACAATGCTTACGGTGCAAAGGCATTGGAAAATTCATTTTCTTTTGACTTTGCATAGTAAGTTTTGTAAAGAAAAACGATGGAAGTGTTGAAAAATACACAGATTTTTCGGTTAGTCTAATTCTTATGGGCGACTGCCCAAGTGAAAAACATGAAAGTGTTTTCAATATTGATCTTGTGAAATACATGAAAGTGATTTCAGATTAATGTTGTGAAATACATGAAAGTGATTTCAACAATGGTCTAATTGTTCCAGGCGACCAACCCGATGATAAAATGCGAGGAAACTCGCAAGTGGTCTAATTGTTCCAGGCGACGCCTCGATGATGAAAATGCGAGGGAACTCGCAAGTGGTCTAATTGTTCCAGGCGACCTGCCCGATGATGAAAATGCGAGGGAACTCGCAAGTGGTCTAATTGTTCTAGGCGACCTGCCCGATGGTGAAAATGCGAGGAAACTCGCAAGTGGTCTAATTGTTCCAAAGCGACTGCCCGATAGTGAAATACTTGAAAGTGATTTCAATATAGTTTTGTGAAATACATGAATGTGATTTCAGGAATGAGCTTCAGGGTTGATGAAAAACTTCTAAATGAAGTCATACCTGTATGGTTGAGATCTGATTTGTAAATCAATCTCAAAGATGATGAAAGCAGTATTGTATCTACTGTTGGGATTTGATTTGTAAATGGATCCCAAAGATGAGGAAAGCTTTTCAAGGAAGTCTTGTATGTACGGTTGGGATTTGATTTGTGGATCCCAAAAAATGAGGAAAGCTTCTCAAGGAAGTCTTGTATGTATGTTGGGATTCGATTTGTGGATCCCAAAAATGAGGAAAGCTTCTCAAGGAAGTCATGTATGTATGGTTGGGATTCGATTTGTGGATCCCAAAAATGAGGAAAGCTTCCCAAGCAAGTCTTATATGTACGGTTGAGATCTGATTTGTAAATCCCAAAAATAAGGAAAGCTTCTCAAGAAAGTCTTGTATGTACGGTTGAGATTTGAGTTGTAAATCCCAAAAATGAGGAAAGCTTCTCAAGGAAGTCATGTATGTGTGGTTGGGATTCGATTTGTGGATCCCAAAAATGAGGAAAGCTTCCCAAGGAAGTCATGTATGTGTGGTTGAGATTTGATCTTCTGTTCAAAATAATGGTAGGAGTAAAATCCTTATAAATCACGCAGTATTTGATGAAAGACATCATCAACTTCTTGTATTTCAATACTTTCATAGTTCTCAACTTTTGAAGCTTTGACCATGTCTTCCTATTCTTCCAATGCTAACCCAAACCTTGTTCGCTGAGAGAGCCGTAGTTTGGCGTACTACCTTTGAAGTGAATGGTCGTCCGGTTACAATAGAGGATACTGTAATGGATGATGAAGATACCGCTATAGCGTGGCTAGAGACATGATCCTTCCCCGTGATGAAACAATGTTGGCGGCCCGGGGACCGATATTGAAGCAAGGTGAATCGGTCACTTGCTCTCAGTATCAGGGCTACTTCATCTTTGGTGAACGTTGCAGAGCGTCTTCATGCTAGAAGACTTGAGTTGAATACTCAGGTTCCTGATCTCCAACATCAGATCGAGAATTTAAGGAATAGACTCCGTGATGAGAGACGTCACAGAAACAACTTGGAGAGGAGAAACCAAGAGCTGAATGCACGTGTTGACTTTTGGAGGAACTACGTTAACACACGACACCTCGAGTTCGAGGAAGAGATGGAGCACATGCATAAACAATTTGAGGAATTTCGAGGCATGATTAACCATCAAGATGAAAATATCCCGATCGTCCTCGCACCGTTTAACATTCGTACTTGTAAACCCCTTTTTCCCATGAATAAAAATCCATCTTTCTTGTCTTCATTTATGAATTTTGCTTTTGTGGAATTGCCATCTTTAATGTGATTTAAAAATACTTCAATTCATGTGAGTCTCGTTGGATCCCAGTGGGAATATTGTTTCGTGAAATATCTGCAAAACAATTATGCAATGCATGTGAAGTTAAATGATATGCAATGCATCTTACCTGTTTTTGAAATATAGGTTCCCCCTCTTTGATGCT
The DNA here is from genome assembly GCA_019202695.1 of Populus x sibirica. NCBI lineage: Eukaryota > Viridiplantae > Streptophyta > Magnoliopsida > Malpighiales > Salicaceae > Populus > Populus x sibirica. Next base: position 2,473,187 of record JAGMVL010001159.1, read on the forward strand.
TCATCGTCATAGGGTGACTTTGTTTGCATTCCAAAGCCTTTTTTGTTCTTTCGATGCATTGGCTCATTCATGTGCTAGCCATCCGCTTAGTTGTAAATGCGAGTGCCCATCTTGGGTGTCCGTGATGATTCTTTGCTCTCGTTTGTTTATCAAGCTTATCAATGCCCCCAAGTGTAGTGTTGCTTGATTCATCATTAAGAAGCTTAACAAATCGTTCATCTCTTGGATTCTTTCAAGAATTGTTCTCTGATTAATTATGCGCATCGTGCCAACACCCATCAAGATTGTCAATCAGCTCATCTAATCAAATTGTGAAAAGAAATGCCTCGGCCTCATCAATGATGTTGTTTTTATCACCCATACTCATGTGGTGCAAAGTGCGCATTTGAGCTTCAAATCGATGGTCCCACTGGTCGTCTAGGTGGGTGCGGTGCATCCTGTCAACATTCATTCAAAAGCAATCATGTGATAACATCTTTCAATAGTCATAGCCATATTGGAGATGATAAACCAAGATGAAGATATGAAGATGTCCTTCAGTTACATCTTTGCTCTCAATTGTTGTCGGGGTTTACTGGATCATAAACTGTTCTTGAACATCATTGCCCTTAATTGATCCGAATGTGCTCATTCACGATTATCTTTCTTTGAACCATATTGTCCTCAGTTCATTGGTCAACATTGGTCCATTGTATTGCCCCCAGGAGTGTCGAGGAGAATTGATGTCATTTACGCCAGGAACTTGCAAACTTGGTCGATGTTTTTCTTGTTTGAAAATCTTTCTTATTTTGGAATCAAATCTCACATTTCAAAGATCACGTCAATTCAAGTCGATTGTTGAAATGAAATCGAGAGATGTCAATTTTTGAAAGTATTTTTGGAAATCAAGCTTTGTTGGTCAAAGATCCAACACACGCTATTCAATGTAGTCCTTTGATTGTCTTGTACTTTTGAGAGAGAAAAAATCGACTCGTTGTAAGATTAAAATGGCTTTTTCCATGGTTCTTTGTATCCATTTTAAACTCTAATTTTGGGTATATCTTTTGATTGTCTGTGATGAGGTGACCTTTTATGAATTTCAAGAAAACAAGGTACCCGAGTCAAAACTTGAGGCTTTATCAAGAAAGATTGTTTCTTTTTCTTAGCAACAATTTTATCAAAGCATGCATAATAATCAGTAGCTTGATTCATGAAGTCACGAACTGTATGAAACAACTCTTCAAGTTTTGAGATCGCCATTTATCGGTTCGGATTGTTTACTTGATTAAAAAGGACTTTCTAAAGCACGTAATGCGAGGCTATGGTTCATGGCTATGAAAGGAAGGAATTTCACAAGCTCAAAAGGTGTTTGAGGGTTTCAAGAACCTAGGATCACCATCAATTACTCATCAATCTCTTTTCCTTATGTTGTCTTTGTAGAGACGGTGACATATAACCTTGTTAATCTCAAAGATCAAAATTCGTTTAACATAGGTCATAACACAAATCCAACTTTTCTTTGATGAATAGCCAATCTAATCTTTTGAAGATCGTAAAGGCTTTATCATAGACACACCAAAAGACATCACACTTGATTTTTTTGGGTTAACTTTTGGCATTTGTTGTGTCTTTATCAATCTTTGGCTTTCTTCTTCTAGCCCTTTCTCAATCATTGGACTTTTCTTCTTCTTCTAGCATTTGTTGTGTCTTTATCCATCGACTTTAACATTGTTTTCGTCTTTTTTAGGAAAAGATTCTCATTGCCCCAGAGTGTGGGGTGTGATCCTAGTCGGGTTTTTTATGAAAGAAATATTCTATCGGCTCAAAATGGGACCGCAAGGGATATATATTTCAAGAATTGTGAAAGGATGAAACAAAAATGGCCTTTTCTCATTTCAAGCAAGGTCGGTTAGAACCGATAAATTTTGACCTCATCCAATGTAATGGTTGAGACTTGTAAGAATCATAATTCACGAGTCCATAACTAATGAATCCACTACGTGTCATTATGCATACTGCTAAAACATAGCTACATGGTGTGTGGTTCAATTTCATGTGTGAGCTCAAAAGTTTCTTGGTCACCTCATGTCATTTCAACAAGCATTGAGTCATTCAAGCAATATAATTTTAATCTTCAGGATTGACTAATCTTAAACGCATGTTGGAGCTTGATCAAAATATTTTGTAAATAACCTTTGAAAGAAACATCTCATGCGTTCGTAACAACAAAGGGACAAAGAAAAGACATGTTTCGTTAAAAGATGAGATGTGATCCCAAAATAAAATGCGAATGACAAAACTCATAACAAAAAGGATCGACAGGTTTAACACTCTTCTTGGATAAGCTTTTCCGGGCGATATCCGTGTTTTGCCAAGCATTTCGAGCACTTATCATTCCGAGGATGTTGAGGTGACAATATAGCCGATGATGTCATTTTTCACAAACTCAACTCGATTCTTGAAATTCTTGCAACTGTTCAACTGAATGGCACAAAATCCCCCAATGATATTCATGTATCTTTTACTAAGGGATGAGGGCTCAAAGGCGCACTCAAAATGGAGGTAGGGTTAGAAAACGCACTACCTAAGGGATGAGGGCTCAAAGGCGTACTCAAAAGTAGTTGAGGGCTCAAAGGCGCACTCAAAAGGAGGTAGGGTTAGAAAACACACTACCAAAAGGATGAGGGCTCAAAGACGCACTCAAAATGGGTTGAGGGCTCAAAGGCGCACTCAAAATGAGGTAGGGTTAGAAAATGCACTACCTAAGGGATGAGGGCTCAAAGGCGCACTCAAAATGGAGGTGAGGGCTCAAAGGCGTACTAAAAGGAGTTGAGGGCTCAAAGGTGCACTCAAAAGGAGGTAGGGTTAGAAAACGCACTCGCTGCAGGGATGAGGGGCTCAAAGGCGCACTCAAAATGGAGGTGAGGGCTCAAAGGCGCACTCAAAAGAAGTTGAGGGCTCAAAGGCGCACTCAAAATGAGGTAAATTGGCGGAGTCGGGGCAATAAGTCCGAGTCTAACGGATCTTGGTAGACAAACTCGAGTGGTTGAGGTATGTCAATCATGGCAAAGACATTTGAGCAATTGATGTTACAAGTGAGAGCTGGTTGGACCACATAATTAAGGCTTCCATCGTCGAGTCATCTTTTGATTCATCTCTTATCATGGTTCTAGAATCCTTGACAGAATCTTCAATCATTCCCTTCTACATAGCTTGTTCAAGTCTTTCGACAATCCTCACAACATCATGTCAATCTTCCCATGTTGTTGTGGTTATTTGTGGATTGGTAGAAACTTTCCAATGACCAGGTAATCTTAGTAACGCACGAGACATGCAAAGCACCACCACCGCCGATATGTGGAATCATGCGTTGTCTCAACTGGAAGAGAAAATGATGAATCTGAAACCCTTTTGTCTCCTCTTCGATTCCTCCATTGGCAGTACATCAAACAAACACCTATAGTAGGAATTCCGCTTTGTTAAAGTTTCAATGTCTGCTCTTATTTTTCTCGAGCAACATCCGATACTGCTGGACCGGAATGATGTTCACAATAGAGATGTCTGGAAAGAAAGCCAATGCACCAGGAACAGAAAGCTAGCAACTATTATGTGCTCTTGGAATATGTGAAGGCTTTGAACGACTATCAGTGCAGTTGAACGAGAACAAGGGTTGTCGTCATTAATTGATGATTGAAGGCATTCTTGTCATTGTTCATGACGAAAAGGAGAGGTGCAACTTCAATGGAACGTGGACAAGTAGTGTTCCCAAGAAGAGACTCGTGCAAACGTTCCCTTTCCATTCTTGAAGCTCAACACTTATTCAAACAGATTTATGAGTTGAGCTACTTCACCTTTACTGCTCTCAACTTCCTTTTGATAACGAGCCTCTAGCTAACCCCTGTCTTGATTTTCTATCTTCATCAATCCATTAGACCTCAGGTAGGGGAACGTATGTTTCAACCGTGTGCATGCTTGATAAATGAATGAAATGCACAAATGGATGCAAAATGCCATATGTTTTATGCATGCTTGTTATTTGTTTCAAGGTTTCCTTATGACGAGGAATAGACCGGATCGGATTCTCTTAAGAAAGTTCTCACCGAGGACTCCAAACCTACAGGAACTTGAACCGATTTAGGGGAGAAATTTGATTTTTATTGGATATCCTTCAGTTGTTTTTCCTTCTACTCTCTTAGCAGAAGTAACCCTACCATGATGTTTCCTTGCCTTCTTCACTGACTCCTATAATTTCTTTGAGGTCTTGAAATCTTCATAAAATGTTACCAGTTCGGTAGTCCTTGGAATAAACTGCTCATGTAAGATCCCACATCGGAAGTGAGCGTCAAGAGCTAGGGCCTTATAAGTGCATGCTCATCTTGACTAGTAAGACGCGTTTAAAACCCTGAGGGGGACCTGGGTGGAATCCTTAGGAATGGGTGGACCAGGGGGCCTAGAAGGGACAATATCCGACAAGGTGAGTGTCGCGCTACTCGGAAAGACGCGTTTTGCGGCCATGCGTTCTTTGCCAAGAACAAACCCGTTAGGGGGACTCGGGTGGAAGCCCTGGACATGGGTGGACTGGGACGCCCAAAGCAGACAATATTTTGCTAGTGAGGTGGGATGTTACAACTCAAATCCAAATTGTCGTAAAACCATGTTAGGACAATAACTAATACAAAGAAGGCTCCTATCAACGGGACCCATGGGTACTCACCACAATATGCCGATAAGATTTGAAGTAAGCGTATCGACTTCTCCAATGAAATTGAGATTTACTTAGACTTGGAACATTGATTCCCATGTGGTTCTTCCTACTTCATGCAAGTGTTTTCAGCAAAATTCTCTAGCTGAGAATAAAGATGCCATGGGGTACCAACCAAACCCGAAATCTTCCCCTCAATCATATGACTCACGGTCCGGACAAACAACAACTACAAGCAACATCTTAAACTACCCTTTCTAGGCTTTTCTACAATAATTCAAGGATGAGAAAGTTTCGCCAATATTGATGTAGCGGGTTAATTTTAAGGGTCACCACATTTTTGAATACATTAATGACCTCAAAATCGATCATTCCTTCGGCAGATAGGAAAAGAACCAAACCATATATCCCTAAGGCCAAAATTCTCAATCGAATTTCATTGCTTTCATCATGTAATCTCCTCTTGAATATGGCTTCTAGTTCATTCCAAAACCAACCCCGGCTATTTCCTCGTCTAGTTGCATGTGATTTTGCTAGTTGATGTCATGCGGGTAATCCAAGCAAAGTTAGAAAGTGCATGCTCTATAGGTGTGTAAAAGTACACCTTTTCGGACTTGGGACAATTTAGCGGGGATTCATACTCCTCGATAGTAGGAGTCATATCCTGACGTATCAAATGTGAAGCACCGATATTCCGGATCCCAAAATCCTATCATGGCCTGAAAACAAGCATGTTGGACCCTAATTTTTAGTAAATGTGATAGATCCCCATATTGTTTCGAAAAGTGATTTGATCATGAGAGGATAACTTTTCCCAGCCAGTCTAGCGGTTGTCCTGTACCAAGTGGTCTGTCATCTAATTTAACATGCTACGGCAACCGAGACTCAAATTCGATGGCAAACAATCCCCTTCATCATGTTGGCTCAATTTCGATCGGTCAAAAATTCCTCAATAGTAATGGGTTTTTCCATCTCACACTTCCTGTAAGGATCGGTGGAGATTTAATGAGCACATGAAATGTATATGAACATGTATGTTCATGCATTGACATTTGTTCGTGTCCTAATGGGTATATCCTACTTGATAGGATCTAGCTCATAAGGTTTGGCTCGAGTTTAGTCTATCCTTAAAGATATTCTTCGGTTCTTAGATTGCCCGAATTACTCGTGAAGTAATCGGCCTCTTAACCTTATACAACATGAGTAGGGGAGAAAAAACTCCACAATACTAGTTGCATAGGGTGAGTTACAATCCAAGCGAAAGTCCAAATGAGCATCAGTGGACATAAGTCGCACTTGCCACTTGAATCTCTCTTTTCTAATCTTAAACAGGACAAGCTCGGGTCCAGAGCTTTTATGGGTTCACCGTGAAGTGTGTGAATACACAAATAAATAATATGTATGCATGTGACGATATGAAAAATTGAAAAGATTCACAGTAGATATTGCATAAAATAAATAATGCAAATAAAATAAATGCCCAAAAATAAATAGCAATAAAAAAAGTAAATGAAAAACAAACACAAGCAATTGGCTCAACCCTAAGTCCCCGGTGGAGTCGCCATTCCGTCGATACACGACGTCGGCGACGGCGCTCCCGCTTTTTTGTTTATTTTAACAAAAAGGTTTTTTTCTCAATTGGGGGAAACAAAGATTTTATTGGAGTCGCCATCTAGTAATTTGAGGGAACTAGAAATCCCAAATTAGACACCGGTCCCGGAGATTCGGTACGGGGTTAGTTATGATTAAGGGAAGGTAGACACCACCCTTAAAACATCCTTTCAATAGAAAGGTTACCCTTACTTGTGTGTTTTTTTGTTTGATTCAAATGCGATTATATTTTGGGCTTATTTGTAAATTTTTTAAAATGATTAACGTCGGTCCCTAAAAATAGAAGACACGTTAAAAATGACATCAGTCCCTAAAAATTAGGAGACTCGTCTAAAATATTGACGTTTGTCCCTAAAAAGGAGAATTACGTCGGGTTACCAAAAGAAATAATGGATATAATCCATATTTGGTATTTACATTTTTGACATCGGTCCTTTTCAAAAAAAAAGACGTGTCGACTTTGTTTTTTTGTGTTTGTTACGACATGTAAGAAAATTTACAAGCATTTATATATACAAAAAATATCAAAAATAAAATCAGGAACCCCAAAAAATTACCTGAGTGCCACCGTATAGGTAAAAGACTGAAATACCCTCGGATTTCTCGAAAAATTACGAAAATGCCACTGGCGGCGCGTGTGGCCCACGCGCGGCTACTGTTGGCGGCGGGGAGATTTTCCGGCGAGATTTCTGACCAACCGATGGTCGATCCTGATAGATATGAGGTCGAGGATTCTGATGGTGGTGGTCTCGATGGCAGTTGATGGCTGACGAGGGAGAATCGTCGGTTTGAAGCTTCGGTGGCAGCCGACGATCGCGGCCTTTTTCCGGCCAAATGGGCCTGTGAAAACGCTGAAACCGGCTGGGTTTGTACTTTATATGAGGATAGCGACCTTTCTGTGGTGGTTTGGAAGCTTTATATGGCCGGAGATGGGAGATCGGAAGAGAGAGAGGGCGTCGCCGGCGAGAGGAGAGAGAGGCTCTGAGATGTGCTATGGTATAAACGCGCGCACGGTGCACCAGTGCAGATGAGGCCTGTGATCCGTTGGATCTCTGATGAAACGATCGGATGGCTGTGATTGGATAGATCTGCAGGTTGATCGGACGGTCTGGATGAGCGGAGCTTTGATTTGGTGTGGCGCGGTGCACCGAAAGCTCGGTACACCGTGTGACGTGGCGCCACCGGATCTAAGGGAGAATTGTTTTAAGGGCTGAGATTTATTTGGGTTTTAATTGAGTGTGGTAAGCCCTGTTGTATCTTATTAAATCAACGGTTGAGATCTAAACACTATTAAATCTAACGGTTAGGATATATTTAGTATTTTTCATATTGTTTTTTTTAAAAATCAACATCCTACTCGTGTGAAGAAATAGTAAAAAAAACCTGGAATAGTAAAATCAATTCTCTCTCTTTCCTTTCTTTTTTCTCTTTTTTTTTCTTCTTTTTTTTTTCTTCTTCTTCCTTTTTTTCTTCCCCCTTTTTTTGGCGAAATGTCACTGGCTATTTATAGCCAACGAAGGCGACAACAAGCATCTGCGTTAAATAAAAAAATGTATCCATCCAACTGCTCGCCTCTAATAAATGTAACTGCCCCGCCCCGCCTAATATGACAATTACGTATTATTAATTTTGTTTTATTATATATAATACTATATATTTATATAGGTAAAATTAAAAACTCAAATCGTATTAGAAAAACCTCGTTTCAACCGCTAAAAAATAATTTCAATGACCGAAAATAATAGTTTTGACCCAAAATGATCTGAAACTCATTTTTTACCCCGATCGACATGGTTTGACCCGTATTGACTCGATGGACTCGGTTTTGACCGAAAATGACAGTTTTAACCCAAAACGGCCTGACACTCATTTTTTACCCTGGTCGACATGGTTTGACCCGTATTGACTCGGTTTTGACCCGAAAACGGCTCCGAAACTCATTTTTTACCCCGGTCGACATGGTTTGACCCGTATTGACTCGGTGGACTCGGTTTTGACCGAAAATGACGGTTTTGACCCGAAACGGCTTGAAACTCATTTTTTACCCTGGTCGACATGGTTTGACCCGTATTGACTCGGTGGACTCGGTTTTGATCGAAAATGACGGTTTTGACCCGAAAACTCATTTTTTACTTGGCCGACATGGTTTGACCTGTATTGACTCAGTGGACTCGGTTCTTATGGAAAGATGCGGTTGACTCGAGCAAAATATATTTTTTTGAATTTTAAACTTTTTTTATTAATTTTTTGGATTTTTATAAATAATAATAGAAATAAAATAACATTCGAGAAAATCTTGGTGGATCCAAAATTGGGTTACAACAGTGTGCAAGTGAGTTTTGAATATTGTCTCAGCTATTGTGTGTATGGGAGCTAGTGTATGAAATATGTGTGTATGTGCTACTGTAAATGCTGTTTGAGTTCTTTGGATTTGTCACCGATTATTGGAATACATGCTTGCTCTCTTTGGTGCGTTCTTGTTGGAGTTCATATATATAAATTATGTTTATTTTGTGAGGTGTCAATTGAATCTCCTAAGTTCTTGGAATACAATATTTGTTGCTTTTTAGATGATTTCTGTACATATTGGTGTGCACTGTCATGGTGATAAGAAAAGAAAAAAAAGTGGGCTAAGGAATCTTAAATAATAGAATGAGAACAAAAGGTGAAAAAATACATGTCAGAATATATTAGTTGTAAAATTAACATTATATGTTACTTTTACGGTTTATACATGTGATAATGTACTTCTATTGAAAATTTGAATAAAATAACTTTTAAAAAGACGTAAAAAGCGGTGAGTTTTTTTCTATATAAAGAGGATTGTTTGGAAGCCAACTTTCAAAGAACTTTTTTACTTCATAACAAACCTCTCAAACCTCAACTGCATTTCATACAAGCAAGTGGAACACTGTTTTTGTTGGCTTCTGCGTATATGAAAAAACTTATGTTGCACCAACTATTTGATAGTTCTTTTTTATTGAATGATATTTAATTATTTAAATATTTTTATTAACAATATATAATTTTTTTTTGTTTTCATGTAATTGAAGTTATGGATGATTCACGGTTTAATGACATATTTAATGGGAATTTCGATGGCAATTATGATAATATAATGAACCGCATTGTAGACCACATTAATTATCCTAGTTGTGAAGGTAGTGGTGCCTTATTTTTCGGTGCTTGGAGATGACAAGTGATGGAAATGACGCCGACAATAGTAACGATGACGAGTGATGATGCGGTGACGATGACGAGTGATGATGACGATGAATTTATTTTAATGAGGCATTTTGATATGAAAAAATTAATTATATACACAAATTGGAGCTATAAACATGTATTATATTAATTATATGTATAAAGAACCATGTATGGTTTCGTATAATATAGGGATGTGTTGGTTGACAGAGGTTTTAAGAGGTCATTGGAAACGAAGTGTTAACATGTTCAGGATGGACGCAACCACTTTGTTGAGTTTGTGCACTAAATTAGAAATGCACCATAGCTTAAAACCGTCAAGAAGAATGAGCGTTATTGAAAAGGTGGCAATGTTTCTATTTACAATAGCAGTTGGGGCGTCAAATAGACAAGTGCAGGAACGATTTCAACATTTAGGTGAAACTATTAGTAGATGTTTTAAAGAAGTGCTTAAATCATTATGTTTGTTTGTTGTGAAAGTCATAAAACCAGTAGATCTATAATTTACGAGCACACCAAGAGAAATTGCTATGAATCCAAGATTTATGCCACATTTCAAGGTAAGATGAATTTTTGTTTAATTAAGTTTAATTAAGTTGTTTAAATGAGAATGAAATATGTTATAAATGTTTATGAGTACTTAATGTTTTTGTGGGTTGTAGAATTGTGTCGGTGCAATTGATGGAACACATGTCCGTGCCTGCATATCATCTGAAAGTCAAATTCCATTTATTAGAAGAAAAGGTGTACCAACACAAAATGTCATGGCCGCTTGTAGTTTCGACATGCAATTAATGTTCGTGTGGGCAGGATGGGAAGGCAGTGCACACGATACACATATTTTTCTTGAGGCTATTGATAATAGCAATATCAAATTTCCAAAACCTCCAGAAGGTTGTGATTTTGACTAAATTGAAGATTTGGTAATTGAAGGAATATAATATTTTTTAAAAAAGTTCTGTTATTAATTACCATGTTGTTATTATTTGCAGGAAAATACTATTTGGTTGATGCTGGATATCCAAACGAGTATGGGTATTTAGGTCCCTACAAAGGCGAGAGGTATCACTTCCAAGAATTTAGGCAGCGTGGACAACCAAGTGGTCGGAAAGAAGTGTTTAATCGTGCACACTCGTCACTGCGTAATGTGATCGAACGTTCTTTTAGGGTATGGAAACAGAGGTGGAAAATTTTGCAAAACATGCCTGCCTATCCATACAAAACACAAGTTGAGATTGTAATTGCATCAATGGCACTACATAACTATATTAGAAGGAGATCGCAAGATGATGCAGTTTTTTCTCGAGTATGATCGCAACCCCAATTTAATTCAGATGACTTTTTTACGATATTGTTCAGGCTTTGGCTGTTCAAGGCTCACAAAGGCCTTTACGTATGGATTTTGTACGTGATGGAATTGCAAATAGTTTGATGGAACAATAAAGGAGTACATTAATGTATAAGGATATTTCATTTTGTTATGTAATCATAATTACAAAACACCTATGTTTTGGAATTATATATATGTGTCTATATATGTCCTTTTAATTAATTCAAATCAAATATAAAACACAAACCATATTAATCAAACACAAGAAACTATTTTTTTTAACCACAATTTAAACCACAGTTTTACCAAACACAAAACTGCTTTTTTTCTACCACAGTTTTTTAACCAAACACAAGAAACTACTTTTTTTAAAACCATAACTTCAACCATAGTTTTAACCGAATACCAAATTTTTTTGAAATCAACCTCACAAAAAGTACTTTTTATTAAACTGCTTTTTTCAAACCATAATCACAAAAGCTACCACAATACCAAAAACGCTCTAAGAAACAAACTAGTAAAAAGATTAAACGTTTAAGAACTAATAATGGTTTGGAGTTCCGCTTAGGTTAGTTAGACAAGTTCCGCAAGAATAAAGGAATTGCTAGAAATCACACTATCAGAAATACACCATAATAAAATACGGTTGCAGAATGTATGAATATGAAACTCTTGAAAAAAGCACGTTGTATGCTTTCCGAAATTTGGATTGTCAAAAGACTTTTAGACAGAAGTAATTAACATGACTTGTTATCTTATAAATAGATCTTCATTGATAGTTTTAGAGGTGAAGACTTTATATGAGGTATGGTCTGGTTCTCTTATTGATTACTCTAAACTGAGAGTATTTAGTTGTCTTGATAATGCTTATTTTAAGAAAGATAAACTTGGGTCGAGAGTAAGAAAATACAAATTCCTAAGCTATACATATTTGGTGAAGGGGTATTGGTTGTGGTGTGTTGATCCTAAATCATCTAAGTTTACTACTAACAAGGATGTATGACCTTTGATAAGTTTGTAATGTTTCACAAGAAAAATAATTGATCATTATTGGTGTAAGATATTATTGTTAAAAATGCACTTAAAGAACCTTATAATATTGCTACAAGAAGACAAAGAAGATAAATAAAAGCACCAGTTAAGTGTGGTTATGCTGATCTAATTGATTTTGCCTTGAATATTATAGAGAATCTTAATGATCATGAGCCTTATTCTTATAAAAAGGTAATTTCTTGCATAGAATCTTTTTAGTGGATATGTTATGAATGAAAAGATTAAGTCTCTTTATAAAAACTGAAAATGAAAGCTTGTTAAACCACCACAAGGCTAGAGGATTGTTGGGTGCAAATGAGTTTACAATAGGAAAGATGGAGTCCCAAGGGTTGAGAATGCAAGGTTTAAAGCACGTCTAGTTACTAAGGGTTTTATATAAAGAAAAGGTGTTGACTTTAATGAAGTGTCATCTCCAATTCCGAAGCATATTTCTATGTAGGTATTATTTACCATGGTTTTTTGTTTGACTGCAAACTTAAGTAAATGGATGTCAAAATAACTTTTTTACATAGTAGGTTGGGGGAGAGAATCTATATGTATCAGCTAGAGGGTTTCATTCCTCAAGGTAAAGAAGATTGTGTGTGTTTATTGAAGAAGTAATTGTATAGCTTGAAATAGCCACCAAGATAATGGTGTAAAAGGTTTAATACTTTTATGCTTAAACATGGTTACTTTATGAGTGACTATGATAATTTTGTATATTTTAGGAAGCTTTTAGATGGTTTGTATGTACTTGTTATTGTATATTGATGACATATCGATTGTCTCCAAGAACATGTTTGACATCAACAGTTTAAAGAATTAGTTGAGTGACGAGTTTAAGATAAAGGATTTGGGTTCAGCTAAGAATATTTTGGGTATATAGATATGCAGAGATCAAAGTTTTAGCAAGTTATACTTGTCACAGAGTAAGTATCTTTAAGAGGTATTTGAGTGTTTTGGCATGCAAGACTGCAAGCCGGTGAGTACTCCACGTGTAGCCCACCTGAAAAGTTCACTGATAGGCAATGAAATGGATATTCTATTATTTTAGAGGTATTATAAATGTTGGCTTGATATATGAAAAAAGATCGTATCACTAGAAATAGTGTTGTGGGTTTTGTAAATTCATATTACATTGGTGATTTAGGATGAAGGAGATTGCTATCAGATTATATTTTTCACTCTCTAGGGGTGCTATTAGTTAGGAAGCAAATTTATAATCCATTATTGCCTTGTCGACAACAGAGGCTGAATATGACATTGACAAAGACAGTAAAAGAAGCTTTATGATTGAGAGATTTGGTTGGTAATCTCGGTTTGTCACATGAGTTAATTATTATATATTGTCATAGCCATAGTGTTATTCATCTAACCAAGAACTAGATGTACCATAAAATGACCAAATATATTAATGTTAGGTATCACTTCATTCTAAATGTTATGTCACGGGTTGTTCCATCTGAGAAAAAAATTGCTAAAGTTGAGAACCATGCAAATATGTTGACGTCCATCTCTATAGTCAAGTTCAAGCATTGTTTGGACTTGATTGGTTTGTATAGTACTTGAAAGATGTTTAGTTAAGGTAATCGGAGAGGAGTTCAAGTTTTGTAAGTTGACTCAATTAAAACCAGTATATAGATTTATTGGGTTTATCTTAAATTATGGGCCTATGTGAGAAAATAAATATTCATGTACTTAGTCCATGTATAAAAGTCTAAAGTTGTTATATTTTAGGGTAAATGACTTATTTGTAAGTGCCTTCAATCTCTACACTTTGATGACTAAAGAAACGAGAGAAAATATGAGTTTTTTTATTGCTTTGGGATCTTAGATGAAAAAACAATTTTATGTGATACCTTATAATTTTCTACTTTCTTATAGTAAATTTTCCCGATTGTTTTGCTTGTGGAGTAGGCCTAAGTTTTCAAACCATGTAAATTATATGTGTGCTCTTATATAATTGATTGTCTTGGATTTTTTTATATTACTTGCAAATTGTTCTGAGATTCTAGGGCTATTTTCACAACATCTAGGGAATTTGAAAAAAATTTAAGAGAAAAAGAGGGGAAATGGATTTTGGTTGAAAAGTGAAAAAAGAATAATTATGTTTCCAGTGACATAAGTTATTAATATATAAGGGCTTTTTTTATATATCTTTTTATCATTATTTTAAATTAACATTGACTAGATATGTAGTGTAATTTATAAAAAAGATGGTAATCAAAGTGATTCAATACTCAAATGACAAGATATTTTCAGTAATTTTTCTATTTAATTTCTTCTTCTTTTTTTGGATTATCAACACTTTCTTCAAATCACTATTAAAGTTATAAATCAAAAGGAAAAAATAAAAGTATACCTACCATTGTTTACTTATTGATATTAATATTTATAAGATGTATTAAAAAATATTAATAGAATAAGATGTATTTTCTCCTTACTTATTCATTTCGGATGAGGATCTTTCTTGTTTGAAAAATATCAATGCATAGAACATACAAAATATAAAAATGATAATGTTGTTGATAATGAATGTTGATGTATAGTGGTGGATAGCTCTCAGGTTTTGTTACTCATTAATCCAACATGCCTAGATATCTCACATGCTATGGAAGTTCTAAGAATTCAAGAATAAGAAAGATATGGATTTAGTAAATGATCGATCTCTTTTCTTAATCTCGAGAAAAATGAGTAAACAATTTGTCTTAAAATAGAGGATCATAAATTTGTTTCAATTTGATTAATTTGTTATATTATCGATAAGAGAGAGATGACATGTAGGCCAATTTGAAACTTGAATTTGTTTTTTAATTCTTTTATTGAATTTTGGTATCAAGTGATCACTTGCATAAACTTAAAAATATTGATTAGATTAACTTGATTAAATATAGTAACTAATAATTTAGGATAAAATTAAAGTCTATTTATATAATACAGTGATAAATACACATTAATATTAATTTAATATTAACAAAAAATTAATTCTTAAAGGAAAGTTACATTGTTTTTAGACACAAATTACTATTCATTATACTATTAAAATTACATAATTGCCCTTGCAAAATAAAACCATTAAACTAGGCATTGGAGGCAATATTGTATTTTCACCATGATACAACCTTGGAAAAAAAAATACTTATGCTTTTGTCTTAGGGGTATTTTAGTACTTTCATTTTATTAGAAATAGTGCAATTACTTTGGTAACCTTGCAGACAAAAAAAAAAAAAGACTCTTATAAGGTTTTTTGGT
Source organism: Populus x sibirica (assembly GCA_019202695.1). Taxonomy (NCBI): domain Eukaryota; kingdom Viridiplantae; phylum Streptophyta; class Magnoliopsida; order Malpighiales; family Salicaceae; genus Populus; species Populus x sibirica. Next base: position 2,488,297 of record JAGMVL010001159.1, read on the forward strand.
CATTATACATTGGTTTTGTTGTAATTTTGAAGGTTGCTCAAGGATGTTATTGTAATTATCATATATTAAATATTATTTAAAAAAAAACTTGTTATCATATATGGGTGGCCCCTGTGTCATTCAAACAACACGTGTGAGGTCATCTGGCCACGAAGGTGGTATTTGAAAAATCTCGACGCCCATTACACCGTGGTACGACGCGCTTTTAAGATTCATGACAGTTTGTCATTGACATCCATTTCTCTTTTTCCTTTTTCTTCTCTCTCCCCTCCTCGAGTTTTGCGCCAACCCCTGCAAAATTTATTTTGTTTCAGATCATTTTAAATTTTTTTTCAAATTTCATACTCCTCGGGTTTTTTTTCTATCAAAGCGTGTTATATAAAAATTTTATATATGTATCACATCATCCTTTTTTATAACAAATATACTAAAAGGCATGGGAGATTCATTATAGCCTCCTTCACATTTTCCTATTCATCACTACAGTGTGGTGACCATTTTTTCCTTCCCATCAAAAAATAGAATTTCCACGGGGTTCATAAGTCATTATTGATTTGTTTGAGGATATTTTTGTCCATTTCATGTTTTTATAAATAGTAAAAAAATTACACATGTACCCTAGGAGCAAAAAAAATAAATGGTGTCGGGTAGGGATATTTAGGTAATTTTCTTTTTTTTATGCACATTAGAATTACACATTTACCCTAGAATGCAAAACATTTAATTCATTGTTGTCAGAGGTATTTTGGTCTTTTCACCTTGTTTTGTTTTTGTTAATTGTAAGTTTGGTTGAGGGGTAGTTACCTAATTTATCATTAAAATAATAATTTCTTATTTAAAAAGCTACTGACACATCCTGCATGATGGAATCACCGCACACGCTACCCAAAGCATGAGGTAGTTTTCAATTGTTAATAATAGTCGTCCGCCGTCTCAGATTATTTCTCGTCATCTTCTTTTCCATTATAGGTGACGCGTGTGCTTCAAATATGGTTGGTTTATCGCTAATAACCCTTTCTTTTTTTCCTTCCTTCATTTCTCTCTCCTACCCCCATAAATATACCATGGTCCTCATTATTTTTGTTATGTCAAATTCAGACCTTTGAGTTTTGATTGCTTTTTTTAGTCATTTTCTCTTTTGTTGAAGTTTTGTTTGATTTCAATTTAACCCTTGGTTCTTAATTTGTATATATATATATATATATATATATATAATATTTCAATTCGGTCCTTTTACTTTTACTTTTACTTTCTTTTTTTTTTCTTTGCTCTTTTATCAAAGTTTTTATAGCTTATAATTTGAACCTCCAAATCAAGTTTATAATTTTTGTTTTTTCAATGATAATAGTGATTTCAATTTGGTCCCTTTTCTTTAATTTCTTATTATTTTTCTTGATCCTTTTGTTAGAGTTTTTATAATTTTCAATTCTATCCTTCAAATCAAGTTCATGGTTTTTATTTTTTCAATAATAATAATAATAATTATTATAAAAATAGTGATTAAAATAATAATATTATTGATGATGATAATAATAATATTATTAATGATAGTTGTGATAATAATAATAATAATAATAAGTGAAGATAATAATAATAGTTGTTGTTGTAGTGTGTGGCCGTAACAATATTGTTGTTGTTGTTACTACTATTACAAATAATAATAATAATAATAATAATAATAATAATAAGTAATAATAATAATAATAGTTGTTGTTGTAGTGTTGTGGCGGTAACAATATTGCTGCTGCTGTTACTACTATTACAAATAATAATAATAATATAGGAGATAAGAAGATGAAGAAGAATAGTGATGATAATAAAATATTAATAATAGTTGTTGTGATGATAATAATAATAATGACAACAATAATATCAACAACAATAATAATAGTGATGATGATTGTGGGGTTGGTTGTTAAAATAGTAACAATATTAATAAGAATGCTGCTATTATTACTAATGATGATAATATTATGATAATATTAGCAATAATTATGGTAGTTATAATAACAACAACAACGGTAATTTTAATAATGATAGTGGTCATAATGATAATAATAATAGTGATAATATTACTAATAATGATAATATTAGCAATAATTGTAGTGGTGACAACAACAACAATAATAACAATAATTTTAATAATGATATTACTTATTAATAATGGTAGTTATAGTGATCAAGATTCTTAATTTTTGAATTGCTATTTTTTAAAATCATTTTGTATGGTTAGAATTTTTATTTCAATTTCATATTTCAATATATTTTTTTTGGAATTAAACTTTATGATTTTTCTAGATTGGATACTTCAAGTTTCATGACTCGGGTCATAGGTTTAAAAAAGTTAACACATTTTAAAAAATATATATAATTCTTTTTATTTTTAATTGGATTATTTCAGTCACATAATTTAAACCGCAAGTTTGACAAGATGTCCCGTGTTGGCTTAACTTTAATTAATGTTTTTATATATTTACATAAATGTTTTTTTATATTTTTTTTATACTTATTTTCGGTATCTAAACATTATTTTTTATTCGAAAAATTATGGAGGCCCGCGGAGAAGCGCTGTTACAGAGGCTAGTAATGACTAAAACAGGAAAACTATAACCTTACTATGGAAAGAATGCCGAATTAGCACTTGAGGGCCTAGCTGCTGTGGTCAATCGTGTGACTTGTTCCGCCCCGTCCCGGGTTCGACTCTCTATGTGCACGCCTTGTCACCCCCGCGGTGCCTTACCCGCTCACCGGGCTTGCGGGATGTCCGGTGGGCCGTGGGGAATAATCGTGGTGCGCGTAAGCCGGCCCGGACACCCCACGCTAATCAAAAAAAAAAAAAAAAAGAATGCCGAATTAATAATTGTACCTTACCATAAAAAAAGTGTTTTTTTCTTAAAATGGGATACTATCCAAGAAAGTTTTGATGATGTATATGGACAAGCTCATTTTGCACACCAAATACTATCCAGCGAAGTGCTTATAAATTGGCTTCAACTAGAAATAAAAATGGTGTGGCTGAATAATTCTTAGATATTCAATTTACAGATTGGTCTTAGAGAGTGATTCAAAGGGAACCTTCAGGTTCCTTTTCTTGCTTTGAAAGTTGATAAATCAAGTGAAAAAGGCTTCTACATCTTTCATTAATCCGCAAGAACAACAATCCAACCTTTTTCACTTGTTTGATCGAGAGCTTTATACCCTTCCTGTGATGACCTTATGGAGGGATCCCATGGAGTCTATGCAAGTCATGGCTATTCGGCTCTGGTTGGAAATAATGGGCTGCAAGCAGGAATGTCGTTAAGAAAATATTTTCCTTGCCTCGTATTTTAGTAAATGAACTAGCAGATGAGGCAGCCATATGCCTTAAAGTTTTACTTTGCAAAGTCTTAATGAGGTAATTTTATATTTTTGTGAATGTGAAGTATTTAAATATAGATTTTGAATTATTTATATTAAATTTTTTTATTAAATTTTGAAGTATTTAAAAATCACATACGAACGTTGTATTTCTTTTTTTCACTTAGGTTTTTTCTTATTAAGTATTTTTTATAAGGTTTTAATAAGATATATTTTTAGTACATGATCTTTAAAAGAAAGTGTTATGAAATTTATAATTATATATATTAAATATTTATTAGAATTTTTTAAATTTTTTTGACTCTTGGGTTTAATTTTTTAGTTTTCTATGATGCTCGAGTCTTCTAGTGTTCTTAAATGTTTTTATTATTTTTTTATAAATAAATTATTTGTTTTTTTATTTTGAGTATTGAAATATATATAAAAAAATTAATGAATTTCTCTTTTAAATTTTACAAGGTATTTGCTCTTTTTTTATTTTAAATAATAATAATACTAATAATAAGAAATAAGGTAGGGTTGCTTTGCCATAAAATTCTTCTTAATAGGTTTTTTTAGTAATAGAAAAACAGGAAAGAAACTTTTCGCTCATTTCAAAGCAAACAAAAAGCTTTATTTAATAAAGTTTGAGACCCAAGAGAGAATTTCTGACGCAGGACTGGTGGGTTGTTTTGCAGTAGAAAAATGGATTCTGGTTCAAATGGAGAGGAGCCCACTTCATGGGAAGAGCTTTACAATATCAATTTGATACCGTCGGAGTTGTTTCTCAAGTTCAGAAAGGAAATTGAGGGGATTCGAGTTGGTGTTAATTTAGAGGTATTATTTGGATTTCCTGCCTGTTTTGCTAGCCAAGAGACAGTATATGTTTGAAAAATGGATTATTTTGGATATTACTTGGCTTTTCTATGCTATGTTCTTAATTTATGTATGTGGTAAATGATCAATGAGAGTGAAAGTGTAAGAGTGGAAGCAAGACGGGATTTTGGTCAAGGAAACATCTTGTTGCTAGTTTCTTTTTTCTTTTTCCTTTTTCGCATATCCTTTGCTGGAAATGTACCATTGTGAAAGAAAATGAGTTTTTCTGGTGTTGGTTATTCCTTTGAGATGTAGGGTACTTGTAAATATGAAGATTGATTTGTTATGGCAATCTAGTTGTATTCTAATGCTTTGTCTTTGTCTTTTTTCTATCATGGCAATATACTGTTCTGACAATTTTCTGTCTGGTAAATACCTCTGGATTTGTCCATTTTGGTAAATTTTGCTAGGTTTCCATGTTTGATGAATATCCTATTTCGACTTGAATTCTTTGACGTGGATCCTTCACTTGGATTAACACTGCTATGCAGAGAGCAATGGATTCAATGTCTGGAGAACATTTTTCTGCTATTAAAGATAGACAGCTAATTTAATCAAAGCACTAAGATGTGATCATGAAAGTTTTGAACTTTAAAGTGGAACCTTAAGCTATTGCGAGTTTGTATTGTTTGGAAAACCTGACAGGGTAGTGGGTGCAAAATGGAATAAATAAATTATTCATCGCTCCTGTTAGAGTGATGGATATTGGTAATTTGTCAAATGAACACTTGAACAATATAGATATTCCCTTTCTCATTTCTGCTGTGATTGAATGGAATTCCTTTTTTATTTTTTGATGAATCCTTGTCTATATTTTTTATGCTGTGCTATATGTGCATTACTTGTCCTGTTGTCTGTCTGGTTGTGATTTTTGGAGTCCACATTTTGATTCAGTTCTATAATGCTCCAATCAATGAATTCCAAGGCAAGATTGTTCTGAAACCCTTATCCCCGGAACGGAGGTGGAAATTCACATATGAGGCAATACATCAGGATGTACGCATTCTTTCAAAGAAGATTCCTGTTACCAAGTTTCTAAATCTCCAGGTTTGATTTGATCCTTTTCACATCTTGTGGATTTTAGCATGTAATGGCTGGTTGGTTAGTTTTAAAAAAGAGTAGTTTGTCGTTTGAGTAATTTATTGGTTGTTGAACTCTTGAGTATGCATTTTTGTGGTGATCGGACCTGTAACTCTTGGAAATATAGGTTGGCATAGGCCATAATTTTCAGATGCATTCTACTGGTTGGAATTGGAAGCTTACAACTTGTTTAGGTGGAGATGGCATATCTAGGATTCAGAATAAGACATCATTCGGGTTGTTCCCTGGCATGGATTTGCGGTTTGGGTGGAGAGCAGATTATGTTATTCCAGAAATTACCGGGCAAGTTCCTGGATCTTCCACGCATTAGTTCATGAAGGAGTAGTTAATTATTAAAGTGCTATTGTTGCATAAGAAACTAAATTTGAATAACTGTTTCTCATGTCAGGGTTACATGCTAACTTATTTAATTTGTTGCTGTGGTTTATTTATTCTCATGTTATGGATGAAACCGTATATCTTTCAGGGCTTTGGGTACTGGTGAGCCATTGTTCAACATGAACTCTGGACGACTGCAAGCATCATTAGATAGAGTTGAGGCCATTCTAACCCATCCATCAGGACCGGTACTAGTTGAAAAGGTAGAGTTGCCTATCCTTGTCATTTACACTAGTCATTTGGTTTCTTACTGAATTTCTGTAGAACATGGAATCCCTTAGTTTTTCCTCAAGCATTAATGAACATTCTACATGTTATTTGGAGTTATTATTTGTTGCTACTAGCTTTCATGATATGAGCAATTTTTTATCTTTTCTCAAAATTAATGACCATCCCTTTGGGACTATTGTTTGCTAGCTAATGATATGAGCACATTCACTATTTGAGAAGACATTATTCTGCTATGCTTATATCAAATCCTTTCAAGACTGGTTTAGGTGAAGTTTGTACATCTCATTACTTTTGTGAAGATGCTGCAGTAAGTTATGGTATATTGTTTGTTCCAGGAGAGAAAAGTATCAAATAACTATTATTGGTGAGAGAAGGAATGATGAAAGAAATTAGGAATGCATGGCATTTGAGGACTAAAATAGAAATAAACAAAATAATAAGAATAATATAGCCCCCCAGTGACATAAGCGTGCTCTTATGCTCAGTTGAAACTGTCACAGTTCCTAATCAAAATGGATTTCAAGGAAAAATAGTAAAATGGAATGAACGCTTTAATTTTTCCATGTGGTTATAGAGAACATAATGGTAGAGGAAATGGGTTATGGATGTTTCTCGAAGCATTCCACATTTGTAGTGTGGATATGCATCTTAAATATATGTTGGATATGGAGGATTCTGCAATTATAGCATCAATTTTGGGTATCATTTCCTAGAAATTGGGATTTATGTCTTAGAGAGTAGTCCCTAAAGGGGGTTTTGTTAGCAACTATGAAAATGGCGGTGCCAACTTTGAGAAGGAAAAGAAAAGGCAACATTTAGATGGGTAATAACCCCGTTCAAGAGGACAAGAGAATGGATTAGGACCTGTCCGTTTAGTTTTAGATTGGTGGCCAGCGCGACACCGCAAGCCAAACCATTTTTTTTTTACCCTAAAAAGGAGAGGAGATGATTATGTTTTTAAAGAAATAAGAGAAATTTGATAATCAAATTAAATTTTGATTAATTTAATAATAAGATTAAACCTGAGGCAATAAAAAAAATAAATGAAAAACATATTGCCCTAGGCGATGGTAGGTTAGCACGAGAAATCTGTGACCTGGACATGAGATTTGTCCAGATTACATGTCTATTGTGTGTCCTAGATCTTGAGGTCAGAATAACTCGATAAAAAAATTACGATAAATAGAAACGAAACTAAAAAAATTAAGAGACAAATGTAGATCAAAATATTTAAAAGTGCAATATAGGTTATTTATCCGGCTGTGTTTAATGAATTTATTTATTAAAATTAATTTGTAATATAAATCGACAAACACATAAAATTTATTGAGTAAAATAAAAAGAAAACAATTCTATATAAGGTTGCACATATTAAAAATATCATAAAAAATAAACATTTTTAATGTTTTAAAATAAATTTAATCTATATGAAATATTTTAAAAAATTATAGATGAATCATATCAACTTCATCAAAAATTAAAGACACCCAATATAATTAAAAAAAAAAAATTGCTATTTAGAAAATGCTAAAAAAAAATTGACATGGAAGGTGTCTTAATTAAAAAACAAACTTAAAAAATATTTAAAAAAAGACTTAAAAAAGGTATTAATTGGAGAGAAAAAAAAGAAGTATCGAGAAGGGAAAAGCCCAGGAGCGTGGGCCTTGAAGCCTAGACCTGCGTGCATGGGCCTGTTATTTTTTTTCTTATTTAAAGGGGCGACCCCTATTTTTTTTGAAAAAAATAACAGGCAAATCACACGTTGCCTGTTGTGGCAGATAGCATGTCGTCTGCTAGCCCAAAATGGTGGTCAGAAAATCAGGCCTATGAGTTTTTTCTCTAAAAAACCTGTTTTTCAACCAATTTTAACCACAAAACACCCTACAAACACCTCTAGAACACCAAGAAATCAACCTATCAACCTAACAAACCCAGAAAACGGTCTAAGCCACTAAATCAAACCAGAAAAAATATTATATCCTTGACTTAGATCTGGTTTCTTAGGCTACATTAAGGCTCAAAACAACCATCATAGGACCTCCCTCACATAGTGGAACTTATTGACATCAATTTTAACTTGTTTTGTGGTTGGAATCGTCGCTAACGAAGATCTTTCTCTCTCTTTGTTGGAATCCGGCGATTCCTCTCTCTTCTCCCTTGAATAAAGGACTGAAAAAATAACGAAAATGAAGTTTTGTACCAAAATATAACTTTTTAAAATTAAAGGGACCTGTCTCCTAATAGCAAAAAAAAAAAGCTGGGGGACTAAAATGTACTTCTCAAACAACTTGCAAAGCCGCCACTTATGTTACTCGTGATTTTCACTTCAGTCTTCTGTCTAGCAATTAAACCCTCCATCCTAAAAAACATGTAATTGGGTGCTAATTTGAGCTTAAAAAGACTCAATTGTGCAAAATAAAAGTGTAAGGATCAAATTAAAAAATAATAAAAATCATTGTTTCTATTCACAATTATTTTTCAGAGAATGAATAGTGTTTTGTGCTACAGTAAAAACACTATGCCTTTTAGTTTCTTTTAATCAATAATAATTGTTATTGTCTATTCCTTTAATTTGCAGATGAAAAGCCAAAATTTCATCTTGTTTCTTATCTTTTGCCTGTTTAACGTATAGGCAGGGAACTGTTTAAAGCTTTTTCGCGAATTGCTCAGTGCCCTATTTTTAGCCGCCTGAAAAGCTATCTTGTTCAAGACTGGCGACTTTTTTTTATTGAACAATGACAGATTTTCTTGTTTTCAAATAAAACGATAGAGATAAACAATAAAAGACCCTGTCCTCAAGAAAACTGAGGACAACTGGGGCATTTTCATTATTAAAGTTATTCTTTTAGTTAAACAGATAAGGGTGATAGGACGTAATGGAGACTTGGGGGATTTAATAGATGAAACTATAACTTCCGGTTCTAATCAGAGACAAATGCTACAAATATATTGGATGATTTGAATACCGTGTACCTAGTAGTCTCCTGGAGGTGAAAAATGGAGAACTTCCATGGTTGATTCTTTAAATAATTTTTCAATGTTTCCCTTTTTCCGCACAGAACTTCATATTGAACCGAACGTGGCAGGAAAAGGATGCTCAGCATGCATGGGATTTGAAAGACCCTGACCAGTGAAAGATTTGCTATCGAAGTCCATATGGTGGTCCAATCAATGTTGGGATCATTTGGCTGCTAATTGGGACGCAGGATGAAAATAGTAAAGCAAATATTGCAGTATTCCTGGGAATTTAAGAAGATTACTGTCACGGATCTTTTTCTTATTGAACTATGAATGGATGTACAGATGCAGCTGGGCTTTGCTTCGATGAGGGTTTTTTTTTTTTTTTTTTTATGAACAAGTTGAGGGTCTTGCCACCCTTTCTTACATGTATCTGCAATCAAAATGGTGTGGGTTCTTGCTACGGAGGCCATCGTGTATAGTTTTGCTAGATTTTGAATAACACATGCAAGATTTCTTGGTAAGAAAGAAGGTCAAGCCAGAAAAGTTGCACCGATGAGATGCACTGATGAATTTGTAGC